>OY282582.1:30066851-30289351 GCA_958299025.2 Drosophila histrio
GGATCAGATTGCCCGAAAATAATATACAAAATTATAAAAAAAAACAAGTGAATTCTGATTCATTAATGAATAACCTCTTGACAATCAAACATATAGTATTTAAATAAACTTAACAACTTTAGAGCTCTCGCTATATAGTCACTGATATTTGCTCACATTTAGCTCACATTTTGACAAACTTAATAGACCCTTTTTACTTTTTTAAAGTAAAGGGTCTAATAATGTATACGTTTCCAGGAGACTAAATCCAAACAAAAATCGATATCATATGTCTAGATAATCTTTATCGGATTTGATGTTTTAACTCATAGCTAGCGATGATTTTATACCCTTGTAGAAGCTATAAAATGATGCATATCAGACTCTATAAAGTATATATGTATGTATATTCTTGATCAACATTAATAGCCGAGTCGGTATAGTCCTGTCCCTCAGTCTGCCTGATTCTATGCAAACTAGTGTATCAGTTTTAAAGCTATACGTCAGTCTGTTTATATGTCCGGATCGGATCTTAATATCATATAGCTGCCATAGGAACAATCGGTCGAAAGCCATACGAACGATAGACCAAACAATTTAGTGTTAAGTATGAACATTTTTGTGGTTTATTATGTGTTTTGAATTGTCTTTTCCATACTGATCAAATTTGAATAAAATCTATCTATTATATGTAATACTATAGCTGTTAAAGGAATGATCGGTCCAAAATTAAGGTTTATTAGTATACAAATCTTTGTTGTATCTCAACCAAACTGATAAATTGTGTGTTCAGAATTGTTCTTTAACTTTCTTACACAATTTGGTTAGAATCGGATTACCATATTATATAGTTGACATAGGAAAGAATGGTAGAAAATTGAATAAAACTGGCTTACATAAGTACTACTGTAAATTACCCCTAATTTGCTTTCAGACACAGGAACTGTAACAAATTTCAATGAGCACAACAAGTTTTATCTATAGAGAAACTGCTGGTAAGTTGGCAATTGAACTTTGATATACAATGTTTTACGATGTGGCACACACACGGTGTCATTGCTCCATCCTTAGAGGGGGCGATACATGGCGGATGGCGGATGGCAGGAAGGGGGCGATGACTTCCTCCAATGTTCCCCAGAGTTGCCTGAGCGCATAAATCAAACTTGACTCTGCCACACACAAAACACTCGCTGAAAATCATATTACACACATTTTTAAACAGTGAAATTTTCGTGAAAGTAGGTGAAAGTAATATGCATAAGGTGTGTGTGTGTGTGGGGGGGGGGGGTGTGTGTGTGTGTGTAGTGCATACTTATGTGCATGTTAGTAGCTTTAATAACTTCACTTACACTATTCCCGTATTCATATTCATATTCATATTCATATTTAGGGTAGCACGTGCGCTTTACACTTGGCTTGACTTCCTTACCGCCATTGCCTGTATCTGTGTGTAATTGTGTGTGAGGGTGTGTGTCTGTGTGTGTGTGTGTGTGTGCGTGTGTGGTCTTGAGGCTGTTGCTGTTTCTGTGCTGTGGTCTGAGCTCTAACATCGTGCTCTGAGAGTGCCTGTTGGGTATTTGCACATTTTAACGGATTTAATATGAAAATTAACAGTCACACACACACACACACACACGCACTCACACACACAGATACTTGCATATCCACATCCACACCCACACACTGAGTGTTCGAGTAATTTGCGTTCATAATAATGAATCCTGGCCTGGATTGCGAGGAGCTGGTAATGCCTGGTACTGCCAGCAGCTGCACTTAGTTGAAAAACTTCTTAAAATAGCAGCAGCAGCAGCCGCCGTTGTTGTCGTTGTCGTTAGTGCCCCAGCTCAACCCCCCCCCCCCAACCACACCCTTACCACCCCTTAACTCCTTCGACTGCCCGCTACCATCTACAAGTTAAACAATTATTCAAGACGTGACTTTTTGGCATTTAAATATTTATGCGCACACGTTTTGCAAACGGCACACACACTCACACACACACACACACACACACACACACACACACACACACACACATGCATGTGCACAACAACTGTCAAAATGTTACATTTATGTTGAAGTTGTTGTTGCTATAAGGCATAGGAAATTTGTTTGTTTCTGTTCTGTGCTGTTTGTTTGTTTGTCTCGCAATTCCCACAAAATGCGGTGTCTTTTGAATTTGTCTTAAATTATAAGCACATTTCATGCAGATTTTAAACGTTCACATCAAATATTTATCAACACTTTTGTGTATTACTTTTGACTTATCAAATTGCCCCGGGGTTTGCCACCCCTTCAATTCGATAGCTAGGAAATTCCGCTGTGTGAATCGAGATATGATCTTGAAATCCATAAGTGATACAATTAGTGCTCACAGACTGTGTGTGATTGACAATCAAGGCATAGGACACATCATTGGAGGCATTCTATACACAGGAATAACAGTGCTAGGGAAGGCAAATCTTTACTAATTACAACATATAATTATATAAATTTGCAGGTACCGAAACTATTTTCATTTCATGTATATACCCTGTGCCCATTAAAAATGTTCAAAAGCGGTATAATGAATTTGTGTGAATGTATGTCACAGGCAGAAGGGAGCATCTCCGATCCTATATAGTAAAGCAGTGGTCGGCACACGCCGCGCACCGTGCATAGGGATTTTCTCTGCCGCAGCGCTGCCTGCACACGTACAGTATAAAATTTCGTGCGGCGTCGCGGTTTCTGTTAAGTCGCTGTTATGGCGCTTTTAAGCTGAAATGTCACTGTTGAGGCGAAGCAAAATGAATCAGCTTCTGATCAGGCATTGTGATGCTACGCTGCACAATTTTGACAAATTTTACATTATATACACAGAAAAATAAATGGTTGTTGGACTTTTTGAAAAAGTATTCATTTTTATACACATTATGACCAATATATAGCCGTTTTGATGCGAATCAATAATATAAAGGGCAAGAAACGGCACATGCTTGACGCCTGTTAAAATTCTGTTAATTCGCACACTAATGCAAGAAACATATGACTGTGTTGGTGCCGACCACTGTAGTAAAGTATATGTCGTGGATTGTATTAACAGAGTATGTTGAATTCGGGTATAACCGAATTAAATAAAAAAAAGAGTAATGTTAACTTTGTGTTATATAGAGAGAGAGGACATTCCGTTATGTGAGGTTAGCACCATTTGAGTGTAACTCAAATGAGCATGGCGCCTGGTGATGTTCTGCAGAAAAGTGTTATAAAGATGAGACAATTTGTGATCAATATGATGAAATAGAAAAGAGAGAATGAGAGCGTGAGAATGATGGCTTGCGAGTCAGTTTAGTTCTGATGATACGCAAGAGCAGACGTCACACAGGCGACTTGCTGTGCTAGTATAACATAAAGGAAAAATGGAAGAAGACGAATTAGAGCAGTGGTCGGCACACGCCGCGCACCGTGCATAGGGATTTTCTCTGCCGCAGCGCTGCCTGCACACGTACAGTATAAATTTTCGCTGTTTCTGTTAAGTCGCTGTTATGGCGCTTTTAAGCTGAAATGTCACTGTTGAGGCGAAGCAAAATGAATCAGCTTCTGATCAGCCATTGTGATGCTACGCTGCACAATTTTGACAAATTATACATTATATACACAGAAAAATAAATGGTTTTTGGACTTTTTGAAAAAGTATTCGTTTTTATACACATTATGACCAATATATAGCCGTTTTGATGCGAATCAATAATATAAAGGGCAAGAAACGGCACATGCTTGACGCCTGTTAAAATTCTGTTAATTCGCACACTAATGCAAAAAACATATGACTGTGTTGGTGCCGACCACTGAATTAGAGACATCTCATACGCCACCCCTTCGTTCTCTGACATATATATATTCTTGATCAGTATCAATAGCCGAGTCCATTGACACCTGTTCGTCTGTCCGTCCGTCTGTCTGTATGAACGCGTGGATTTCAGCAACTATAAGAGCTAGACACTTCAAATTTGGAAGGTAGATTCCTGAATATCATACGCAGATAAAGTTTATTTTCAATTTTCGATATCAAGGCCAGTTTGTTTTAAAATTAGAAAAATCACTATAACATAAGCCATGTTAAAGCTAGAGACTTGAGATTTGGCACACATGAGCCAAAGTTTGGGCTTAATGGGTCCAGAAAATCGCGATGCCACGCGTCCTTCGCCCATAACTCTAAAAAGCTGATAACAAGAGCAGTTTTATAGCTAGAGACTTGAGATTTGGCACCCATGGTAAGTATCTAACTTTCACTGTGTGCTACAAATTTCAGTATAATCGGATATTGAACTCAGAAGTTATTCAAGAAACAAATTTAGCGCAGCAGATGCGTTGCAGCGCAGTAGCAGCGCAGTCGCAGCGCAGTCGCAGTCGCCGCGACGACGATATAACAAACTAAACATAAGCAATCAACAGTGGCAGTCCAGTGTTGCCAGACTATCGCAAGCTACCTACTCTCGATGCAAGCAAAATTGACTTCAAGCGATATATTTAAATACTATTATGATGAAAATACTTTTCTTTGAAGACCTGCACAGGGTTTCCTACAGTCGCGCGTGCTCGACTGATCGGCTTGTTTTATCAAGGTTATGTGTACTTTGTCTAAGAATTGTTACATTCTTTTTTTAGTAATTCGTATGTATTTTACGAATGGGAAATTCTTAATTCGAGGTCATTCGGATCTAATTTTAGTACGGCATTTATCGGTCTGTGTAGATAATATTTTTGAACTCATAAATATAATTTGAGAATCCGCTTATAAGCAAAATTTGTTTAGTAGTCATTTTGAAAACTATATAGGGACATTGTCATAATTGTCTAATTTGAATGTTTCGTTAGTATTATCAAAGTTGGGTTCTATTGATCTGTCTATCTATTGATCAATATAAATGAATCTG
The DNA here is from genome assembly GCA_958299025.2 of Drosophila histrio. Taxonomy (NCBI): domain Eukaryota; kingdom Metazoa; phylum Arthropoda; class Insecta; order Diptera; family Drosophilidae; genus Drosophila; species Drosophila histrio. The sequence continues at coordinate 30,071,744 of OY282582.1, forward strand.
AAAGTATTCAATATTTAATATTTAAAAGCCATTAATATTGGACTAATAAAGAATAATGAAGCTTACTATTGATGTTCGTCATGTTGTAAAATTTGCATTTGTTTTTATACCCTGTGTCCATTAAAATTGGGCAAAAAGGGGGCAATGAATTTGTTTTTTATTTAAGCTTGAATATAATTTAGAGCGTGACATATTTTACAAAATGATCCAATTTTTAATGCCCATATAAAATACAAACAATTCAGATTTCTATCACCCATCGTCAAATCAAAACAATCAATAAAGTATTTGAAATCAAATAACGACCTCTAGAGTGGAAAACTTTTTAAGCTAAAACTATAAAAAAAATAAGTTCGACGAATTTTTCAACCGATTTGTGGAGATATACATACTACACACATTCCCTCACGAAGAACATAAATTTTTAAATCAAATAACGACTGCTTTTGTGTGAAAATCCCTGCAATAAAGACAGAACAATAAGAATGCTTCATACTCATATTTATTGTAGTATATATATTTTATTTCTCCCGTCTGGGTGGTAAATTGTCAAGTGACAGGTTGAAGTTGTCATTTAGCAACTAGATACATTTATTGTGCTACTTTATATTTAATTGCCTTAGTTTCCGTACTGTATTAACTTGAAAATGTCGCCTAAAGTCTACAGTCCACAGACTTGCTATCAATTTAGTTTAATTAACAATTTATATTAACTACTCTCATTCTGCAGTTGTTGTCGCTTTTGTTACTCTTAAAATCCTTTCCCATCAACGATAGTGACAAAACAAATGCAAATGCAAATGCAAATGCAAATGCATTCAAATGACAGGGCAAAAATACTTACATATATAAATATAAACGCAATTTCCAGTGTTGAAACTACGTAAATTGCAGTCACTTCATTCATTCGCCCCATTTCGGTCCGCATTTACATTCACATTTCAATTCCCAGGCCAGTCAACTACAACTACAACGTCTTTCCCTTCATTCCAACCTCCAACTAAACATCATTTACTAGGTATTACTCGAAACGAAAAATACGATTTTATCAGACCTTCCGGCAGCTTGGCTGGCAAAAGTCGCACACTTTTCCACCTTTCCACCTTTCCACCTTTTCACCATTCCCAAAGAAGTCCAGCGATTTATGCGACCAACTAACCAAAACAACAATTTGAGCAACCTGAGAACACTGGGTGCTCTGAGGAGGCGAATGGAAGACATTGTCTTTAGAATGTTTTGCTTTCAAAGTTTGTACTAAGTAAGTAAATGACAAAATGATTGCTCAAGTAAATATAGACGTTTTCAAATAAACATAGAATAGCGGGTAACCGCACCCATCCACCACCCCCCCCATTTCAATAGTAATTTTCCATCCAAAGTGCCTTAAATTTGTCTGGCATTTGTGTTGTATGGAAATTGATTTCTAATACACATAGTAATTTGTGAAATCTCTATCAAATTGATCAAGCAAACAACAGGAAATTCCATTGATTTCCAGAACATCGTTTATGTGCAACTAATTTGATAAAATATGAATTTAAACTTTGAACTTTCAGCCACACAATCTTGAACAGCACATTTTCCATTGCAGTGGATACATTTTATTAAATCTAAACAAAGAAAATTTCATATAAAATGTTGCATACAATAACAATGGGAAAGCAATTCATTATCAATATTATGTATTTGGTATTTATCTTTAAAGCATTTGAAATCGAATCAAATTAGTCTTCCCTTTATTAAATCAAATTAATTTCCATGCAGATATAAGTTTGATTTCCGAATGAATCTACTTTTTAGCCGTGTGTTAAATGTCTGTTAGGTCAAACAATTGTTGTGGTGTAATAAATAATTGCTACTCAGAAGTATCTGATATGTGTAACATACTTAAATAAATGTTATTAAATTATATAAATACCAGTATCAGTTCATTATTAGGGTAATTTAGGAACAACGATAAAATCCTAATTATATGCGTGTCGAATAATACAAAATTTACTAGTATTACATTAAAAGTAATTAAGAATGCAATTGGTCGTATTGATGTTTATGAAGTAAATTTCTACATTTTTACCGAATCGATTTATTTATGTATTCTCATTTGCAAGGGCGTAGGCAGAGGGGGGCCATTGCTCCCCCCCCTACACATGTGAAATATCATTATTTAGCTTCCAAAATCTGCATAAAATGGTTTTTAAAACTTGAATTTATTAAAAGAAACAATTATTAAGAGTATTAAATTTTTGTAATGACTGTATGTTGAATGCCTGGTGCTTAAAAGGAAGGCAAAGGGAGAAGATGAGGTTGAAAGCCTGTGTTGCCCCCCCCCCCCTTACTGAAAAGCTGCCGACGCCCTTGCTCATTTGAAATATAATTGAAGTGTCGTAGTAATTTCTATTGCAATCAAGTATATTTTCGTATTATAAGTATTTCAAAGAATCATTACTTCGAGCTGTTTGTTTTCCTTTTTAACACTTTTCCTTTTATCCATTTAAGTAGATAAATATTAAAATGGTACATACAAATTTATATTTAACTCTGTTGAATGAACTAAATTGTGTATGGGCATTTCCACCAAAAGGTCCACCGAGACCAAAACATTCAAAGTGTTTAAGAACAACTTGTTTAATTACAAAAAAAGGGTGCATAGTCGATATTTTAATAGGAAAACAATGAAATTTAACTAATGTAACAATAGTTCGTCTCTATTCATTGCCCATTTCGAGATATTGGGATGGAAAGTCGAACAAGTGCAACTTTTCTCATTTGGGCATTTTTAGTGTACATTTTGTTTTGATACAAATTCTTAGAATCAGATATTATGCATTGTCTTATGGTACTCCAAATCTTTGGGAAGTCGAGTCGGTACAAAGAGTCAAAAAAATAATGTATAAGAAAGTATGCGATTGCAAGTTACGATAATTTCGGCTTTGCATTATAGCATATTTCGTGCTTAAAATTTAATTTAAAAAAAAAATATAAATAATTTTTGGGTAAAATTAATATCAGTTTTAAGAGGCATCTATGCACAACATTTTTTAAATTATTTACTTTATAATATTGCTTCAGGCTTCGCCGAAATCGGCGTTTAAATTGTTGGCGACGAAAACCACTTCTGTTTTTGTCACGTGCGAATCCCTTGGATTCTTGCAATTATCTTAAAAACGAAAGCCTATCTAAAATCGACCTTAGCACCCATTGTATGGCTAATTAAGAGCTATATATTGAATCAGTTGTCAAAATAAAAATCTATTTTATTTTGGCTTTTTATTCACTTTTAATGTGTACGATGGTCACGATCGACATCATGGAAATGCCCATATTTATCGAACAATGAATATATTTGCGACACGCTAAAATATTATATATATTATAATTCATAATAGGGAATCTACCTTTTACCCTTTATACCCAATGAAAGCTTCAAATGTTAAATGTATTCTGAAAGTTTTGCAATATAAAATTGATTCAGAATGTGACTATAAATATAATACTCTTTGTGCCGACCTTATAACTACTAGTAAAGTATGTGATTGTACTTTTTATACCCTGTGCCCATTAAAAATGGGCAAAAAGGCTATTATGAATTTGTGTGAATGTATGTAACAGCAGAAGGAGGCATCTCCGACCATATAAAGTATATATATTTTTGATAAGTATCAATAGCCGAGTCGATTGACACCTGTCTGTCCGTCTGTCTGTCCGTCCGTCCGTCTGTCCGTCTGTATGAACGCGTGGATCTCAGCAACTATAAAAGCTAGAGACTTCAAACTTGGAATGAAGGTTCCTGAATACCATAAGCAGATCAAGTTTATTTTCAATTTACGATACCAAGTTCCGTTGGTTTAAAAATTAGAAAAATCACCATAACATAAGCAATGTTAAGGCTAGAGACTTGAGATTCGGCACACATGATAAATAGCTTGGGCTTAATGTGTCCTGAAAATTTCATGGCGATGCCACGCCCCCTTCGCCCATAACTCGAAAAAGCTGATAACAAGAGCCGTTTTATAGTTAGAGACTTGCGATTTGGCACACATGGTAAGTATCATAATCTCAATGTGTGCTACAAATTTCAGTACGATCGAATATTGATCTCAGAAGTTATTCAAGAAATAAATTTATGCAGCGCAGTCGCAGCGCAGTCGCAGCGCCGCGGGAGTGGTATATCGACCAAAAAGACGAATTTGTTGACATATGTTTGATTTATAATGAAAATACTTTTCTTTAATGACCTGCACAGGGTTTCCTAATGTCGCGTGCGCTCGACTGAACGGCTCGTTAAAATCTGATAATTTCCATTTGACAGCGAGTGTCATAATAAATCCATTTCAACACAAACAATTTGTTAAGATACTACCGTTTTTTTTTAAAAAATACTCGTATGCAAATTGTCGGCATGCAGTTCGTGCATTATTTAGCCAAGTTCTATGCAGGTTCAATGCACTTGGACAATTTGTCAGGTACTGCAAATGGCAATGGATGGCGGGGACAGAGGGGAGAGGGTGGTATGGTAAGTTCACTTGTTGTGCGCGCATTCACGCGAAACTCGCGTTAAACGCTTTTGGGTTTGGCACACACACACACACACACACACACACACACACACATTGGCCAATTAATGTGAAAGTAAAAGCAACAGCATTTATGTCCCCCTCCCCCTAACTGCTGGACTGTTCACCAGCAGTTTACCAGGGACTAGCACTCGCTAATGGACAGCGCGGTGCCGTCGTCGTCGTCGTCTTGAGTGGGTTTGGGTCTGGCCCACAAATGCGACGAGTCTGGGGCAAAAAGCTGACACGACATGTCGCTTAACATGTCGAACATGAATATGCAACAACAGTAACAGTAACAACAACAACTACAACAGGTGGCAATGGCATCCGCATCCGTATCCGGGTCATGCAATAGCGTTACAGGCCAATGGCCAAACAACAACAACTCGAACTACTCCCAAATGTGCTGCGTGTGCATGCATATTATACACATGAGACGACGACCCCCCCCCCCCTCCCCACTCCCCTTCTGCCTTTTGCCTTTTCCTGTTCCCTCTTCCTGTTGCTGTCCCTATTCATGTCCCTATCGATGTCCTGTGCCGTACATAGCTGCGGTTCAAAGCCTTTCCTGCGAGGTGTGCATAATTAAATTGCACGACAAGCGGATGAGCAACAACAACAACAACAACAACAACACTAGCAACGCTAACAACAACAACTATAACTATAAAAACACTAAAAATCACAAATGATATTGGTCAGATCTAGAGCATAGAGCCAACGACAACAACAACAACGACAGCGACAACGACAAAAAGTCAAACACTAAACGGAAACACGTCAAAAAAAACGAAAAAAAATCACAATTATTAATGAATTCCAGGTGTTTCATATCGGAACACGCTGTCTACATAATGTATGACACATACTAGTAGAAGCGTGCAAAAATATGTAGAAATTCCCTAGAATATTGTTATGCCGGAAATAAAAAAAAACGATAAAAACAAATTGTACATCATATCCATTTAAATCATTTAACTCCTAATAATGTATTAAAAAATGCCTTAATTTCCAACTTATTTATACAAAATCATGATCATATCCTAGATATTGGATAAACAAATCAAGTCTCTTTAACTTTACACTCCTAAAAGAAATGCTTTTATAGTAAATTTGTAAGAAATTTGCAAGTCAACTAAATTAATTTAAAATAATAATATGTTGTGACTCATAAGATAAAAGTCTGTAAAAGATTTTGAATAAAAATAAATGCATAATTTTTATAGACGACTTTTTGAATAAAAATCAATGACGATAGTTTTTTTAACGTTTTTAAAATGGAACTAATTTTTAACTTCTAAAGTAGGACTAATGAAATCATGAGTTGAGACATTTAATAAAAATTATTGTCAGACTTAAAAGAAATGTATTGTCGTTAAACTTCATTGTGCTTTTCTTTTATATAAAATGTTTATAAATAATTATAATTTACGGCAAATATTTAATGCAAATATTTAAATCAGGGAAAAATCTATGTAGAAATGCTAAAAAGTTGCATATTTTTCCTTTATTTTTTTTTTTGTGGAAGGACTCTTAAGAGAACGTTTCCCAAATTAGACAAAAGATATATACTTTTATTTACATATATACAATATACTACTAATGTTAGAGGACATATTCATTCATAGCTTAAACTAAAGCTAAAGCTGACTTTTTCCAATACAAACTTGAGTTATTGTCATTCCATGCAGGGGAAGGAATTTGCTGAAATTACTGAAACATGAGTAGATTTTTTCAGTTTTGAAAAATAAATACTTCGAATAATGGTTGAAGCAACTGACAAACAAAAGAACAGATTCCATCATTGAAGGCTACATTTTGGTTACATAAGATTCGTTGAATGAATATTATATATTAATATATGGGCATTTCCACCAAAAGGTCCACCGAGACCAAAACATTCAAAGTGTTTAAAAACAACTTGTTTCATTACTAAAAAAAAGGGTGCATAGTCGATATTTTAATAGGAAAACAATGAAATTTAACTAATGTAACAATAGTTCGTCTCTACTCATAGCCCATTTCGAGATATTGGGATGCAAAGTCGAACAAGTGCAACTTTTCTCATTTGGGCATTTCTAGTGTAAATTTTGTTTTGATACAAATTCTCAGAATAAGTTATTATGCATTGTCTTATGGTACTCCAAATCTTTGAAAAAGGTACAAAGAGTCAAAAAATAATGTATAAGAAAGTATTGCGATTGCAAGTTACGATAATTTCGGCTTTGCATTATCGCATATTTCGGTGTCCCGTGCGACCGCGGCTTTGATTAATTTAAAAAAAAACTAGAAATCATATTTGAGCAAAACTATAACCATTTTAAAGAGACATCAATGCATAACATTTATCAGAAATTTGCGTGAATATATTGCCCAAACTTTCGCTGAAATCTGAGATTAAATTGATCGCCAAAAAAACCACTTCTATTTTTGTCCCGTGCGAATGCCTTGATTTTTTGTAAAAATCTACAATACGAATAGTTTCTCAAAATCGACCTTAGCACCAATTATAGGGCTAATCAAGAACTACTTTTAATTGGAAAAATAATTTTGAAAATCCGTCTTACTTTGACCTTTTTACCACTTACAATGTGTACGATTGTCCCGTGCGACATCATGGAAATGCCCATATGATATTTGAATATTTCTATAGTAATACTTATAACTTTAATTACTGCACACAAAAAGTCGGAAAGGCTACAGTCGAAGTCGACTATGAGAGACCCTTTACTTATTCTTCAAAATGGAAATAAGAGTGACACTAATAGTTCCCATAGCGAGTTGTAACGTCAACATGCTCTTCTTCTTCCTTTGGCCCGACACTGAGTAATATTAAGTCTTGAATAACTTCCGAGATTATTATCCGATCGCGATGAAATTTCCAGGATACGTTCGGACCCTAATACTCGTCATGTGTGCCAAAATTCAGGACTTTAGCTTTAATAGCGCGTGTCAAAATTTTAAGATAAACTTGATCTGCTTAGCATATAGACGTACCACCATACAAAATTTGGTGACTCTAGCTCTTATAGTCTCTGAGATCTAGGCGCTCATACAGACAGACGGACGGACGGACAGACGGACATGGCTATATCAACTCAGCTGTTGATGCTGATCAAGAATATATATACTTTGTGGGGTCTGCCGGACTTCCTTCGAACTGTTACGCACATATTGATAAACTTAATAGGCCCTTTTTACTTTTTTTTAAAGAAAAAGGGTCTAAAAACCGGCGAGAACAGCTAATAAACGAGCCAATGCAAAAGGAAATGAACAAAAGTCTTTAAATTAATTATCGGTAGCATATTTATGCTTCGGTGTCGCAATGTTATGTCATTGTCATTGTTATTTTATTTTATTTCTGTTTTTTTATGTGTCTATATGTTTCGTCGTGTCTATAATTTATTTTAATTAATTTTCACGTCATTTATCAGGAATGCGTACAGCAACAACAGCAACAGCAACAACAACAACAACAGCGCTCATCCAATTTGAAAATTTTAATGCGACACGCTCTTAATCAATTTGAACAATTTAAATGTGCATTGATGTGCATAAATGCAACATTTAATTTATGCAAACAGCAAATTTTGTGGCGATTTATGCCTTCGAAAGAAAATCAAACTGAAATTGACAATCGCCAAAGCTACGAAAAAAAAACTAAAAACAAAAAACAAAACACAGAAGATAGAAGATAGAGTGTGAGAGATACAGAAATATGTAGTACATTAGCTGGAGTAAAAAGGGCAGAAGTAATTATTGTACCGTGGAAACCTGTCGTATACGTGATAATTATGCCATATGATGTGCTTACGATGTTGTTAAACAGCCTGTCCATAACGTAACTGTAATTAGATATGCCCGTTACATTGAATGGCAAATTAGGCAAGCGACGCTGAAAATCACTGCAAAATTATTCAGTTAATCAACAAAAGGAATCAAGCACAGCTGCCACAAGGATCTGTAACATCCCCTCCCCCACCCCTCCACACAGTTGCAAACCCTCTGATTTGTCCACTCGCCATTCATGTCAGCGTCAGCATCTGCAACGAACTGAAAGCATGTTGCCACAAAAATAATTACCATGCGAAATGCTAATGAGAAATGCCATATTCAAACATGTCAAAGATACAAAATAGACATTGGCTAAACGTCAGCGAATGGCGAATACATAAATGTTCAATAAAGCTCAAATAAAAATTCGCATAAATTGCAAGCGAGCTAAGCGATCCAAATGGATTACACTTTTGTAGATACTACTGTATATTACAGATACATTATTGCATGATATCCTTGTATGTGGCTTTCATGTACATTTTTGAGAAATATACAAAGGTTGGAGGCAGCAACTTGAGGCGTTAACACAATAATTATACCCTGTGCCCATTAAAAATGGGCAAAAATGGGTAGAATGAATTTGTGTGAATGTATGTAACAGGCAGAAGGAAGCATCTCCGACCCTATAAAGTATATATATTCTTGATCAGTATCAACAGTCGAGTCGATATAGCCATGTCCGTCTGTCCGTCTGTGCTGGCGTATGAGCGCCTAGATCTCAGAGACTATAAGAGCTAGGGCCACCAAATTTGGTGACAATACTCCTAAGGGCTGCACAAATGTCAAGTTGGTTTTATAACTTTGTCACGCCCCTTGCCGCCCCCAAAAATCAGAAAAACTGAATACCAAGAGTAATTTAAAAGATACAAGTTATAAATTTAGCTTACATAAAATTTCCTTCCGATGTGTACTGCAAATCTCATCGCAAACGGACAATAAACACCGGAGATTTGAAGCAAATAAATTTTCGAATATACGAAGGCAGCAACTTGAGGCATTGAAACAATATTATTAATTGCAGTTCTGTAGAAAACTGATAATTGCCAATCAATCGTCTATGGCTTCATTGGCGCAGTGGTTAGAGTGTCGCACTCTTGTGGTGTTGCCTGGAGTTCGAGACCAGAGGTCTTATTCCGGTATTTTATTCCTTTTTTTTATTATATTTTAAATTAATCTATACAGTAATAAAATAAAATAAAACAATAATTTTATTTTTCATAAACATATTCTACCATAAATGCCAATGTATTATATTTAATAATGTATGTATACATTACATACATGTATATTAACATAACATTTGTAGTTCATGATTCATGTGTAACATACAGTAATCGGAAGCTAATCTGAGCAGCGTCAAAATTGTTTAGGTTAAAATATAAGCCTCTAAAGTTTGTCACTGTTATTTCATATTTGAAAAATAAGTAAAGGGTCTCTCATAGTCGATTTCGACTGTAGCCTTTCCGACTAGTTTTATCTGCTCTACATAATCGGCATTGATTTCAATGCATTTCTTAAGCCAGTCGTATTTATAGAACCAAGCTTCGACTTTATTAAAGTTGCTAGACTCTTCTCATTATCAAATTTATTCAAAACATATTGGACAAATTGCCAGCGAGCATCTATTTGGGCCTCATTTAGAACGCAGACTTCTTCGTGTACAGCAGAACTTGCTGCAATATTAGAGATACGGCCTTCAAGGGCATTCATGTCCAGTTCACTAGCAATCATTTCCTGCATAGATCGAGGATCTTCAAAAAGTTTTGCTCTAATTAGGTGCACATTTCTTCCCTCCCTCGAAGATTGTGGTCGACCTTTTCGGGATTCGTCCTCTACAGAAAAATTTCCTGGTTGGCATAATATTTGGCACCATTTTTAAATAATTTTCAGTGATATTGCAATCGTTCCATATGCATTTTGGCATTCGTCAAATATTTGTAACGGCTTTAGTTTGCATTGAAAACTGAATAAAATGTTATAGCGAATTTTTTGTTTGCGTAGATAGTGGAATTTCATCAGAGGCACCTTCAGCTAATTGCCGTTTTTTTTCTAGTCTCCAGTTCAATCGATTTGTCTAACATTTACAATATAATCTCGTTAAAGTATTGCAAAAGACTTGACTTTTTTGGAATTTTTGAAATTAAAGTATTGCAAAAGACTTGACACTTTTGGAATTTTGAAAAAAAAAAAAAATGCAAAAGTCGCCAACTTACCGAACTTTTGTTAGACCCCTCGTATTCTTGTTACCACCAATATTGGTAGCTCTGAGTTCCATTTATTTCAATGACAAGTTAAAATCTCTGTTAACTAAGTGAACAATATTTTAACAATAAATGTTTGGAACGTTAGATTCCAAATTTTCTCTCAGTTACAATTTAACTAGACTATGAAAAACTGAACCATAAATTCTTTACTTTTTAGGCAAAAAAAAAATAAATATGTATATATATTTACAATAGTTTTTCTTTGAATTGCATTTTAAATACCCTTTTTGCTACTTTTAAATACGAGTTTAATATAGTTTAAAACAGTTTGTATAAATATTTTATTTTAAGCTCATTAGCATCTTCAATATTTATTTGTTATCTGTATATCTCATATATATGCAGCCTTAACTATATCATAGATACTTTACGATTTTTATTTTCTTGTATTTATCTCAAATATGAATCGGAATTCAACACATTTTCTTTTACATCTTAATAAATATTCGTTGATCTTAAAAATATTTTTGATATACTTTCATCAGTTCAAAACAAATATTACTTTGTATCTAAGTGTTAGTCCCGTTTATTTTATATGTTTAAATATGACAATACTTTCTATATATTTTATTTATTTAGTTAACTTCGACTAACAGTTGTTGATGGGATTGAGAATGGGAATTTTAATCAACCTAGTTTAGAATTCCCTAGTTAGTCCCGTGGGGCAAGATTCGCCTTTGAAACCAACTAGTGGACTCCAGAAAGAGACGGTTCAGTTCATCGAAGAAGGGTTCCCCGAGATAACGGATTCTCCTTCTAAGAAGTGCAGGGCTATCACAGAGAAGGTGTTGGATACTTTCTGGTTCGTCTTCGTTCCCGCAGCTGCAACAGAAGTCTTGATATTGTAGCAGGCCGATAGTCTGTTAACATTCCTACACTCTGTTAACCCTACCACCACTAGATTGTATACCCTACCATCACCAGACTGTATATCCTCCCATCACTAATTATCCAGATAGATTAGCTATCTCGCTTTAAAATATTAAGACAATGGAGATCGAGCTAGCTTGATCTCGTTCTAAAGGGAATTGTGAAATACAGCGGTTTGATGCCATAGTTAGTCGTTTAAGAGACACGAAATAAAGCAGACGTGATAATAGAGCCGTGTGTTACTTTTAATTTAAGCGATTACAATATGGTGCACAGTACTGTTGTGCCGATGAGATAGTTGTCCGTTTAGACCAGTGGTCGGCACGCTCCGCGCACCGCGCATAGGGATTTTCTCTGCCGCAGCGCTGCCTGCACACGTACAGTATAAAATTTCGCTGTTTCTGTTAAGTCGCTGTTATGGCGCTTTTAAGCTGAAATGTCACTGTTGAGGCGAAGCAAAATGAATCAGCTTCTGATCAGCCATTGTGATGCTACGCTGCACAATTTTGACAAATTATACATTATATACACAGAAAAATAAATGGTTGTTGGTCTTTTTGAAAAAGTATTCATTTTTATTCACATTATGACCAATATATAGCCGTTTTGATGCGAATCAATAATATAAAGGGCAAGAAACGGCACATGCTTGACGCCTGTTAAAATTCTGTTAATTCGCACACTAATCCAAGAAACATATGACTGTGTTGGTGCCGACCACTGGTTTAGACTCATATCAACAGCTCTATCCTGTTCTTGTTATATGTACTTAGTGTAGGAGTTCTGATGATCGCTTTGGGTTAATGTCTGGCCAGAGTGCTTTAGATGTATTGCAGCCCTGAGCCGTTTAACTAAATATACCTTAACTAAATATTTATAAATGTTGTATAGTGTTTATGTAATTAATTTTTGTATTTAGATATCTTGTAACTAGTTGTACTACCTATTTGATCTTTCAATAAGTATTGCAGCCTTAAGCAAAGTGCTTATGTTAAGCAGACTTTGGATGGGACAAATAAATAACTTTTCTCCAATCCGCTTTGCCACAGTCAAGCGGAAGAGATACATTCAGGTAATATAGTACAGGAATATAGCTTTCATAGGATAAACCCTATAGCTTGTTGGCTTTAAGAGCTGCCATTAGCCGAGGGATGTGACCACATGACCAACTGATTGTCATTCAGAGTCAGTGGCAGAAATAGAGGCAGAGTTAGTGTCTGAGCCGACGACGGAGTCACATCCATTGCCATTGCCAGTTGGCAGTTGGCAGTTGGCACTGTTGGCTCTCCGGCACTTTGCGACCAGAAACTGTCGCATGAGCAAGTAGCGGGTGGGTGAAGGGAAGAAGGGGGGGGGAGAAGAGGGAGATGGGCGCTAAGCCGCACAAACCAAAAATTTGTTTGCAGTTAGTTGGCAACGTGATGCAAATGCATTTGACCACGTCAAAATTTTGTGCTTGTTGCAATGTGGACAGGCACATTATAATATGGCGAGTGAGGGAGTGAGAGTAACAGGGAAATAGAGAAGAGACAGAGAGTTGTTGGGAGAAAGGGAGGTAGGTACGGGGAGACTGACTTGAACTGGGTAAATCCTTCGTTGTCCGGTCGTTCACCACATATGTACGTGAAGTTTACTGCATTTGCTCAGCGGTTAAGCCTTTGCATTTAAATGAAGAGTTTTATTTATGCAACGGATGATGGAGGGAGGGGGGGAGGAGGAGGAGAGTTACCTCCCTGCCTGGCTACGTGTGGAGTTTTTTCGGTGTTGACCTTACGCTGCGTCATATATAATTTGAGTATAAATTTATGGCATGCATTTTTGAAGCTCTTTAAAGTCGTACCCAGTGAAAGAGAGAGAGAGAGAGACAGGGCGAAAAATGGAGAGTGTAAGTGAGAGTGAGAGAAAGATGGGCCCACACTAGGTGAGAAGGTGTGTGTTGCACTGATCAACCCAGTTACGAACTCGCTTTATCACGCCTGCCGCATAATGCAGCACTCCAGTTCTCCCATTCTCCCATTCTCAGTTCTCCAGTTCACAGCTAACACACAGAGCGAAAAGATCTAGTATTTCAAATTTAAAATCACACAAATTGCAATTACTAAAGTCAAAAACCGCAATCCTATTTCATGTGCGAAATCATGTCTCAAAAACTTTAGTTCTTTAGTATTTTCAAAGTGATTTCGAAGATTTAAATACAATTTCAATTTAAGAACTTTTCTACTTCCAACTTTTCCTTATTAATAACATATAGAAATAATAAATGTAAAGAATACCAAGCCGATCAGTCGAGCGGGCGCGACAGCAGGATACCCTGTGCAGGTCTTAAAACAAATGTATTTTGAGAAAACTAGCTATAAAACTGCTCTTGTTATCAGCTTTTTTCAATTGTTGGCGAAGGGGGCGTGGCATCGCGATGAAATTTTATGAACACATTAAGCCCAAGCTTCTCATCATGTGTGTCAAATCTCAAGTTTCTAGCTTTAACATTGTTTATGCTATGGTGATTTATCTAATTTTAAAACAAACGGGGCTTGATATCGAAAATTGAAAATAAACTTGATCTGCATATGGTATTCAGAAACCTACATTCCAAATTTGAAGTCTCTAACTCCTATAGTTGCTGAGATCCACGCGTTCATACAGACAGACGGACGGACAGACGAACAGGTGTCAATGGACTCGGCTATTGATACTGATCAAGAATATATACACTTTATAGGGTCGGAGATGCCTCCTTCTGCCTGTTACATACATTTACACAAATTTATTATACCCTTTTTTGAGCATTTCTAATGGGCACAGGGTATAAAAATATCTCAGTTGAGGAGTCATATGTTCATGCTAAACTCTGTACATTCTTAATATTAACCCATATATTAGAAGGGAGAAAACACTAATAAATAAAAAGATAAATACAATTCCAAATTGAATCAATTCCTCCAATTAAATCTGTCACTGAGTACAAAATTGTCTCAAGTTAAGAATTCGTTATTTAAATCAAAGTCGTGTGGATTTTATTTGAAATAATTATTATGACTATTAAATGCTGTCTTTAATTAAGTTATTTCTCAAGTGTTCTATGAGAATTCGCTGAGAAAACCTTCTTCGAATCTGAGTTTCGAACTTATATAAAGACTTTTCGTATTCATTTATTACTTTTTATTTTGCTCTATTAATTTTTCATATATAAACATTATTTGTACTTGATTATACAAAATGTAAATGCTCATTTTGAGTAATTTTTATTACTTATATCAAGTAGAGTTTCACTTAATTTATGATTTCATTTCGTATATAAAGATTATAAATACTCATCTTAAGTAATTCGTACTAACATATATAAAGTATAGATCTTAAGAATAACAATTAGTTAATTCAAGTTTATTATAACTTAATTTTAGTTCGACTTTTTCCCACTATGTAGTAAATTTACAGTTTTAGTTGGTTCAATATTCTATGTTCTTTTCTGAAGATTATTTGCACTTGGTTTAAGTGCTTTTACGCTAATTTTAAGTAAGTGCCAGCTTTATAAAGTAGTTAATTTAGAGTCTTACTTAATTCAAGATAATTTTTTATTTGTATAAAGATTATTATTAATGTTTATGCCTCATTTCGTACTTATATCATGTATGGAATTTAAGAATCGCAACTGCTTGATTTAAGGTAATTTGAGCTTAGTTTTAGTACACCTTTTTTCTCTCTGTGTACTACTACTCTATTGGCAGGCAGACTGTGTGTATGTGTATGGCACCTGCTGCCGTTTCCCTTTTGAAGTTTTTGTCGACCCATTTTGCAGGTTCATGAATTGAATGGAGCATGGCATACATTGGGTGCTTCCCCTTCACCCCCCCCGCCTCCTCCCGCCTTCCTTTGGCGCCTTGCAATCTTAGCTGCAACGTGAAGTGACTGCCTGGCAGCCCGTTTCCTTTAAACATTTTTGGTCGCACATTGTAGCTGCCTAATGAACACATGAATAAAATATGCGATTTGCTTAACTTTGCACGCCAGCCATGGGCAAAAAGGAGAGGAGGTGTGGTGTGGGGGGGGGGGGGGGGAGAGAGAGAGAGGGGATAGAAGTCGAAGGGGGATTCCTGGCATAGAATGCCATTGATGATGGTTTTAGAAATGGGAGCAGAACCTGCAACAGCTACAAACTTTTCGAGATTTTGCCAAGCTGAAAAGCGGGGAGACTGACGTTTCGACTCGACGACACTTTGACTCTTCGACTGACTCGACGACTGACTCGACACATCACATCACATCACATCACATCGGGCAAGTGCAGCAGGCATATAAAGTGTAGAGCTGCGACTCAGAGAGAGTTGGCAAAGGGGAAGCGGTGGAAGGGATGGAAGGGATGGAGGAACCTCGGGTTTATCTTGGCGACACAGACGGAAGCTTTTGTCACTGCTCCACTGGGCGACGTATCCCAAAAATCGTTGAAAGTCACTCAACAGTTTAGCAAAATGGCAACGTGCGCCACGTGGCAGTTGTATGCCCAGACATGAGCTACTGCTAACCTATTGGTGCAACCATGCCCCATGTTGCACCTTGATACGCGTCGTAGTATGTCTGACGTACATATGTGTGTGTGTGTGTGTGTGTGTGTGTATCAAATGGGTGCCATAATTGCCGATGCTTCCAGTTTGAAAACAGTAAGTCAAGTGTTGCATGCCACACAGTGGCTGCCAACTAACAATAACAGCTAACTGTTATATCACCAATAATAATTGTACCAATTTCATAAAAATACATTATAAATATTGTCTTAATTATAGTTATTCACCTTACTTTTAGTTTCGTTTTCAATCTCCACAGCTTTGCAATTTATGTTTATATATTTTGCAAATTAAAATTACATTATATTGCATATATATATATATTAAAATTTAATTAATTATTATCAGTTATCTCACATCACGTTCTGTTATTAAAAATAACAAATGTCTCTGATTTCTCACTGTTACCGAACATTTCTTTAAAGTTTTGTTAAAAAAAAAGGGATAAAATATTTGAACATTAAAAACCTCCACAGTTTTAGTCAATAATTTAGCTAATCTAATAAAAAATACTTTATAAATATTACCTAATTTAAAATATTTACTTTGTTTATAAGCAACTTTAAATAAAAAGTTTCATTTGCTACTTTCACTTGAATTAACTTTCATTTACATATGAAAAGTTATTTTGTTTGCATTATTGGCAGTCATTAGAGACTGCTCTGTTAACTTTACAGTACACTTAACAGTACACTTAACAGAGCTAATGCTGTGAATTATAGTTGAGTGAGAGTTCTTTAGATAAAATGTTACGATAAGTCAGGCATAATGAATAAATTTACTAATTTAAAACTTTGTGTACAACAATTATTAAATAAATAAAAATTGCATTAACATTGTACATTTAAGTTAAACTAGTGAGAGTCATTAACAGTTGTAGTTATGCAGAGTGTTAAGTTAACTGAAAGAACTTATTTATATTTATATTACTATATTTAATTCAATAAATTATTAAACGATAAGGAAAACTTGAGCGTATGAAGCAGCAATTTGTTGCTGACCTTCTGTACTTTTTTTTATCGAATATGTTTACTATATTATTGCATATAAATTTCGAGGTATTTAAGATACATTAAAAGAATTGACTTATTTGAATAATAATAAATAAAAGAAAAACGTGTGAGAAAAAGTGTGTAAAAAAGTGTCAATTTTTGAAAACATTTATCCAAGGCAAAGTTTAAATTTACATTTGAAGTGAATACATCTAAGTACCCGAATCAATTCAATGCTTACATCCTGTGTAATTACTTTGAGTATCCGTTACGCAGCTAAAGAGTTTTTGTTTAGTCTCTGTAGGTTCTGTGATTCATGGAATTTATTTGTACAATTTTCGACTGATTCTCGGCATTGAATTTGAACAGTTGCATTGTTATTTTTCCTACCTTTACGAGTCAGTATAACCGGCTTTCCCTCCCATTTCCCTGCCTCCGTGTGGCATTAAGTGTTCGCTGACTCTTTGACTGCTTTATCGCTGGATGAGTCCTCAAGAGGTTCGTGACGCGCTTCTTGTCGAGTTGTGAATGCGTGCAAATGAAAATGAAAATGGAAAATGGAAAATGGATGAAAATGGAGCAGCGACAAAAATGTGGCGCCAAGCAGCTGACGGGCAAACGACGAAAGGCAAAAGGCAAAAAGACTAAAGGAAAGAGGACATGGCTAAAGCGATTCAATGGGCACGTTTAGACCAGTAACGGATTTCTTATAGAATTAATATCAAGCCACGATACTGCAGGCAAGGAAGGAACTAAGGAAGGACGAAAGGAAGGAAGGACGGAACCAAAATAGAAAATGAAAATAAAGAAAATCGCCAAAGAAAAACAGTGAAAGAAAATAAAAAAACTGTTATCATCGGCACGCTGATCAATTGATACCCTGTGAATTTTGAAAATAAAATGTAATAAAAATTTATTATATGGACATTTCCACCAAAAAGTCCACCGAGACCAAAACATTCAAAGTGTTTAAAAACAACTTGTTTCATTATAAAAATAGGGTGTATAGTCGATATTTAAATAGGAAAGCAATGAAATTTAACTAATGTAACAATAGTTCGTCTCTATTCATTGCCCATTTCGAGATATTGGGATGGAAAGTCGAACAAGTGAAACTTTTCTTATTTGGGCATTTGTAGTGTACATTTTGTTTTGATACAAATTCTTAGAATAAGTTATTATGCATATGGTACTCAAAATCTTTGGGAAGTCGAGTCGGTACAAAGAGTCAAAAAATAATGTATAAGAAAGTATGCGATTGCAAGTTACGATCATTTCGGCTTTGAATTATCGCATATTTCGTGCTTAAAATTTAATTAAAATAAAACAAATAATAAACAATTTTTGTGTAAAATTAATAACAGTTTTAAGAGGCATCTATGCACAACATTTTTTAAATTATTTACTTTAAAATATTGCTTCAGGCTTCGCAGAAATCGGCGTTTAAATTGTTGGCGACGAAAACCACTTCTGTTTTTGTCACGTGCGAATCCCTTGGCTTTTTGCAATTATCTTAAAAACGAAAGCCTCTCTAAAATCGACCTTAGCACCCATTGTATGGCTAATTAAGAGCTATATACTGAATCAGTTGTCAAAATAAAAATCTATTTTATTTTGGCTTTTTATTCACTTTTAGTGTGTACGATGGTCACATTCGACATCATGGAAATGCCCATATACAATTCTTGAAAATTCCACAAATTTGATCAGAATGCATAAAATGTAATTGCAAATACAACTTGTCAGTTTGACAGTTACTAAACCTTTATTTTGAGCTGATCGTTATTATGGTAAATATATATAATAATAATAGTATGTTTAGTAATCAGTTTCGACAGATTTCGACAAATGGCAAAACCTGTATCAAGTCTCATTAAAATAATCTTAAGACATCGACTCAGCTTGTTTTTCCTGTTCCTGTTCCTGTTTTCACTACTTTCAACCAGTAAATTTCCTTTAGCTGCATCGATTTTCACTTTTAGAAAAAACCTTTGTGAATTGATTATATTTTTAGCAGATAAATGTAAATCAAATAAAGCGAAATACGATACTTTGGATAAAGTGAAAAATCTTAAATGGGCCTAGAATAGTTGAAGGAGTCTGCCACGCCTCCCCAAGTGCATTACACATTTTGTGACAAAATGAGAATACCCTACTTTAAGGGTATGCAAAAGAAAACAGCAAAAGTTTGTGCCGTCTTGTGTCTAGTTTTTCATGCAATTCAATTGCCAAGTAGAAAAGCAAGAAAAACGGGAAGGACGACGACAAGGAAAAGCCAAGTGAAGCCATGGCCTTAGTCAAACGACAGGAAAAAAAAAAGGTTAAGTGGAAAGCTGATCTGAGCTAAGCTGAGTCGAGCTGAGCTGAACTGAGCTGAGCTGCACTGAGTCGGGGGAAACAAGGAAAACGCAGCGAACTGAGATTGACACAGGATATTTGGGGATTTTGCCACATGGCAACGCCTTCAATTACAAATATTTGAAATGGTATATGGGCCATTCAAGGGTCTACAAATAATGCCATCGCACCATTGCACCGCATCGCATCGCATCGAAACTGAATCATGTGACGACGACGACGACAACAAGCTTGTGTGACGGGTCGTATGAGTGATTTATTTTATGGCTCATTTTGCTGTTGTTACTGCTGCGACTCAACAACGCGTGACACACGCAAAGCACCTGAAAGTGGGTTAAAAGCTCAAATGAACTGCATTTGGCCATTGCATGCTGACCCCTCACCCACAACTTGCATTTGCTCCAATTTCAAAACCATCTAATGAACGCCATCAACATTTTAATTAGCATTGTGTGTTGTGTATTTGGCCCAAACGGCAACTTTAAGACGAGCTCAATCATAAATCAAATCTTGACCAATTGGCTTTAGTCGCTGTACGTGTGAGTCTACAATGTCTACAAAGTCAAGGAGCAATGCCCTAATGACATTAGCTGAAAACAACATTTAGATATATGTACTATGTATTGAAAAAGTCTGAGAAGCGCATTCAAAATTAAATATGTTTTACAAGCGCAAAACAAACATATTGAGATTTAAATTCACAAATAACTAATACTACATAAAATAAATATTACAAATTTTACAAACGCAGCGAGAAGTTCGACTAAATATTGAAACGATTTCCAGAGTTTTGGCTTAAAGATAAACGACTTAAAGAAAATAGCTGAAATAAAAACACAAAAACAAATTTCGGAATATTATTCCCTTTTGGAAGAGAATTTGTGCAAATGTAAGTAACCCACATAAGGATAGAGTTGGGAGTCTGATATCAATTTAATGAATAAGTTCAATCGTTCATTCATCATTTTTAAGTTGTGAAGTCATTTCGTTCAATTGTTCATGAACGATGAAGAGTTATTCTATTCAGTTGTTCAGTTGGTCAGTTGTTTAGTTGGTCAGTTGTTCAGTTGGTCAGTTAATCAGTTGTTCAGTTGTTCAGTTGTTAAGTTGTTAAGTTGTTCAGTTGTTCAGTTGGTCAGTTGTTCAGTTGTTGAGTTCTTCAGTTAGTCAGTTGGTCAGTTGTTCATTAGTTCAGTTGTTCAGTTGGTCAGTTGTTAAGTTGTTAAGTTGTTCAGTTGTTCAGTTGGTCAGTTGTTCAGTTGTTGAGTTCTTCAGTTAGTCAGTTGGTCAGTTGTTCAGTTGTTGAGTTCTTCAGTTAGTCAGTTGGTCAGTTGTTCATTTGTTCAGTTGTTCAGTTGTTCAGTTGGTCAGTTAGTCAGTTGTTCATTTGGTCAGTTGTTCAATTGTTCAGTTGTTGAGTTCTTCAGTTAGTCAGTTGGTCAGTTCTTCAGTTAGTCAGTTGGTCAGTTGTTCATTTGTTCAGTTGTTCAGTTGGTCAGTTGTTTAGTTGGTCAGTTGGTCAGTTGTTCGGTTGGTCAGTTGTTCAGTTGTTCAGTTGGTCAGTTGGTCAGTTGTTCAGTTGGTCAGTTCTTCGGTTGGTCAGTTGGTCAGTTGTTCAGTTGTTGAGTTCTTCAGTTAGTCAGTTGGTCAGTTGTTCATTTGTTCAGTTGTTCAGTTGTTCAGTTTTTCAGTTATTCAGTTGTTCAGTTGTTCATTTGGTCAGTTGTTCAATTGTTCAGTTGTTCATTTGGTCAGTTGGTCAGTTGTTCAGTTGGTCAGTTGCTCAGTTGTTCAGTTGTTCAGTTGTTCAGTTCGTCAGTTGTTCAGTTGGTCAGTTGTTCGGTTGGTCAGTTGGTCAGTTGTTCAGTTGGTCAGTTGTTCAGTTGGTCAGTTGTTCGGTTGGTCAGTTGGTCAGTTGTTCAGTTGGTCAGTTGGTCAGTTGTTCAGTTGGTCAGTTGTTCGGTTGGTCAGTTGTTCAGTTGGTCAGTTGTTCAGTTGTTCAGTTGGTCAGTTGGTTATCAACGATAAATGGGCCTACCTGTTCAATTTTTTTAGTTATTCATGAATTATGAACGATGAATAAGTCTGTCTATTCAGTTGTTCAGTTGATCATGCGCGATGAATAGGTTTTTCTGTTCAGTCCTTCAATTCGGTCCATATATTTAATTGACCTGCATTAAATACTAATTATTTTGAATATATGACAATTTGTCATTGAAAAATGCTACTTAGACGTTAGGATTTTATTTAAGGAGGAGACATTTCCGATCCTAAAAAGTACTTTTTATAAACATATATACTTGATCAGTATCAAGTCGAGTCGATTAACTGCCCTGTAACTATAAAATCTATAGACTTGGAATCTATCTCCATTTACCACAGATCTAATTTTATGCCATAGAATTGAATATTTTCCCACTTGACAAGGCTCGCAGTCTCGATGTGTCCAGATTTCATTACTTTCGGACAATAAACTCAAAAAATGTCCAAGAAACAATTTGACTTAGGAAGAAAAGAAATCTAACGGTATAACGTACAAAGCTTGCTGCATGTTTGCTTGTGTATGTATGTGTTTTCTTGTGTTTATGTATGTATGTACGTGCAAAAACGTCTTAGGCCTGATAATCAAAATACTCTTTTAAGAAGACTGGCACAGGGTATCTTACAGTCGCGCACGCTCGATTAACCGGCCAGTTTTATTTCTAGCATTCTGTAAAATTATGTGAATATTTTTTAAGTTAAATTGAACTAATAGACATGGACTATAAGTAGTTGTAGTTGTATAAGTAGTTTGAATGAATGTGCAAATGTTGTCGTGTTTGCCCGTGTGTGTATGTGTGTATTTCGCTGAGAGTTGATCATGTTGTACAGTTAACAATCGCGTGATTAGTGACCCTCCTTTTCGGCATCAGTTTCCTTCTCTTCGGCCTCTGATTTGTCCACTTCTGGACATTATACTTTTACTATTACATGCTTTCACTTCATTTACCTATTAAGGAAATGCGAAAAAGATTTAGTGTATTATTTAATTCAGGTCGTAAATAAGGTCGTTTGTTCTCATTCTAATAAAAGTTATTTCATATATATATATATGTATAAAGTTTTCTCTTCTTCTTCTTTTTCAGGGAGTCAGCTAAGTAAAGATACTACACCCAAACTTACATGTGTTTACAATACAAAACAGAAAAATACTTAAAATACATACATACAAACATACATTGATATCTTAGTGGCTAAACTCCTATTTCAAAGTGTCTTCATCATCAGCCGGTTTTGTTTATTATTTAAAATGACTCTGTAATTTGCGTTTGTCTACGGTGAGAGTTGCTGTGTAAATAAAGTTAGTCTCTTCTATGTCTTCGTTGTGATTTATGGCTCTGTCGCCATGTTGTTATATTCTTACGCTCTCTAGCATCATTCGCGTTCTCTCCTTTCTCTCCTTATCCAATACTCGAACGTTGCCGCGTCAATCAGCTGTGTGATTTGTTGTTGCTAGATCCCAATGGGGCTTGAGTTCATGTGATGAATATATTCGATACAATCTTTGTATAAAAAATTTCATGTGTCAGCTGTGACTTCTGCATGATAGATGCTATACTTATATTTATTATTGAAAGCTTTACAACTTAAAAAAAAAAATAAACTATTTATTTCAAATACCATAATTGCAACTGTATTTGTATTGTGTTTTAGAAAAACTGGACGGACATGAAACGTAAGTAAATTGCAAAACTATATAGAATATATATGTAATATAATAATATATTAGTGCAGGGTTGCCCAAACGCTGCTTATGGAAGAGCAAACTTCAATACATATGCAAGAAAACACTAACACATCTAAAGCAAACCATTTTTTTTTATTTTATTGTGTGCACTGAAAAAATGAGTATATACATTTTCATTAATTTTATAAAGTTAAGGAACTAGAAATAATGATATGAAATATAAATGAAGTATACAGTATGATTTTAACCTTTTTATAAAAAACTCAAATAATGATCAATATTAATATTTATTTTAGTTAACGATAATTTTAATAATGCCTCCAAATGATCGTTTGTTAATCGACTTCTGTGTTCAAGCAAATATCATATTTTTGTAAAGTGCAGGCCTCAACGAAAAGCAACAACAAAATTACACCGAAAATCAGTCGCGCAACAACAAAGTAATGAAGTGTTGTTGCTTTGCTCATGAGCCCAGCCAGCGAAAAGAGATAAGAAAGGGAACACGCATTATTGTTTTTGTATTATGCATTGGCTTATGACTAGAGCCGTGCATGTATACGCGCATTGCTGCCTATGCCTTAGAGCAATTACAATAACAAAATGAGCCAGATGAGCAATGGGCTGGGCACCCCTGTATTAGTGCATAAACTTTTATTTTATGTTTCGTTTTAGCATTAATATAGATAAACCTATGTATTTATTTAAATTCTAAATTAAGTATTTATAAAAAAAATATATATTAGTGAATAATAAAGCAAATACTAAAAGAAAAGGTTTCTGTGTTTAATTCTTCTGCACGCTGTGCATAATTCTATGTCGCCGAACGTAGAAAATTCCCCACATCATGAAAGAGCGCTGAGTTCGTAGCTGAATCGAGCAGCGACGTTCTCAGGGAGAGAGCGCAAATCGTAGCTGACCCTGATCCTAGCTATATACCGTTTTACCCATAGAGTCCGCTTAGAAAAGCGAATGAAGGTTTTACACAAGATCACCTAGACATAGGGCAAAACACCCCTGTCAATCGGGGATCGTTTGACAGTAGAGAACTCTTTTTGCAGTATTCTTTATCCACACTCATACATACATACATGTCCAGTGTTTAAATATGTAATCACGCTCGATAGATGGGCATGTTTAGTTTATTACCATTATTTAGAGAGCTTAAGCACAACAAGCCTATCAGTCGAGCGGACGCGACAGTAACATACCCTGTGCAGGTCTTAAAGCAATCGAATTTAAAAAAAAATTAGCTACAAAACTGCTCTTGTTATCAGCTTTTTCCAATGGTGGTCGTGGCATCGCGATGAAATTTTCTGGGCACATTTAGCCCAAGTTTCTTATCATGTATGCCAAATCTCATGTCGCTAGCTTTAACATTGCTTATGTTATAGTGATTTTTCAATTTTCAAAACAAACGGGGCTTGATATCGAAAATTGAAAATAAACTTTATCTGCTTATGGTATTAAGGAACCTACATTCCAAATTTGAAGTCTCTAGTTTTTATAGTTGCTGAGATCCACGTGTTCATACAGACGGACGGACGGACGGACAGGCGGACGGACGGACGGACGGACAGGCGGACGGATGGACAGACGGACAGACGGACGGACAGTCGGACGGGCAGACGAACAGACGGGCGAACGGACGGACAGACGGGCGGACAAACGGACGGGCGGACGGACAGACGGACGGGCGGACTGACAGACGGACGGACGGACGGACAGACGGACGGACAGACAGACGGACGGACGGACGGACGGACAGACAGACGGACGGACGGACAGACAGACGGACGGACAGACGGACGGACGGACAGGCGGACGGACAGACGGACGGACAGGCGGACGGACAGACAGACGGAGAGGTGTCAATCGACTCGGCTATTGATACTGATTCAGAGTATATATACTTTATAGGGTCGGAGATGCCTACATCTGCCTGTTACATACATTCACTCAAATTCATTATACCCTTTTTTGCCCATTTTGAATTGGCACAGGGTATAAAAAGACAACTCTCGACAGTCTATTTTCAACTACACAAGAAAGTCGCATCTTAGAAATTTGCCATAGATAATAGAATAGTATAAGTTCAAAGTTTATTTCTAAAATAAAAATCTAGAAATGCCATTAAGCAGCTTTTCAACTATTTTGTCCCTTAGGAAATGGACTTTACTTATTTGCTCAGAAAAGTAGCTGCAATCATTTGGCCTGTGATTTTAATTGGCAATCAGTGCGGATTGACCAATAAGTATTATGTTCATTGTTGAAAGGGTATTCATTGTACGGCTATTGATTGCAATTGCAACAATTAAAAAAAAAGCAAATTCTTTTTTAATTGGTTGCCACAAGTGTTGGCAATTCCGGTTCACAGATATGTACTATTTTTAGGTCTTTATGTCACTTTGATAGGTTTTAGTTTTGGCTCGTTATCAAAGCTTATTGGTGCACTGTGAACTGTGCGGCATGCCGCCTACGAGAGCTGTGCTGCTGCCACACACTGGACGACGGGGCCATAAAAAGGCCAAAAGCATGGGAGAGAGAAATGTTTGCAAATAAAATGCAAGTGAAATGTGGCGCATTCATCTGCAACAAAAGAACTGCAAACAAATGCTAAACTATTGCTGCCTTTTGCTTTCGGTTTTGTTCTAGCTGTGTGGCAGTTGTCCTTTATGCAGCTGCTTTTACTTTTTAGCCGACAGGATATCCTTGCCGCCAACAGGAGCTGCAAAGAAAATAAAATAAAATAAATTGTTCAATTTAACAAACCAGCAGCCGGAGAGAGAGAGAGAAAACAGTTCAATGGTTTGGGGGTCAGACAGTGGTGGTAGGTGGTGGTAGGGGATGGTAGTGGGTGGTAGAGGTTTCAGCCTTCATCAGGTAGTAGTCCAGATAGTTCACGTTCATTTCCAACAGTTAGAGGTGGACGGGTGTAGAGTAGTTGGGCGTTGCGCGTAAAATTTGTGCGCCAGTTTATGGAGCGAGAGCAAAAAGCTTCTTTACTGCCAAGGGGCAAATGACGACGACGACGATGTCGGCGAATATTGCTCTGAGTTTGCACGGTGCACCGTGCACCGTGCAACATGCAACATGCAGCATGCACCGTGTGCCGTATGCCGTGCCACATCACCACTATATTGTATATGTATGTATGTATGTATGTATGTATGTATCTGCAACCTGCTGCCGTGCTGTCATTTTCAGTCTGTGACCGCCGTTGACCGGTCGGTCGACCATTCACTTGCCGTTGGTATTTTGTAGTTTTCCTTTTTTTTTCTTCGGTAATTGTATCGATGGCAAGCTCAAATTGATTCAGCTGCCATTGCACGAGCTCTGACTGCACTCAGACGATGCTATTAAACGGATCAGCTCGGCATTAAAGCCGGTAAAATTCGGAGTCAAACAGTGTTCGTCATTTCTATAGAGATGTATGTATGTACATATACTTCATAAATATATGTCAGCTTAAATATTGGCAATTTACACAATTTATTTTATATATTTAACATATAGTACAACACCAAGTCATTTCAAAATAAATATAATTAATTTAAGCTGCTACTTATGATATTTAGTTTTAAATTTTATTTTATTAATATTATTAAATAATTCCTATCTCATTGCGCACATAAAATGTTATTTATCATCTCCAAAAATAATGTCATTTCTATCAAAAAACATCGGTGTTTTGGGAATAACGATAGTGCAATGAACTATTATTATTGAGATTTTCGTGAATACGTTTTAAAATAACAAGCCGAAGAGTCGTTAGTAGGGTGTGATGTGCTACAGTCGGTGCCGACTATGAGAGACCCTCTACGTATTCTTTTAAGCTCTCGACTATTCCTTAATTACATATGATATTATTAAGAAATTGTAAGCTATTCCATTTTCAAATATGCTAGATCAATAAGTTAATCTGGCAACACCGACACTGTGTTTCAAAGTTCAAGACCCTAGCTTTAAAATTGCTCATTGCATGGGCTTTTAAAAAAAATGTTGTTAGACCCTTTACTTTATAAAAGTAAATAGGGTCTATTAAGTTTGTCAAAATGTGTGTTACAGGTCGAAGGAAGTCCGGCAGACCCCATAAAGTATATATATTCTTGATCAGCATCACCAGCCGAGTCGATATAGCCTTGTCAGTCTGTCCGTCTGTCCGTCCGTCCGTCCGTCCGTCTGTCTGTATGAGCGCCTAGATCTCAGAGACTATACGAGCTAGAGTTTAGGTTCGTCTATGGGCTAAGCAGATCAAGTTTATCTTAAAATTTTGACACACCCTCTTCCGAATCCGTAAATCGAAAAGACAATTTTTTTAATCCCATAAAACGAAAACTAATAAAGCTAGAGTTTTGGCACACAGGACGAACATCAGGGTCCCAATGTATCCTGAAAATTTCATCACGATCGGATAATAATCTCCGAAGCTATTCAAAAGAAACTTAAAGTCCCATTTAATGATCAATTTTAAAACTGGAGCCTTGAGTTTTGGCAGACAGGACAAGCATTGGGGTCCTAATGTATCCATCGGATCGGATAATAAACTCGGAAGATATTCATGACTTAATATCACTCAGTGTCGGACCAAAGGAAGAAGAAGAGCATATAGACGTTACAACACGCTATGGGATACTATTAGTGTTACTCTTATTTCTATTTTGAAGAATAAGTAAAGGGTCTCTCATAGTCGACTTCGACTGTAGCCTTTTCGAATGGTTTTGATTCAATTCTGAATTTATTATCTGATCCTGATGTATTGGAAACTTTGGGACCAATATATAGAAATGTCTGTTTATCCGTCCGTCTGTCGCTCCATCTGTCTGTATTATCAACTAGATGTCAGAGACTATAAGAAAGAGAGAGAGAGAGAAAAACGTATATCGAAAACGAAATTTAAAGAGCAATTTTAAATCTAGAGCGTTTTATGATTGCGGTCCCAATGTGTCCTGAAAATTTCAGCACGATCGGATAATAAGTTCGGAAGCTATGTGTGTATGAGTTTACAGATTATGTAAAGGGTCTCTCATAGTCAGCTTCAACTGTAGACCAGGGTACCCTACTATCGTCCGCTCTCCGACTGACCGGCTTGCTTTTGTATTGATATCACATAAAATGCCTCTCGATTGGAAGCTTCAAATGCTAATAGTCCGACTTAAACAACCTAAAATAAGTTCATAAAGCAAATGCCTGGAAAGCAAATTCATTTTAAATCAATCAAAGACAGTTTGTACGGATTTATAAAATTTGTATATGTATTAATTAGCGTAAATTTCGACGAATCTGAAAGAAAACATAAATATATTTCGCATTTCCTCAATAGGTTGACGAAGTACAAGTATAAAATCTCATCATTTCTGTTTTTTTTTTGTTTTAATTTATAATAATATATTTAATTAACTATTTCTGATCTTTTTTTTAGAATTGAAAACATTTGAAATGGGGAATAGATCTTCTGAAATGTCTAAGGCCCCAGAGAAAGGGGGTGATAATGGAGAAGGGCACAACAACATCGGTGATTTGAACGAAAGTCTAGAAGAGAACACATAAGTGATAGAAGAGAATAAAGCTGATAAACCTGTGAAAGAAGGAAAAGGTGATGCCCCCTCACAAGTAGAGGAAACCAACGAGGTGAAGGGCGAGGCAACCGAGGAGGATGGCGAGGTCACCGGGGGGGAGAAGTCGCCGTCGACGATTCTATTGCGCAGGAGGAGGAGAAAGGAGAAGTTTGGGAGGTTGAAATAAATAGCGATGAAGAAGAGTCATCCCACGAAGAAAGAAATGATTAAATGGAAAATAATGACGAAGAGAATGATCCCAGGATTAATGGAGAACATGTTAACATTAACATTAAGAAGCAAAATATCTCCGAGACTGCCGACAAGGAAGACGAGCACCAGTTTTTCCCTTTCCCACTCAAGATCTTTAAAATGGCTAAAGCTTTAGTTTTTTTTTTCGATATCTGGACGAAGGGCATCCAAATTTTCCAGGAAACTACATACTAGATACTAAGTTTAAAGTTACTAGCTTATATATTTACTAGCTGATAACGACCAGTCCCATTCAGACGGATATCTATAATATATCTACTTTAAAGAGTCAAAGAATTCGATTTTCCAATTGTACTTTTGCCATAGGAACAATTGGAAATTTTTTAAAGAATTAAAGCAAAAACTATTTACAGTAATCTGCCAACTTTGACATACTATAAATTTGTGCAATTATTATCAATGTGCAATTATTGCACATTCATTTGTTAAATAAGAACGTTAATGTATTATAATGGTAATATAATCATAAGTTCAGAACAATGGAAAACAAATTGTCCAAATTTTTAATCATTACAAAGTTAATATTATGCCACATTAGTGGCAGAAAAAGCTTTCACAAATGGATTTCAATTTGCAATGTGACAGAAGTTATATTAAATAATTTTTATTTGCATTAAAAACTAAATTTTAAAGTTAAACAAAAAAATTGATATTTAATTTGCATAAATTAACTAACATTCTTCTGGAAATTGTCACTCATAATAACTAGTGCAAACAAATTAAGCTAGCGTTGGAAACAAATTATCACTGAACATTGGTATCCATTACTAGATGTCGTCATATTTAAAAATGTATTCTCACTTAGATTGAAATTACTAATTGATTTCTTATGTCTAATAAAATCTATAAATTTCTGTATTTTCAAACTAAAAGTGAGCTCAAAACGTACTTGAAACAAGCCGTACATTGTTGGTTTAAGTAAATTTCAAATTGAATCAATTACCTTAAATCTGATTACAATAACATTATAAATTAAGAAATTGGTACTTGATCTATGCACACTAAATAGAAATCGTGTAAACTTAATTTAAAAGCTTGAAATGTTCTTGAAGTAAGTATTTTGAGCATTACAAACACCTTACGTGGGTGTTAAGAGTTTCCGGTTAGTGTAAAAGTAAGTGATGATAGTTTGTCCATTATAACATAGCAAACAGGCACAACAAACATTTGTGAATTCTAATCTCTTTAGATTTTACGAACTTGTTAAGTGAGTACACACAGCAGAACCACAACAGAACCACAGCAGAATCATAGCAGAACCGCAGCAGTAAAGCCGATAGTTAACAGCAGATAATTAACATCAGATCGAGAAACAGCTGATGCTATTACTATTACGCAGTAGCTTTCAACGATTTTTAGATAATTTGAGTAATAGGACAACACTGCAGAAAACAACGCCGAAGAAGAAGCACGCAGAAAAAGTGAAGCAAAAAAACTACGCAGTAAAAGTAGAAAAAGTCATCAGCAGAAAACGTAGTAGAAAATACGTTTTGAAAAACCAATCTTGTATTCTTTTCTTTTTAATCATTAAAATAAACACTGAGTTAATAACCTAACTCACATATATATATATATATATATATATATATACAATTTTCTTACTTATTTCTAGTAAATCTATAGTTTCACTTGATTTTTTTATTTAATTTATATCAAATATGGATTTCAAGAATCCAAAATACTTAATTCGAAGTCAGTTGAACTCAAGAGAAGTATGGCTGTTTTAGATCTGTGTAAGTAACTTTAGATCAGTGGTCGGCACCAACACAGTTATATGTTCCATTGCGTCAGTGTGCGAATTAACAGAATGATAACAGACGTCAAGCATGTGCCGTTTCTTGCCATAGTGAGATGTTATTATTACTATGTCGTCCCCATTTATATCCCCTTTATATTTTTGATTCGCATCAAGTCGGCTATATATTGGTCATAATTTGTATAAAAAAGAATACTTTTTCGAAAACTTCATCAACCATTTATTTTTCTGTGTATACAATGTATAATTCTTCAAAATTCACAATCAGTGTTGCCAATTCAGCTATTTTCCCGTCAGTTCTGGCGGTTTACAAATGCTAAACGCGGGAAAAAATGTGAAATAGCGGCTAGCGGGAGTTCTAGCTATATTAAAAAAGTGAAATGGCTTTATATTATCGTTAACCAAACTCTGGCAAAATCGTTAAATTATATAGAATTTCATATAGAGTTGTATCAAATCGTTCGGATTAAGATCAATTGAACTAATCACTTAAGTGAACGAACGAACTAAATCCCTGATTGTAGGTCATTTAGTTCAGTGAATCGAATCCCATTATAGCACTGGACGATTCGAGTCACTGAAGGAACAATAATAGTATTTGAGTCACTGAACGAGCACGGCATTGAACTACTGAACTATATGATCGATTAATTCGTTCATTAAAAATTGAACTACTGAACTAAATCCTTCAATTGAACTGCGATGAAGAACTCTACATTTCACTACTGTTCATCGATATTTTGCAGCAGTTAATCGATCGATATTTTATCCTTATCATCTTCGAGTTGTTTTGCTTATGAGATTAAGCAAAGTATAATTACTAATTATTAATTATACATTTTTCTATATTTTTATATATTTGGATAGCTTAGGGCAAATAATTGGGGCCGTAACTAAGAAGTACCTTTAAAGTATTTAAAATACATTGGTACAAATCAATCGCACAAATTGGAGGTAGAATAATCTTATGTCAAGCTTGACAATTGCCTATTTTTACTTTATTGATAATAAAAACAAAAATATCTTTAAATCTGGCTATCTTCAATTTTATTTAGCTATTTCTCGCTTTTTTAAAATGTTGATTTAGCTATTCTGGGTCCTGAAGAGTTGGCAACACTGATCACAATGGCTGATCAGCAACTGATTCCTTTTGCTTCGCCTCAACAGCGGCATAACAGTGTAACAGCGCCATAACAGCGCCACCACAGCGACTTAACAGAAACAGCGACGCTACACGAAAGTTAATACTGTACGTGTGCAGGCAGCGCTGCGGCAGAGAAAATTCCTATACGCGGTGCGCGGCGTGTGCCGACCACTGCTTCAGATTAATCGACTCTGTATGGAACACTGTGAAGAAACTGATTTAATAGTACTTTGTATATTAAATGATGTTTAAATTGTAAGACTCGGTTTGAGGCAAGTATGTCTACTAAATCAGTTCGAATTAGTTCATTCAACAAGAGATACTAGGATTCTATTTAAATGTGGGAAACTATGCTGGAACACACTCTGTAATTGGTCAAAGAGACGATGCGATTAATGGAATGGTCGTGCCTTTGGATTAGTTTAGTTTGCCTACAGTTCTTTGCACTCTATAAATAAAGCTGTTAATAACAAACGAGATTATTTATGCACACTTTTTATCGTTGCTCCCATTTCCAAATCCCATCTGGGAATGCGTGGGATATACAGTGGTACACACAAATATTTGGACACTAATAAATTAACATTTGTTTGATTATACATATGTTATAGTTTACTTATTAAACAAATCTAAAATAATTTTGTAATAATAAAAATAAGAAAACACATGAGAGAAAACAGTAATTGAATTTAATTAAATATAAGAAAAAAGATACGATACAAAAAATATTTTGACAATAAATAAAAAACCAAAACGTTGTGTTAACAAGTTAAACCTAATTTGAAGTCGATAACCATTTGCAGTTTCCCAGGAATAAATTTGTAATGATTCCATAGATGCATTAAGTAGTTTAATTTTTTAATTGTATATTTAGAATTGTCTTTTATATTCTGACAAACATTTGTTTAGAATCGGACTAATACATCGTATAGCTGCCATCGGATAGATCGATCGAAAATTAAAGTTTATTATGAAAACATTTGTTGTCTCTAAGATTTCTCAGCCAAACTCAAAGAGCAATTATAAAGTTTTACCGCGATCGGCAATGTCAATTATTATAAATCTCAAGAAAATAGCAATTTTAATGATTGGTCCTTAAATTTTGGCGCTGATGAGAAGCTTCGGCTTCCGGCTATCTTGAATAACTCAGCACAATCGAGTAATAAACTAGGAAGTTAATCAAAACAATTTAAAACAGTGTCGGGCCAAAGAAAGAAGAAGAAAAAAACACTGATGCTATTATGCTGTGTACAGGGTCTTTCATAGTCGGCTTCGACTGTAGCCCTGGGTACCCTACTTACTTACTTATATTATTTTTTTTTTTTTTAAATCGAATAAAGTGCAACAAAGTTGAATAGAACGTTTTTTCAACCAATTGTTCTAATTTAGGATGCAATTTTTTTAAAAACTATAAAATGGCTTGTTATATTTTCTGTACATATTTAGACATCTACTCGAATTTCACTTTGCATTTGTAATATCGTCTAGGGAAATTGAAGAAAATCGTATTTGAAATGACACGAAAACATGAGAAATACCGATTGAAATAAAAACAAGTGCGTTGCAAGAACAATGCAACATTGTTACTGAAAAATCTTTAAAAAAGTTTTATTTTTGTATTCTTTTTCCAGATTTTTTTTTTTCTTTTTTGCTGCGCGTGATAATTTGCAACAATTTGGTTTGTTTTCGCATTTCGATTGGAGCATGGGGCATTCCATGAAATATTTTGTGGCACGAATTGCAATTAGCAGTAAAAGTTACCGCAGCTGTCAGCAGACGCATGCAAATTGTCGAAAATAACAGAGAGGAAAATCTTGCAATGCATTTACATAAAAAATACGACCACAAAAGGCAATGGCAGTGGCTTTCCAACGTTGTTGAATACGCAACTCCGATTTCCCCTTGCCTTCTTGCCTTGCTGGAAAGTCAAAAGAGGAACAATGAATAAAAAGTTATTCATAGGATGTCGACGATATGATACTCTATAATTGACAGTTATCGGAAGGAGTTGCAGAGTGGAGATTTATGTCAAAATCTATCTCAGAAATGAGGGACTAATTTACCAAAGAGTTGCCTTCACCTGGCTTTTAAGTATTGTAGATAACAATGATAAATAAAATAAAGAAAACAAAGAATCAAGTAATAAAAAAATAAATTACCATTAAAATTAATAGAATAATTTAATAAATATAATATATATAGAGAGATACAAATTTGAGAAATAAGAAAACTTCGTGACTATGTTTAATTATCATTATATGCAATAAATTTATAATTTAACATGAGTTGCTTTAAATTTGTTTTAAAACCTAAGATGGTTTTTATAAAAATAGAGTGAGAGAAGCAAACGTAATTAGATAATAATTGTTCAAAGGAAACTAGTGAATGAGTTAAATAAATATATAATATATAATAAATATATATATATATAAATCAATAGAGATAGTAAATGAGAAATATGGAACTTTGTAAGCAGGTTGATTCCACTATCTTATGAGTAAGGTCTTTAAGTCAATAAAAAGAATAATAAAATATAAGAAAAAGGATTCTCTTATCTGTTGAGGAGTTTCTATTCCTTCTTCAGTTCAGCAATATAAAAGAAGAATTCATTGGCTTCTTCATTATTTATAGTATCGCAACCTGGCTTACAAAACATTCTGCACCATTTGGAAAAGAGTTCTTCATGCATATACTGAGATCAAAAGAATGGAGTTTTTTTCATCTTTTCGTCCTTCAATGCGTTGATCAATTCGCCTATAATTAACAATGCTCTCTGGCAAGCAGTTAAATTAAAAGACACGCCACAACATGACAAAACAGTTGACAAAGCACTCAAAACAGTTAACAGATTGTGGCCAAAAAATATACATGGTATGACAGAAAGCACAGTACAATTCCTCAAGAATATCAAAAGCTTCTACTCAATCCAATTTGATACCACTTAATATTATCGATGGTTTCATATACCTCTCTCTCTCTCTCTTTCTCTCTCTCTCTCTCTGGAGAGCCTTTAATCTTCCATTCCTTACGGCAAAGCATTCGCAAACGTTTCAAAAAGCTTGTGAATCTCCTTTAACTACGCATTTGAGACAACGTTCATGACAATCTGTAAAAGAAATGCAAAAAGAAAAGAAAATAAATACTACACTTAAACGATTTCTACCATTTGCTTGTACATCCATCACGTCTGTGTGCCTGTTTTTGTGTCTGTGTGTGTGTTTCTTTCTCGATGGATGCAAATGTTTGCCTAAGATGCAGATGCAGATACAGATACAGATACAGATACAAATATGCCGGCCAGCAAGTAAAATTGCCACGCCTTTGTGTGGCAAATGAAGCACAGGCAGGCGACAGACAGGGGCAACATCTAATGCGGGCAACGCTCAAAACTATGCAACACAAAGGGATGAACCAGGGGTAATCAAAGGGGCTGCAAACGGGGAACCGAAGACGAGGAGATTGCACATCCATTTATCTAGTCAATTTGCATAGGCAATAGGGGAAAAATATAGTGAGAAACATGTGGCAAGGTTGTGTGCTCGAACACCAAATACCGTGTATGGTATAAGATATAAAAGTTTCTTAGTAACGCTAAAAGAACTTACTACATATGTGCAGCATATTTGTTCAATTCTTATGCAATTTGAATAATATGAAACTTAACACACTTATGTGTCTTCCCAAATACTTCAGAGATAATAATTTTAGTCATTTAAATGGAGAGTAGGGAACTAAAAACATATGAATGGGGAAAAAGTTAATGGAACTGCCTAACAAAAACCTTTTTTTTAGAAAGCTGTTGGTATGTAAAATAGAAATGATACTCTGTATTCTAGAAAACATTATTGCTTTAATAGAGAGAGACTATTCTTCATTATAATAGTTTTTTATAAGTTATTTATGTATATGTTTTTATCTATCGAGCCTTAAGATACTTTTAGCATATGAAGTTGACTAGCCTATGTGTCTGATTGCAAAAAAAAAAAACAATGCTTTAAGTTTATAAAATTATATTGGAGAAGCTTTTTTGATTGTTTCAAAAGAGTTAAGGAATGTAGAAATAATGAAACCACTGGATGTTAGATAGATAGATATATATCGTATATAGGGATATATGTATAATTTAATAACAAATATGATATCAAAATAAAAGACAATGCTATAAGTTTATAAAATTATATTGGAGGATCTTTTTTGATTGTTTCAAAAGAGTTAAGGAATGTAGAAATAATGAAACCATTGAATGTTAGATAGATAGATATATCGTATATAGGGATATATGTATAATTTAATAATAAATATGGTACTAGATACATCGAAATATATACACACAGATATACATACATGTAGACATACGGATATATAGCTAGATATACAGATATTGATATATATATGATGGTAAATAGATTGATGGTATCTTATAGATATATTGATCGCTTTATACATAGATATGTGAAGACATAAAGTTAGCTACGTCAACTAAATTCAGTTACATTGTCCTTAACTAGCGGGAACTATAGTATCATATCCAATTAGACACAGTCGAAAGTTTTACAGAGTAAGTTAAGGGCTTACAATTTATTTAATTTAAGAAAAGAGTTAAAAAGAAAGAACAAAGTTGACAAGATAGAAAAAAATTGTAAACTATTGGTATTATCGATGTTTCTGGCAAATTATCGAAAACCTCGATAGCTCCAAACATCGATGTTTTTGCAGCTCTACTCCGTTGTACACAATATCTTTCCTATTGGTCAATTCTGGTCGCTTCTGGTCAATTGCAATCTTTAAACGGTCTATTAGTTGACAAAAGAAGTTCGAGTTGTGTGTTTCCTTCGACAGAAGCATATCGTTATCTACTATCGCTCCCGCCCCTACTATCGCCAGTACTATCGCTCCCGTTCCGACTCTTCGGCTTGTTCAAAGTAAAGAGTCTAAAAACAAATTTGTGCAATTTTTGAATTGATTACATTTATATGTATGTATACATATTCAAATTTATATAGTCACATACATATATAACTTAACTTTTACTTTTTGTTACATACAATCTAAGCAAACCCTATTTGTGAACTTCCTTTTGTCGAGGGTATTAAATTATTGTTGGGAAATAGGTGAAAATTGATGTGATCGTCAGGGCTTGAGTTGGCGATAAGCGGCTTAGCCGCATGCAACTCATAAGCGGCATTAAGCAGCTAGTTCTCTGTGCCACTCTGTGGCACACGCACGCGTTGCGTATTTCATGACATTAGCCAGACAAAAGTCAAACTTAACGCCACCCCCCCCCCCCTTTAAAAACCAAACCGAACCGAACCTAGCCACCAACCACCGCAGCGTGTTGCGACCTATGTATACGTAGATGTGTGTGTGTGTGTGTGTGTTGTGGCTGTTTAAAGTTTTTGACAGGCAGCATCCGTACCGAACACCACAAGGTATTAAAAATTAGCACACACCACTGACAAACCACAAGAAGTTGGGCCAACCGTTGAGCACGTTCGGCAGAGGGGAGAGATTGGATCAGTCGGGTGAGGGAGGGGGAGGGGGAGGGGGTGGGTGTCGGTTAGTTTGACTCCTGAATTGTTGAGACCTGATGCCTGATTATGACACGTTGCAGTGGCTTATTAATGAGTTGCGCAGTCAGTCAACATTCAACAGCTGCGTCAACTGTGTGGCAGGTTTCATGTACGAGTATATGTATGTGGTCAACCACCCTATTTTACCCATGCCTCCCTCTTTTCACCGCCAATTTTCTTCACCTTATCTAACACATGCAATTTATGATGAGAAAATTCACAGACAAGTTCTAACAATTTCCTTTTGATAGCTAAAAAGAATCAAATATTCTAATAGTGTTTGAATGAAATTTTCTATTGTTGTTGCATTTGAAAAGTGAGATGAAATTTGCACTCCCCTCAATGAGGGGAAATGGCTGGAAAATAGATAGATCAATTTTGTACCTGCTTGTTTCGATCAAGCTTCATTTTAATAGATCTATGATGAAATTTAATCAACACATGTTCTTTCAATTTGCAATTTGGGAAATGCACCCAGTTGGGTGGAAAGTTAATTCATTTACATGCGAACGACTTTAATCTTAGCAACCATAACAACCAATCTATGATTAATAAAAATGTTGATTAAACGTGTGCTATATTCAGAAAATATTCTACTTATATGGAAATTTGTTAGTCAATTGTGTGAAGCTAATTTAAAATTGATTGATGATTGATTCTAATAACCTCTTTCCACATCTATTTCTTTTGGTCAATTCTTTTGCGATCTTACACACTTTTTTTTCATCATTTAAAATTTACATTTGTAGCCTGCATTATTTCCAACAAACGTCTATATTAAATAATTGAAAAAACTGTGTAAAAAGGCAGAAAAGTTTACCTAATTTCTGTCGAGGAAATGGGGTATAAATTAATTAAACGTTGGCAAATTCAAATGTGAAAATTATTTGGTTTTTATTTTGAGTTATTTTTGCACAAACTATAAACTATGTCAAACATGTTGCGTTTTGTCCAACGACTTGTTGTAGTCATTTTAAGGATAATTTTCACTCTGAAAAAGCTTCCATCTTAGCTGTTATAAAACTCAACCAATATAGCTGAAATAATTATTTTCTTGTTAAGAAAATTTTGTAAAGACAAAAATAGATGATAATCGCTTCTTGCTAGATCCGGACTATACGTTAGATGCATTAAAACTTTCCATCCAAGCTCCCTTAGTTTTGTGCGCTTCATTATTGATGTCTGTGGTAGAGAGCTGCGAAAACATCGAAGCACTATCGATACTATCGATTGTCCTCAAATTGTTTGATAGTATCGATAGTATTTTAGACCTCGATAGTTTTATAAACATCGATATAATTCGAAACCTCTATGTTTTTATACAAATTTCCAAGTATTATGTGTTCCAAACACGTCTGTTAAAAAACAAAAGAAATATTCAGAAAAGCTAGAGTTGTTTTCAGTAATGGAAGGTCATCACTTAAGCCCACAACTGTGGATAAGTCTATATTTATACACTGTGCCCATTAAGAATGGCCAAAAAAGGATATAATGAATTTGTGTGAATGTATGTAACAGGCAGAAGTAAGCACATGCGACCCTATAAAGTAAATACGTGCTTGATCAGTATCAATAGCCGAGTCGATTGATACTTGTCCGTTTGTCTGTCAGTCCGTCCGTCTGTCCGTCTGTATGAACGCGTCGATCTCAGCAACTACAAGAGCTAGAGACTTCAAATTTTGAATGTAGGTTCCTGAATGCCATACGCAGATCAAGTTTATTTTCAATTTTCGATATCAAGCCCCTTTTGTTTTAAAATTAGAAAAATCACCATAACATAAGCAATGTTAAAGCTTAAGACTTGAGATTTGGCACACATAATAAGAAGCTTGGGCTTATTGGCCAATTGGAAAAAACTGATAACAAGAGCAGTTTTATAGCTAGAGACTTGCTGAATCGACTTCAAGCGATATATTTAAAACCCATTATAATGAAAATACTTTTGAAGACCTGCACAGGGTTTTCTCTGTCGCGCACGGCTTGTTTAATATTCATTTCATGAATATTTTGTTTAAAGTAATCTTTGTGTTTAATTACACATTCTATTTGTGTTTATAAAATACAGCAAACAAATAGTACCATTTGTTTAATTGATTAAAAGAGATGAGAAGAAAGTACAAATTTGACAAACTGGAAAAAAAAAAGTGTAAACTATCGGTATTAACGATGTTTCTGGCAAATCATCGAAAACCTCGATAGCTTCAAACATCGACGTTTTTGCAGCTCTAGTGCGTTGTACACAATATCTTTCCTATTGGTCAATTCTGGTCGCTTCTGGTCAATTGCAATCTTAAAACGGTCTATTAGTTGACAAAAGAGGTTCGAATTGTGTGTTTCCCCATATGGAAGCGGCTCATGGTAGATGACTCCCTTCCAATCCCACCAAACGCACAACATTGCCCTCCTGGCTGTAAGTGCTGGTTTGACTACAGGTTGAGCTCTTTCCCCACCCTTTGGCCAGGATCGTTTTCTAAAAACATTGTCGTATGTGACCCATTGGGATCAGCAGATGGAAATTCTATCCATTATGTTTTTTTTTTTTTAGACAATACGTGAGGCATCCTTACAACGAGCTTCTTCCTAAATCCAGCTTTTTGTAAATTTAACGTCGAAATTTCCAGAACGCAACGTTGGCTAGTACGTTAGACAGACAGCATTCAGCTTTTCACACAATGTGTAGCATTCAGCTTTTTTTCATTGACACACTGTATAGAGACACAGCGGCAGACAGATCCCTTACACAGAGCGAAATATGCCGTACTAATATTAAGTAGGAATGACCTCGAATTAAGTATTTCACATTCTTAAAATCCATACTTGATACAAGTACGAATTACTGAAAATGAGTGAACAAATTCTTAGACCAAGTACACTTATTCTGGTTATAAAAGTAAACAATCTTGAAAATAAGTAGAACTTCAGATTTACAAGATATGAGTATGAAAACTCTAGATATAAGTTCGGAACTCGGGCTCGTAACAGATTATCACAGCGAATACCCACTGAACAAGTTTGTGACATCTTATATCAAGATTTATTAAACTTAAATGATTTTTGCTTAGAAATCCCAAATGGTTCTAGCTTGTCTGCTATAAGGAGTATGTCAACGGGCATCGAGAAGTTAAGACTGGAGGAAAATTTTCTGTAGTCAGTCTTCAATCTTTAATACCCACGCTAATAATTTCGACAATTTTATTAGGCAGCGTGAGGTATTATTTTAAGAACATTTTGCACAATCAATGTGTATGTTTACACAATTCTGATTTAAGCCTGTTGTAAGCAAAAATCCATAATCATATTTGTATTTTGAGATACTTGTGTACTTAGTTACAGAATTTAAGGGACCTGGAACAAGTGTAAATTGTACTTAAATCGAGAATGAATGTACTTAGTTCAAGTATGCTTCGAACTCACTTTTAAGTTTGAAAATACTGAATACTTAAATTTTCGGACTTAAGAAATCGTACTTGAATTTAGA
Organism: Drosophila histrio; assembly: GCA_958299025.2. Taxonomy (NCBI): domain Eukaryota; kingdom Metazoa; phylum Arthropoda; class Insecta; order Diptera; family Drosophilidae; genus Drosophila; species Drosophila histrio. Next base: position 30,112,683 of record OY282582.1, read on the forward strand.
TCGAGATTCTTGACTTCAGTAATTTCGTTCTTAGTGAGAAATCAAGTATGAAATGTGGTGTTTTAAGTACGAAATACTTGATTTTTTCGCTCTGTGTATGCGCATAAGTTTAAGCTAGAATTTCCTAGAAGTTGCAATATTCATAATCGAGTGCAGCGATTTTTTCCCCTTTGAGATATGCGTACTTCTAAGGAATTTGTTTGCACTACATTAATGATTATTTGTTTCACATGAGTAAATCGTACTTTCTCCTCTTGCTCTCCCCTCCGTTACATCTCTCTCACTTTCTCGACTACTCGCTCCCCTGTCCGAAATTCAAAAGTAAGAATCGTTTATGAACTCGGAAATTGGTGTGAGTTGAATGCTTTATGGCTTGGCAGATGCCAAAGTGGGAGGCAGAGCTGCTGCTCTTGTTTAAATTCTGCTGTTGCTGTTGCTGTTGCCATTGTTGCAGTTGGTGTCAATGGCCCCCAAAGGCAAATACTTGAGTCCATAGCCACAACAACGGCAAGTAGTACTACTTGCCACATATCGTATCTTTAAACTGAGCCGCGCGCGCGTCAAATGCTAATAAAGATTCCAAACTGCAGCAGAGGCGCGGCATCGGAATAAGTTGTACTAGTTGCAGTTGCACAGCTGTGCGTGCCACCAGTGTTGCCACAGCAACAGCTATTTAAAAGCTAGATTTAGCTATTTTTATAATTGCAAAAGCTAGAAAGATTTGGGAATTTGAACATTGTTGAAATTGATTCAACTGCTTTTTCAGATTGCCGGATAACTTAAGAAAATTAAATTCATGTTGAAACTATATTATTAAGATCAATATATATTATGAAAACCGTTTCGATTTGGAATATATTACAAATATGTCCGTTAATAATATTTATATTGATTTTAAAAGAAATTACAAAATAATAATGAATTCATAATCTTAAATTAGAGTTTTTATGAACCAGTTTTAGTTCGGACTTGTATATGTTTTTAAAATAAAGAAAAAAATGAAAAACAATTAGAAAATGTATATAATTAGTAGGTTGTCCTTAGTTAGTTTAAATCGAGCCACTATTTTATAATTATATCTGCCAGAAGTCGATAGAAATTCAAGAGTTAGTATGAGAAACATTGTTGTTCCTTTTATTATTATTATTTATTAATTACTTCAGCATTAAGAATTTAGTATGAAAATCGTATATACTGTATATCAGTATAACATTATCAAAATTGATTGTTTATGCTTCGATTTTAATAAGCGATACTTTAGTTAATAATCACTTAATATATATTTATGTTATAGACAATTCAAACAGAAATAAACATAAATTTGAAGCAGCATATCCTCGACTTTAAGGTTCGAATCTCATGCCTCAAAGAAATCATCTATATTGACAAAAATTAAAATGTTGTTTAATGCTGTCTTAATCGCAGAAGGAAGCAAGGCCGACCCCATAAAGTATATATATTCTTGATCAGCATCAAAAGCCGAGTCGATATAGCCATGTCCGTCGGTCTGTCGGTCCGTCGGTCTGTCGGTCCGTCGGTCCGTCCGTATGAACGAAAGGATCTCAGAGATGGTAAGAGCTAGAAGCTTGAACTTGGTGTCCCAGCACTGGTAATTTTTACAGGCAGATCAAGTTTATCTTTTTTTTTGGATGCCACGCCCTCTTTGCCCACAAATAAAGGAAAAGTAAAAGTATAAAGCAAGCAGTTTTGTAGCTCAAAACCCTCATAACAAGAGCAATATTACAGCTAAAGACTTCAAATTTAGCACACATGATAAATATTTTGTGGTCGATGCTTCCAGAAAATTGTATCACGATGCCACGCCCCCTTCGCCCACGAAAATTAAAAAACCAATTACTAGAGAATTTCATCTGGAGTGAATTTGAGCGGGTTCCTGTAAACCCACAGGGTATATTACGGTCGCAGTCCCGACTGTTCGGCTTGTTTTATTATCAGCTTAATATAAAATATTATCATTATTATAAAGAAGTTTTGATATACATATTTCTTTTAGCTTTTTTCTAGCCACTTTTCTTGATTAAATTATTTTAGCTGTAGAAATCTGACAACCCTGCGTGCCAAAACCAACAGAGAGAGTGAGAGAGAAGGAGAGCGAGAGAGGGAGGCATTTGTATACTGACTTATAAATAGCAAAGATTCTATGCGTACCTCAAATAAAGTGCCCGACAGTGCAGTTTATTGCATCACTTGGGCAACGAGTTGCACGACGCCGACGCCGTCGTCGCTACCGCTGCCAACGTCGATGACGCTGCCACTGCCACTGCCACTGCCACTGCCATAGCCATAGTCACAGCCACAGTCACAGCCGCCTTCAACTTGGGGGCAAACGATAAACAAAAGTACCGCTTGTTTCCCAAACACTTTGATAGATGTTATGGCCCCAAGCGATATACAATGTCTTCTACATACATACATACATACATACATACATACATAACATATTGTATGCTATTGCATGTTGCATGTTCTACTATGTTAAATGTTGAATGTTGCATGTACGAATTTAGCTTTACACTCGCATTTAAATACGTATAAATTTCGAGACAAGTTGAAATTTATGCACATCCCACGCATTCCCCAGACGATCTGCGACTAAATGCCATTTCGAAAGCGAGAACATTCAATAAATAACTGACATCCATTCTCCATCTCTCCGCATTTATATTTATATTTATCGACAGGAGGCAAATAAAATGTAATGCGATTTAAACACAAATAATTTATCGAGAAATCGACAAGAGTTCTCAAGAATCTGTCTTTTATAAATAGTAGTATCAGATGTAATTGAGATCCTAAGATGGAATTAAGTATCAGCTGAACTTGCATGCGATGTAAATAGTTCTTTAATTTCGAAAGTTTTTATATGTCTGACATTATCGGACGGAGTTCTTCATATAGAAATATTGAAATACATTTAAATTGATTTCAATATGCAATTATATGTGCAAAAATAATAATGTAATCATAAGCTTAGAACAATGAAAAACAAAATGCTGACAACATTTCTTTGCCAAATTATTAATCATTACAAACTTAATATTATGCCATATTATGGATTATGGAAATGAATTTCAATTGGCAATGTGACAAAAGTTATATTATATAATTTTTATTTGCATTAAAAATTTTATATAAAAGTTAAACAAGATATTGCTTTTTAATTTGCATAAATTAACTCGCATTCTACTGGCAATTGTCACTGACAATAGTGCAAACACATTTAGCTACTAGTGTTGGAAACACATTTAGCTACTAGTGTTGGACACACATATAGCTACTAGTGTTGGAAACAAATTATCACTGAATATTGGTAAAAATATATGGACATTTCCAAAGAAATGTCAACTGCAGCCAATATATTCAATGTCTATAAACGTATGTTGTTTTACAATATTTTTGTATATGGAATCTATCAAAATTTAAATAGTGTAAACAAATTTAACATGTATTCATAACACATTTTTAAATATTCAAATGCAAAGTCAAACAAGTTCTGTTTTGAACATTTCTATTGCATTTCTATACTTCTAAGTATTTCTATATTTTGACAAGCCTGACTGAAGAATATTAACTATGTTTGTATTAAAAATCTTTTATAATCATCTTATGCATGTCTAATTACATTAAAAGTTACAAAATAATAAATATAAAAAAGCACGTAAAGACAGTGATTAAAACTAAATAAACCATAAACTACTTAATATCTTTGAATCAAATAAAAAACATTGTTATGATACATCAATACATAACATTTTAAAATTAGTCGCTTTAAAAAATTCCTTCAGGTTTCGCTGAAATCAGTGTTTGAACTGTTCGACCTGAAAGCGACTTCATTCGCATGCGAATGCCTTGGATAATTATCTTGGTAATTATCTTGAAAACGAACAATTGCTTAAAATCAACCTTAGCACCAATTATAGTGTTAATCCAGAGCTATAAGTTTCGCCTATTGTCAAAATAAAACAATATTGTGGCATATATTTTTTTCGATTTGAATGCGTACGAATTTCGCATTCAACATTGGAAAAATGGTCTATTAAGTTTGTCAAAATGTGCGTAACAGGTCGAAGGAAGTCTGGCAGACCCCATAAAGTATATATATTCTTGATAAGCATCAACAGCCGAGTCATGTCCGTCTGTCCGTCTGTCCGTCTGTCTGTCTGTCCGTCTGTCAGTCTGAGGGCCTAGATCTCAGAGACTATAAGAGCTAATGCCACCAAATTTGGTATGTAGGTTCGTCTATGGGCTAAGAAGATCAAGTTTATGTTAACATTTTGACACGCCCCCTTCCGCCTCCGTAAATCGAAAACAAAATGAATTTTGGTATTTGCCAATTTAAGTGAATTAATTGAAACCTGAAGGTTTATATATGTATACTACTAAGTATGTAAGATTGTAACTATTATTTCCTTTTTGAATAATAAGTAAAGGGTCTCTCATAGTCGACTTCCACTGTAGCCTCTCCGTTTGGTTATAACTTAGACTGAAAGTCCGAAATCTCGCAATTTCCGTATTTTCAAACTTAAAGAGCTCAAAACGTACTTGAAACAAGCCGTACATTGTTGGTTTCAATAAATTTCAATTTGAATCAAATACCTTAAATTATGCAACTGATTACAAAACCATCATAAATTAAGAAATTGGTACTTGATCTATGCACACTGCAAACTAAATAGAAATCGTGTAAACTTTATTTGAAAGCTTGAAATGTTGTTAAAGTAAGTAATTTAAGCATTATGAAAACCACACGTAAGTTCGGAGTGAAGACTGACCGCAGAAATTATCCTCTTAAATATAGTCTTAATTTCTTATAGCAGACACTTGGAAATTCTAATCTTAATTTAAGATTTTACGAACTGGTTATGTGAGTAAAAACCGTGAAGAAACGAACACGAGATTTGAACATATATAATATATAGAATTTTCTGACTCATTTTTAGTAAATCTAGATTTTCACTTGATTTATGTAAATTATTTTAAATATGGAATTAACGAATCACAAATTCTTATTACGTAGCCAATGACTTACAACCTAATTGAAGTAGTTCTGTGTAAACGCATTCTGATTAATCGACTCGGTATCGGGCACTGTAAAAACCTGATATAATAAAGATCAACTTAGAATATTATATTGTAAGATGTTTAAATTGTAAGACTCGGTTTGTATGTATGTCTACTAAAGTATGTCTACTAAATCAGTTCGAATTAGTTCATTCATTCAACAAGAGATACTAGGATTCTATTTAAATGTGGGAAACTATGCTGGAACACACTCTGTAATTGGTCAAAGAGACGATGCGATTAATAGAATGGTCGTGCCTTTGGATTAGTTTAGTTTGCCTACAGTTCTTTGCACTCTATAAATAAAGCTTTTAATAACAAACTAGATTATTTATGTACACTTTTAATCGTTGCTCCCATTTCCAAATCCCATCTGGGAATGCGTGGGATATACAGTGGTGCACACAAATATTTGGACATTAATAACTTAACATTTGTTTGATTATATGTATGTTATAATTTATTTATTAGGTAAACATAAGGTAATTTTGTGATAACTGAAACATATTAAGAAAACATATGAAAGAAAACAAGCCGAAGAGTCAAGATCCCGACCGTAATATACCATGTGGGTCTATAGGAACCCGATTCAATTCACTTCCCATGCACTTATCTTGTAATCCGATTTTTGGGCGATGAAGGCGTGGCATTGTGATGAAATTTACTGGGCTCATCGACCAAAAAAATATATTCATCATGTGTGCAAAATCTCAAGTCTCTAGCTACAAAACTGTTTTTGTTATGAGCTTTTTTTTCAATTCTGTCATTCAAAATTTAAGATAAACGTGATCTGCCTGCAAATATTACCAGTGCTGGGAGACCAAGTTCAAGTTTCCAGCTTCTACCATCTCTTTGAGCCTTTCGTTCATACGGACGGCCAGACGGATCAAGAATATATACACTTTAAGAGATCACAGTGTATAAAAATAGACAGAGAAAGAAAATGTATTGCTTTGTGGTTCGAAAATAATTTCGAAAAGAGTCATAGAGATTGGTCTATCAAGTCTATCACTTCTAACAATCCCTTAAGATCTAGTGAATTGACCTTTTATTCTTGGTTTTAATAATTTAATGTGTTTTGGTTTGTTTTTATCACAACGCACGTTGTCTAAAATGTCAAATGGTGAAGATGAGGTAAAAAGTATTTTAGACTCCATTAAGCACACTTTGCAGGTCTTCCACAAGGGAAAACAGCAGTGATAACAACAACAACAACAACAACAGCAACAGCAACAACAATGTGCAATTAAAGGCATTTCAAATTGGCACATTGTTTCGACGCCTTCGACAGAAGGAGACGAAGGAGGAGGAGGAGCCTCCGTTCCGTCTCCGACATTGAGACGGCAGCCAAAGATGGAAAAACAGAAACTGAGTGGCAAGCAAATGCCGGGAATGAGTGACAGTCTTAATTACAAAGAGATTAGCATGGCTGGGCAGAAAAGGAGGCAACACAGGATAGTAAGAGGTAGACCAGAGGATGGTCCTCCCTCCCTCCCTCGCTTCACTCTACCGAGAAGTATAGAATGGGCAGTAAGGCTAACGGCATTGTCGGCGGCGCATGTATTCAATGTCACGTTTTACGATGATGACTTGGCTGCGCCCCTAGATGATAAAAATAGCTGCACAGGTGCAGGGTGCAATTATTAACAAGGTAACGGCGTATTCACTCTTTCTCGCATATTTATTTATTTCAGCACAAGGAGAGAATTAAAGAAAGATATGTATGTACATACATATGTCCGTTGGAACCAAATCTGCAAATATATATTGTAATTCCAGGATGTAATAAACAGGATGAATAACGTGCTCTTTTGCTTCTTTAGGCTTCTTTCAAGCTACTACTAGGTAGGGATGTAAAAAATCATCAATGTATCGGACATCGATGCATTTTTGAAGACGATAACTCGATGTTTCCCGATGTATTAGTTGATGCCGATGTTTAACGCTGACTCGATGTTATGGTAAAACATCGGTCAGTTGAGTCGATTAATTTGATATCGAACGATGGAACGATCATGGGATGCAAACAAACGAAGATGAGCATCGACTTTCCTAATCCCTACTATTAGGCTTTTAAATTCCGATCTCGGTATATACGGCAACTATTTCATTTTAAACATACAAAATCAATTTGGATGCCGATATCTATCGATTGTCATTTATGTTTGGCATTGATTTTTTTAAACACATCTTTGAATGTTGAATTGTACACTACTAGAACTTGAGTTAATCATTTGAGCTAAATTCCTCTGAGTTTTTCCTTTTAAGGACCAATTCCCGCTGCTTAATCGTTGTACGAGAACTCGTTTATGAAAACGAATATTTTAAAAGTAAAATAAAATTAGTTGATGAGGTGTGCAAAAGAATAGAAAAAGATTGTGCGACAAACAATCAAAATTCGAGCAATAATAGTCACTCAAAGTTTATAAGCTGTGGCGTATAAATACTCGATAGTTTTGGTATTTCTTAGATTTACAGAAATAGTAAAACCATAAAGTGCTCTAATAAATATCGACACATTACTGATAAAAACTGCATTTAAATTGTCCTGATATATTCAATATTTAAGCGGAGATCCTATTACAAAATGAACGAAAGTCAATGTACATACATACCTACATATATCGTTCTACTATGCTCTACGCATCACGAAATAAATACTCAAGTGGCTTTTGGTGCATGAGTGTGGCACCTTGTTAATAATTTCACCATGTATCAGTGCAGTGAGAGACTTGAAGCTTCCTGCTTCCATCTTCAGCTTTCAGCTCCACTCGTTGTTGACGCTGTTTCTGATTCTGGCCTTGCCTAGCAGTTAGCAGTAATTCCTCATGCTGCTTGGTCGCTTTTGTTACATTTGATTGTCGCAAACGAAGTGGAAAAGTAAATGTTGCACACACACACACCCACCCACACACACACATGCGGAAATGCACACTAATTACTCCTTGAAAGCGGGAGAAAGAAACCCTTTTTACTTTAACGCTCCTGTGCCTTGGCCATTACACTCTTTATTTGCCTTCCATTCTCTTTATTTCTTTTGCGTTTCTTTTTGCGAATGATAATTGAAAAGCAGCAGCAGCAGAAATTATTGGCCTTTGTTTGCGCGCACGCAGCGGACTGAGACAGTGCTGCCAGAATTTCAAGACTTAAAATAGCTAAAAATTAAATAGAATCAAAAAAAATTCCATTACTCTTAAAGTTTTGTATAAAGATTTTGTTGCGAATAATTACGATACAAAATCTTTTTAACTTATAGGAAAATCGCAATTTCATCGATATCAACAACATAACTTTTTTTTAATTAAAATATAATTCAAATATACATACATTGTGATATTTACATAAAAGCTAAAATAGCAATTGACAAAACGAATTGTGGCGTTACACAATCTTCTCTGCTCAATAATATCTTCATTAAAATATTTTAATACCTCTATTAGTCTATTTTAACTTTTGCTATTACGAACAAACTTAGTCTAGCTATGAAATAGCTAAAATGGCAACACTAGACTGAGATGCTTGATGACGTGTAAATCGTGGATGGCGTGAGGTTGCGGACAAGGAGGAGTGTACGCCTTGTGGGAGGTTGCCAGACGATTCGAAAAAGTCAGTCAGTCAAATCAAACACAATAATGCGCTAGCTGTATGTCTCTGTGTGTGTGTGTGTGTGTGCATTGGGCTAATATCGTTTTAATGCAAATGAGAAAATTAATCACTTTTCATTTTTCACGATGTGCAATGATAACAAAGCTGCATTAATCCGAGAACGTGATAAGCGATTGCTTTACGTCTGATTTTATTGAATATTTAAAGCAAAGAAACTACACCATACAGTTGGTCAAGTAAGTGCTTTGACAAACTACAAAAGTAAAATAAAAATAAAAGTGTATTTTTCATTTGGTCCAAACAATTTATTGACTAACTGTATGTAATAAATTGACGCAACCAAATGAGAACAGAATTTAGGGAGACGTGCATATTGAAAAAACAAAATAATTCAATTATTTGCTTATCAACCAAAATGTCACATCAATGCAACACTTTTGTTTATTTTAAGTTTACACATGCAATTCCGAAACCATAACCTCAATCTCTTAACGGCGCACGCAAAGTTCAAGCAAAACATGTCAAAAACAGAAACTGCATAACAACATTAGCTAATTGCTTTGTTGCTGCAGCACATGGTAAAATTTTTAACAAGGTGCGTTCTTATCTGCCACAGCCTCTTTCTTGAGTCCTTTTTTTGAGGGTACAGAACCACGGTTATTTTGTATACAAATTGGTACATTTTTATATTCGTTGGCAAATTCGATTACTGTTTGTCAAAAATGATAGGCCGGCAGAATATTTATTTGTTTCAATATAGTAAACAAGTTTAACCGGGAAAAGCTTTGCTTGAAGTATTAAAGCGATGCACTAAAAGGGATTTTTAGACATTTATACTACGTGAGAAGTACCTAAATGACTGCATTTTAAAAACACATCCTGAATATTCATTATTTTATAACTTTAATTAATTTTGTTTTGTTTTAGTTTTATTTATAATAGAAAGAACAAGTAAAAAACGTTTTTCTTCACTTATTTATATATGTAGTATGTGGGAACCCTAGACCGAGAGCGACAAAGAGGAACACGTAGTGGTCGTAGGTTCTGATCGCACGCCTTTCGCTCAATTGTAGCTTTGTAATTTTGCAGCTTTGCGTCAATTTTTAGCCTTCGTAATAAGTAAAATGAGAGGACTTGGCACTTTGCATTGAGCCGTTGTCGAAGAGACCTCGTAGCCATTAAATTGTTCAAAGGAATCAATAAAATTAAGAAATTTTAATAAATGATAAAAATTAAACATTTTTAGTACATATAAAAAGTTGGTACACTTTTTAACAAAATGGTACATTTTTCTCTAAGCCGTGAGTAGGCCGATATATGGTACATAGTTTGATCTCTTTCTCTCATTGGGCTAAAGTAAATGCATAAATATGCGAGGTCAAGGGTAATTTACTATAGGGTCATGTATTAAACGTACAAGCGTTCTTTGAATTGCCTTTTGTTGCGCACAAATGGTGAAAATATTTAAGGGCCCTCAACAAATTGGAATATGTCACCTTGTATTGTAAAAAAAGCATCTTGCACGAGATAGAGTAGATATATAGTATATGTATGTACATACATACATATGTATGTAACCTTGTTAATAATTCTACCATGCCTCTAGAGTTGAAACACTCTTAAGTGAAAGTCAAATACAAGTATTTCCCAACTCCAAGGAAGCTAAAGGTGGAGTTGTCATTGCATTTGTTCTCATTGTAGTTGCATTTCGGGTAACAGAATTTGCTAATAACTGTAACTTTGCTGGGAATTCAATTAGAGCGCGTGAACACGTCGCTCAATGAACGGTGAACCACACACCCGGTGGGAAATTCGCAGTGCATTTTACACGCTTAAAAGGAATAAGTGTTGGTAAGTTTGTGTGTACACATATATGCATGCTTAAAGACAAGAAATGAGTTAAATTGCACAGACTTGGCTCACAGGTACAAAAGTTCATTGATTTCACGCTCCAAATTTCCAATTGGGTATGTAAATAAGTAAGCATGTAAAAACATACATGCATATATGCACTAGTATATGTACATATGTATGTGTGTGTGCATGCATGCAAAGGACTCTTGGCGTCAGAAGAAGAAGCTCCTTAATAAGTCCGTTTACGTGGTGGAAAACTTTGTTTGCCTAATTAACTAAAATTTGACATGACCGTTGTGATATGGCGGGGGGAGGGGAGTTGGTAGTGCATTGCCCAAATGAATTTCAATTACAACGTGACTTTCTGCACATGCCAAACTATTTAAATAGAGAAGCAATCAGCAAATACTTCAAAAAAATCTCGTTGCACCTGCGTACAAGCTTCACGATAGCACAAATTATTTACTTTTCCTTTTACGCATTACGCGCGCGCAACAGTTGCTCTAAATTGACACTCAATCGTTGAGTGGAAGTTGCAAGCAGCCAATTGAGTGGAAACTCAGCGTGGCGCTGCCACTGTGCAATGCGATAGTTTCTGTGTGGCGGGATATTTGTATATGTATCGATATTGCAATGCAACTGTGGCACAGTGCTGCCATTTAAACTATTTCATAGCTAGTTTGTAATGGGAAAACCTAGAACAATTGAAGAAATGCTATTGTCTAGAAATCTAGCTATAGTATTTCAATTGGGAAAATTCTACTAAGATCTATTTAACTATTTTAGGTTACACATGAGTATATCAAATAATAGTTTAATAAATCAACAAAATATGGACTTCAAATAATTAGAATGTGTTAAAAAACTTGTTTTGAAAATTAATTCTAATTTCTACATAAGTATGTAAATAAAGATACTGGCGATAATGTCGTTGATACTGACGAAATAGCATTTTACTGTATTAATTCTTGTGAATCAGAATTCGCAACAAAATCTTAATAGAAAACTTTAAATTATCTTATTTTATCTATTTCAAGTTAACTTTTTTTGAATCAAATTAGCTAGTTTAGCCATTGAAATTCTAACAGCACTGCTGTGGCATTACATTCCACGTTTATGTGTACCATTTCAATATATGTTAAATTCGAAAAATCAAAATAAACACAAAATAAGAGAATCAATACTGTCACAGCTGAATATATTAAATCTGCTTATTTCTTTTTATTTTTGTTAATATGGATTATATGCTTTAAACAAAACACTTTTGATACCATTTCGTGGAAAGATTTCGCGAACATCGTGTAAACTAAGTAACAGTGAGTTAACAGAGAGTTTCGTGCAATTGACATATCGATATATCGATATATATACATATATTTCAATCGATGTATGGCATATAAGTGCTCTTTATCATGCTTGATTAAATTTATTTTTTGAAAATAGATAATCTATTTGATGTATTAAAATTTAAACATATGTTCAAAACAACCGAATTTAATTTTGATACACCTAATCTCTTTTCATTGGGAAAAGTGTAATGCGTGTTTATTTTGTATTTGTTCCATTTTTATTTTATTTTATTATAAAATAGATTATTTTATTTAAGCGAATTGCAACTCATCGATTCATCGCCATGGGAGAATGGGTGCGATAACAATCGAAGTATCGATAGTTCGATGCATTGTTACATACCTAACATTTGGCAAAGACGCTAAACAACGCAAAAGCAGGGGACGAAAATTTCACTTTAACTTGCGTCGAAACATAAAAGACAGCAACAAAAACAAAACAAATTGAGTGAAATAACTTTAGCATTGCCAATGCTTCATGCAGCAGCAAAAGTAGCATAAACAACAATCAAATAAAGTCAATACGAACACGCAACGCGGCAAATCGAAGGTTGTCCGTGAGGAGGTGGAGAAGGAGGAAGAGGCGGAGGTGCTTGGAGAATATCCAGCCCCAGTCAACAACATAAACATAAACAATTTAGTAAATGTGAAAATGTGCAGACAGCATTGATAATAGTCAAAAGTGGCGTTGGTATCGGATTCAACAAATAGCGAACGTTATTTACAACATAATATGCAGGTGAGTGTTGTTATGCATTTCATGCATGTCCCACACGACTTTTAACCTTTTGCTAACTGTACACTGGGCGGGTCGGGTGGCAATTGCAGCAAGTGGACGATCCACCGTCGCTGCCCGTGGGCACCGAGGTGAGCGCCAAATACAAGGGCGCCTTCTGCGAGGCCAAAGTCAGCAAAGTTGTGCGCAACATTAAAGTGAAGGTCGCCTACAAACAGGGACTCGGCTCGGGCATTGTATCCGACGATGCAATAAAGGCGGCACCCGGTCAACTGCGTGTCGGCGCCATCGTTGAGGTGCGTCATCCAGATCGCAAGGAGAACGTTGAGGCGACAATCACAAAGATACAGGATTGCTCACAATATACCGTCGTATTTGACGATGGCGACATTACAACGTTGCGACGCACGGCGCTTTGTTTAAAAAGTGGCAGGCATTTTAATGAGAGCGAAACGTTGGATCAATTGCCGTTAACACATCCCGAGCATTTCGGCAATCCCGTTGTGGGCGGACGACGTGGACGTCGTCGCGGTCAATTGAACGACGGCAGCTCCGATGATGATGACGAAAGCGATGCCAAGGAGGTGGTGAACGAGAAGGAGGAGAACATTGGCAAGGTCGTTTGCGTGGAGACCGAGTCGAAGAAAAAGGACAAGGAGAAATGGTTCCCAGCTCTCGTTGTGGCGCCCACAGCGCAAGTGAGCAAACAAGTAAGTTGCACGCTGCATCGAGTGATGCCAATAAGGTTTATAGCGCTGATATTGCTGGTTTTTATCAAGAACTCATACAACACTGGACTTTTATGCGTTGGTCGATGTTATTTTAAGTGTGTGCAAAGTATATAACAGGCGGAAGAACAAAGTTTATACATATATTCTAGATCAGCCGAGTCGATATTGTCATGTCCGTCTGTCCATCCTTATGAACAAAAGTATCTCAGAGTTGGTAAGAGCTAAAAGCACCAAAATTGATGCATAGACTTCGTAGGTGTAGAGGCAGTTCAAGTTTATTTGAAATGTTGTATGCCACATCTTCTTATCCCATAAATCGAAAAGAACCAAATAACAAGAGCAGTTTTATAGCCAAATACATGAGATTTGACACAAATGATTAGTATTTAGCTGTAGATGTGACCACAAAATAAGAATTACAAAGGAAACCGCGCCACCTTCGCCTGTAAATCAAAAAAATAACGTATTAGAGACTTAAACCCTGTATGTGTATGCGTTTAAATGTGTACGTGTGTGCAAATACGTATTAAGGTACCTTAGAAACTAGTCCAGGGTATCTCGTAGTCGAGCAATCTCGAATTAAGCATTCTCACTTTTTAAACTCACGACAGTCTTGAAGTAAATGCGCGACAAATCAGCTTCCGCATTTTTGAAACATTCCATACAGAGCCAGTCAAGTAATTGGTTTGATAAATTCTAAATTCACATGTACCATATAAAAAGATTGACAGCGCTATGTTTGACGGTATTGCTTGTAAGTTATTAAATAATCTGAGCTACGAACTTCATTCCAATTAGGTGCATGTAATTTAAGTAATTTCTCAAATAATAATTGATTAAATTAAAAATTTACAGGCAACTGTGCGCATACGCGTCAAGGACGAGTATCTGGTGCGTTCGTTTAAGGATGGACGCTACTACACGGTGCCCAAGAAGGAAGCCAACGAGTTCACACGCGAAATGGCAACCAAACAGGACGGAGCCGCCGTTCTAGCCGCCATGGAATTCCTGGACAGCAGTGTTTTGCCAGCACACTGGGATCGCGACTCATTGTTTGGTTTATCAAATTTAACCAGCGACGATGAGGGTGAAATCGACTCGGATTCCTCTGATGATGAGCCGCACGAGGAGAAGGATTTGTTTGTGGCGCAATTGTACAAATATATGGATGATCGCGGCACACCGTTGAATAAAGTGCCATCGATACAGAGCCGCGACGTGGATCTCTATCGTCTGTTTCGGGCGGTGCAGAAACGTGGCGGCTACAATCGTGTAACAGCCAAAAATCAATGGAAACTTATTGCCATGCGACTGGGATTCACGCCCTGCACGCTGTCTGTCATGAATCTGGTGAAGCAGGCATTTAAGAAGTTCCTACAACCGTATGGCGATTTTCATCGCAAACTTGGCTGCTCCATGTTGATGCCGTCGCGCAACTCGAACCGCAGCAAGGGACGCAGTCTGGTGCGTGCCAATTCGGTGGCGTCTCCGAAACCCGCTGACACCAGCAAAATGGAATCCATCAGTAAACTGGCTGTGGCCAATCAAATAGTAGCTGCCATAGCCAGCAGCAGCAGTAATAATGCAGCTTCCTCCACTGCAGCAGCAGCAGCAGCGGCAGCAGCAGCAACAACTTCGACCGCCGCCAGCAGCAGCAGCAACAATGCGACAGTTGCCACACCCATTAGAGCAGCCTCAAGGACGTCACAATCGGCGGCCGAGGAATCGGAAAACACAAGCGAATCGAGTGTCGTCGTGGAGCCGGTGAAGAAACAACGTAAAGCATCTGCCGCCAGCAGTGGCAAAGTCAAGAGTCTTGTGGAGAAATATGAAGAAAAGTCTGCCGATAAGTCTTCAGAGAAGTCTGCCGAGAAATCTGCAGAGAAGTCTGCAGAGAAATCCATTGCAACAGCAGCAACAACTTCAACAGCTGTCAGTGTCAGCAGCAATGTGGCAACTACATCCGCTGCAGCAGCAGCAGCAACAGCAGCTGCATCAACTTCAGCTGCTGCTGCCACAGCTGCAACAACAACGAGCAGCAAGGATGCCGAGGCGGACGTGCCTCTGTCGAAGATTAGGGCTGCAGTGGCCACAAGGAACAGCATCGACAAGGAGCCCAACGCCGGTGGCAGCAACGCCTCCAGCAAGGCGGCCTCGGAGACGCAACGAAGTCGCGATGCGTCACCAACAACGGGTAAGTGGACATGCTATATGTGTATAAGATCTCCTTATAGATCGTATTCCTATGAAGAAACTGATGCCCAGAAAGCTACTCTAGGAAAAGATCAAGCTCTGTTAGTTGCGTTTCAGTTTTTCTAGAGATTCGTTTGGTTACCCATCGGGATGGGAAGATCTAGGACTATCAAGTTGTTGCAGTCCTCACAAGACAATATTTTTCGTTAACGTTAAGATCTTCATAGGACTCAACAGATTCCCAATTCTGTATAATATCTTGATTTTCGAATCTGTCTGCATCTGTCAGAGATGATAATAAATAAGAATTTTTTTGTTTTCCCTAACAATTCTAAGGTTCTTCCTTAAGCTCCCATTAAAAGAAGTTTAAGAGCTTCCGAATTATGATAGCTTTGTTAATTCTTTCATTGTTCCATATTCGTATATTCTTTAATTTCCTTTTTGTAAAGCTCAGATCGTAATAGCATTTAAGAGATCCCTAATTCTCCATAGTAACTCAATTCTTGCTTTTGATTTCTGCTCAGAATAGTAGTATCGTTTATTCATTTCTTTGATCTAAATATAGCAACGAATCAGATTTCTTTTTTCACTATCAATCTTAAGGTCCTTCATTGGATATTTCAAATTCTTGTAGGTTACTCAATTCTAATTCGTCTGATTTTTACCTAATACCAATCCTTACATTATTAGTAACAGCTTCAATTTGACTCGAAGTATCCCGATTTCCCATTTGTGTGTCAATCCAATGTCTACCATATATATATATATACATATGATATATCCTGAATCCTGAGACTTTTCAAACTAATACAACTTATAAAGTATTTTTGTACTTAAATCATCTTGTATCTCTGCTTTATTTTCTTGCCTCAATCTTAAAGCGCTTTATACTTTGATAATCAGGAAAATCGATATTTAAGTAATTAGGAAAAATTACACAAAAACTATAATTCAGATATAGTATATTCATCTATTCTGATTTATAAATGCCTGCTCAATAATATGATCAAAACTGGCATTTGCCTCGAAATGACACGCCTTTATTACATTCGATATGTAAAGGATGTACAAAATTTCAAAATATTTATTAACGAAATTTATATAGAAATAATTTTAAATTTATTTTATTTATCGGATATCGAAAGGAGCGAAATGATTTCATAGCTATCGAAACTTTTTCCGATTGAAATACTTTTTATTTACAAAATGTGTGTGAGAAAATCGTTAAAAGTGAATTTCGATCGTATCATTATTGTCGAAACTTCCCTCTGCTTTTTCCCGATATCCTATATATATATACTATATAGAAATATTATTTAATTATAAAAAGTTGGGATACAAATAATTTCAAGTTAATTTCACTACAGGTTAGAAGTGTTGTTTATTTACAAAATGTATGTACAAAGTTGCGATACATTCATATAATTTCAAGTTGACTTCTTTGATTTTCGACGGAATAGATAGTCATCGAAACTGTCTTCTTGATTCTTTCCGGTGTTATTTATTTACAAAATTATTGTTCAAATTTGCGATACAATTAATTTAAAGTTAATTTCACATTCGACATTTATCAATGATCGATATAGATCGAGACATATCGATAAGATAAGATAGTGTCACAATTGTAATATATCGGTTATCCATTATCGATTAGATAAGCTTTACTTTGACCTTATGATAGGCATTGGCGAGAACACCACGTAGATTCCAGATGTGCTCAAATGCCTCGGGCTGCACATTATAGGCAGAATCAACGGCCTTGGCCCAAATCTCAATATCCTTGGAGCTCTTCTGTTCGGCTGTGATAGGCAGACGTGCCGTCCAAAGGGACCAGCCGTAATGTCGTCCGTCGGGCAGATCTTCCTGCTCAAGTTCGGCCACATGCCACGTCTTTCCTCCATCGCTGGTCAGATCGACACGGACAATTCGACGCCCGCCTCCGCTCCAGGCGTAACCACGTGCCGTAATGAAGCCCTCGTCATCGACCTTGACATGCTCCTCAGGCATCGGCGTGCAAATGGCCGAGGTGACGGGCATCGCTTGAATAGCGAGAGATTTGCTGAAATCGACAGTGTCCCAATCCGTGCTGGGGCTGAATCCCTTGTAGTCATTCTGCTGCCAATGGGAGTCAGACTCGTGATCGGCAATAACGATGCGGGTCAACCACTTGACATTACGTGCACCAACTGTCCCGGGCACAATCACTCGGATTGGATAGCCATGATCTCGGCTCAGTGGCTCGTCGTTCATTTCGTAGGCGAGCAGGACATCGCCACGTGGATCCAGGGCCTTGGATAATGGAATCGAGGCGCCATACGGATGCGATGTGGGATCTAAGTCGGCGCCCTCGAATAGAACATGCAAATCCTCATTCGGCTGGACGCCTTGAGCCCGCAGCACATCGCAGAGTCGAGCGCCCGACCATTTGGCATTGCCCACGGCCCCAGCTCCCCAGGAAAGACCTAAAAGACGAAAGGAATAGGGAATATTTGATTTTGTTTTCTTCGTGTTTTACTGCCTCGCACACAAGTAAATTGTTTGATTATGTGAGTGTGGGCAACACTCTATTAAAGCCTAAACACTGATGAACATCGTGATCGATGTTTCCACCCAAATTTGCAACACTCACCCTTGACCGACTTCACCCGCGTCATTTCGGATCTTCGATTGCCGCCGCACATTATGGCCGCTGTGACCGTGTGCTTGGGCAGCGCCTTGATATCGTCGAGTGTCATCGTGTGCTGCGGCCTGCCTTGGCCCGACTCCACCTCCAGTTCCAGTTCGTAGTCATCTGGTTGCAGAGACGGCACCGGCAGATGATTTCTCACATAAAAGTATTCGTTGGGCGTAAGGAAATGATCCGAGAGCAGACCAACTGGTGGCTCCGCATTAAAGGGTCTCTGGCTGGTGACCCTGAGAAGAGCATGACGCTTGGGTTCCTGTGCCCACGGCGAATCCTGCTCATCTACGACAGCCACATCGGCCTGATGGAGATTGCCAATACGAAATCCCTCCAGCAGCTCCAGCACTTCAAGCGTATTGTGTTGCTGGAAGATGGCCCAAAAGGGATCGATGGCGCTGCCCGCCGCCATCATAATCTTGTCACCGCCTGGATGATTGGGTGCAAATTCCGTAACATCATAGACACCCACGCCGTATGTTACCCAAATGCCCGCCACCGGGTTGTTGTGCTTTTCCACATCATCCGCATTGTAAGTGGGAAGATCCTCCCGTTTTGTGCTGTGCCAGAGTCGCGCCTTCTCTTCCTCGTCCACGTTATTAGCTGACGGCGGTTTCTTCGGTTCCGTTGATGGCGAACAACGCGCCTTGTCCAGTTCGTTGAAGAGCAGAATTCCCGCTGCAATCCCGCCAAATGTTGCAGCCCCATAAACGATGTCATTTAAGCGTTTTCCCCTCGTCTCCTCCTCTCCCTTGTGCTGTCCATGTTGGGTTGCACTTGTTGTTAGCCAACGATGGCGCTGCTGATTCCTCAGCAACAACTGCCTGCTTACTGTGCTCAGGAGTCTCAGTCGCATGATTATATAAGTCACTGTTGTCACGCCAACTTCAAGCTATGAAATTAATCCCGTTTTCTTTGCGCTGCCCTCGTTGTCAGCTGCATTATCTGGATGAAGCGAGAGAGTGCGCTCCGCCGAATGTGAGCGTGAGGGAGAGCGAGCTAGTTTACAGTTTCTCTTCGTGTTTGTTTTTCATTCAATATTTGTTTTCCAATTCGGCACCGGCCTCCAAATTGGGTTGCAGAGTTTGAACTCTTGATAAGCGCTAATAAACGATTTTAATTTCGTTTCGTTTTAATCTCTGTGTCTTCTTTTGCCTCTTTGCTGGCTTTTCTAATCTCTGTTTAGTATTACAGACCGGCGTGTGTTGAGCTCTTCTGTTCACTTGTTTTGTTTTCGTTTGTTCGCATTTGCTTGCACACACCTGTTTTTGCGCGCTTATCGATATTTCGATTGTGCTATCGACATATGTGTGAACATGGAAAACATGTACATCGATTAACAGACAGGGTTGTGTGTATCTGCTGTATGTGAAGGATATTCCCTTAAGCAATTATAAATATTTAAATATTATCAATCACCATAATTAAATATTAATATTTTCTTAAAATATTACAAGAAAGATTCGACCCTATTGTGTGGTATGTGTGGAATATTCCCGTAGAAGAATACAAATTAAATATTAATATTTAATATTAATATTTTAACAATGTAATAATGCATATTTAAATAGTAACATTTTGTATCTGTGCAATATTAGGCAAATTAAAATAAAATATTAACATTAAAATATATTATTCATATTAAAATATTATTTTTAATAATAATATGTAAAGTAATTTACCGAAGCTCCCTTTAAATCTGTAATTATTTTTTCAAGTAGATTTGAATTATCACTTCCAAAAATCATAATGCACAAGAAGAGTTAAGTTAAAAAATAGACAATATTTTCCGAAAAAAAAAAATTCTTTTTGTTAGTTATTATTAGACCTCGAATTTTTTTTTTGCATATGCTTTGCATATTTTCAATATGCATTTAAATTTGTTCCATTTGAACGATAAAGAGTCTAAATAAAAAATTTTGTACCAATCAGATGAAAATAAGCAACCTATCTCATTCCTTAAAAAATATGAATATATGAAACATCTAATATAATAAATATTTCTTAAAAAATGGGGATTTGTTCAGGCAATAATTGTATACACATTTATTATTGCATTTACTCAATGAGTAACGAGTATAAAAATGTGTTCTGTTTGAACTTGTATCGATTAACTTGAGAATACCCCCAATGTATCTTGTACGTGAAATAAACAGAACCAGCAATAATATTTTGTGCAAGTTATTAATATGCAGTTATCTCTTTCTAACCCATGCAGCGCCTACAGCAGCAGCCACAGCAGCAACAACAACAACAACGTCGACATCTACAGCAACAACAGCTGGCGCAGCAACAACAACGTCTAGTGCAGCAGTAGCAACAGCAGCAGGAGGAGGTGGTGGAGTCGGAACGACATCAACAACGAAGAAGGAGAAGCACCAACAACGCAAGCAAGTGGATAAAAGCGATGATAAACGCGGCAAACGCAAAAAGGATGAAATAACGGTTGAGAAAATTGACACAGGCGATTTTATAGTGGGAATCGGTGACAAATTGAAGGTGAATTATCACGAAAAGAAATCGCCGAGCTCCCATGGCAGCACCTACGAGGCGAAGGTCATCGAGATCAGCGTGCAGCGGGGCGTGGCCATGTATTTGGTGCACTACACCGGCTGGAACAATCGCTATGACGAGTGGGTGCCCCGAGAGCGCATTGCCGAGAATCTGACTAAGGGATCCAAGCAGAAGACACGCACGATCAGCACGAGCAGCGCCAACAGCGGTGGGGCGCCAACGGGTGCCTTAACGGGTGGCAGCGGAAACAATTGCAGCGGTTCAGGTGGCAGCAACAGCAGTAATTTGCCACTAAAGGAGACAGCAGGCAAAGCTGGAGGAGGAGCAGCAGCATCAGCAGGAGAACAACAACAGCAACAGTCTACAGTGTTGCAAGGCGTTAGCAAAACTCCCAACTCCACACCAACAACAACATCAGCGGCAGCAGCAACATTGGCCAGTGGCAAGCGAGGACGCGGACGCAGTGACTCCATGCCACCGCGTTCTACGACGCCTTCGTCGGTGGCCTCCAACTCGAGTCGCACCAAGTCGCCAGCTGCCTCGCAGTCGCAGCTCAAACAGAAACGTGCCACACGCACGCTGCCAACGCAACACAGCAGCAACAATTTGCCACGTCGCATCTCCGCCTCGGCGTCCGTGTCGGCAAATGTATCGGATGCCTCGCTGGGCAGCGATACGGATACGGATTCTGATGAGCCAGTGCGTCGTCCCAAGCGTCTCAATGCCAAGGAACAGCAGCAACAACAGCAGCAGCAGCAACAGGGCAACTTTGGCAAGTCGGCAAAGACAGCAGCAACTACAGCTGCAACAGCTGCTGCTAGTGGTAAGAAAGCGGTGGTCGTGCGGCCAACACATGACAGCGAGGAAAGCGACGAGGAGGAGGAAGAGGAGCAAAGTGTCAGCAAGCAAGCAACAGCACAAGCGACAGCAGCTACACAGCAGCAACAATCAACGCCCGTGCAACGGCAACGTGCGGGAAATCGTGCGCTGAGCAGCGGAGCAATTGCTGCTGGCGGATCAGCTGCTGCTGGCGGATCAGTTGCTGCTGTGGGCAAGGGACGTGACTATGATCTCAGTGAAATACGCTCAGAGCTAAAAGGCTTTCAGCCGCAGTTGCACGAACGCAAAGATGCCCTCGCCATCAAAAGCGAACCGAGTGAAACTCTTACCAAGCAGGAGATTAAAACAGGCGGCAGCTCTACGGAGCAATCCTCCGAGACGGATTCCTACATAGACGAGGATTCGCAGTCATCCGACAAGCTGGTGTATCGCAACAAGCAGACGAGCAGCGAGAAAGCGTGTAAGCTGCAAATAGACAAAAGCAAGTTAGCAGCATTAACAGCAGCAGCCACAACTGCAACAACATCAACTGTAGAACTGCCTACAAGCAGCAAAAAGGAGGCGGAACAGCTGCATATCAAGCAGGAAAAGGAAACAGCTGGCGAGGAACGCAAGGTATTCAAGACGGAGGACATCAAGACGTTTCACAGCAGCGCAGACATAAAGCCAGCAACAGCTACAGCAGCAACAGCTGTGACAACAACTAGTATAATTGCGCCTGCGCGTTTCGGCAGTAACAGCATTGCCAAGTGCACGTCGGTGATTGTCGAGAAGCCGCTCAAGAAAACAGAAGCAACAGCGGCAGCATCAACAGCAACTGCAGCAGCAACCACAATTCTTATGCCCGCCAAGAAAATGGAGTTGCTCAAAAAGCAGCAGCAACATCAAGCAGCAACATCAGAAGCAACTAAAAAGTTTGTAGAGCCTGTGGGTCACAAGGAGACAGCAACATTGAAGGTGGAGCTGCCAGCTGCCTGTTCGCCCTGCAACTCCAGCTCCTCATCTAGTTCCTGCTGTTCCAGCAGCAACAACTCGGCCATCACCAGCAGCTCTTCGGCTACGCGATCGTTGCCAGACATAGGCAAATTGGAGATCAGCAGTGGGGTGGCAACGACAGCAGCACCTGCTGCCAAGGAGAGCAAGTACAGCAGCGGCAGCAGCAGCAGTTGCGTCAGCAACAGCAGCAACATTGCCAGCGGCATCAAGTTGTTGTCTTCGGATGTGTATGAGTTTAAGGATACGGAACCATTTGAGTTTGAGAAGCGCATCTCGCCCATGGCAGCTTGTCCGGTAGTTGCAGCAGCCGCGCCAGCAACAGTCAGTAGCATCAGCAGCAATACGAACATCAGCGGCAGCAGCAACATTGCAGCACCAGTTCTGGCACGTAAACAGACTTTAAAAGTTGAGAAACAACAGCTGCCACACGAGCAGCAGCGTGTGTATGCAACAGCAGCACCAACAGTTGCTGCAGCAGCAACGGCACAAGCAGCAACTACAGCGGGTGCTGTGGGCGTAGCAGCAACTGTTGCAGCTGCAGGCAAGGCCAAGAAACGTGGCTCTCCATTGAAAGACAGCAACGACAAGCCAAAGTTGCCGAAACTCGAGCAGCAACAAGTGACGGCAGCAACATTGCCGCCCAATACGCCAACAGCAAGTCCCAGCAGCGTTAAAACAACGCCTATGACAGCAAAAATAAACACAACAACAGCAGCAATAATTGCAACTGCAACACCAATTGTTGCTGCCACACAGCTGCAACCTGGACATGCCACGCCCTTCGATGTGCTGCGTAAATCGCCAAGTTTCAATCTCAACATAACAGCTTTAAACGAAGAACTCGCACAAACTGTGCAGGAAACAACGCGAGCATTAACAGATGCCTTGCAGCCACCAACTACACCCTGCACACCAACAACACCAGCCACGCCGCCAGCAATAACAGCGCCAGCAAATGTTGCTGCTGCTGCTGCTCCTGCAACGCCAGCAATTGCTGTACCCGTCTCTCCCAAACTAAGCACGCCTCCACAAGCAGTGGGCGTGGCCAAAACGACACAACAACAGCAGCAACATATTGTCGGTAGTCCGTTTATGGAAACGCGCAATGTTTTTGAGCTGAGCACGTCGAATGAAGGTAGCGGTTACAGTTCCGGGGAATCGAACAAGGACAACAAACTGGAGAAGCTGGAAAACGTCAAGATATTGCTGGCGGGCACGGCGGGTCCGTTTGATTTGGATGCCGTTAAGTACGAGCAGAAACCGAGCTCCATTGCAGACAAGGTGCTCAAGGCCATTAGTCAGAAAAAGGAGGAAGTGGAGCAGAGCAAAAGCAAGAGTCAGAACGACGGCAACAACACGACAGACAAGGAGGAACAACAACAACTGCCCGGCAGCAATATTAAGTCCGAGCCCGGCAGCTCGCTCAATCTCAAGCTGGACACACTGAAGCTACTAAGTGAACCGCTCAAGATACAGACAGGCGGAGGTGCAACATTGTCCGTGCTGAGCGATTTGTATCGGCGCACAAGTTGCAGCAACAGTCCGGAAACCAAGTCCATTCTGGACGCCTCGCTGCCGGCGAAGAACAGCGAACTCAGCGAGACCATACAGAAGTTGGAGTGCGCGATACAGCAGCGCAAGACGCCAGTTGCTGGCCAATCGTTGGCCTCATCCACGGCGGGAACGCCGCCGGTGACGGCAACAGCGCCAAGAAGTTTCTCCGACGAGTCCATGGACAGCACAGACTCGGAGCAGCGACTGGTGATTGAAGATGTGCTGACCGAGGAGCCGAGCATGCTCAGTGAACTGAAGAGTCCGTTGTCAGAGGCGTCGGGCAGTCTGTCGGGCAGTGCGCCCGTTAAGCTCGAGCTAAAGCAGCTGACTGGCGTTCCGGCTCCCAATGCGCTGAAACCCATGCCACGATTACCGGGCACAACAACGGGCATGGGAATGGGCATGGGCATGACAGTCACAGCGAGTTCTTCACCTGTACTGTCCACCTGTGTGCCAATTGTGCTGCCCGAGATACCTGTTTCTGTGGTTGTCGCAATGCGTCACAGTCCCAGTCCAGCGTCGCCGCAAACGGAGTCCAAGTTGACGTCGCTGCCCGACGACAGCAACATGTTGCTGCTGTATAGAGCGCAGAGTCCTGCGCTATGTGATGTTACTGTCGCTGCCACAGCAACATGCACTTCTTCAGCCTCGCCCCTGCCCCGTCCCTTTGTGCTGCAGCCGGCGAAGGAGACGCCAGTGAATGTATCGCCAGCTGCGAGCAGTCCGCTAATTGGCGATACCAGCCACAACGAGGCGGCCATCAATCTGCTGTGCGAGGAAACAATTCCCGGCAGTCCCGCCCCCAACTACAGCCGGGATGAGCCCAGCAGCGTGGTTGTCATTGCCGCCACAGCGGCAGCGCCAGCAACTGTTGTTCCCGTCGTCGTGGCAGCAGCATCAACAGCCACAAGTCTCAGCATTTCCGGCATTGCGCCTTTGCCACCGGACACGCCTCCGCCGCGAACTGTGTCTGCTGCTCTCAGCAACCAGTCGGCAGCTGCAACTGTTGCAGCTTCAGCGGCCACAGCCGCTGCAGCAGCAGCAACCACAGCAGCAGCTGCGGTGTCGCCCCGCAGTTCGCCGGAATCGCCGGCCAGCCAAGACGACAGCAGCGAGGAGAACGGCAGCAGCAGTCTTCTCAGTGCCGTCAAGAAGTATGTCGAGCTGGAGAGCACTTCCCTGGGAGGCAGACGCAAGCGTCCTCGCAACAAGGCGTCCGACGTCAACGTCCAATCAGCGGGACAGCTGACCGCGGCTGCAGCTGCCGCCGAGCTGCATGCGCTGGGCAAACGTCGCCGACAGCAACTGAACAGCATGCGGAAGACAACGGCAACAACTGGTGAGTACAGTGGTTATTACTTACAGTTAAGCATTTTTATCGAGAACTTCTCTCACAATTTAAAAACACCCACAATTCATCTCGTTATCTATCAACAAATTATCAGAGTAGCCTATAAATTTTTGTACCTCTACGAATTCTTCAAAAGTATCTATAAATAATTACAGATTTATTTTTCTATGAAGAAACAGTTATTTAATTATGGAAATCTTAGTGAATTTGAAATATATGAATCGAACCGAATGTTTCTTCTTCACGAATTGTATTTTAAATTAGGAAAATACATTTCGACACATTTCACATTTATAGAAGATACAAATAAAATAGTTGAACATTGATTTTGATTAAATTTCAAACAGTTATACAAATACCAAAGCCTGTGTATTTATTTTATTTTAAACAAATAATGTTTCGATACATTGTCAATGAGATATAACAATAAGTTAAACGATATTTATTTTAATGTAAATTTTGTATTAATGAATATGCTTCATTTGCCACAGTTGGCTCCGATACGGATGACAATTCCGATAACATTGTGACAACACAACGCCAGAGTGCACGTCAGCAGATGTTGCCGCAAGCACAGCAGCAACAGCAACAACTGCAGCAGCAACAACAACAGCAGCAGCAGCAGCAGCAACAACAACATCAACAATTGCAGCAACAATTGCAACAGCAACAACAAACAACAGTCAATGCATCAGGTGTGCGTCCATGTCCTTATAACTTCCTCGTCGAATTGGGTAAATATAAAAATTAAATAAAAATCTCTATTTAAATATATAACCTAACCATACACTCTTCATCTTCTTCTGTAGATCCCTCGCTTAGCGCGGAGCAGTGCATACTTATTTTGCGCAAACAGATTCAGGACTTGCGCAAAGCCTACAACACCATCAAGACCGAGTTGGCGGTCATTGATCGACGACGCAAGAAGTTGCGGCGTCGCGAGCGCGAGAAGAAGCAACAACAACAGTTGCAGAGCGGTCAGCAGGGCAAGGTCTGCACATGAATACGTTATAGAAAAAAGAATGAGCAGGAGGAGGAGAAGGTGACGGAAAAGCATACCCCAAGATTTCGATTTCGACATCAAGTTCCCAAATGCAATATATAATGAATATATATATATATGAGATGGATTTTAATTGAAGAGTTGTAAATTTATAGCATCTTAAGTCGTTCTTGTATTCAACATACATTATCAATTTTTTTTTTTGCCCGTGTAGTTTGTAATTAAAGAGAGAATTATGTGTAGTAGCATTTACTGGATTACAAATTTCAATTACAAATACATAACTACAAGAAATCAATTCAAATTCATAGTGTTGTATAAAAACATTATAACAAACATGCGTAATTTTGAGGAGTTTTATTGGATTTTATTATTTGCCGATCAATCAACGAAAGTTTATTGATTTTCAAGAGAAGCAGCGGAGTCAAATTTTACTTAAATTAAACATTTTCCAATACAAAGAGAAAATACATATTTACACATGCTGTAAATTGTATGCCAAAGTGAGTTTGAGTAATGATGTGATGGTTTCCTATTTTAACTCGATTTTCATTACTTGATTTTTCCATTGGAGACTTTTTAAAATTTGATTTTAACATCGATTTGTTCATCAATTTAAAGTAGAGGCTCCCAATATCGAACAGTACTCAAATAATACTGGTGAGTTCCACAAAATGACAATTGCTTTCGATAACTTTCGGTTATTTGAATGAATTTCGGACAATGGAGTCCCAAAAAGCAACTGCCATAAATTTATTTAAAATTTCAAGTATATTATTGGCATAGTATTCTTTGCAAAGAACTGATTAGTTTCAAATATATTTTATGCTATTTCACTAAAGTTAACTATGCATCTTGTTATTATTAATTTTGCAATCATAATCTTGAAATTAATGATTGTTGGTTAATTTGAAGTTCGTTGATTAAACTAACAATAAGAAATTGATTTACGAATATGCGTTAATAGTTATTTAATTTTAAAAAGCTCTTAAGTTTGATTGTAGTAAATTGATTTAAACAAAACACAAATTAATAGGCGAATAACAACACCATTTATTTTTTTTAAAGGCATAGGCACTGTTGAAAGTTAAAACCAGTCAAAAAACGAAGAGTGTAATTGACATAATTTTGTATTAAAAAAATATTGTAGTTTAGGCTACGGAATAGCCGCCCTCGAGATTGAGGTGATGTCCATTGACGAAACTGGATTTATTGCTCAACAGATAAGCAATGGCATCGGTCACTTCGTGCACTTCACAGAATCGATTCAGTGGGATGTGAGTCAACAATGCAGCACACTTTACCGGTTCGGACCAATTTTCGCGTCCCATGCGTGTGAGCACAACCGTCGGATTGACGGAATTGACGCGTATCTGTCTTGGTCCCAGCTCCAAGGCCAGTGACCTGGTTAATGAATCCAATGCCGCTTTGGTGGCACTATAAGCCGTGTGTCCAGCATTGCTGCGAGTTGCCGCAATAGACGAGACATTCACAATAGAGCTGCCATTGCGCAACTTGGGCAACAGCGATTGGGTCACATTAAAGACGGCCTTGATGTTAACATCAAAGAGGCTGTAAGGTAAGAAGTGGAAGAGTTAGAACTATGTATGCACACACGACTAAAGGGAAAATCTACTGTTCGTATTCTGTAAAGAAACTAAATTGGAAATTAAGCTAAAAATTATATAAAAATTATTTAAAATATAAAAGAAATGCTGATAAAATTTTAAAATATGAAGAATTCTGAAGCGGGAAGCTAAACTTCGATGTCAGGATCGCGATCACAGGAGTCATGGGTACGCTGTCCACTAATACAGTCAACTGCCAAATTGCAATTTGCATTTTATTAAGGTATGTACATATGTATGTTTGCTGCGGTATTTTGTTGCTGTAGCCCTCCCTTTCGTATCAAATATTGTTCTTGTGTGCATCGAAGCATCGAAACACAAGGTCATCGTGACGTTTTACTGCTCTGCACCAGCGGTGCCCAGCCCTATGCACAGCGAGCACCAATTGTGTTTGCACTGCTCACAAGCATAATCGTTTTTGCTCCCTTCGTTGTATTGGTGTTTGCTCTCGAAAGCAAAATGACCAACAACAATTTCAATGAATTTGTTCTTGTCTAACCCAACGTCTATGTGATTTTGTTGTTGTCTTGTCCTTGAGCTTGCACTTGGAACAAGCCGATCAGTCGAGCGGGCGCGACAGTAGGAAACCCTGTGCAGGTTTTCAAGAAAAGTATTTTCATTATAATGGGATTTAAATATATTGCTTGAAGTCGATTTTGCTTGCATCGCGAGTAGGTAGCTTGCGATAGTCTGGCAACACTGGACTGCGGCTGTTGATTGTTTACGATCGTACTGAAATTTGTAGCACACATTGAGAGTAGGCTAATTACCATGTGTGCCGAGTCTCAAGTCTCTAGCTATAAAAATGCTCTTGTTATCAGCTTTTTCGAGTTATGGGCGAAGGGGGCGTGGCATCGCGATGACATTTTCAGGACACATTAAGCCCAAGCTTTTTATCATGTGTGCCAAATCTGAAGTCTCTAGCTTAAACATTGCTTATGTTATGGTGATTTTTCTAATTTTAAAACCAACGGGACTTGATATCGAAAATTGAAAATAAACTTGATCTGTGTATGGTATGCAGGAACCTACATTCCAAATTTGAAGTCTCTAGCTCTTATAGTTGCTGAGATCCACGCGTTCATACAGACGGACGGACGGACGGACGGACGGACGGACAGACAGACGGACAGGTGTCAATCGACTCGGCTATTGATACTGATTCAGAATATATATACTTTATAGGCTCGGAGATGCTTTCTTCTGCCTGTTATATACATTCACACAAATTTATTATACCCTTTTTTGAGCATTTCTAATGGGCACAGGGTATAAAAATTAGTAAGCTTTTAACCTGCCGGAAAAATGTTTGACATTGCAGAGTGTAAATTTGTCTTCGTTCAAAATTATTATAGTGAACTGCAATGTATACTATATAATACATTTTACAAATTTGCAAATTAATACACAATTTTGTTTGTGAGTATTAGTGAGTGCACTGCCGTATGCTGGATTTGGGCACTGCTGCTCTACACTAAAACAAGCCGAACAGTCGGGACCCCGACCGTAATATACCCTGTGGCACAACAGGGACCGCTCAAATTCACTTCCGATGTAATTCTCTTGTAATTCGATTTTTTCAATTTGTGGTCGAAGGGGGCGTGGCATCGTAATAAAATTTTCGTGGACACATCGACATTAAGATACTGAAGTCCCTAGCTGCAAAACTGCTTTTGTTATGAACGTTTTCTTTATTAATGGGCAAAGGGGGCGTGTCATCCAAAAAAAAAGTTAAACTTGATCGGCCTGCAAATATTAGCAGTGCTAGGAAACCAACTTCAAGTGTCTAGCTCTTACCATCTCTGAGATCCTTTCGTTCATACGGATAGACCAACGGACAAACGTACATTCATGGCTATATCGACTCGGCTATTGGTATATGGGGTCAGGCACACTTCCTTTGCAGGGGCGGAAGACGACCTGAATAAATTCTAAAGCAAATTTAATCTGCTTCGGATTTGCAATAACCTGCATATTCATTTTGGTGTATCGACTCGGCTGTTTATGATAATTAAAAATATAGTATGTGTCGCTTTTTTTCAAACTTAATATACCCCTTGTATTTTTGTGAGTACAGCGTTTAATAATATATACATGAAATAGTACTACTACTTACGTATCAATATCGCTTTCGGTTAACTCCTCGAAGGGCTTGATGATGGCCACACCGGCATTGTTAACCAGACCATCGAGTTCGGGCACCTTGGACAGCTCCTTCCGCACATTGTCCCAATGGGAGAGATCGAGCAGCAATGGCCGAATGTGTTCCTTGTCAAACTCCACGAGCTCCTTCAGCTGCTGATCGTTGCGTGCCACGGCGATGACTGTGGCGCCCGCGTTCGCCAGTTGCTTGACTAGCGCATTTCCAATACCGGCACCTGCCCCAGTCACCAAAATCACCTTGTTACTCAGATTGTCCCACATTATTGATTCTATTTTCTTCTAGATGCTTGACACTTGCGAATCTTAAATGAAAGCTGTCTCAACTGATCAACAGTGTCTGGCAGTGCTAACATCTTATCGCTTCAATTCATAACGAGCTTTCGATCGGATTAAGCTTTATCTAGGCTGCTCTCTAGTCTTTATAAGCAGCAGTGTTGAGCATAAAAAAGCTATACCGATATTTGAAAAAAGCCAGATTTAGTTTTTATTTATAGTTCTTAAATTTGTGTGAAAGGCAGTTCCGACCATATGTATTTATATATTCTGGATCAGTATCAACACCCGAGACGATTTAGCCCTGTTATGAATTTTATAAGAATATAAATTTTTTCAAATTTATCATTTGAAGACAATACTTCAAGCTTTGTATTTTTGACAAAAACTTTCATAAGTTAGGGAAAACTAAACCGATTTCCATTCGGAAAGTTCTTTTGATAATGATTTATCATCAAAATATATTATACACTAAAGTCATTTGATCATTTGGTGTAAATACGTTTTTTCAATAATGTTAGAATGTTTATGCAGTTGTCCTCCCTTTTTGTGTTTTAAAAAAGTTGTTGACTATCATAATGCGAATTTCAACGCAACTTAATTTCCACTTTAAATATTAAAACAACAGAACAGGCGAAAAAATAGCTGAATTAGCAACACTGATGAGCAGTAGGGCGTTCAATGTCACGCTAATTACTCTCTCTCTCTCTCTTCCAATTTCTCTCTCTCATCTGTTTTTGCTTTGCTCCGTGTGGATAAACAAACACTTTGAACTTGCAAGTGATCACAATGCGATAATGCAACTATGAGCTACAAGAAATAAGAACATATTAGAATAGTTAAAAACTATTTACTTGCATTATTTATTAAATTTACATTGTAAACATTAAGCATTGCAGTCAAATATCTTCAGGTATAACTGAAATATAAGATAAGCTTGCAGAAATATAGTGCAAGTTTAAATGGCGGCAAAGCACCGACAACAGTGTGACCGTATATTGAAAGCGACAAGATCTGTGCTTTTTGAAAATATAAAATAATCGATATACATAGTTTGTATCGATATCGTTGTGTTCGCGCTTCTTAATGTTGGTATGGAAAATTCAAATTGTATTTAAAACGACCAAATATTTATAGTTTGCAAATAAAACAAAAAAAAGGCATTATCTGTGAGGTTGGTTGACATCTAGATATCTAGAACTTTAATGTCCAAGTTTCGTAAATCATTCAATAGAGAATTTATCTATTGATATAATTTATAAATATAAAATGTATTTATACTTTTTTTTTATATTATATTTTATTTAACTTTTATTTATTCAAGGTCAACAGACAACTAAGAAAAAAGCTGCACAACTGTACCTACTACTCCTCAGTGATTTAAGCCTTTAAGCCTTCCTTATTTCTCATGCCGTGGACTCTAATCGAAGGTTAATTGCAAAATTGTGAGAATAGACAGCTTGAGCAACGAAACTTTTTGAACTGAACTAATCTAATTGCTTGCACAACAAGTCAATTAGCGAGTTGGTCAAACGACAGAAGGTCAGAAGGTCAGCAGGAAATGCTATAAAAGGTAAGGCTGACTCGAAAGGAAGCATAAGATTCAACGAAGACATGGCTAAATACTTTGCGTTTCATTATCTGCGGAAGAACCAACCGCTGGAGCTGTATTTTTACGCCGTGCCGCGTTTATGTCTGAACTTCATGGGCTATTGGCCGGCAGCCATGGGTCCGTTGCATCGGCGTGCCATCGTCCACTTTGCGGTTTTGGCCATCGGCGTGATGACAGAGTTGCATGCTGGCATCATCTATGCAAAGTCCAATCAGATTACGCTGGCCCTGGAGACCTTCTGTCCGGCCTTCACATCGGCTGTTACTTTGGTGAAGATGTTCCTCATGTTGCGCTATCGCCACGATCTGTTTTATGTGGTTACCCATCTAAGGCACCTGTTATTTAGCTTTGGCATTGACGATGAAACACACACGATTATGCGAAAAAACTCGTTAATGGCGGCAAGGTTCAATTTCTGGCCAGTTTCCGCCGGATTCTTTACGTGCAGCATGTACAACCTGAAGCCATTGCTATTGGCATATATTCTCTATATTCAGGGACATTTTGACAAGATAGTCTGGAGTACACCCTTCAATATGACGTAAGTTTCCACATTCACATCTTTTTACACTAATACAAAAAGTATATTTCATATTTACATATTATAATCATACATAGTATATGTTTCTAGGCTATATAATTTAATTTTTATGCTTTGTAAGTTTGCACTAGTTTGTTGACAACTAATAAAAAAGAAAAACTAAATGTTGCCATCCTTGCTTTCAGCATGCCCAACTTTCTGCTCAGTTCACCATATTTTCCGATTACGTATCTTTTTATCGCGTATACGGGTTATATAACGGTCTTCATGTTCGGCGGCTGTGATGCATTCTACTTTGAGTTCTGTGTCCACATTGGCACACTCTTCAAATCCCTACAGATGGACACACGAGCTGTGTTTCGCCGATACCAGGGTGAGTTACATACAATGTTATCTCAAAGTGTCTCTCGCTTACTCTTAGATACAACAGATTGTATACAGATTAACGGACTGAGTGGTGAACTCTTTGAGACATCGCTTGTGCAGCTCATCAAGCGTCAGAATGAAATAATTGAACTGACGCAGTTCTTTAGAAAACGTTATAGGACGATCACCCTGTTGCACTTTGTCTCCGCCAGCCTGGTGATTGCCTTCAGCATCTGCAATCTGATGACCATCGAAGGCTATGGATTTGGAACCGTGCTCTATGTTAGCTACACGTTGGCAGCTCTCAGTCAACTCTTCATCTACTGTTATGGCGGCACTTTGGTCGCCGAGAGCGTAAGTCAATGTTTAGGATTTCAACTCGAATTACGCGGATGTAAAAAATTGTCGTACTAAAAGTATTTGCGATGGTTAAAACTCATATTTGACATAAGTGAGAATTACTTTAAATGAGTGTGAAAATTCCTAAGCCAAGAACACATAATCTCGATATTAGAAAATATTATCAAATATTACTCTAGACTTTCACAGCGAATACTTACAGAAGAAGTTCGTGAAATCTTTAGACTGCTCTAAGCTTGCTTCGAAATCCCAAATGGTTTTAGATTGTCTTTTATGAGGAGCATTCAATTGGCACAGAGAAACTAGGACTATTCTTGTACTTACGTATTTAACAGACAAATTTCTTTAGTCACTTTTCGCCTGGGGGTATATAACAAGAGAAAACTTGGTCCAACATTCACTGCTCGGATTGGGTAAAGCCCAGAAAAAACCCAATCAAACCAAAAAATTAGTTATCTTAGTTGGTTAAGTGTGTAAGTATAGTAGTGGCCTTAATAGGATGGATAGAGCACTCAGAACTGATCATACAGTAGGTTAGGTTAGGTTCATCGGACCGCTCAACAGAATGTTGAGATCACCCAGAGGCCATTCGGCCCATTGTGATGACCGTCACCTGTAGGAATAGAAAAGGATTGTTGGAGGGTTGAAGGGAGTGGGAAAGGGAGTTTGGGATGTCCTGGTCCCGAAAACCCTAATTGGTCCCGCTTGGCGGGTTTCGCCTTTGGATTCAACCAGTGGAGTCCAGGAAGAGTATCAGATCCTTCAGTTGCAGTTTTGCGAGACTGTCCAGTTCCTCGAAAAAGGGTTCCCCGAGAAAATGGGTTCTCCTTCTAAGAAGTGCAGGGCAGTCACAAAGAAAGTGTTGGATGCTCTCCTCTTCCTCTTCATTCCCGCAGCTACGACAGAAGTCTTGTGATGGTACACCATAGCTTAATGCCATTCGGCCAATGGAACAGTGACCCGTCAAGACTCCCATCAACACCCTTGTCCTGTTCTTGCTAAAGTGTAGGAGTTCTGATGATCGCTTTGGGTTACGGTCTGGCCAGAGTGACAGACGGTAATTGCAATATGTTTATCAAATTGTAGCCCATGATGTAAGATTAACCTCAGATCGTTAACTGAACTATCCGTATCGTTCAAACATTCAAGAGATTAG
The DNA here is from genome assembly GCA_958299025.2 of Drosophila histrio. Taxonomy (NCBI): domain Eukaryota; kingdom Metazoa; phylum Arthropoda; class Insecta; order Diptera; family Drosophilidae; genus Drosophila; species Drosophila histrio. The sequence continues at coordinate 30,147,271 of OY282582.1, forward strand.
TGCCATTAAGAGAATACAGTAATGTTTGACACGAAAACCTATAGAATGACATATGTAGATATACACTTCGAACTATTAAGATCTAATAAGTTAGCCTAACACCATAGATCAAAAGTATCTAAATCAGCTTGCAAAAGGCTAGAAGACCGAGAGTCTCGCAACGATAAACAGAGCTTGACGTCATCAGCATATATGAGTGCAGAGCAATGGGATAAGACAGAAGGAAGATCATTAAAAACAAAAAACAGCGTAAAAAGTAATGGGCCTAGGTGACTAAATTGCGGTACTCCAGAGGTAACATTAATAGCTTTTGAAATGTAGTTATTAAACATAACAATTTGTTTTCTATTACTTAAGTAATTAGAAATCCGAAGTAATAGATTATTCGGGAAACCGAGAAGATCAAGCTTATGAAGTAATAGTGAATGGTTTACATAATCAAAGACTTTACTAAAATCAGTGTAAATGACGTCAGTTTGCATCTTTTTCTTAAACCCTTCAATCAAAAACTAAGTGAATTCCAGTAGGTTAGTGGCAGTGGATTTACATTTATAAATGTTGGAGATGCGAAGTAATTATCTTCTCGAAAAACTTAAGAATGGCAGACAACTTGGAAATACCCCTATAATTCTGAACATCAGACTTAGTGCCTTTTTTTATGAAGAGGGATAATGTATGACTCTTATTCAGGGAAAGATGAGTTGAGATGAATTGATGGATAGTGAAAAAATTTTAAGTAGTGGTTTACTCAAAGATACAAAGCACAATATTTGAGTACGGAACCAGGAACAACGTCATGACCTGGCGTGTGTACTGGTTTAACCAGTTTATGATCGGACAACAGGGAGCTTTCGGTGAATACGAGGCTATAGATACAATTAGAATTGATAAACCTGTAAGGCTAGGACTGACAGGCACTGAAAGTACTCATAGGGTATGTAGTTTGGAACAACTCGGCAAACAAATCAGCAATGGACTGATCAGTATTCGCTTGAACATTGTTAAAGACGACGACAGACGACGGTATGGTTACAGAATTGCGTTTAGGATCCTTAGAGAATTCCAGCTTACAACGCTGCAAATAGTTATTATACCAAATTTTACTGAGAAAAAGAGTTATAATTGTACAATCAATCAAGTATGAAGTACGCTTTGAAGAAAACATACAAAAGAAACTTAAGTTTTCTGACTTAAATTAAGATCGAGATGCTCGACGTTAGTAATTTTAATCTTAGCGAGAAATCAAGTTTAATGTTTGGGATTTTAAGTATGATATCGTATACTTTTTTGCACTCTTTGTTTTCTCTTCTCTTATGCCTTTCTATACTTTCTCTTTGCAGAGCGTGGAACTGGCTGCGGTTATAGGCTCCTGTTCCTGGCAGCTCTGTATGCCCAAACATCGTCGATATATACATCTTTTCATCCTGCGATCGCAGAGAGCACTCAGCATGGCCGTGCCCTTCTTCTCCCCCTCTCTGAGCACTTTTGCCGCAGTTCGTGTTGAATTATCGCCTTTATTTTAAATATTTTAGCTTCAATTTAACTTCCTTCTTTCAGATACTGCAAACATCGGGATCCATTATTACATTGGCCAAATCTTTTCAATAATTGCATTATAGAAAACAATATTTATATTTTATTTATTATTTAAACTTTTATTTGTGCCGACATTGAATTTATATATCTTAACTCAATTTGAAGATACCCTGTAATGGAAATCTTAACGTTCTCCTACTTGTGTATGATTTTGTAACTTGTTTATTTATTTACTTTTGTGATTACTTTCCGATTTGATTGATAATTTGATATTTGATGCTACTCAAGCGGCAGATTCCCGATTAAGTCCAGTTTAATGTAACATTGTTTCCCATAATAATACGATATAACCAAATAAATGTCTGTCATTCTGTTAATCTATCTTTCTGGATCCTTTTCCCAGTGGCTGCCAGTTTTAAAGGGATAATTACATTAAAAATAGTAGCTTGAAATGGCTAAAAAATTATTAAAAGTGTTTAGGAAATTGCAAACACGTCTTTCGTTGATATTAACGATATCATCGGCATGTAGACATGTAGATATTACATATATTTGTCGGATTGGAAATTAATTTTCTTAAACATTTTCAGTCAATGTTGCGATTAAATTTTCAGGAGACCGTGTCCTGTATGCCAAAATTCAAGACTCTAGGTTTAATAATTATCGATTTATGGGATTAAAATAAAAAATTTCGTTTTTTGGGAGCGGAAGAGGGCGTGACAAAAATCTAAAACAAACTTGACATTTGTGCAGGGCTTAGGAGTATTTGCAACAAATTTAGTGATTCTAGTTTTAATTGTCTCTAAGATCTAGGTGTTTATACAGAAGGACAGACGGACGGACGGACGGACGGACGGACGGACAGGCAGAATATATATACTTTATGGGGTCTGCTAAACGCACATTGTTTTTGGCAAGCCTTATACTTTTTTGAAGTAAAAGCTCTATAAAGCTAAGTTTAGATATAAACTAGCTACAAAATAGCTAAGTCAACATACAAAATAGCTAATGAGACTTCCTTACATACACTGTAATGGATAACTCTTGCTGAATTTGTATGTGAAGTTTGTAATGTAGAATTTTCGAGCTCCATGCGTTTAAAACTCAGAAAAACATTCAAGCTTTTTTAGACCCTTTACTTTAAAATAGTGAATAGGGTCTATTAAGTTTGTCAAAATGTGCGTAACAGGTCGAAGGAAGTCCGGCAGACCCCATAAAGTATATATATTCTTGGTCAGCATCAACAGCCGAGTCATGTCCATTTGTCCGTCTGTCTGTATGAGCGCCTAGAATTCAGAGACCATAAGAGCTAGAGTCACCAAACTTGGTATGGTGGTTCGTCTATGGGCTAAGCAGATCAAATTTATCATAAAATTTTGACACGCCCCCTTTCGCCTCCGTAAATCGAAAACAAAATTTTTGAAATCCCATAAAACGAAAAATATTAAAGGTAGAGTCCACAGGTCGAGCATCAGGGTCCTAACGTATCCTGAAAACTTCATAACGATCGGATAATAAACTCGGAAGTGTATCAAAAAAACTTTAAGTCCCATATAATGGTCAATTTTAAAACTGGAGCCTTGAATTTTGGCACACAGGACAAGCGTCGGGGTCCTAGTGTATCATCACGATCGGATAATAAACTAGGAAGTTATTCAAAACTCAATAATACTCAGTGTCGGGCCAAAGGAAGAAGAAGAGCATATTGACGTTACAATGCGATTAAAGGGAACTATTAGTTTTACTCTTCTTTCCAATTTGAAGAATAAGTAAAGGGTCTCTCATAGTCGACTTCGACTGTAGCCTTTCCGATTGGTTTCTTTATGTGTCGCTTTGATATTCTATATTCTTTTGCCTGTTAGTTTTTCATTAATTTTCTGAATGTCTACCTACATAATATCATTTTGCAGAACTTAAATTGTTTATATAAAGTACTTGGTAGCCTACCGAATAAAAAACCTAACCCGACTGCTTGTTGTCCTCTGCTCAATTCGCAGTAGAAATTTTCGAATTTGTTAAATCAGTTGAAGGAATATTAATACAAAATTAATTTTTAAATAATTATGATATTAGTGTAAAAACCTTTTTTCATATTTTGCTAAATACCAAATACAATACAATCCTATATACTACCCTGTAAAAAGTACTTATATGAAGTTGTATGGCATCTGCAATACTTACATATACCACAACTCTTACAAGTTTAAAATTGTTATCGATGTTGTGGGCAGCCTAAATAGACCATCGATTAGATTTAGTATCAAATAATAAGTTAAGCGAATTGTAATGAATCCGAAGTCCGAAGTGTATTCAACTTATTCGCCTACAAGTAATGGGACTTTTAAGTTTAACTGCCAAACAAAGCGACCATGTTTATGGAGAAGTACTCGTTATTTGAATAGTGCTCGATTTTCACCTGCTAACATTTGATATATTTATGTACGTGCTCGAGTCTGTAATGTGAACAGCCCTCACATTTATCTCTGAGTTATAGTACAATTATATATATATGTCCATATTTGTTAAATTGATTGATAAACGAAATGCATTAACACTGTGTACACTGTTGATTTGCCTGCTGCTTTAAGAGTTAATTACACACGAATATTGTTATATTCACTATCGTTGTACTGGCATCTGGTGTATGTGGCATGCCGCACAACAACTAACCACAATGTGTGGCACTCAGCTGACAGTGCAGACGTGGCGGGCCGAGCGCGATGTCGAAGTCGACAGGCCAGAAGCAGAGTTTTTGGGAGAGACACGAGTTTAAGTTCTACAAATATGGGCACATCTATGCGAATGTCTATGGCCAGGTGATGATCGATTATATGCCGCAGTTGCCGTTGCAAGGACCGTTGAAAAAGCTGCTCATCGTCTACAGTCACGTCTTCAGTCTGACGTTAATTGTTGTCCTGCCGTGTTATTTTGGCTTTAACTATCGCCAATTAACGGCCAGCATCGATCAACGCATGCAGTTGGTTCTGTTCGTGTCGTTCGCCAATACACTGATCAAATACATTACCGTCATTATCACGTACACGGCCAATACGATGTCGCACTTTGGGGAAATCAATTATGGTTCCAGCACATGGAAGCGCGCTCAATTGGAGGCGGATTTTGCGGCCAATTATCGCGGTCCGAGATGGCCAAAGAAACGATTTGAGAAATTAATGTATTACAAGTTCATGTTGATCAACATCATGATGATTGTCCAGGTGTGCGGCATCTTTGCCGTAGCAGGCAGCAAAACAGATGCCGAGACTGCCGGCAAATTGAGGATGCAATTTGCCATCTATTCCTTTGTGCTGTGGAACTATACGGAAAACATGGCTGACTATTTCTACTATATCAACAGCAGTGTTCTGAAGTATTTGCGGCTGTTACATCAACAATTGCACTCCGTTTTGAGGCAGCTGCGAAAAGTATGCAACATGCGGCAGCAGCAGCAGCAGCAGCAGCAGCGACAACGTGGCATGTTCATGATCTATTGTTGCAAACTCTGTGATCGACTGAGTTTATTGCGCGAACGTTTCACGAAAATTCATGAGTTGCATGTCGAGAGCTTTCGCATGCATCAGTTGCAACTGCTCGGTCTCATGTTGACCACGCTGATCAACAATTTGACCAACTTCTTTACCATATTCAATCTGCTGGCCACTCACTCCTTGGAAAATGTTTCCTATCCGGTTATTGTCAGCGCCGTCTACGCTCTAGCCTTCTATATGGATACCTATATCGTCACTATGGTCAATGAACAGATCAAGTCAGAACTCTGCAATCTGTCCTTGACAATGCGACAATTCTGCGGTTATCCGTCGCTGCAACCACCCAGTTTGGACCAAGAGGTGATTCCATTATTCATTCATAACAATTGAGATCAGGCATTCAAAACGTTACGAATATCGGTTGAAGTTGAAGTTGCAGTTGCCGTTTCCGTTTACGATATAAATTAAGTAATATTATAACGGTGTTTTTTGTATATTTCGATATAGATTTAAAACAAAAATTAGATAAAAGTAGTCAGAAAAATAACAGTCAAGTGAATCCGACTCTTGGTCCTGTAGACTCCGTACCTATAAACTGCCGAGTTTATTATCTAATCGTGATTCAGTTTTCAGAATACATCCGATTCATGTGTGTAAAATTTAAGCTCTAACTTTAGAATTGTTACTTCTTTTATACCCTTTCAGGGGGTTTTCTAATTTTGTCACGAAGTGTGTAACAAATTAAAGAAGACGTGTCAGACTCCAAAAATTATATGCTACGAGTATATTCTTAATCAGCATCAACACCCAAATCGATATAGCCAAGTCCATCTATCTGTCTGTTTATATGCAAACGCGTCTCTCAATTTGAAAGCTATCTGGATGAAACTTAGTACAAATCTGTCTTTTTGATGATGGCAGTACATACATACTAGTAGCTGCCATAGGAACAATCTCTTGAAAACCATACTTTAGTATAACAAACTATTATGTTTTCGGCATAATCTCAACAAATATCACAGATTATGCATTCTGGTCATGTCTTATAAGTACATACTGATAAAGTTTGGTTAAAATCAGACAACTATATCACATATCTGCCATAGGAACAATAAGTCAAAAATTTAGGGTTTCATATGAAAATCTTTGTGGTTTATTGAGATAAGTCAACCAAACTCTCATATAATGTATTTGGTATTGTCTTTTACAGACTGATTAAGTTTGGACATAATCGGGCTACTATATCGTATAACTGTTATAGGAAGGATCGAACGAAAATTAAGAATTATTGTAGAACTATGAAAATCTTTGATGTTTCTCAAGATTTCTCAACCACACTGACAGATTGTGGGTTTGGAATTGCCCATAATATGGTAACAAACTTTATTTAGAATCAGACTACTACAAAATATAGTTGTCATAGGAAAGATCGATTTAAAACATGAATACAGGGTATTGCAGGGTATTCTATTGTATTCTACTAATCGTGAACATTGCCAGAACAGAAATAGCGCTTTTAATTCGATTTGAAAAATAATTGCTTTCGATTTTCGAGTTGGAAGGGGGTGTGTCAAATTCGAAAACAAAACTGGTTTTGCTTAGGTTGTAGAGGAACGTAATTGCCAAGTTTGGTGTCTCTAGCTCTTATAGTCTCTAAGATATGCAGACGAACGGACATGGCTATATCTACTCAACTGTTGATGTTTACCAGAATTATTTGTATATACTTTATAGGGTCTGTCAGACTTCCATCTGCCAGTTACGCACAAACTTAATAGACCCTTTGTACCTTTTTAAAGAACAGGGTCTACAAATACCTTACAAATACATTACATACTTCATTTTATTATCGTTTATTGGACAATCAAAATAATATTTATTTAGCCAAAATACTTGAATAAATATTCAAATTAAAATTGAAAAACCGAATTAGTTTTAAATCTAAATGATTACGCTTTAACTACATAATTGAATTAAATGTTTGATTGTCTTGACTTGCTTCTTAATGGATTCATAAAAATATTAAATCAAATTATATTACAACTGGGACAGTTTAATTTTATAATTATACGCAATTGTTTAAGAAACAAGTTTAACAAGTTCAAAATATTATCTGAACCGTCAAACATGAATCGGTTAGAAAACGCTTTGGCTTTGGCTTAAAGTATTTCAATTCTTTAATTTTGGAATAATGCGGAAATCTTCTATCGCTTACCGTTTCAGTTATAGTTAACAATTCCAACTGGTTAACAGTTTCTCTTATCGTTACGGCTTGAATCCCTCGATTGTGACAATAGTACTACTATATTTATTACTTTTACTTTTAAATTACCTCATTCCATTTGCAGTTGGAACACTTTTCGCTGCAACTGTTGCAACATCATCAGCCCATGCTGTGCGGTCTGTTGCATCTGGATCGTCGACTTATCTATCTAATTTCTGTGACGGCCTTCTCCTACTTTATAACTCTGGTGCAATTCGATCTTTATCTGCGCACAACACGCTAGTGACTAAACTAACATAATACTAAATAAATAAATCAAATCATATCAAATCATTAGACTTATCAACACGCATGTTCAACCAATTACACTAATTGCAAATAGTATACATAACGAATTACTTTCAATTTCACTTATTCCCCCCGAGGATGAGACGAAAAGTATTCAAGTTATTGACTTGACCAGTCGGTCTAATCAATTTCTGTACGTTTACTTTGTTAGTTAATTGTTGACAGTGCATTAGGAAGGTCTGTACAATTTTGGCAAATTTTGTAATCATTCAATGGATATATGTTTAACTTGAACTTCGAATTCTACAAAACACTCAATGTAAATTATCGGAAAATACATCAGTCATGTTTTTAAAATCTCTACAGACCGAACTGGTGCTTTAAGCTTTGGTTGAGAAACGATTTGCGTCTTGGTCAAAATAAAATGTAAAATATTTTCCGTTTTACATTTTAAATAAATTAATTTATTGTACAAAATAAATAAATGGATTTATTGAAATTGAAAAGAAACTCATGATCACTTATGTGACTCCAAAAATATGTCCGAAAAATTAAATCTCTGACATTTCAGGCACACCGACAAATTTGTTAACAAAATCTCTAGATCTTTAGTTAAAGTTAAGCATAAAATTCGAAATCGAAATGCTAGAAAAGCGCGAGAAAATCACAATAAAATAAATAAATAGACTACCAAGCGTATGTGTAATATCATAGATAAAAGCGCTGTCAGATAAATTATTTAAGATAAAAACCTATTATTTCTTTCATAAATAGAAGTTTTCAATGTGATATACTAGCTTGGGGAAAAAGTAGTCCATTATTTTTGATGTGTGTCAACTTTGGTAATTATTGTTTTGTAAACTATTGGTCACAATGGTTGGGCTTCTTGGAAAGGTGGGATTTCCCTTTAAAACACATAGTAGTCCGTGTGTTTATAGGTCGATTCCATTGAGAGATACATTTTTTAAAAATGGAAACCAACAATGAAAAAATTCGCTATAATTTACAATTAATTTTTGATAAAGGCGAACGATGTTTATGGCCCCGAACTGTTTTGGCTATTATTGGTGACTGGTGATGAAAAATGTGTCATAAACGACAATGTTGTGAGAAAAAGATTCGGGCCAAAGCGTGGTGAATCAGCTTAAACGGTAGCCAAACCAGGACTAACAGCCAGGAAGGCTATATTCTGCGTTTGGTGGGATTGGAAGGGAATCATCTACCATAAGCCGCTACCATATGGGCAAACACTCAACTCGAACCTCTATTGTCAACAATTAGACCGTTTGAAGATTGCAATTGACCAGAAGCGATCAAAATTGGCCAATAGGAAAGGTATTGTGTTTGATCAGGACATTTTTCAGAGTACAAATCAAAAAGTTGCCTTAAAATGCCAACAAGTCATTGAACAGAACTTTAAAATAAAGTAAAAAAAATGGATTTCTTTATCACCAAAGTTGAGATATTGAGACCCTCAATCATATTCTTAATATTGACTATCAACAAATATTGCGAAAAATGAGAATTTTTAAAAAAAAATTATCTAATTCAATCAAGTATATCTATACAAAAATCTTCGACGATAAGAGAAAAATCCGATATGAACAACTGATCCTAATAACCCAAAAATAATCTCCCTCTTAAAAACTGATCGAAACACAACTTGGCTAATATAGTAGTAAATACATCAGCGAATAAAAACATAATAATTATACTTTAAATATGTTTCTTCATTAGCTGGCAAACCCTTCAATTTACCCTCGCACATACTTACTGTTGACAGGCAATAACTTTATTGCTTCAATTGAACAAAAGTTCATCAGATATCAGAATATATATATATATTTCTAATATAACACACACACAAATGATGTTTAAGTATCGAATTTCATGTTTATTACGAATGTCGCATCGTTTTTTTCGTTTCGTTTTTTGGATTTCTCATTTTCATCTTTTTGTTTTGTTTTGTTCTGTTTTGGTTTGATGAACTATTAAATAATAAATACTTAATACAGGATTGATTCACAAATTGTTTTGTTGTTATAATTAATTTCGAATACACAGCAATGTTTGTGTGTGTGTGCGTGTGTGTGTGTATGTATGTATGTATGTACATAAGTGCCAAAGTATGTATACATATGTGTTGTAAGCAACTCTATGCCACGACCGCGAATTACTTGAGTTACCCCCTCTGATACAGCACTTGAGTTCTTTAAGATATTGCCGAGCGATAGCAGATACATACTACATGTGTCATAATAAGTAGAGTTCATCAGCAGCTTCATGGCCGAAATACATACACTTGGTATATATAGTAGTATATCTTATATACCTTTATCAGATCTATATAAACTTAAAAGAGTAGAAAGTTATTTGCAGCTGTTGTTGTTGCCTTACAATTATCCAGCAAAAGTAAATTTTTAATAATGGAAATACTACTAAATGTGTTAAAACGCTGGAATTACGTTAGTGGGAAGAAGAGACTGTCTGTTAGGTTTAATAACAATATTTGATTTGAATATGTCTGTGTGTGTGTGTGTGTGTGTGTGTGTGTGTGTGTTGTATCGTAACTTAAATGATTTAAACTTGTTAGTAAGTATACTTAAAGCACTTATTAGCCAAAGGACAACAAATCGTTTAACTTTAAAAGGCAATCGAATAAGTTGTACTTAGGTACATACGTTCTCCTAGCTTTCTCCTCTTTTTTTTCTTTTCTTCTAACTTTCCTAACGTTAACATTAACAAACATATCGCACGATTTTATGATTTCATGTATACCATTGTTATAATATATATATATATATGTATGTATATATTTGTATATAAATATTTAATAAATTATTAAGGGAAGGGAAAGGGTAGAGTAGAGGATATTAAGCAGACAGAGTTTAAGATCAGTTGATGTTGTCAGTTGCTCGAGCAGAAATCACAGCCCGCAACTGCATAATTATTCAACTATTATAAACAATGTAATATCGATTATCGATTACTTAGATATATATAAATTTATGCATTATCATTATTATTATTATTATTAATTTCTTTCTGCATACCAACAACAAGAATAACTGATAAAGGCACCATTTTGATGAAATGCTTCCACATTATTTTTTGTGTTGAACGATTTTCTTAATGATGTAGCACGAAATCGTTATAACAATGGATCGTTAAATGCCTTTCAGTATTAGCAATCACATACATATAGTACGTATACATACATATATGTAAGCTATGTGTATGTATGCATGCATGCATGTGTGTGTATTAATTATTCATTTTTTATTCTTTTTTTTTCTTTTTTGGTAAATTCTTGCATACATTTCTAAGGCTACATCAAAAATTGTCTTTAGTTTTTGGGGGTTTTCTTTTTATTATTTTTGTGTTATTACAAATACATCTTCAGATGATCTTAAGCATGTGTATGTAATTTGGATTTATACTCGTAAATGCGTTAATTAATTGCATTTAAGGCTTTGGAACAGTTTACCTTTACCTTATGAAATACTCTAATCGGAAATGAACTTTTTTTTTGTGTACCATAAGTGTATGTGTATGTGATCCTCTATATTAATTTAGTTTATATAGAGTATGCATGTTTAGTTAGTTAAATGATACAATAGTTATTAAATTAATTAATTTCTCTTGTAGTTTTTTTTTTTTTTAAACTTGTGTTTCTTTATTATCTATAAACTCTATTTGAACATATCTCTAACAAACATACATACATATGCTCATTTACATACATACATACATATGTATGCCACTCACTTTTCTTTTCTTTTTTTTTTTTTTTAAATTTTCTTTATGTACTTTAAATTGCTTTCCGTTTGATTTTGTTTACACAGAGGCGCGAGGTACTTCACTAAGAGATAATGCAAGGCGCAAGGCGGAATATTTGATCGATCAAGAGATATATGTAGTACCTTATAGACTGAGAAGTTCCTAGTAAGTATATAAAAACTGTGGGCAGTAGCATTATATATTTGAAAAAGAGTAGATGAAAGCGATTAGCTAAGTACAAGTACAAGTACAAGTACAAGTTCAAGTTCAAGTTCAAGTACAAGTACAAGTACAAGTACAAGTACAAGTACAAGTACAAGTACAAGTACAAATACAAGTACAAGTACAAGTACAAGTACAAGTACAAGTACAAGTACAAGTACAAGTACAAGTACAAGTACAAGTACAAGTACAAGTACAAGTACAAGTACAAGTACAAGTACAAGTACAAGTACAAGTACAAGTACAAGTACAAGTACAAGTACAAGTACAAGTACAAGTACAAGTACAAGTACAAGTACAAGTACAAGTACAAGTACAAGTACAAGTACAAGTACAAGTACAAGTACAAGTACAAGTACAAGTACAAGTACAAGTACAAGTACAAGTACAAGTACAAGTACAAGTACAAGTACAAGTACAAGTACAAGTACAAGTACAAGTACAAGTACAAGTACAAGTACAAGTACAAGTACAAGTACAAGTACAAGTACAAGTACAAGTACAAGTACAAGTACAAGTACAAGTACAAGTACAAGTACAAGTACAAGTACAAGTACAAGTACAAGTACAAGTACAAGTATATATCTAGATAGATAAAACTCTTTGTTCAAACTGTTAGCACTGAGACGGGATATTTTTTTTATTTTATATACTTAGAATCCAACTGCAAGTGTGGTAAATGGGTGGAAAACTGTTGTAAGAAATTCTTTTGTGCTTCACTCGATCATCAATCATCTCATCGTAAGTGATTTATGTTTTATCGATCCCTCCCCCAATGGGTGGAAAATGGGCAGTTTAAGGTCGTTTGGATGAACATTTACTTATCTATAATACAAAAAAAAAATAACACGGGCAACTCACGGCCTTAAGCTTAATATATACTAAAATATCATAAGTTCCATTTATGGGTACATTTTGAACATTTCCCCGATACACTTACGATCGATTGGATTCAAAAATGGGCATATCGCTCAGGGTTTTAGTATCATCACATCTCACATCTATCGGGGTCTTATAATAAGTAAGTATATTGTAACCATATCGCCGATTCTTTTCTTCAATTCACATACTCGATATATATACTTATGCACGTTTCGATATTCTTTTTTTGTTTGTTTTTCTTTTATTTTCGCAGTCGTGGCTCACTCGATATATGTATTTATAAGTATATATTCAATATATATATATATTCAAAAAAGAATCTTTTTACGGCCTTTTGCTTGTTTGCTTTGTAGAATTGCATTTACACACACATTTCAATTTTACAAAATCATCTATGCTTTTTTATTTTGTTTTTGCAATTAAACATTATCCTTATTAAAGGCTTTTCTATCGTAGTATAAGTGAGAAGAGAATTGAGAGTAAAAATTTGTTACGCATTTTTTGTTTTTTTTTTTTTATGAAATATATGGTTTTTTTTTTTGTTGATGTTGTTTATTTTTTATTACATTTACTGCACTTTTTTTGTGTTTAGATTTAAATTAATATAATTCGCTTAGGTTTGTTTATTAAATACAACAATGTGAAAGAAATGAATTTTGTATGCATTTGTGTCTGCACGTACATATACTGTTCAATGTTTTATAATGTTTATAAACGGGTTCATAATTTACAAATTAAGGGACACAGACAAAATAGTATATATAATACGCAATTACTTTTCCCACGTGTTGAGGAAAATGTTGTGGACACACACAAAACAGAAAAATAAAAAAAAAAGTAATAATAATAATATTAATAATAATAATATTTATAATAAACTTTGAATTTTACTAAATTTCTTAGAAAAAAAAATGAAAAATGGAAAAATTTGTAGGAAAAAAAAAGAAATGAATATTTAGCAGTTATGTGCGTTGTCTACTTTCTGTTTTTTTTTTGTTGAACATTAGCTAATCGTTTGCTGTCGATATACATACATTTATATAGTTATATATATAGATAAAAAAAAATATTGTAAACACCTTTTTGGGGCATTTGAGTTGTTGCATATTCATTTGTAAAATTAAACCGTATCGGTGTGTGTGTGTGTGTATGTGTGTTAACTATATACTATATATATTTAAATATATATATATATATGTATATTTTTGTATTTTTGTAAATGTTGTATTGTTCGTAATATGCTTATGTATGTGTTTAAATCAACACGATGTTAAGTAGTAAAATGACTTTTTGCATTGAAAGAAGAACTTTATCCACTCTCACTATCTTTCTCTCGTTGCTGACGCTTTACTTTAGTTAGGCTACATGATATTTGTGTACATACATGTATAGATGTGTGTTTTTGTATATATATATTAATATATATATATATATTTATATATGTACTAGTACATATATGAATCTTGATTCTTATCGTGTGTTTAGTGTTGCATTAGGCAAAGGCGCGTGGGGGAAAAAAATACAATAAATCTAACAACAAATGCACCAACTTATCGTCGTCGTCGTCGTCGTCATCGTCGTGTCAACTTTCAATTGCTATCATTAACGTAGTATATTTGACGCTAGTCGCACTTAAAAGAGTTATACACACACATGTATATCCTAATATACATCAATCGAATGTATATAATCATAATGTATATAATAATATACGATATTATCATTAGCGTCAACATAACTAACTCGCTATAACTCTCGTATAAACATCAACATAAACAAACAACACTAGGCGCTTAACGAACCTTCTTCTTCTTCTCCTTTTATCTTCATCTGCTTCTCCTTTGACTGTCTCTCTCTCACTTTCTGTTTCACATTATAGTTCTTATTATAAATATGCTTCAGTTTTTCATTTCCTTTTTTTTTTTAAACTTTTGTTATCAATTTTGTTCTAACTAAAACTAAACAGCCGCCGCTTCAGTTGGAACAGCTTTGTCCACATTATCAAGAATCTAGAATCCTTCAAGTACTTATATATAAGTAGGTTTGATTCTTAACTACATATATATATATATATATAATAACCATTTAATTATTAACAACATTCAGTTGGTTGTTCTGGCTTGTTCTTGTTGCTGCTGTTGTTGTTATCATGGTCATCGGCATTGTTGTTGTTGTTGTTGATGCTGCTGCTGCTGTTGTTGTTGTTGTTGTTGTGGTGTTGCATCAATGCGACGTTTTCTGTTGCGGCTGATTTGTTGTTGTTGTTGTTGATGATGATGTTGTTGTTGTATTTGTTGTTCTCGAGACAGGTCGACAACGTACTCGAGGCGGCAGTGTCCATGTTGTTGTGGCTGTTGGTCATAGAGATTCCTTCGATGGTACCCAAATGGCTGGTCCCGACTGTGACCAAATCATTGATTTGACTTTGCTATAAATTTCCTCAATTGTATCGCCTTGTACAACGCCTATAAAAACAACAAAAATAAACACATTTAGTTAATTAAATAAATACAAATACTTAGTTGATTGATTTTTTGTTTATTACCCGTAAAGTATTCGCCAAATTCTTGCTCCATTTTAATAGCACGCTCATACGTCTTCTTAGCCTGCTCCTCAGTCATGCGACGATTCATTTCCCTATAAAATAGACAAAAATATACATAAATTTTTTTATTTCAGTGATCTTAACGATTATATTTTGAGAAATTGAAAAAAGAAAACTAGAGTTTAAATTTGTATAATACGAAAAAGCGACAAACTGGAAAGTAACTTTAATCATAAAAATTAAAAACTAATTTTTATGTTCAATTTGAATAATTTAATTGACAAATATTGTTTATTTTCCACTATAATTGTTAAATACAAATTGAAAATATAAGTTTATCTCGTTTTATGCAATCTGTGTTTCATTTAGAGTGTAAATACATTTACATATATAGTACTTATATAGAGAGAGCTGTACTTACATGACAGAATCAACTGATTTGGGCTTGATGAAAACGGCAACCGGATAAAGTTGCGCCACCTGAAGGCGCTTAATTGCATTGCCCGATACATCCAGTATGCAGTGCTTGCCCCTTTCGGCCACTTCGCGCACACTTGCCACAGATGTGCCATAAAGGTTGTCATTGTATTGGCCAGCTTCGATGAACAGATGATTCTGTATATCACGCTCCATTTGTTCGCGCGACGACACAAAATGATAATCCCGACCATCAACCTCATATTCGCGTTTCGGTCTCGTAGTATCTGTTAAAAAGAAAAGCAAAGATATTAACTAATATAATAATAATATGACGGTACCACAAACGAATTCCGAATATATTTCTGTACGAATTACAAGAAGAAAGAAATTCAATTTATGGAAAGCATAAATTATTAAATTCAGCTATGAGACAAGTCGATCAGTCGAGCGCGCGCGACAGTAAGATACCCTGTGCAGGTCTTAAAGAAAAACGTATCTTGATGTATTTATAATGAGATTGCTATTACATATGTACTTATGTCTACATGTATTCAAATATATCGCTCAAAATCCATGTTGCCCGTATCGAGTGTAGTTTGCTTGCGATAGTCTGGCGAGCACTGGAATGCGACTGTTGATACGAAAATTGTTTCAAATATGGAATAATTGATTTAAAACAAAATCAAAAATATCTCCTTTATATATGGGTCAATCGCTATGAAATTTACAGCAATTTGTTATAATTTTTTCTTATATTGTTACGTTTAATAATATTTATTTTACGCTCAGCAGTAGCATTCAGCTTTGCATCACCGACAAAATCTAGTTTGCCATAGCGCAAAAGCTAGATATTATATTACATTGTTCATCGCCAGTAACAATCAGCTTTTCACACAATGTATAATTTTGAGTGTAGCCTTCAGTTTCAGTGGGATCGATTGTCGGTGGAGTGCATTTCGTAACCGACAGAGAATGTTATTACCAGTGCTTCATGTTATCGTTACCAATTGTTGTTTAGATAAATTTCTATCGTTCGACTTGTTGATTTATATGTAATAATGTTAATAACGATGCAATACTTTTGCTACAATTCGGATTCAATTTAATTTACTTTAATTTACTTACGTGGCACACAGGAACCGAACTTGTCCGGGTATTCAGATATTAAATCATCGTTAATACGATCCTTGAGTGGTCCCAGTATTATGACGGGACGTGTGTAGTTGATGGACAAACGCTGCACGGCCTCGTAGGACAGCACGTTCTCCTCGGAAGCTGTAAGCATAGTAGGCAATGGTATTAGGTTTTGTGCGGGTGCAAAATCAAAATGTACAGAATGAATGGAGATAGGGTCCTTGGGTTTGTTTTTTTTTTCGGTTGTTGGGTGTTCGAGGGCGGGCGAGGAGCGGTTGGGGGAAAGAGGGCCATAAAAGAAATCAAATTGATTTATATTTCCACATAAGGTTTATACGGTCATAAGTAGTAGATTCTTTTTTCGAATTTCGTATAGAATATGCATAGAAACAGAAAGAAGAAAGTGATATAGAGATAGATAAAGAGAAGAGAGATATACTAGAGCGAGAGACAGCGCAAAAGGGAAATTTTCTTTTATATTTCTCTTGTATCCTCAAGCATTTGTATTAATTAATAATAAATAATTATTTACGATGGCTCTCAGCTTTAAATAATTAGCTAAAAGGTGAAAAAAGTTAAATAGGTTGAGCTAAAGTTTAGATTTAGTGTAACGAGCTTAGGCTTTATAATCAAAAGGAAGAGAGATTAAGAAATAAGGCATGAAAGAAAAGAAAGTTTAATAAGCTACATTAAGTATACGTAAATTCGGATCTAAATTGTGTGAGGAACAGAAAAATATTGTGAGAAAAATTAAGAGAGATAGTAGTGAAAAAAAATGGAAATAGAAGCATACAATATACGTTTGATAATCTCAAATGTTGTGGCAAGGAACAGGGCGGGACTTTGGGGGGGTGGGGCGGATGGTTAAAAAACAGCAAAAATTAACTGCCATTTGAATAAATATTGTAATAATAATAATAATAATAATAATAATTATAATGATAAGAGTAATTTTTCAAAAAAAAAAATCAATAATATCAATAAAATAGTTTCATTAAGATTTCTATGTAAATGAAATCGTTGTATTACATACATATATACATAGTGGTTGGTATTATGTTATTAAGTTACAGTTACAGACAAAAAAGTGCTAAATAATGAATAATGCTATTATGTTCTAGACGAGCAACACGAATTACAATCACCAAAGTCTCAGTTACAACTTATTTATTATTAAGTGATTAACCAACTAATTAACTAATTGTTGCATACAACACAACACATAACAAAACAAAAACACGCACAACAAAAATCTGAAATGATCAATAAACTAATGTTATTATTAACAAAGACAAACAACTAACAAAAAATGATATGCTACTACAACTGATGATCCATATGATGAAGAAAGTTTACTTTCTTTTAATAATAATATATATATTACTTAAATACTATACTATACATTTATGTATATATTTAGCCTAAAAAAAAATAACTGGGAAAAAGTTTTGGTTTCGTTTCTTTTTTTGGTATCGGTTTCGGGTGGTTTCAGGTTGACGTTCTCAAAAAATCGATGAAAACATTCGGTTGTGTTGTTGTTTTGATTTCACATGTGAAATTATAGTTTACTCACTCTGTAACAGCATGTCATGGGTATTTCTTTTGCAATTCATGTTTAGATATAACTATTAATTAGTGAATTAAAAGAAATTATGCCAATAATTGTAGGAAACTTAATAATAAATCAAAAATCAATCAAAAAGAAAAACAATAAATGAAATGAATGATTGCTTGTGGAAAGGCTTATGATAACAGACTGTAACCAAAGTACTTAAATGAACAACACTTCTTAAATCAAACAAGATTTTTATTTATCTTCATTTGGTTTTCAATATTAAATATCATCAAATCATTATCAATAGTACACATCATTATTCGTCACTTCATTAATTTATTATAGTAGTACTACGATCGATAGTCGAATTGCATCCCTGTGTTGTATTGTATAGCCTTAAATAACTATAACGAGTACATTTATTTATATATACGTATATATAGAAAATCGTATATGAGTTTTTCTTTTTTTTTTTTGTTTCCTGTTTTGGGAAAGTTATTGGATTTCAAGGGATGTTCGCTGTCGGTTGTGTGTTCCAATGAATGAATTTTTGGTTAAAAAAATGCTGAGAAATGTGCGTGCAAATGGTACGATATCGATAACGATTACAAAATACATCTATCGGTGTTGGATGGCTTTGACTTTTAACGATCGATTGGTTTACTTTTCTTTTTTTTTTTTTTTTAATTGCATCGCTACAGAAAAACTTGCTCTAAATGAATAAATGTGAATTGGAGATCAAAGCACAGCATAAAACTAAGCAAAAACCAATAGAAAAATCAATAGGAAAAACATGACGACTCAACATACTTAAGGGAAAAGAAAAACGAGATAAGGCAACAAGGGAAAATTTACAAGAGAACAGGCAAAATAACGCACCGCAAACTAGAACTAAACTCTACAATCGTTATCAAAATTGTGGCTCGTCTAAACTAGAGAAAAAAAAACTACGAACTCTATAAGGAAATAAGTATAAAGATGTCTCTATACTCTATAATAACTCTTTTAATGCACTCCCTACCATAATCAAAGAATCAAACATATACTTTTAAATGTGAGTGTACACACTGGCACATAATCTTATTTATCGTAAGTTCGATAGAAGTTTATCGATACTAGTGTTGCAAGACGCTTAAGAAATATCAATATCTTCTTCAGAACAACATGATAAATGAAAGTTTATAAGGGATAGGATAGAAAGGGAAATAAATGTGTAAGGTGTAGCAGAAATATGATCTTATGATATTAATGCGATGTTAGTGATTTTAATCGAATTAGATTTAAAAAAAATACTATAAAGCAGAGGTTATATATGTAATATAGTATGTAAGTATGTCAATCCATTCATTTTGTGATTCTTATGGAAAATTTAATAAAATGCACTTTTTATTTGTGTTCTATAAATCGGAAAATATTAATTATTTATGATTTATATATAATTACTCAACAAATAGACTTTACCTATGTAATGTATTATAAAAGTTATAAATTATCATCAATCAACATTACAAGGATAAATGAAAATTGCTGATATATTGAAACATCAAAAATAAAGGTCAGTAAAATACTCTTTTATTGTTGACATTTTTAATTAAAAAAAAAAAATAAGTGTATGTTTGTTTTACACATATTTGGGAATGCTGATTAAAATTCTTTTTCATTAAAATATTTCACATATCTACTAAATACTCAAGCTCTAATCAATTAATTTATTTAAATTAATTAGTTACAATTAAATCCTGTTGAAAATGGTTAACATATTAACTCAACTATTTAGTTTTTCCAATCAATTTAATTTTAATTGAATTTTCCATTAAAATTTAGAAATTTAAGGGGAACTAGCATCGATTGGTGTAAGTAAATGATTAAAAAGTTCGACCGTGGTGCTTCAAAAGACGTGTATAAAATCGTGACAGGTGACGAATCATGAATATATAAGTATGAGCCGGAAATAAAATAGCAATCGACCGTGTGGGTATTCCAAGACGAGTCAAATCCAACAAAAGTTGTTCGTGGAAGAAGCACGGCGAAGCAAATGATCGCCGGTTTCTTCGGCCGAACTGGTCATGTGGCCACTGTTCCGCTTGAACAACGAAGGACGGTCAATTCTAAGTGGTACACGAATCATTCTCCATCACTTGAGTAACACTAAGTTCAAGTGTCATTAATAAATGAATTGCAATACAAGACAATACAAAATTCAAATTATTTGAAGAAATAGTAGAGTTAAATTGAAATAAAATTTCAACAGAATTTAATGGTAATTGAAAAGTTCATCTATTTAACTCAAGTAATTGTTTGTAGCTTAAAAACTCAAGTATTTAAAAAACATTTTGTTTTTCACTTAAGCAACATTTAATTAAAAACTAATCGGCTCTTCCAACACAGGTTATACATAACTTTTTCAAATAAAATACCAGTAGCTGACTTTTATAGATGACTTTCCTTAGTAAAAATTAGACTCTGATTCAAATTAAAGATATATAAAATAACAATTATAACAATTATCAAAGGACAAATACAACTAAAAAGATTATTTGCTGAGTATTTATATAAAAAACATAAATAATTATTTTTTTCCAGATTTATATGTGCATTTATCAAAGAAAGATGTTAAAAACTAATTTGTTAGAAACCTATTCGAATTTCAAATGTCGACTCAAATTAGTAAACAAAAAAAAGTTAATGAATGCAAGTGAACGCAATTTACATCGCAAAGTGAAGGAAATATGAGATACTAGTTAAAATGGAAATGTGGATTACCCTTGATAAACCATTCGACTAAAATATGAATGTGTGTGTGTGTTTTCAAAATGCTCGGATAATACTAGTAAAGAAATAATCTAGTCGAGAGTTAATTATTATTTATAGATATTGCAAAAAGACAGAGAAATAACGAGAGCATGAATGATAGACTGAGAGAGTAAGAGCGAGAGCGTGAGAGTTAGGGCAAGAGACAGAGAGAGAGAGAGAGAGAGATAGATAGAGATAGGAAACTAACTAAATAACCGGCTTTTAAAAGTAAAAAATTGCTTGCACTTTCATTTTGTTTGATAACACAAAATTATTTAAACAAAAATTAAAACGAGAGAGAGATTTATAGAGAAAAAAAAAACTAAACAAAAATATATATTCTTGATATTGTTTAAACCTATTTTGATAAGAAACGTAAGCTTTAATTAATTTATTTATAATATTTAAGGGCCTTTATAGCTGTTTGTTGCATTTATATGGTTTTGTTCTGTATTTTGTTTTTTTTTTTGTTGGCTTAGTTGCTCGACTTACGATAGTCAGCATCATTATTCTCCAAGTAGATTAATGTTATCTGCTCCATATCGGGTAATTCCACTCTGTAGATTATCTCGCCTGTGCGCAATGCGTTATCATACATACGATATATATCGAATAGAGGTTGGTCGATTGGTTGATTGGTCGATTAGTTGATTGATTGGTTGTGGTTGGTTGATTGTTTGTGATGTACGGGATAGTAAATAAATTTAGTAGTTGTTGTCGCATAATATGAACGAGCGCATTGTTGTAACAAGTATATATATATATATATATATATATATAAAGATATATAAATATATAAGTATGATGTGAGATAGGTAAAATGGTTTCATCGATCAGTTAAAAATGTATGTTTGATTGAAAACAAAAGAAATGGAAAAATGTTCGTAAAACAAAAGAATATATATATGTAAATATTTATATATATATTAGATTATCATATTGATAAGTTTTAATAATGTTTTTTTGTTGTTGGTATTTGTGACATTTGTTTGTTGTTTGTTTTTTTTTAATACAATAATAAATAGACAGTTATAAGTTATATATGTAAATTATCAAACGTAACGAAAAATTTAACACACAGTTGTTTGAGTAGAAGAGTTTAAATAGTTGTAGTAGTAGTAGTAGTAGTGGAGTGGTGATAGAAGTAGTAGAATCGAATAATAGCAGTAGGCAGCAGAAAGTATTTGAAGCAGTTGGTAAATAAATAAATATATATATATATATATGCATAAATTTAGACATATATATATATTATTTTTTTTATTGTTTATAACCGAAAATTCAAAAGAGTTCACACACAAAGGTTTAGTCAAAATAGAAATCATTTATTAAAGAAAAAAGAAAGAAAAAGATAAACAAATTAATTATCGATATAGTTTTCATTAACCTGCAAAAATTAAATGAACTTTAAGACAATCTGTTGTGTCAGATGTGTGTGTGTGTGTGTGTGCGTGTGTGTGTAGTGATGCAGTGTACGTGTTCGTCTTTGGTGAGAAAATCTGACATGTTATCGATAGTTTATCGATTGGCATATGCGACTGTTTATGTAAATATTTGAGCAGATATTCACTTAAATCAGTGATGGGCACGTCTATCGACTATCGATAGCTGTTCACACATACACGGCTGTTGCGAGAGTAACTTTGAATCAGTGCAGAACGTGTCTTCAACGAAGGCGGAGTCTGTATCACTTGATTTTGCAAGTAGACTTTGTAAAGCACTAAGAGAAAAAGTTAAATTCATGCATAAAGTTGTATTGAATCGTTCAGATTCAGTTCGATCGAACGACTCTTTAGTGTGAACGACTGAACTAAATCCCTGATTGTCGTTCATTTGAGTCCCAATCTCGTTCACTCTGAATCGATTCCCAAAATAATTCTCTCGTTCGATTGACTCTCGTTCTAGTGAGCTTTATCGATATCGACGTTGCATATGTCACACACTTCCTTTTTTTGTGCAAATATTAAAATGGCTGTAAACATTTATAGAAAACGATCCGATGTGTGGAACCATTTTATTTTGGCATATGAATTTAAAACACATTCTAATATTCATAGTAAATAGCAGACAAAATATATGTACATATGCATAACAAAATGTGAACCATAGATGTACGGTTACTAGAGTCCAAATCGAAGTTACGAAAAACGATAGAGAATGAAATGACTCGATCGAACGATAAGAGACTCAAATGACTGCAATGTAGTAAAATGACTGCACGAGAGTGAACTAGAGTGAACGAGAACGAATTAGAATGAATGAGAACGAACTAGACTGAACGAGAACGAAATAGAGCGAACGAGATCGAACGAAAGACTCAAATGAAAGATTAGTTCGTTCAGTACAAAATGAACTACTGAACTAATTCAGTGAATTCAACTAGAAAGTACAACTTTATTCATGCAACAATGGATTGTCGTATTCCTAATGACAAGCCAAATAATGCCTCCGAGCATGAAACGCAATATAGTAAAATGGCGCTGTGCGATCCCACACCAAACCTTATGGGTTTCCATCAAAATTCCTAGCAACAAAATATTTTTCCTCACATCATAATCACAATTCGTACAAAGCAGGGCTGCAAAAACATCGATGTTTGGAGCTATCGAGGTTTCCGATGTTTTGCCAAAAACTATCGATAGTATCGATAGATTGAACTTTCTTTTCTAGCTTGTCAAATTTGTAATTTCTATACATCTCTGTTTTTCAATTTAACAATTAAACAGTACACAATTGCGTTATCCAGCCAGTTTTACTTAAGAATATAGACTTATCCACAGTTGTGGATTAAAGTGATGACCTCCTATTGCAGACAACACATACAATTTGGAAATTTGTAAATAAAAACATCGAGGTTTTAAAATATATCGATGTTCATAAAACTATCGAGGTCTAAAATACTATCGATACTAACAGAAAGTTAGAGGAACATCGATAGTGCTTTGATGTTTTTGCAGCACTGGTACAAAGCCTGCCCTGCCCGTTCGACGGTCTCTGACTGCGACTGTTTCGCTCTGTTCGCTGCGCTCTCGTGTGCACGTGTATTGGTAAATTTGAACAGCTGATTTGCACGCGTGCGAGGCTGCGCCCATCACAGACTTAAATACATTTACATATACATACATAGTATGTTTATTCTCATACTCAAATATTCTGAATATATTATTTACAGGAGAAACAAGTGAATAGTTTTTGCTAAACTTAAGAATTGATTCGACTCGAAACTGATTTAAATGCAAACTGTGAATGCGAACAAATGGGAATGCAATATTAATGAATAAATGTGAATATGCTAAATTAACTCAGAAACGAAAACGAATACTATATAGTCTATTTATGTAGAATAACTACATAGTATAAATCAAATCACATAAAAGTCCCCCCAAGTCATGTATAATTCTTATATATTCTGTTGGAATTGAAACCAAATGCCATCCAGGTGAATTGAGAGACCTGAGACAAGTGTAAATGTAAGTACTTAATAAGTATACACTTACTTATTAATTAACTTAAATTGACACAACATTAACTGACGAATATAACACATAGAAATTGAATTATGTATATGTTTTCGTATGTACATATATGTATAAAAGATTAATGTATGTAGTATGTGATCCCTGCAGAAAAGTTGGAGTTTCAATGTCTGATTTCTTCACATTTAGAAAGGTTAAGAAAAGTAATCGATAGTATTTACATTCAATAGCTACGATAGTTATCTGTTTTGAATTTTAATTTCATTTGTCAAAATGAAGGAATACTTGTACTTTTTAAGATTTTTGGTATTTTTTTTAGTAAAGAAAAGTAGATAGTATTTGAAATGTTAATACGACTTCTCATCAGTGTCGGGAATGGTTATCTATTGAGTTTAATTTCTCAAATATACTATATGTAACTGTTGCACTTATGACATAAGTATATGTAACGTATATTAAATGGGCATTACTTTAGTAGTATTTTAAAAAAGAAGAAAGTAAGAAGAACATTAAGACAATCGCTCATAACTAAACACAATTATAACTGAGTTTCGAAAATTCTTTCGAAATATATTTAGTTATTTATAGAGTGAATAATTTATGATGTATGCAATACACACATACATCAGTTAACAATTGATTACGAGTAGAAAGATAGAGAGAGAGAAAGAGTTATACAATCCTCAACTAAACAAATGAAATATAAAACGACAAATATCAAATAATAATAATAATAATAATAGTTATAATATATGCAAGAAACTAGTTACATGTAAGTAATAATAAGTATTTGGATTAATCGATAATAACTATGTATAAATTACGTTAGTATGTACGTATGTATGTAGTATATGTATGTATTTATGTGAAATGCACAGAGAGAATACGTTTTTCATAATATATTATACATGTAAGTATTGTACATAGTACGGAATAAAGAAGAGTATTATTATCATTATATATGTATAAATATATATATATATAGTATATCAATATTTACATATACAAAAGAAACACATTTGTAGGTAATACCTTACCTAGAAGGAGAGTTGACACTTAAGTCCATACATATGTATATGTATAGTTATATGCCTGACAAACAATAATTCAAAACGTTTACGAATGTCGCGCATAAAGCGAAATAGACACAAATTTCGTTTACAGTCTGTACAGGACTCTAATCCATACATATATGATTTATAATGTACACATACATGTATAAATACGATTTTATGATCACTAATAATAAGTAAGATTTGTCAACTAAATACAAATAGTAAATAAAAGTTCAATTGTAATTTGTACTTAATATTACTAATAGTATATGACTTATGCAATTGTTTATGTTTATGTATATATGTATGTATTTATGTCGTTTTCTTTTAATTACAAAACAATAAGAGTTAAGAGTAATTGTTTATGGATTATGGAATGAGCTGAAGATATTAAGCATTATTTTTATAATTTTTTTTTTTAATACTAATAATATTCAAATACTCGTATATATGTTAGACGACTAATGATTCAAATGTAAATGCAATACGTGTTGGACAGTGTAGTTGTAAGTGTGTGTGTGTGAGTGTGTGTCTATGTATTATGTGTGTGTGTGTGTGTGTTAAACAATAAATACAAGTACACAAATGATCGTGTGAGTGTGTCAAATTAGTTTGATTCAATTTTATTGTATAAGAATAATGTGTTTTAGAGTATTGTGTATATATACATATATATGTATGTATGTATATATAATACTAAATATTTGTGTAGGTGTGTATATGTTTGTGTGTGTGTGTGTGTGTGAGAGTGTATTTGTGTGTTTAGACTTCAGGTTTATAGTCAAGTACATACCTCCTTCAGCGTTGGCATCGTCTTGTGTGTAGCAAAGCATAAAAGCTAGAAAAATGAAGAGAAAAACGAAACAAAAAAAGAGAATCGAAAAAGATATACGTTTTGGTCAGTTTAAAACAGAATAGCGATAAAAATTAGATAAATTTCGTAGTAGTTATAGTAATAGTAGTAGTAGTAATAGTAAATAGTAGTAGTTATAGTAATATAGTAGTAGAAAATTGTAGTATGTAGTATGGCAATATGGGAAAAAAAACAGCTATGCACACACACACACAGCTTTACCATGTGTGCACATGGATGTATTTATGTACGATACTACTATGTGTGTGTGAAGAGAATTGTTTTTGATGATTCGCTTGTGTTTTTCTTTTTTCTTTAGCACTATTGGGAATAAGCCTTAAAATAGTAGTAGTAAACACATAATCCTTTGTAGCTATATATATATATATATATATATATATATATAAATATATGTATACATACATATATAGATCTAACGAGGGAAGTTAAAGGCAAACGCTGAAGCAACATGTTGATAATTCGTTTACATTCACACTAATTTTACATATATGTAAATAATTAATGAATATTAAATGTATGTAAGAAATGTGATGTATGTGTGTGTATGTATGTGTATGTATAGTATGTGTATGTGTGTGTATGTGTGTGTGTGTGTTTAGTTAGTAATTGTTCAAATTGTTTACATGTGCCGTGATTTTTGATGGGTGTAGTATGTATATAAATCCGATCCCAATAAATAAACACTCAAGAACAAAACACCAGATGTGCTTACACTTTTACGTAGTAAGTATATAGACAAAGTCAACATACATACATATATCTAAATATATATATGTACTTATATACGATATTTGCACACATATATATAGACAGAAAGATATATAATATAACATACACACACACATATATATATATATAGAAATATATATGTCTAATAAGTATATCCAATTCCACAAATATACATATTTTTATGTAAATATAACAAAAGACAAGTAAGAATCAATAAAAGCTACGGCAAGCCGAAGACTAAATACACTTGCAGTTTTTTTTTTTTTGGTTTTTCATTATTATTTTATTGCGATCCTTATTTTCTAAAGGTTTTAGTATAGTGATAACGAGATAGTAAGTTTCCTATTGTATGTCATCTAGCTTCTCCGTTCGATAAAAAGTTAATTGACCCAATTGAACTACGATGAAAAATTGTATCTTTTAAAATATTTATTGAACTGACGGATGATTTAACATAACATCGAGGCATCAGTAATCATCGGAACCAGTTAAGTAACGTACAACTCGATGTTAAAGAGTCATTAAAGCTCCCTCGACCCTGTCATACTACGATTAGAAGCCAACCAACAGTGACAGTTATTCGCTCTTTGCTATGTTTTCCACCAAAGTAGTTCTGATTTTTAAATGCAGCACTTGCGTCCGCACTTTCACCACATAATGTGACGCTTTCTGAACATACTTAGCCATCCTAACTTCGCCTCACACTGGAAGCGTCTCAATGCTTCAGCGAATTCTTCTGGCCTTGTCTCTCAGAAGCGTTCCGTTTTGGGGAAGATTTCTTTCACGTGTAGCTACTACTACTACATTTCAGCAAGGCCTCATCAACATCAAATGTGCGAATCCTCTTGCGTTTTAAAACTCAATTGTTCACCGTCTGCTTTCGGTTTCAAAATTGTTGGAAGACTGTTTGAAGGATTGTTTTTTTTTTTTTGGATTCCACCCTTTTCAACTTCACAAATGATCAAAATAACTGATGCAAACATTACTAATGATGACCTTTTTTTTAACGATTCTTGCAAACTAATTTATAATTTGGCCCTTTCGCCAAATACATTTCTAAGTTTGTTTTGGTAACAACCAAAAATCAAAATAAAATTCGTTATAGGGAAAAATTGGCTATAAGAAAATTCAAAACATATTGACTATTGATTGAAATTGCAATATGTTCTGGAAATTAATTCGCTATAAAGAAAACTTCCTTGTACAAAAGTTCGTAGTAGAGAAGTTCGATTGCATTAAGATCTAAGTAGTTAGTTTTATAGTGAAACAGAAACGTTTTTCGTACAGCAAATCAGTTTCTAACGCATTGTTTTCTTGACATTTAAATAAAACTGACTAATTAAATGTAGTATATACTATTTTAACAGACATTTGGTGAGTTTCATTGAGATATCAGCAAAAACAAAGAATTGTTTCATACAGAAACTTATTGTTACTATGAAAATTATATGATAGATAAGAAAATTTTCATGTTTTCCCTTTAGAATAAGTTGCTGTTCTATAAAGTCGCATAACATATCGTATATATAGATAGAAGAAAAAGTTATATGATTTTGTTTAACCAAATTAAAATACACACTGCAAGAGTATAGATAATAGGTGTGTTTACACACACACAGACACACTTACGCTGCGGTTCATTCGCTTGATTATTGTTAACATTGTTAACATCGATTTCACTGTTGCTGTTTACAAATCCATTTGCTATAATTCGATATTGTTTTTTTTTTTTTGGTTCGTTTCACAATATTCACAAATTTCACAGACAACATAATAATATGGTGTGTGTGTGTGTGATTGGGTGTATGTATAGTTGTTGTTGTTGTCCACGCGCAGAGTGTTTTGAATGTTGTGTGTGTGAATCAAATGAATCATTCAGGGAATACGCAGGATACCATCGGGCAAAGTGGAACAAATAATATATGAAAGTAAACAAAACGAAGAACATAAAGAAATGCATGAAATAAATAATTAACAACAAAAATAATAACAAAATTAATATTATGATTAATTTAATGGATATTCGAGTTGAAGCCGAATTTGGATATACTTAAAAATAATTTAATAATGTAGGTTGGGTTGGTGGACAGAAAGGTTTTCTTCCTTGAGGAATTGACAGCGGAAAGAAGTTGGTGTGTTTGTATAGTAGTATGTGTGTGTATGTGTGCGAAAGAATAGATATTTTTTAACATCTGAGAAATAGATGTTTATTAAACAGAAACATATTTCAATTTGTATAATTTACTTAATATTAAACAAATAAATTTCAATAATATTAACAATATAAAAATCGTATAATAATGAGTTAAAAATAAAATACACACACAGACACACACACACCCACACAGAGAAAGAAAGAGAAAGTTACAGAGAGACAACATATTGTATTTGATACTTAAACAACGCACACACTCACAAACAGAGACAGTTTGAAAGAAAGAAAGAAAGAGAGAGAGACAGACAGAGATGCACACAAAAAGCGATCATAACAGAAAGAGAGACAGACAGATAGATAGATAGATAGATAGATAGTGTGTGTGTGTGTTGTGTGTGAAAGAGACATAGAAATAGTTGTAAGTCGAGAATTGTGAGTAGAGAGAGCATTTAACAAATTATTGACAATATTCAATTGTTGCTCTGTACGCTCTCAAAATTGTTGTTATTGTTGTTCTGCTAGTTGTAGTTGTTATTATTATTATTATGTTGATTATTATTATTGTTGTTGTTGTTGTAGTTGTAATTGTAATTGTTGTTAATTAATTGTTGATTGCACGGTTTGTCGTTTAATCGAGACATCGCACTTGCAGTTGGGAGGAGACTGTGCTACTTACGCTCTTGGTCGCTGCCATCTTCGTTCTTCTCATCGCGACTCTTCATGAATGGAAACTTGCGTGAGAATGTAAAATTCTTCTTCTTGCGATCCAATGTTGATTGCTGTAATTACAGTTACAAGCACACAAAAGAACAAGATTACAATAAATGTCGACGAATGAATGGGAATGAGAAAGAATAAGAAAATAATAATAATAATTGAGGGAGGCCAATTCACAAGTGGACTTATAATCTTGCCTAGTCACTACTTTAACTTTAACATATCTGATTTTTCAAATTCTTTCTCACAGTCGAAGCTTTCAATAGTGAAGCTAAAACTGGAAAACTAATGGTATTCATCTAAAGTAACTGCAGTGTAATGGTATACATCTAAAATAGAATAATATACATTAGGAAAAGTCTATATAAAATATAATTTTTACTATTTTCTAATTTATAAGACTGTAAGTCAATCAATTGGAATAATAATTCAAAAAAACGTTTACATTGTAGACTCGTTTAGATAATTCGAATTGAAAGTTTATAGTTTCATCCCTTTTTTCATAGTTATACACGGTCGAAGTTCTCTAAGGTAAGCTGCTATACAATTAAGCTGATATGATATGAACTGCAATGCTACATCCAAAAAAGGAAAATATTCTTAATTCTAAATATTCTAACGTATTCTATACAACTCACTGTCTTTAAGAAAGGTGTATATTAAATATAATTTAATTATTTTCTGTATCTTTAGGACATATTTGGAAAATAAGCTTCTATTTCAAAATATTAACTACAAATAAGACGAATAATTCAGAAATGCTATCGCCTTAAATATTCATATAGAAAATTCCGATTTGAAAGTAACAGTTTGGTCCCTTTTTCATATTTATATACAGTCTAACTTATTTGTGGTAAACTTCATATAATCCATCTCTATACATTGTGAGTTGACGATTTTAAAGACCCTCAAAATATATTATATAATGTAATACAAAGTTTCTATATAATAAAATTATTTTCTGGTTCATTGGAAATCTCCACTGTATATGATATAAAAATCTCTGGGATAAAACGGATTGAGAAAGTGTTCTTTCTGAAAAACTGAGAACTCCTTTTCAAACATATATGCCGAATAATGTTCGAAAATTAAAATTAAAACAATACAATTATTTTAAAGATGACAATGATTAAACAGAGTTACTTTAGCCTTAAAGATCACAATTGATAACTCGTACACGGATTTGCCTGTTTTAAACTCAACTTCAACTGACAATACAATGTATATAAATATCTGCGAATTGAATTGACCTCCTTTAAACTATACTAGATTCAACACCCTTTGGAATTTATACCTTGTCTAGATTATTATTTGCCGCCGCATGTCCCTGGAACTTGACGCTGCGATCACGTGCACGCATTTTACGCTCCCAGCGACGTTTCGATGGCACAATACCAATTTGTTCATCCTCGTTGTCGCCAAGGACGCGACGTGCCTGCCACCATTCATCATCTGAAGCATTTGTCACATGCAGAATGTCACCATGCTTGAAGGGCAGGCCGCGTGACGGCAGACCATCATCACGATTTGGATCATAATCGAACAGAGCTCGCACATAAAGCGATCGCTTCTGTGTGGTGCGCAGTAGAGTTCCCGAGCCGCCAGCGCTAAGCGCCGCCTGTTGTTTTAGCTCCTGAATGCGTGCCTCAAAGCGATTATAATCCTCGGGTCGATATTGTGCCACCAAGGTAACAACGCCGCCAGAAGTCTAGAGAACAAATACAATAAGCCATTCTCATTAAATAATAATCACTTTATTAATCAATTGATTTACTCACTTTTAGTGCTTGTGCCGCTTCCTCGTGCGTGGCATGCGTCAAATTCACGTTGTTCACACTGAGCAGCTGATCGCCGCGCTTTAACTCGGATCCAAGATCCGCTGGACCGCCAGTCAATATGAACGATACATAGATACCCTGTCCATCCTCGCCGCCAACAATGTTGAAGCCCAGACCCTGCGGTCCTTTCTGTATGGTAATCGTGCGTGGTTCCCTGTTGCAAGTTGCAAAACAATTAAATAAAAATAATAATAAATTAAACAATATTATTAAAGAACAATCAGGTGTGTTCCACAAATCACATTGTTTTTTAAAACAAACAAAACCGAACATAATTTCGGTGCTTCTGATATGCCAGCAATTTCATATTTCGTACAAGTTTTCAGACTCACAAATATGTACTTGCTTAAAATCAATTTACCGGATCTTTTATCCCAACATACACAATTCAGAAATCTGTTCTTTTGTTTCTTTGATCATTTTTTTTTTCAAAAATCTATTGAAACTAAACAATGTGTTATTTATTATTTAATTATAATTATTTAAAAAAAAATCGGCGGCATCGCTATCTATGTTACCTTAGTCGAGACCGTAGGCATTTGGCCTTTGGGCCCTCAAAAATTCAGGCCTTGGGCATTGAAAAATGTGTCAAATCCGTTTGATTTCGAAGGCCGTAGCTGGCATCTTTGCTCGAAAGGCGCTCACTAAGGTGTTAATAGCTATCGATATTTCGACAGTTCTAGCCAACAGCTTCAACAGCTTCAAAATCAAAATCAAAATCTTATTATTTAAAAGTTCCGCAAATTAAATCAAAGAAAAATATAGTATGTATATATGCATCCAAATAGATATCGTTCTCATCATGAAGTCAATTTCCTATCACAATATATTTCGCCCTCAATTATGTTGCTGAGAAAACTAATTGCCACGGTTTTTTGACATTAATGTTAATTCTTTTGGCCGTAAGCCTTAAGGTCTCGACAAAGGCTCCGGTGTAAAAACCCTATGAAATTCGATTCCTTTAATGGCTATTGACTTGTAGTCGAATCGATTTAAATATGCGCTAATCCAGCGTTGCGGACGTTACATTCGTACGCAAATTTTGGCGTTATTTTTGAAACTGTTGGCGCTATGATTGAGAGATATTTAACAAAACACATTCAAAATGTAGGTATTCGCGAGTACTATCACATATGTCATAATAACATATAATAACATTTGTCATAAGTGTCTCACAAAAAAAAATATTCATGCTCAAAGTTCCGTTGCGGACGTTACAAAAAACGGAAGTCATTTTGGAGGTTGGCAAGCATTTTCATCATTCATCATCACGATATATATATCGTTTTAAATATTCGTTTGGTTGGAACTACCTTGATTTACTCTAGAGAAATCGACCCAAAATACTGACGCTACTATTACCGTTTATTCAAAATGATCTTTTTTAACATATCCATAATACATATGTACTACTTTAATATGAGTTCCTGTTTCTTTTTTATTATTGTTTATCCTATTTCTGTCTTCTATCCTGTTTTTCTTATCACAGAAACAAGTTCAATTTAGTTAAGTTAATATAAAATTTTATCAAGTCTTTAAACACATATTTGAGTTTTTTTTAGAGATTTGTAGAACATGCCTGAATGTGGCAAGTTCGTATTGCAACACGAGGAGTCACGTCTCCAGGTCGCGCCACTCACCTGGTTATATCCTCTGTGCTGACTGCGCGAGGTGTACCCGGTGGCACGGCCGCCAGGACATTCGTCGATGCATATCTTGAGCCGGGCTCTAAAAACCGCCGCAATATTGTAATTTTTTTTTTTTTTTTTTTTGTTTACATATAAATAACAACCACAACGCGTGTAACGGTTACACATACACACAAACAAAGTATTTGCACACACACACACGTGCATTTATCGAGACATGAAAGAAAGAGGGGTAAGGGTAATTAGTGGAGAACGCGAGTTCACATATTTTGATAGAGTCACAAAGAAGAGAATCAATCAAAATTCATAAGAAATTCGTAATTTAGGAAACATAGGAAATCAGTAGAGTGAACACAAAACCAGAGCAAAAGAGAGAGAGAGAGAGAGAGAGATATATAGAAACAGTAGAAAAGAAAGATGAAAAAAATACAATACAATAAAACGAATATATCACATAGTATATGTTTATCTGTTATTCCAGAAATATACAAAAAAATAACATAAAGTATATGTTGAAAATACAAAATATCACAGATAGAGAGATCATCGTTAATAGTTAGATAGATGATCGTTAACAGATAGATAGATATCTAGAGATATAATCATTCATAGACGGATAGATATCATTGATAGATAATATCAAAAACTTCTTTATATAAAAATAAAACACAACTCATAACTAAATACAAGACAGATAGCTAGATATTATCGAAGATATAGAGAAAGCAAGATACTCGATAGATCGATAATATCCAATTTTTCTTTTGAAAAAGGTAAATATAGAAAGAAATTTACCAACGAACTTTTTTTGTTTTAGAGAATTTCAAGTCAGAGAATACATGTGTACATGTATTTAGTAGAAATCTTGTCATTTCTCAAATATCTTTTGTTCTTGTTAAATAACAAGATTGAAAGAATAAAATGCGTGCTTATTGAAGAAACGCAACGAATGATAAAATGAGCACGCTTTTCAGAATTATTAAGAAAACTAGAAAGATAATCTTAATAATAACGAACTGAAACCATCGAAAAGACAATAAGATACAAGACGAACATAAGAAACATGGATAATAGACAATAGATTTTCGTTTGCTTTCCAGCGA
The DNA here is from genome assembly GCA_958299025.2 of Drosophila histrio. Lineage (NCBI taxonomy): Eukaryota > Metazoa > Arthropoda > Insecta > Diptera > Drosophilidae > Drosophila > Drosophila histrio. The sequence goes on from OY282582.1 coordinate 30,181,734, forward strand.
TTGATTATAAAAACATTTAAAAAACAAAAAAAAAACACACACACACCCAATCACATGTGTTATGGAAAACAAATAGTGATAATAATAGTTAAAATAGTATAAGATGATCTTATAATAGGACAAAAGTACACACAGAAGAGTAATTAAAGAAAGAAAAAAAAACAGGTGTAGTTTTTCATTTATCATGCATTTTGAAGAGGATGCCATGTTTAAGGTACATTTTGTAGACAGTCAACGTTCTTATTTTTTCTTCTTATTATTTTGGGATCGTATTTTGGAATGAACACTACACTGCACAGCACTGAAAAAACAGTGTTACTAATTCTGGATAACAAACAACACTTAAAACCAGCAGCTTAGCAAGCACGCAAGCAAAAAGCCGTGCAAGCTCTCAAGAGAAGTTGATCTCGAAAAGTTAATTGATATGGAGAGTTACGTAGAATATAGAAAATACAGCAATGCCTCTATTTTTAGGTCGTTTCCATTTGCGTCGTGAACAAATTGTTTAGTCAAAATTCAAATTATGTCGTCATTCAATTTAAAGGATGTGAAAATTTTCAATATAAAGAATACATCTTTTTTCAATTTCATTTAATGTTTGTTTACAGTATTTGAAGTATTGGTTTATTTATTTTTATTTTACTATAAATAGTTAAAACCCAATGAATTACATTATATCTGTTTTTATTTTTTACTATTTTTAAGAACCATAAACAACTGTATTAAAGGTAATATTCTTTTCAAAGTAAAATAAAATATTTGCTTTTTTAATTTAAAACAAAGTGAATTTGTATATTATTTATAGGAAATAAATAATTTTTAAAATATAACAGATTTACTTTTTAAGTTTTGTCAAGTAAATGCAAAAAGAAAAAATTCAAATTTTTATAACTATAATTATTATTATTATTATTATTATTATTATAAAAAATATTATTTATTACTATTATTAATAATTATTATTATTTATTATTAAATTTATTATTTACTTTATTTTGCAAGAAATATACCTATACTTGGTATTTTTTTTTGTTTCTTTTAATTTATTATAGTTGCCTATGGTTCTTAGAGCAAGTACAAAAATGATATTCATTGGGATTAACTATTTTTTAAATATTAAAAAAGAAATTTTTAAATTTTGTTCGTTATCAAAACAAATACTTAACGTACTGTAAATAAAACAGACTTTTCTGCTGATTTTCTTTTCTTTTCTTTTTTTTGCTAGTATTAAATAAAAAGTGTTAAAAAATCGTCGTCGTCGTTCCAGAACAAAATCAAAGACGTAACTCAAGATATTGCTGTATAGTATAGTTTGTAGTTAGTTAGGGGGAAAATAGCAGCGCAATAGTTTAGCAGTTAGTAGAGAGCCCTATATAGAGATATATGTAGATATAGAAAAGTTTCGGAGTACTGTATGATTGCCTCAACATACAAGACTTTTAGCCAACCTCAAGATTCGATTGTATTGTGAATTATGATTAGATTATGAATCTATCGAATACATGGTAGTATAGGAGTATAGGGCTCTATTTAAATGAAGTATAAATTGTTAATACAAGAGGATAGTTCAAGTTCTAGTTCAAGTTGAAATATGTTTCGGATTCGCTTACGCCTTGGCAAGGGTGATTGGGAACGCTTGAAATCGGCACTTGGCATTGCAAGCTTAGCATTGTGAGCTGAAGCGGAGGCTGGGGCTGAAGCGGAGGCGGAGGCTGAGGCGGGTGCTTGTGGTTGCTGTTGTTGTTGTTGTAGTAGTAGTAGTTGTTGTTGTTGTGGTAGTTGTGTTGTGGTAGCTGTAGCTGCAGCTAAGTTGTTGTTTTGATTGTTGCTGCTGCTGCTGCTGTTGTTGTTGCTGCTGTTGCTGCTGTTGTTGTTGTTGTTGTTGCTGTTAATATTGCTGTTGCTGTTGCTGCTGTTGTTCTTGTTGTTGCTGACTGAGATTAAATTGGTGAAGGTGTTGTTGGTGGTGTTTGTGATGTTGTTGTTGGAATTATTGATGGTATTTGTGGTGATGGTGGAGTTGCTAGCTGTGATGATTTCTGTGACTGAGGCTGTGACTGAATCTGTGACTGTGACTGACATTGTTGCTGTCTGTCCAACATTGTTAAGCGCACCTGTTGATTCCTGTTGCTGTCGTGCTGTTCCTGTTGCTGGGGCTCCTGTTGCTGCCGTTGTCGCCAATTGTGATTGCGATTGTGAGTGCGCCTGCGATTGTTGGCCAAGTTGGCTGCCACTTAAACTGGCAGCGACGCCGGCGCCCGACTGCGATGCACTGCTGGTTAAATGCTGCGTTTTGCCCACAATCAAAGTCGCCTTATCGGTGATAGACTTGAGCGTGCCCACAGCCAATTCATGCGTGACATTCTCCAGATTCTTTTCACTCTATAAGATAAATATATCGATTAGCATTTTGCACTTGAATAGGTTTCATCAGCTGTGCACTACAAATCTCTAAAGAATTTATAAATAACCAAACGAAATATTGAAGGAAAACAAAATAAATTTATTTATTTAATATAGCTGTAACTTTAGTTAATTGAAATAATATTATTTTTTTTAAATTGTCCTTAAATTCTTATTTGATTCTCATTTAATTTCAAAATTAAACAAAAATGAAATGCAAATGTTCTTTAAATGTAAAAGCTGTAAAGAATTTAAAAACAATCCAACGAAATGTCAAAGAACAACAAAGAAATTAATGTTAAAAGTATTTTACGACTTCTTATTTAATTTATGTCTTCTTAAATACTTTTCTGTTATATTTAGTTTAAAGTTTAAGCACAAAGTCATTGTGAAATGATAATTTAATTTTAAAATGTATTTTAAGTCCTCTCAATTCATTTAAAAGTGAAATTTATTAGACTCAAACTAAAAGAAAAAAGTTTCTCAACATATATTTAAATTCATTATTTATTATTGGCAAATAAATTAGTTTAAAACGCCTTTTTCGTTGACTAAAATATATAAAAATATTTAAGTTATATTTAGTTTAAATTAAACGTCAATGTTCCTCCAATGTGATCGATTTATTTCACTTTTCACTAAATTATTAGCTATTGGCAAGATATACATAAATGAATTTAAAACCTATTTTACGTCTTCGTATTTAATTGGAATATATTAAAATAAATGTGATAGATTTTATTTGATGAGTCAACCAACATTTAATTCTTTCAATTTTGTACTAAATTATGAATACGAAATCCTTGACCTTACCTTAAATAAAAACAAATAATATTTTAACTCAAACTAATCCCTATACCTATGCTTATAGCTATACTTACACTTATTCTTACTTTTATACTAATACTAATTGGTATTATGATAGTAACCCTTTTACTTAATCCAATTCTAACAGCATTAGGTATACATAGACTGCATAAATACTAATATTAATACTAATGATAATAAGTACTAATACTGATTGGGTTTTCCCCAATTCTTGCAATAAATGTTGGATCATTTAAAATCATAATGAGTTATTATTATTATTTATTACTTATTATTTATTATTATATAAAAAATAAATGTATTTTACGCTCTCGCAATCATTTTAAGCATAAATCTTCTTCCTGCTAGTTTGTTTTAATGTTTAATTTAAAATTAACTAAAAGTAACATTTTAAAATGTAACTATTATTGATTTTGATGGGATTAAGAAGGTTAGTATATTGTAATTTGTAATGTTACATATTTATTTAACACAATATCAACTTATAACTTTCATTTGATTAAAGCAAAAATGTATCTGAGGATGATTTTTTGGGTAATGATGTAAAAACTAATCGAAACATGAATGAATCAATTTAAGCATAAGAGATTTAAATCAATGTTATATCGAATTCATTGGCTGATCAATTGATTTTCATGAAATCTTTTGCAATTTTCTAAAACTGAATAAATTTGTCAAGGCAATGGGAAAAAATGTATACATATAATATATAACGTATTTTAATTATGTTACGTATCGCGGATTTTTATTGCGTATTGCGTTTATTTTTTGTTTCCTCTATTTGTCTGTTGCATAAATTATTTTCAACGTATCAGAAAATAACATAAATAAATAAAGCCAAGAATTAAAAACAGAAAACTTTAAAACTTATATGAAAAATCAATGAATCGATTTTGAATTTCCCACTTGATATATCCACTTAAAACTCTCGTAAAACTCTTGTAACTCGACAATTAGTTTGGATTATTTACATCACTAACAGATTTTGGGCTGTTAAGAAGTTTGTAGAACACACAGTTGAAGAGTACGCAACGTTTTCAGCACTTACCCCATTAGTGCGGACCGCAATCAGCTTGTCGCCAATGGAGAGACGACCATCCACTTGGGCCGCCCCGCCGTCCATTAGCTTTGTCACGTAGATGCCATTGTCGCCAGGTATGTGCTGATTACCGATGCCACCGGCAATTGAGAAGCCCAAACCTTTGCCACCCTTAACCAAATCAATTTCAATGACCTTTGGCCCCGTCGATGTTGCACTGACACTGTCCTGAACATCAGATGAGGCAGCTGCAGCGGCAGCGGCAGCAACGTTGGCTGTGGCAGCTGTGGCTGTGGCATTTGTTGCACTTGCACTTGCGGCACGTTTTCGCTTCACATGCAACTTGACAATATTGCCGGCCCTCTTGAGGGCATCCACAGCGGATGCATGTGGCACATCCACAACGGATACATCATTAACAGACACAATGATATCGTTAATGCTCAATCGTCCATCGGCAGCCGCTGCTCCGCCCGGAATCAGTTTCGTTATATATATCGATGTGTCGGTGCCAATGTGAGGATTGTCGGTGCCGCCGGCAATGGAGAATCCCAATCCAGAGTTGCCACGCTCCAGTTGGATGTCCTCGTAATACCAGCTATCATCGCCATTTACCTGCACAGAACGAGACAAATTATAATTTCAATTAGAAACGAATTTACAACTTTAATGTTTTCCATTTAACAATTTCTTGATGATTCAGCTTAGCATGAGAATTTGGACAAAAACAGCTTATACATATGTTTATATTTAATTAATTATGATTTAATTATTATGACTATTGTTGTCTGTTGTGTGTGGCATGCATCTTATTATTATTATATTATTACATTATAGTTAGCGATAAGAATGCATTTTCATATGCCTTTTGCCGCACCGGATGTGAATACAACACAATGGCGATTAACAGGACAGAACAGAATGTTCACACAAACAGAATGTACAGATAATATACAGATAAAGTTGAACAACGAACACAGAGTTTTGCAATGTGACAATAACTGACAAATGCGGCTGCTTACCTTCGTGGAGGATGCCTTGTGTAGCTGAAAATTTGTTGTTTGATCCAAAAATTAAAAAAATAAAACGAAAACTTGAGATTGTGAGTGATATAATCAGAGATTCTCTTGTCAATCTAATATTCATCTATTTATTGTCTAATTAAAAGAATTTCTTTTGATTTTCCTCACCAACGTGTTTGGAAATATTAAAACTACATTTATCTTTATGCGAAGGAATATATATCGACTTCATTCTTATGATAAATAATCACAGATTCCCCTGTCAATCTATTTATTGCCAAATTTAAAGTATTTCTTTAAATATTCGTCAGCAGCGTGTTTGGAAATCTTAAAACTGCATTTATCTTCAAAATAGAAATATTCAAACTTTATTATTATGTAAAATAATAATATTTATCCTATTTATTGTCTTATTAAAAATTTTTCCTTAATTTCTGTCACCAGTTGGTTTAGAAATCTTAAAATTACATTTAACTTTGAGAGATGGAATATATTTAAACTTCATTTTTATGTAAAAAAATCTTAGATTCGCCTTGTCAATCTAATATTCATGTTTAAAAACTGGAACATATTCCAACATCACTAGCGTGTTTTTCTTTCAAAAATTCTTAGAAAGTTAGAGTAAAGAAAAAAGGACGCTTTAAATCTACAATTAGCTTTAAAATTAGTGACATAAACCGACTTTAATTATTTATATTATCTCTATTTAAGTTCCTATTACTCAATCATTGTCAGCTTTCGTCACCAGCGTGTGTTGCTTCAAGAAGTTAGAGCACAGAAATAAAGACAGATCAATATAACTTTATTTATTCATAAGAAAACTCTAGTTGAAGCTTTTTATTCCGCAAATATTGCCACTTTCATCACCAGCGTGTTGACAAACACTCCAAAAAAATCATGTAAAAGTATATTAGAGATCTTTTTCCTTAAATAAACTCAAATTCTAGTTTATTTAATTAAATTCTTCTCAATTTCGTCAGCAGCCTGCTAAAATAAATTCCCTTCAAGAAATTGCTGAAAGATCGCATCTGAGTGGACTTAATTAATTGAAATTAAATTATTCAATCGATTAAAATTGATGTCGCAATTTAAGTGTTTGGAATTAAATAATAAATAAATTGTATAAATTTAACTAATTCCTAATTGACTTTAATAAAATAAAATATCAAGTGAAAACATTAAAGAAACTGGGAAATCTAAAAAAATTTAATAAACAAAAATATTACTTTTATTTATATACATAATAATAAAATTATAAAAATGTATATTTTACAGCAATAAATTTTTTAAATGAATTCGGAATTTGCAACGGTTGCCCAACCCCAAAAATATGCCATATTACTGTAAATGCCCCACCCAAAATCCATCCAAACAAACAAACATACAGACATACATATATCTATGTGTAACGACAGACAGAGAGGGAAAGAGACAAATAGATATAGAGTGAAAGAGATAAAAGTTACATAAAAATGCCCTACGTAAAGTTACAAAACTTTCGAAAATGTGAAAATTGCAACATTTGAACGACATGACAATATATGTGTGTGTGTGTGTGTGTGTGTGTGTGTGTGTGAGTACGCGTGAGTACACACACACGCACACACACACACATATATAGCTCACGCACACGCGTTTCACAACGAGTTCAATTGATTAGCAGCCAAGTGTAAATGAATTCATTAAGCTACTAACATGCCGCAAACTTGACAGAAAAGACAGAAATTGCAACCGAATGCAAAGTTGCCACTGTCGTCGTTGCTGCCACTTTCGTTGCTGCCACAGCAGCTGCCTCATCATTTGGCTGCTCACGTGCGACGCGGCGTTCAAATTGCTTATTAACCTTTTGACTCTGGGTCAAACTTAACTCGACTGTTCGCCAGCTACGTGACATGAGTAATCGACAACAACATCATCAGCATCATCATCACCATTATCATGATCATCTCAAATTGGAGCAGTTTTACAGCTATATCCCACCCCAGATAACGAGGCAATTTAACGAGAGCGGTAGGTCAGGTTTCACTTATATACCACAAGTGTGTATATGTGTGTGTGTGTGTGTCTGACTGCGTGTCTCTGTGTGTGTATTCACTTGCTTTTCATGCACTTGCAAAATCCTTCGCATCTTCACTGTATCAGGAATGTCGCCAAAAGGGAAAAAAAAGGAAATAAGACTTAATATAAACGCAAGAATTCCAGCAATGCTTGCGAAATTTTCTTCTTTTTTTTTTACTGGTTCCAGAAGGTCTTTAAGGCAACAAATAAAGAAAAAACAAGTCGAACAGTCGGGACACCGACCTTAATATACCCTGTGGCAGTACAGGGTCTCTCTCTAATTCACTCCCGAATTCAGCATCAACAACTCTGTTTTTGAGCTATCTGGATGAAACTTAGTACAGATACGTCTTTTTGCTGTAGGCAAATTCATATGACGGAACCGGAACGGATCACTATATCATATTAGCTGCCATAGGAACTATCGATCAAAAATCATACTTTAGTATGATAAACTCTTTGGTTTTTCGACATATATCAACAAAACTCAAAATTTGCTTTAAATCGTATTACTATATCATATAGCTGCCATAAGAAGGATCGGTTAAAAAGTGCATCAGGGTTCTGCAAGGGTATGAAATCTTCGGCGGGCCAAAAATAACAAAGAATACTGACTCAGGGCACCCAACTGTCGCTCCCGCCCGACTGCCCAGCTTGTTTTCTATTTTTTATCTACAAATTGATAAAAAAAAAATAGAAAACAAGCTGGGCAGTCGGGGCGAATGGGGCTTGCCATCTTGATGAAATTTTCTGGACACATCGTCCCAAAGATATTCATCATGTGTGCCAAATCTCAAGTCCCTAGCTACAAAACTGTTTTCGTTATGAGCTTTTCCTGGATTTGTGGGCGAATGGGGCGTGTCATCCACAATTAAAGATTAACTTGCAAATATTAGTCATGATGGGAGACAAAGTTCAAGCTTCTAGCTATTATCATCTCTGAGATACTTTCGCTCATACGGATGAACAGATGGTCATGGCTATATCGACAAGTCTATTGAAGTCTGATCAAGAATATATATACTTTGAGGTGTCGGCCACGCTCTTTTCTACTTTTAACAAACTTAATATACCATCACAGGGTATAAAAATCACTTAATCAATGGTGTTGCGAAAATCTCTAGAGATTTTATTGCCAGTTGCTTTTGAAAGAAACCTAACACAATGATAATGTTCTCGAAATGTCAGAGATTTCTTTTAAATAACCAACAATCAACCAAAAAAAGGAAAAGATATTCATGCAAATATTTGTATGTAAGTCTCACACTCATCTGTATCTCAACTATTTACCCAAAAAAAGTCTGAAATTCAAACATGAAAGGAATGTGCACTTTGAATATTTTGAATAATAACGAAATTCGCGATTATATTCGTAACTCAATATTTTTGGAAGCACAATATTCGGCTGCCATAAACTTAATGCAAATATTAACCATTTTATATTTACTGGGTATATTTTATGCAATAAATTAATAAATTTGCATTGAATTTCCTACACTTTCATTCAATTTAAGGTTAATTTATTTTATTAAAATACAATCAGTTTTTTTAGAGCTCATCAAATAATAATTTATTTCCTACCATTTCCGTATAAAATTCTTCCCAATAAAATATATAGTCTAAGCAGTAGTTTCAATTGCAAAAAACTTATGGATAAAAACTCTATATATAATTAAATAATTAATAATCTACAAACTGATTCAAAATCATATCACACTCTTAATCAGGCAACAGGTTTCTTATCAATTTCAACTAAATAGGAGGAGACTGACAAAACTGAAACACGCAAGTTTCAAGTGAAATTATTCAATCTTATAACAAATTTAAAAATAATGTAACAAATCTATTTCTTTTCCTTTTCTTTTTAAATAGAAATATAATGTAGAATCAATTGATATTTCTAAGGAATCTTTAAACTATTGCGAGTATTCTATAAATTGAATAAGTCAACTATATTTTCGATTATTTATTCAGCAATCGAATTGCAGTTATTTGTCTTATGTAAACAATTACATCATTTTGTTAGCAATTGGAAGGTCGCTCGTCTAGTTAAATTGTAGTTTAGTTAAGTAAACTTACAACCGCAAAGGAATTTTCAATTGTTGTGGTTAGCTTTATTTGTTTTGTTACCTTAAAGGCCACAACATTAACTCGGGCATACAATGTACGTTAATACACACAGACACACACACACATTATTATTATTATCGTCAACATAGTTGGCTCACGGCTAAACTCCTTATCTTATCAATGAGAGAATCATATGCTTTTGACTATGCTTGGGCAGTTGGGGGCTGGGTTCCAATTCCAGAATGTGGTAATATCATTTATTTTCAGTTAGCACAGATACTAAGCAGCACTTGTAAACGTAATGTGCGCAAAAACACACATGTTAATAATAATAGAAACACTTGAAATCAATTAAGTTATCATTTGTTTTATTAAAAATGCTAAGATATTTATCTATATTTGTTTTATAACATTGTCAACAAATATAGTAAACTCCGTGGTTTTTGCCGGGTTTTAAATCTGTATGATATTTGTCTCCTTCCGTTTTAAAATGCTCATCATAATATTTAAATTATAACTACAGCTATAAACTGTGTTTGTTATTTGTCTCACTTTAAAGATAGAAATATCTCAATTTAAAATACTCATAATATTTATATTTTATAGTTAAACAACATAAGAAGCTTTTCTTTCAGTAAAATGTAATAAGACCGTGTATTTAAAAAGTACAAATGGGCTATTCAATTTGTAGAAAGTGAAATAGTATGCGTAACAGGCAAATTGCGCCGTATATACTATATAAATATATATATTTAAAATCAGCATCAACAAATGGTATTTTAAGCTAAACTAAAAGAGCTGGACATATTAAAATTGGTATATAGATTCCTCTTTTTCCTGAGCAGATCAAGTTTTTATTTTAGAATTTTAACAAGGAACCCCTTCGGTTCCTGTAAATCTTTAAAAACGAATTGCAGGTGAAAATATTAATCTATAAGATTTATAAGCATCGCAATCCCAATGTGTGTTATGTATATTTTATTACGATAATAAACTCGCGAGTTATTCAAAAAAAATCATTTTTAAATTTATCCTCAGTGTCAGACAAAGGGAAAAAGATACGTAAAGTACTTTTTCACTAGTTTTAGCTATTTTTGGAATTTCTTTTTTTGTATATTTGATAATGTACATATTGTAATGATCTTGGGTGTATTATATGTAACCGTGTACGTACCAAATATAGCTCGGTAAATTGCCACCAAAAGTGAATCGAGTACAAATGTTTCTCTCTCACTCTCTCTCTCTCTCTCTCTGTCACACACTCACGTTGTCTGTTTTGTGGACGGTTTGACGTAAAGCCAAAAATGCAAGCGCATATGTGTAAACAATGGCAAAACATTGTATACATATTTGTCTATATAGTACTCACATATACATATATATCTAAATAAATCGACACCTGCACAATCGCACACCTAACCGAACCCGAACCCAAAATCGAACCACCGAATTGTAAAGTAAACGCAAATGCAACCAAATGTGGTTCAATATTCAATTCATTCGTCCTCCAAGTCCAAAAAGGCCAAGACAAATACAACTATACTACGAATACGAATACGAATACAATACGTTTACAAATTGAATGAGAACGTGTCTTGCTTAAAGAATTCGTAATCAATAACTTTGAATGTACTATACATAAAAGTGACTAATTTGTGAGAGATACTTTCTGATAAACCAGTCTGACGAATATGGTATACGTAATAAGAGATATTTGAATTGTCCATATCGTTTGGAAGCGTCATTTAATATACTTTTTAATATAAAAAACTAAACATGTCATCGAAACATTTTTATACATACTACAATAAAGCGACATAAATGTTAAAGATACTTTCTGTTAAACCTGATATCGTATAGAATACATGTTTTTATCGATGACTAAATTTTTTTTTGCAAGAGTCGTTAAATACAGATTTCTTTCAAAGGACTAAGCATTTAATCAAAAACTATTCATATATACAATAAAGCTACAAAAATGCTAAAGTTACTTTCTGATAAACCAGTCCGGCGATTTGATATCTGATATTAGATATTTGAATCATCGATATCGCTTAGAATCCATGCGTGTGTATATCGATAGATAAAATATTTCGCTGAGAGTTCTTTAATATAATTTTTTAACATAAAAACTAAGCATGCAATCAATAATTATTTATATATACAATAAAGCGACATAATTGCTAAAGTTACTTTCTGATAAACCAGTCCGACGATTGGATATGTGAATTATCGATATAGTTTAGACTAAATGTGTTTATCGATAGTAAAATATTTTGATAATAATTAATCAATTTACTTTTAAATCCACAAACTTGACATTAATTCAATTATTTTTATACATACAATAAATCCGCATAATTCTTTGAATATATAAAAAAAAATTAGCGACGTCTGATTTATCGATAGATCTTCTGTTAACAAACATGCCATAACTTTCAAAGCATTTTCATACACTGTACATTCGTGCATATTCGAAGCATTTACTGTTAGAAAGCTTACGAAGCATTGAGACTACGCTGGGTGCATTTGGGGTGGCGCTCTTAAGGCAGTAGTAGACAACGATGCGACAAATGCGCGAGATCTATTTTGAGCAAATTATGCGAACAAGAGAGCGGCAGATCGAGACAACAAAAGCAAAGGCAAGAGCAAAGCAGATGCTGATGAGTTGCTGAGAGGAAGTTCGTGTTTATGTATATGCACACATATGTACATACATACGTATGTAAGTAGGTGACATTATGCGTGGCGGCATGCGAGTGACAGAGAAACAGAGATGCAGCTGTCAATTTTGCAATTTTTACAATGCACGCCCATTTACTGTCTTGTCTACGTTATGCACACACACACACACATACGTATGCAAACACGCACACCCACATATTCATAGACGTTTGTGTGTGCGCAAATGTATCTTAGAATTGACGTTACGCATGCGTAAAAAGATATTTGTTTAGATTCTACGCTGGAATTTGCCAAGCAATGCAAATTAATGACAAAACTGAACTATATACATACAATGTACAATAATGAAAACTAAATTCGAGAATTTCTTATTGCTGCTCTGTTGTTCTTTTTTTTATGCTAACTGAAAATATCTGGCGGAATTTATAAATAAACCATGGAATCATCATGCGCGAGTGAATGAGAAATGTGTATAAAAAGCAGCTGCGGAATCACTTTGGGCTGCCAAAAACGGAAATTGCATAAACGCGATTTGTAAGCCAAAAAGAGGAAGGGGGAAGGGATAGAATTGTGTTTATCATCAATTAATCGTATCGATTCAAATCAAATCGAATCGAATTTCCTCATCTATCTAAATTCCTAAACATGCTATGTAGAAAAATGTTGTTGTTGTTGTTCTTGCATTACCGAATCCAAATTAAATAATGATGAGACTTTCTTAATGAAGCCGCCGCCGCTGCTGCCGCCGCTGCCGCTGCCATCCTGACGTTTCTTTTTGCGTGTAGTCATATTATTTTTATTTTTATTTTTATTATCACAACGCGCTCTCTCTTTCTCTATATTTCTCTCTCGTAAGGCGCTTCACGTAACGCACGTAACGTAACACAACACAATCACAAATGCCGGTCGGTCGCAGTCTACGCAAACGTTTACGTTTAATTGTTGTTACGTTGCAACGTTTCGTTTCGCTTTGTTACGTGCTAAACAAATAAAAATTATTAACTTTTAGTGAATAATGTGTACGACGCACACACATACATACATATATATACTTGCACTCTCGCCGCGTGACTCACGATGCTAACAAGTGTCATTCGCAAAAAAAAAGAATTTAAATATATATGTGCTTAAAAAAATAACAAATAAATAATAACAACTAATAAATATGTGTGTTCGCCTAGTAGCGACGCGTTACCGACGTGAGCGAGTTCCAACTACAACTATGGCTAAAAACTTTTGCCAGACAGCGTTCAACGGTTTCTGTTCTGTTTCCGAGCGTGAGAGAATCTTCTAATCACACACAACATACACATATATATATATACACATACATACGTTCACTTATAGCTTATGCTTATATTTATTTATTGTTTGCCACAGCAAAAAGCACACAAAAAAAAAATAAAATAAAACAAACGCTAACACACACACGCGCGCGCTCTCTTTCTCTTCCTCTCTTCTCAGTGTCAACGCCGACTATTTTGGTATTTTTTGCGCTACGCCTTGCATGTGTATAACCTACATACATACATGTATACGTTTGTATATATTTGATTTGTGTGTGTGTAAAAACGTATATGTACGCGATTCTGACGAACGTAAAATAATAATCTAGTGCAGGCAAAGGCAAAAAAGATTTAAAAACATTTAATTCTTCTAACTGCTAACAATAATTTAAACAAGCATTGATTGCACTTTGTTTTGGTATGTTTAATATCTGTATGTATGTATGTATGCACCGTACACATATAAATATATATACATATGTATATACATTAACAAATATTCGGTTTGTTTTTTTAGTATTTTTCGGGTCACTCTTGTTCACATTTCTATATGAAACACGCACATTTTCACTAGCCGTTCGCATTGATTTGGCAAATACGTTTCGTAGCAGAGGTTTTCACAGACCGTTCATATATATTTTTTTTCTTCTGCGTTAACGCCGCAATTATGCGATGCCTTCTGCTTCTTTACCCGTGTTGTGTTGTTGGCATTTTTCTAGCGAGCCAGCGACTGACTAGAGCTGCGACATCGTTCGATTGCGGCCGAGCCCATATAACCGGCCACCTCTAGCATGCTAACAAACTATCGTCGCGATGTTTTGGTATGCGTAACCGGTTATATTACCGCTGTTAATGGTTCTACGGTCACGGCTGGCAACACCGTCTAAAGTCTGTAGTTTCACACTGTAAACTTTACAGCTTTTCGAACTGCTTGACACTTTTCAAGCACTTTTACCTATTTAATAATTACATACAATTGCACATTGACACGCACTACCAGTAAATAACGACGTGTTTACTTTTTACATTTTTCTGCTTTTTTTATCTAGGGAGTGACGCTTGCGCTTGACGTGCTAGAGGCGGAACTGAGATTCGATAGCTTGAGCCTACCTATCGATGTTTTATCGATCGCAGCCAGCAGTGTTGAATAACAATTGCTGATCTTAGACCAGGGTTGATTTCAAGCCAGGCGCGCACTCTTTTCAAATTCAAAATAAAACTACATGTTGTGTTTTATATATTGTGCGCATACGTGAGTAACAAAAACTTAAAACTATAACGAAATTATTAACACACAAAGGCGTCTAAGAGCGGGGAAGAATTGTATTAAATAACAATAATTATACAAACCATTACATTTTAAAATCAATCAAAACAATCAGAATAAAAACTATTAGATAAATTGATTCGTTGTTGTTTTTCGTTTTTTTTTAATATCTTAATTAAATACACAAGTACAAAATATCGTAATATTACAACAATATAAAATAGAACATGCCCAAATTGAAGATGATGTGATAATTAAACAAAAACAATAAGAAAAACAAGAATATAACTTTTTATTCAATCAATCATACAGACATTTATAGTATGTATTATATATAGTAGTATGTATGGTTTGTGTGGAATGTGCACATGAAATATGAAATATAGTCAACTTAATGTGATTAATTTTAATCGAACAAAATGAATGTGAACGAATGTTTACATGACATGGAGATAAAAGTAGGTGGGTGGGGAATAGTAAAATAATACTATAGTAGATATGTATATTAACATTAGGATATTAAATGGCAAATTACACTGGTTAGGGGTCAACTTGAACTTCAAACAAAACAAAATAAATACTGTGTGAGCAACAACAACAGCCTTTAGCGGAAACGGAAACAAGCGCCATTTTCATTCCATTTTCAGTTCAAATGAAGCGCCACAATTAAGCTTAATTAACTATAGCTAACTATTTTACTTTTCTTTTTTTTTCTGTGCGATTATTAACATCATCCGGTGTTGTATTGTTTTTTTTTTAGTTGTGTGTATGTGTGTTTTGTTTATTTTAGGCCCAGCGCTTAAGCAAAATGTGGCAACTACTTTTTGGCCCTTTTTGGTCTCTATTTATGGTTTCTTGGTCTCATAATCAACGCACATTTCGAGCCATTTCGAGTATTAGTGTGTGATATGATGATTTTGGCTTTTTAGCTATTGGCAAATGGGTTGAAAAACATAATTCTCAATTCAATTACAGCCACTTACTATCTGACTCCCGCTTCGAGATATCGCAGACTGTGATTGCGTAAGGTTTTGCTGCTGTTGTTGTTGTTGCTGTTGTTGTTGCTGTTGCTGTTGCAACTGTTGAACCACTTGTTGCTGCTGCTGCTGCTGGGGAGGTGGACGCGTGTTGCGCAATTGTTGAATCGCCGCTTCATCGGCTGCGGCATCTTTGGCATTCTCACAGTCAGACTCGATGCGCATGCGTTGATTCTGGCAATAAATCAAACAATAACAAATCAATTATCATTTCAATTTTGACAAAGTGCACACAACATTGGCATAGTTCAATGACACGTGCTTAAAGTAGCAACAGATAAATTTGCATCCAATACTCTGTCGTCACTTTAAGCAAATGTTCTTGTACTAGATTTATTGTGGTAAAGTCAAAGGCAGCAATAGACAAATTAATTATTATTCAAAAGCCTTAAAGCTCTTGCTTGAGCTTAATCTATTGCTTAATCGTCAACTTAAGCAAGTTTATATATAAAATAAATATTACATATAAAAAACGATAAATAAATAAAATATCATTCAACATCTGACCAAATGCACAATTTTGTCAAAAATCGTACATAGTACAATGACACTTGCTTAAAATGAATAAAAAAAATATATACTCGTATTTATATACATTCTCATTTTCTCCCTCTCTCTCTCTCTCTCTCTCGTTCGCTTAATCTAATATTATGCGCTTAATCTAATGTTATTCTTATCATACTATTAAGCAAGTGTCATTGAACTATTTCGGTGCATTGCATAAATCAAGAAGAGTAA
Organism: Drosophila histrio; assembly: GCA_958299025.2. NCBI lineage: Eukaryota > Metazoa > Arthropoda > Insecta > Diptera > Drosophilidae > Drosophila > Drosophila histrio. The sequence continues at coordinate 30,198,167 of OY282582.1, forward strand.
AATTCAAATAAATTATCATTCAAATTATGAAGAAATGTACAACTTTGCCAAAAAATACATGGTTCAATGACACTCGCTTAAAATGGGAAAAAAAATATTTTCTAATTGCAATAAAGCTCTATTGCTTGCTCTTTCTCTCTCGTGACCATTACAATATTTACTGAGAGCTTAATTCAATGTGTTATCGTCACTTTAAACTAATATCATTGAACCATTTTGGCAGTTGTGTATTATAATAAAAAATGAAAGAACAAGACAAATAAATTATGGTCAAAATGGATAACTTGTTTATACATAGTTCAATGACACTTGCCTAAAGTGGCAACAAAGAATTCCTTTGTCTCTTTGTGAGTACGATTGCCACTCCTTAAAAACTATTTATGCCAGAATTTAAGGAGAAATTACCCATTTTTAAAACAAGTGTAACAACTCTTAATATCTACTCAATAAGTTCATTCATTACTTTAAACTTAGGCTTTTCATAGGCAAACAAAAAAACGTACCATTTTGAAAAATTATACACACTAAACATGTACCAACGTTTGGTACAAATGTACCAAAGTTTGATACAAATGTACCAACGTTTGATACAAATGTACCAACATTTGATACAAATGTACCAACATTTGATACAAATGTACCAACATTTGATACAAATGTACCAACATTTGATACAAATGTACCAACATTTGATACAAATGTACCAACATTTGATACAAATGTACCAACATTTGATACAAATGTACCAACATTTGATACAAATGTACCAACATTTGATACAAATGTACCAACATTTGATACAAATGTACCAACATTTGATACAAATGTACCAACATTTGATACAAATGTACCAACATTTGATACAAATGTACCAACATTTGATACAAATGTACCAACATTTGATACAAATGTACCAACATTTGATACAAATGTACCAACATTTGATACAAATGTACCAACGTTTGATACAAATGTACCAAATATGGCATCCATTAAAGTGAGCTTAATTGTCACTACAAGCAATTGTCACTGGATTATTTTTGGCAAATTTGTGTAATGCAAACACAAAAAATAAAGAAATACAAATAAATTTATCATTAAAATTGTACAAAATGAAACTTGCTTAAAGTGACAAAATAAATAATTTCTAAATCTGTCTCTTTGTCGCATTGCATTTATTATTATTATTATTAAGCTTATTCTTCACTTTAAGCAAGTGTCATTGCGTTGGCTTGCAGCATAACTGTAAATACTGTTAAGGTGCCTTACAGTGGAGCAACAACACACATAGCTGCCACTGCCGCCGCCATCTTCCTTTTCTTTTTTATCCTGCGCACGCGATTTGTGTTGTTGTTGTTGGTGTTGTTGCTGCTGCTGTTGCTGCTGCTGCGGCGGCGGCGCCGTTAACTGACGTCGACGTCGACGCATTCGCACCGGCGATCGCGCACCGACGTAATTGGAAAAACGTCGCCGCGAATGCCGCACAATCGATACCCAATCGATCATTTTGCACTTAATCGATATCTTTAAGTTTCACCCACTTCCAATTTCCTTTGCATTTACAATAGCAACAAAAATGTCTTCGTCTCTCTCTCTATCTCTCTAGGTCTCACACACACTGCTTAACTGTTAAGCATTGAAATTGTAATACTCTGGCAACGCTCAGAACAACAAAAAGAGTAGCAACAAGTTGCTAGCTCCTTTTCCCCACCCACACATTTCCTAAATGTCTTACAAAATGGCTGGCAGATGTTGCTGCCGTTTTGTGTGCGTGTGCGTGTGTGTGTAACTGTAACAAATGTTCCCATTTGTAACGTGTTCGTTTCGCCCACAAACACACACACACCCACACACCAACAATATGTGCTTGTATTTCTTTCCTTTATGTTCTTTATCGTTTAGTTCTGGCTTTAAAATTTGATATTACGTGCCAGGTTACGTGAGCGCAATATTTCTCACTTTTTGCTTGTTCGCAACACACACACACATACAATATGTTTGTGTATGTAAGTATGTAGTATGTACTAAAAGTTCACATGTCGGCCAGACAAGAAAACATCAAATGAAAATCTGTTTGGCAACTACATAGGTACATATGTAGATACATGCCAAACAGCACTGTTCATTAGCATAGGGACAGTCGAAAATTTTAAACAGACAATAAGTAGTTAATTCAAGTTACAAGTTCTTTTAATTAGTGATGTCAATGCGAGTTTAATTATTTAATTAATAACAAATTTAACGTACTGTCTTTTGATTTATAAAACCTTTCAAGTAGCCTACATATTTATCGGCTCTAATTTCTTTAAGTATTCGTAAAAAGTTTTAGCACTATATGGGAAAAGGGAAATTCTCTTAGTAATCCGCATAAAATCTTAGGGAAATTCCGTCAAAATATGAAAACCGAAACTTTTCTCAAATTGAATTGAAAAGAATTAATTACTGCCTAATTATTTCAGCTTTATCAACTGTCTCTATTCATATGGCATGGAATGTATCAATGTACTACTTTGGGGTGGACCTCATTTCCTGTACACAAAACACGCGCCCACATACATATACATACACACTGACACACATATGTATTTGTGTGTGTGTGTGTTTGTGTGTATCTGTATCACAAATTCACAATTTTCATGTCTCAATGCAAATTACATGTTGGTGGAATGCCGTTGGGAAATTCTTAATAGAAGAGAATTCAACAACATTTCGTTAGTAAAATTGATGGGATTAGATTAAGTTTAGATTGATATATTTGGAACGATTAATCAGATGACAACCCTGTTGTCCCCCCGCATCTACCACAACGCACAAAACAAAAAGAAAAATTCAGAAATCACAAATTGAAATAAAGAAGAAAAAAAAGCCGCGTTTCTTAGCGCTTCAATCGAATGTGCGCGAAAAACTGGCCAAAGACAACAAAAACGGAGGCGGCGACGGGCGGCGGACAGTAAAAGCAGTCTGCCAAAACAAAAACAAAACGAAAAGAAGAGATACACACATGTGTACATACTACATACATACATACATATAGCTAGATTTGTTTCCTTCCAATGCCAATGAAGAAAAGCTAAATTGAACCAAAACAACATGAATGGAAAGCACAAAAGCGAGCGAGTCTGTCGGAATATTTTGTGAAAACATTGCCAAGGCATAAACTATAGTGTACATACATAAATAGTATATATATGTATATACATATATAATTACAGGTAAGTCGTTTATTAACTGTGACAGCACAAGAACAATTTTCAGCATGGTGATCACAATTCAAAAATAAAAAAAATAAAAAAAACAACCTAAAGCAAACATTTCAAAGATATGGCAACCTTCAATGATTTGCTTATTGTCACACAACTCAATTAGTTGAAGGAGTATAGCAACATGTTGTAAGGCGTTTAGCGTTTTGATGTTAAACAGCTGTTTGCCATATGTGTGTGTGTGTGTATGTGCATAAACTATGTACATATGTGTACACAGTTAGTTAAGAAATTGTGCTGACAAAAGAAAATTAAATTTATTTGATTGTTTTAATGCAAAATTGGTAATTTTTTTTTTTAGCGTGTTTCCTTCAATTCATTTAAGTTGACCCAAAAAAACTGATATATGCAAATTAAAATTGAATGTTTTTCTTTTTTGTATGTATGCATCATTCAGACAAATTTGCAGAGACACGCACTAATCAAAAAGAAGAGAAAAAAAAGTGGTAAGTTAAACCTAAACAAATTTTGAAATGCCGGGCGAGAATTGCACGCGATTGTGATACCCGTTATCCGTACACACACCCACACCCACACAGCACACATACAAAGATAAAGACAAAGACAGAGTCTGACGGACACGCGAAAGTTGTGCGACTCGACACGTCGACAGCGCTGCTGTTACTGCCATACGCGCGACGCGCGACGCGACGCACCAATTGCCAAACGCCAGCGTCAACGTCAATGGCCAAAGGCGTTGTTGTTGGACGGGAGGGGAGGGAATGTAAGTTTGATTATGGAAAGGGGGTGGGAGGGGGGGGGGAGTAGCTATCAATTTAGTACTTCAAGCTGTGCTTGTTAAACAATTGATGCCTATTGTATGCAACGTGTTATCAGCAGCTTTAAGTCGCATCCTTGACACAAACATGTTTATCAGGTTATCGCCTAGCTGTTAACAAAAACAGTTATCAGTTAAGACGACATCTTGAAGCTGTAACAAGTTGTCAGGCATACACGTGCATGTGTATACGTGCATACATATTTTACGTTACGTTACGTTAACGTAGTACGCATGTCGACAACACAAAACGGGGACCTCAGTCGCCTAAACCTGAGCCGCCTCAGTTTCGTTTCGTGTGTCGCCCGCACAATAACAACAGGGCGGCGTCGGCGCAGGACAAACAACGAATGACGGACGACGCGTCACGTTCACGATGCCCGACCCCGACCCCACAAGAAACAAGAACAAGCACGAAGGCGAAACCAAACACGAAATGGAAGAACACGAAACAAAAGCCGAGCGCAACAAAACCGAACGGAACGAACAACATATTGTGTGTTATGGCTTTCTTTGTCTATGGCACTTGTCAGCATGCTCTCGTTTTGTTACCACTGACTGGGTCAACACAAATCATGTTGCTAGCAGTTAAGTCCTTATCAAATTAAAAGAAAAAAAAAAACCAACACAGAAAACAGAAACAAGAAAAACACCTTCGTGTAGGTGGTTGATCCGTTGCATGTCTGTGTATGTGTGTGTGTCACAGTTGCTTGGCTACCAAAGCGACCCCCACACAAACTTTAGGCTAGGGAAAAGACAAAGCAAGAAAGCACAAAGAAGAGCGAGTCAGTGCTGTCATGTTAGCTAGTTTAAAGCTTGAATACTTTTTTAAGTAATTCTATTAGCTAGAAATCTCACTCTTTTTAGAAAGCCTGATTTGTTCAATATTCTCAAGAAATCTTTATATTATCTGATAATAATAATAATAACTATCTCTAATAATTTAGGTAATATTGAGGATATGAGAATATATAAATCCTTTTTTGAATTACTTTTAAGTCAATTGCAACCTCTTAGGAAATATAATGAATTTCAGAACGTTTCAATCCTATTTTAGCTATTGCAAATGAGTATTAGTATAGAATGAGATAAAAAGAAAAAAAGTATATATGTTTTCTATGTCATGTTTTCACGTAATGTCTAGTTACGTATTTCTATTCTATAATCAAAAAAATTGCCATTTGTCGGTAATTATATAGGCAAGCGTATTTTAATTTCAGCCCCGACAACAATTTCTGACAACACTGCTGTCGGCTAGACAAAAAGGCTAGGCAAGAAAGCACAAAGAAAAGCGAACGCAAGTGAGAGCTTTGAAGGCAGAGCGTAATCTTTGTATTACAGTTAAAGCTGTGAAATTGGTGTCGTCGCCTCAAACGCTTGACACCTTGTTAAGTTGAGCAACTTCCTGCATAAATGTTGTTGTCGTTTTTGCTTTGCATGCTGTCACAGCATACCGATTTCAACTTTACGCTCTTGCCCTCACGCAAACATAATAACTTCGAATCGTGTCGTGTCCACACGTATACAAGCACAAATATAATTAGCAACCTATGTCTGCGCGTGTGTATGTGTGGGTAAAACCATGTTAGTATGCTGAGCAAACCCCCTCCACCAGATGACCAGTCCCATCATCAATCATCAGTCATCGTTCATCATTCAACGCTAGTCGATGATAGTTTAGCTGTTTTTTTTTTTCGATGGTGGAGGGGTAAACTTGGGTCAACTTATGCTGATTACTTTAATACTCCTACCTAATCGTCGTATCAGCAAATATGAAGTTAACGACTTCTAGCACGAACTATGTATTTTATCCACAATCTTTGGTTTCCAAATCAACCGAAAAAGTCGTTAACGACTTTAAACGTGAAACATTTTTAGGAAAATCAAAAATTTGTAATTCCCGCCAAGAAAAATGATAGAAATTTTTAGAAAATCATTGCTGAACCCAAGATTATAAAGTTCCTTTCAGGCGTGTTCCAAGTTCCAATTTCATAACAATTCCTTAAGCATCTCTACAATATATAGCATACTTTTTAGCGAATATCTCAGACAAACCTAAAAGTATGCTACAACTATTCAAGGGAATTGCATCGAAAAAGAAATTTGCAAACGCCTGTTAGTTGCAGAAAAAAAATACGGAGATAATTGGGCTAAGACTTCAGTGCATTAGATATGTATGTTTTTATGTATTTAGTTAAAGTTAGATCGATAGAAATGCTGTGAAATATAGTAGTTACTATATACAGGTGTGTTCCACAAATCTCTTGATATTTTTAAGACAATTGTTATTGAAATGTCGAAGATTTCACATTTCAGATTATTTCAAATTTTAACACCATTATTATACTTATATTGTCATATTTTATACAATATTCGACCAATAATTGCATTTATTGTATTTCGTTTCAAAATTAAGCTATTTATTAAATTCAACAGTTTTTTTGACTTGATAAAATCTGACAACAAATATTGTTATATTGACAATTAAAGTTATTTTAATTGTCAAAGTTTTGTAGAACATGTCTGTATAAGTTTAATTGAAGAAAAATGAATAGTTGGCTTGTTCTGAATATCACTTTCATTCAAAAAGTCCACATTCTATAAGTAGTGCTTTATATATTCTTGTGGAAGCAAATTGAAAGCCTATAATTTACTTTCAGTTATTCGGAGTTAATACATTTGCAAGCCTCTCATTTTCTCAATAGATAGAATAGATTGTTAAATGGAGGAGGTATAATGATAATGTTACGGAATGTGAATGTGCTTACCAAAATCTCTTCCAATTCATTTTTAAATGTTCTGCTTAAGGCCTCGGCATGCGCGGCCGCGTTGACGTTTTGATTAAGATTTGAACTTGGATTGGGATTTATGGCATCGTTGTTAAACTCATAGGCGCAATTGCGATTAAGATTGGAAGTTTTTATTAACTGCATAAGTAAGTTGAGGCAAGGCACGCGTTAAGTAAGTAAATAGAAGATATATAGTTATAGAGCAGTATGAATATAGGCGAAGATCATAAATGTGGCAGATAGTAATAGAAATAGAAAGTTAAAGTGTATATATGTATATGTATATAGAGAGATTAATGTAAAGAAAGAAATCTAAATACATAGTTAAATGAGTTAGGTATAATAGACATATATGAACATATATTATGTGTATGATATTTAATGATTTGATATGCACCTAAGAAAAACAAAAAAAAACAACTTTGATTTCCCCTATTTTTTGATAAGGTTTAGTTTGTCTCGGGATACGAAGTTAAGCATAACAAAATGACTACGATTATATACTACTGACGTCACTTTTACACGCAGCAAATATAAACCGCAATTTAGAGCTAAGAAAAAAAAACAATATCAATCAATCAATCATTAAGTTTTTCAATTAGCAATTGAAAAATTATCCAATTAATCGATATATTGAAGTTTTACAACTCTTTCACAGTTACTAAATACTTTTGCTAACTCAATTTATTGATCATTGGTTATATATTTCAAATTTCATCAGTCTATATACATATGTTTGCTGTTTATTATATTCCACTTACATCGGCTATTTTAGTGGCCTGTCCATCCTTCTCCCATTTGGTCGCAATTTGCAAAGTTTCGGCGGTCTTTTGTTGTATGCTCTTCGAGTCGTCCAATAATGTTAATTCGTAGAATTCTTGTATATCTGTAATATTCCGAAATATCACGATTATATTAGTAATATAGTATTGAAATTATGAATAATATATGGGCATTTATGAACCAAGTTTTAGTGTATTACTCTTCGTTATACAAGTATTTTGCATTTAACAGTATCATTTTTTATGGTTTTTATTATTACACCAGCTTACAAATATTGTATTTTTTTGGGCATCAGAGAACTTAATATTTTTTTTTCGACTTTCTTGAGCAAAACAAGCCATCACCTATAAAAATCGGCTTACTAATGACGAAGTTATGCATATGTATACACTTATTATCCCAACCGAAAAGGTTTGTGCTACAAAAAAACACATTAAAAACAATTTTAAATGAAAATACAGTCGAACTTCCATAAGTCGAATTTCTCCATACCTCGAACAAATACATATATTGGCACGTGTATTCGAAATTTTCGGGGAAATCCCCAATTAAGTCCGATTCTTTATCGTTTCTGTATTATGATTCTATCTATTGATTCGTTCGGAAATGTTATAATAATGTTCATTAACATATTAACATATCAAAAATAGCTTTAGGAAACACGTTCATTACGTACTCCTTTGTCATTGCGAAAAGCATCAGCGTAAGAGTATAATATTTACCATGGCAACAAAACATGTGTTTATAAAACTTATTAAAGAAATCGAAGGTGGATCAAAAGAAAGTGATGACGAAGGTTCGGTGGAGGATATTATTCCTCAGAAGAGGAATCTTCAAAACTTTGACTCTTTATTTTCAAACCAGTTATAGGGTCTTTCCACGAGCATAAACATTTGGCTCATTCGCTCACATTTGAATGTGTCTAATTTGTGGATTTTCACGACCAAATATGTAATTGTAACTTAACATTTGGCAGAACCATCGGTCGGTCTATAAACAAGCTTTATTTTTATAAGCATATTACAGAGTTTAGTTTTTATAATATTATATTATAATTATTAAAAGCCGTGTGATAATTAATTAATTAATATAGTGTTTTATTGAGTATTATTTATTTAATTAATTATTAAACATTCAGATTGAATGTCAATATTCAGATTGAATGTCAATATTCAGATTGAATGTCAATATTCAGATTGAATGTCAACATTCAGATTGAATGTCAACATTCAGATTGAATGTCAACATTCACATTGAATGTCAACATTCAGATTGAATGTCAATATTCAGATTGAATGTCAACATTCAGATTGAATGTCAACATTCAGATTGAATGTCAACATTCAGATTGAATGTCAACATTCACATTGAATGTCAACATTCAGATTGAATGTCAACATTCAGATTGAATGTCAACATTCAGATTGAATGTCAACATTCACATTGAATGTCAACATTCAGATTGAATGTCAACATTCAGATTGAACGTCAACATTCAGATTAAATGTTGGCGAACTGAACACATTCGGGCATTATCCGATTTTGTACAGACATGAACTGAACATTCGGTCCGAGTCGTCGTGGAAATAGCCTATAATACTATAAATCATGATGACTACAAGGCCTTGAACAAACTGGAATCTCTTTCTGTTGAAAATTACAAACAAAACAATATTTTTCAGTCACTAATTTCTGATTTTCTTAGTTCTCTTCAATTTTTAAACCTTAAAAATTTAAAAGTTCGCAATTTAAAATGTATATATAATTGTATAAAATCGTAGTTTCTTTTAAAAAACTGAAAAAAAAAGGAATTTGATTAGTCGAAGTTATCATAAGTCGAACTTTGTCTTTGGACTAAAGTGATTCGAGTTAGTGAAATTCGACTATAAAATAAATCGTTTGAGTTTTCAAGCTACATTCCTGAATCTACAGATCTATTCCGTTTTATACCATTATCCTAAAAAATAAAAATGTTCTTAACACTTTCTATATCCAGATTATTTGTAATTTAATACAGAATTCCTTCTTGAATTCATTGCAAATTATATTGTCTTGTATATAAAACCAAAATATAACGCACCCTTTTTCTTTCAGTTAGCTGCATTATTAAAAGTATCATCATCTTATTTGAGTGTTTTCAACTCACATATCAGAAATGCAAATAAAAATGAATACCCAGATGTTATCCACATAAAATGCTGAACTCGACAAATGGTTTACAATATGCAACTGGAGGCGACACTAATAGTTGCAAATCTGTGTACAAAACTTCTCGATTCTTTGAAAAGAAACAAAAACGATGAATTGAGAATTGAGCTACAAATTCAAACAAACCAACGCATTGAATACAATTTGAACTAAGGGAATTGATGGGGCTGTCAACTGAAGGCTGAGAGGGAAATGTGGAAAAACGGAGGAATCTGAGTACAGTTAAGTTCTGCTTTCAGGTCAAAAATTGTGTCACAGGGGTGGAGGAGGTGGCCGTGTGCATTTCAGGCTAACCAATCAATATGCTCTGCTACTACAACAAAAGTCAAGTGGCCTAAATGTAAAATTGAATGTGCTCATTTAATTTCCTGTCGACGTCACAGCAGCTGTCAATATCTATCTATATATACGTTCATGGTAGATACAAAGTCAGACAATGTTGACGCTGATATATATACATACATACATACGTACAGACAAAATGTACTTATGTATATATACATACAAAAGTATGCACCACTTATGTACTACAATGTGAACTGGAAACGTTTGTTTATGCAACGCCTGACACTTGAAAGAACGACTTTATCAAGTATATCAAATTATAAGTGCTCCCATAATGCTTCCTCTCTAAACGGGAGCATATACTTATTTTGCTTGACTCAGCTAAAAGTCAATTTCACAACACAGCACAGCTCACAACTCTAGAAACCATATTCTGATTTGTATTCAGTATCTTTAGCGAGACTTAAAACAAAGTTCTAACCTAAAATCGGCCAAATGATGAGGACGGCTGATTATGATGAACAAATGATCGATAAAAATCATCAATCAATATAAGTGAGAGAGATTGTTAAAAAAAAAAACCGATTTATCAATTGAATACGTCATTGAATTAGACATGAAAAAGATACAAGCCGCGTTTGCTGACACTTGAAAATAATTGCAATCTTGTGACATATTCACAGACCTGTTCAAATTTTGATTCACCACTGTACTCAAGAGATCAAGGAAAAGTCAGGGCACTGTCTTTCTAGAGGAGAACTGGCTCCAAAGAAGGCAGGGACTGAGCAAAGAAATCAGTGCACAAATAGTATTGGGTTTACATACTATGTGCAGTTTTGAAGGACAAATTTGAAAAACTTCGCATTAAAATGCAGATTCACCCTTTGTGACTTATTTCCTATTTTGATATATAAACAAGTCGATCAGTCGAGCGCGCGCGACCGTAGGAAACCCTGTGCAGGTCTTCAAAGAAAAGTATTATCATTATAATGGGATTTAAATACGCCCAAAAAAAACTCTACACGAGTTAAAAGTCTAGTGACGAAAGCATATTCAAGCCCCAAAATTACTTATATCAAATTTTGTGACGAACAAAATTAATTTTAATATATTAACTAATCTAATATAAAACTAGCTATAAAACTTCTCTTGTTATCAGCTTTTTTTAATTGTGGCCGAAAGGGGCGTGGCATCTGAACACATTCAGACCAAGTTTCACATGTGTGCCAAATCTCAAGTCTCTAGCTTTAACATTGCTTATGTTATGGTGATTTTTCTAATTTTAAAACAAACGGGGCTTAATATCGAAAATTGAAAATAAACTTGATCTGCGTATGGTATTCAGGAACCTACATTCCAAATTTGAGATCTCTAGCTCTTATAGTTGCTGAGATACACGCGTTCATACAGACGGACGGACGGACGGACAGACGGACAGGTGTCAATCGACTCGGCTATTGATACTGATTAAGAATATATATACTTTATAATGTCAGAGATGCCTCCTTCTGCCTGTTACATACATTCACACAAGTTCATTATACCATTTTTTGCAGATTTCTAATGGGAACAGGGTATAAAAAGTGGCCATCAGGTAAAAGATTTAAGTTGAACGGACTTTTGGAAATAGAAGTCTTACGTAGTGCAATAAGGGTCTCGAAACGCTGGCCAAATTACTTGATAGGTCTAAAAAAAAAAGACCAATTTAAAAATTGTAGTTTTCTATCGTTTTGTAAAAACCTAATACGATATTTGACAATATTTTTCTTAATTATAATTTTATGTTTTTAAAACGATAGAGAATTTTTTTTGAGTACTTACCAAGCAGCGCCTGAAATAAGCGAGACTTGAAAATGCGTATGACACGTTCGATTGCAATACGCAGAGCACGATCCTGTGGTTCCGACAGACGTGCGTGATAATCTTCGAGCAGTTCAAGAGCTCGATGAGCTTCTGCAAAGGAGATGAGAAAACAATAATTAAATAATCATATATACATATTTATCAAGAAATTGGCATTATTTGTATAACAAATGCAAATTAACATGTAACAATATAAAAAAAGTGAGAATTGAGTTTAGAAATCTGTTTTTATTTTTGAAAATTATGCTGAAAGTTAAAATCTCCGCTAAATTTCATAAGGTAAGCTCAAGCGAGAGTCTAGATTAAACAAAACTCTAGATATATTGTTGGTTTTATGAAACCACAAATTATTTATTGTTCATTCTTGTCATATTTCTTTCGTTCAAAGGAAAAAAAAAGATAAAAGTAAATAATTTTATTTTATAACTAAATCAATTTCTTATATTTTTCAGGTTAGGGTTATCTGAAGGAAAAGACTAGTTTGTCTGTTGATTAGGTAACTGATAATATTTATTCTTTAATTATTATTTAATTGTATCCATGCAAAGAAAGAAACGATTCTTAGAGAATCAATATTTCTTTCTATGCATTATATCTTCTCCTTCTTGACTTCTTTCTGCATTTCTCTCTGTTTGTCTTTAGTGATCTAATTAAATATATCGTTCATAAGTAGTATATGCTAAATATGAGAGCCATACATATAGTCAACTTTCTCTCCCTCTTAATATATCTGTCTTACTCTCTATATGTATGTAAATATCTTTTAAATGTGGCAACCGTGATTCTACGTTCTGTTAAAATATCATATAACATCTTCTTTTCCTTTCCCTTTCAATTGCTCTACCTCCCACCCTCCCTCTCCTCTTTCTTTCTTTCTACGTTTAGGCTTATAATACCACAATTTCTAGGCATTTACCTAGACGATACACCTGCATAATATATGGCTCACTTTGTGTATCAACGAACTCTTCAGACGCTGTCAACTCTTCGCCAGTTTCCCCGTCACCGCGATTCTCCAGCTGTTCCCTCAACAGGAGACTTGTTTCCTCCCGTAACTCTTCTTGTTCGTTTCTCTGACGCTCAAAGGCCTCCAGGGAACTGCAAAATCGACTCAACTCGATGCGCAGACTCTCGGAGCTGCTGGGCGCTGCACTTCCCAAAGCGTGTCCCAATTGTGTACCCCTGGGACGACGCAGACTGGAGGAGGAAAATGTCTCAAATTCCTCTCGTGAGACATCGTCACTCTCGGACTTGTCAAAGTAACCAGACTCGACGTCAGGTGTTCGCAGCTCGGCCGAGGACGATAACATATGACCATATTCAAGCAGGTCCTGGGCCGAATAAAAGCATTCAACGGATTCGCGTACACTGTCGCTGTATTTGGCCAAAAGAGGCTCCTTTTGGTCTGTGCCAGCAGTTGACACTTCAATTGTAGCAACTTTTACTTGAACATCGATTTGCTGTTGCTGTTGTTGCATCGCTTGTTGTTGTTGTTGCTGCTGCTGCTGCTGCTGTTGTTGCTGCTGCATTTCTATGGCTTCCGTTTCCGTTTGCATTAGAACGACCAACAATTGTTCTTGAGCCTCATCGATTTGCATAATTGGCACATCGGAGGAATTGCCATCATCATTATCATCATCTTCTGGCGATGAATCCTCATCGACATCATCGTGAAACGTTTTATCATCGCTGCTTAGCAATTCCTCATTCGGATCGCTGCTTTTTTCCCTATCCGAATCTGTATCTGAATCCATTATGTATATCGTATATAGGATATTTTCAACTTATATCCGAGCACTCACTTCTTGACAAGCGCGGAGACAACGCTGTACTGCTTTTTTAAAACTATCCAAGCCATCCGCAAAGCAACCCACTCTCGACCTCAGTGTCCAATAAATCAATAAAGATTGACTTAAAAAACAGAAAGCAATATTAGCGCCACACCACCCCCAACCCGTATTTTTTCGGTCAATACCTGCCGGCCAACAGTCTAAATAGGTCCAACTAGTGTTAGGGCTTAACCTTTTGTGTGGTTCCCCTCACAGTTATCTTTGGGTTCACCGCACAGATATCATATTAAACTTGCCCAATCTGGATGACATTGCCATAAAGTCGACAGACTTTTGGCCAACAAATATAGATATATATACTATATGTAATTTATTACATGAATATCTTAGACGTCTTTTTGTAAGAACGTCACATGCTTATGCTGACCTTCATTTATTGCCCATTTCAAAAAGTTTGGCAACATTTACGTTTTTTTTTTCTCTTTTGCTTCATCTATTTATTGTGCTTAGGTTTTTGGTGCAATGGACATGCCTGTGGATTGCAGCAGCCATATAATGTGCAGACTTACATACAGCTATACATATATATATATATATATAGGTTCATATATCTCTAAGTACTATTGTTTATTTTATTTTCCTCTTTCTTGAATAATGCATTTTTTCAATTATTCCATAATTTTGAAGACATTGCAAATATAAGTTGTAAATGAGAAAATCATAGATATTCTATGTAAATTTGCATGGAATGTAGAATATAAATAAATATATGCTGAAATATTCTGGATAAATGTGCATTTTCAATTTTTTTTATATTAAATTTTTATGTCTTAAGAAACAAATTGTAAAATAATTGTCATATTTTACTTGTAGAACACACATTTTAAATATTTTCAGAACAAAGATGGATTTTTATAGATTTGTCACATTGGCTCTAGTTAGACCCTTTACTTTAAAAAAATTAAATAGGGTCTATTAAGTTTGTCAATAAAAAGGTGCGTAACAGGTCGAAGGAAGTCCGGCAGACCCCATAAAGTATATATATATTCTTGATCAGCATCACCAGCCGAGTCGATATAGCCATGTCCGTCTATCCGTCTGTCTGTATGAGCTCCTAGATCTCAGAGACTATAAGAGCTAGAGTCACCAAATTTGGTAGGGTGGTTCGTCCCATAAATCCCATAAATCGAAAAATATAAAAGCCAGAGTCCTTTTGGCACACAGGACAAGCATCGGGGTCCTAATGTATCCTGATTTCATCGCGATCGGATAATAAACTCGGAAGTTTTTCAAGACTTAATATTACTCAGGGTCGGGCCAATGTAAGAAGGGTCTCTCATAGTCGACTTCGACTGTAGCCTTTCCGACTGGTTTTTGAGATAAAGACTATTAACTTTTTAACTGTAAAAGTACGTTTCTTATACCTCTTGATGTGTTTTCCACTCGCTGTACAAAAGTTACAGTCATTTATGTGATTAGTAGGCTCAGTTCATATCATCGGCACTCCAAATTGAAGCCCCTTACGTCCTTCCTCACTCCAGTATTGCAAAGATTCTTCACAACGCTTATGCTTTATCCCAAAATATTCTTGGTAGGTTTTTATCACAAACTCCGAGATATTTTCTCTATTCGCTTTTATATACAAAATTTCCCACAAAAACTGTTGGAGTTGTTAACACAAGGTTTTCATAACTAACTCATATTTTTCTAGCAAAAAAAAAAAACACTTTTAAACTTAATAGAGGACACGAAGTGATAATTTCAAGTTCTAATAACTGATTAGTAAAATTGTTCTCATTAAATACGTGAATAGATAATAAAACTTAGTGTGGTAAGTTAATAGATCTTTAGAAGTTTAAATATTTTTATTGATTTCTTGTGTTTCCTTTATTCTCAAGAACCAGAGTCAAACCAAAAAATACAAAATAATGCATACAGTGTATGTCTATTGCAAGTGTTTACAAAAACCATTAACAAAATAAATATAAATATATATTTATATAGTATTAGTATGAACATCTGGGTTGTTTCTTAAGATATTTCAACCAAACTGACTGAAGCTGTCTTTTAAATTCGCATAAAATTTGCTTCGAATCGGATATCATATAGTTGCCGTATAAAAGATCGATTGAAAATTGAATACCGGGTTCTGAAAGGGTATGTGAAATCATTAACAAAGAAGACTGATTTAGTTAAATGTTGTTTCCATTATTGTAATATTCTATATCTGATTGAGATAAGCAAATAATTTTTATTTTAAGCATTATTTTCCTAACGTTCCCTGATCCAAACTGAAGTCAGCATATTCTTAAGTTTAGACTTATTCGAAATAGCTTTAGGTAAAACTGTCAATCTTAACATAATTTCTTTTTATATCAAAATGGTATTATTATTTAATAAATATTTGCTTAAATGAGCTTTCCTTGTGAAATTTTCGAAATAAAAACTAAACAAGTTAAAAGAGATTTAATAAGCAAAAATTTGAAAAGAAATCAAATATCTCCATTTAGGGCAAGGTAATATTATTTTGTGCAAAATACAGATTCAAATAGCACATGGAAATCTGATTGTTGAAAAACAATATACATATATGTATGCAAAAACTCTTACACAGAGCGAGAGAATCAAGTATGTATTATGTATTATTAAAACGCCACATTTTAGACTTGATTCAGTAAGTCAGTCTGGATTTAAATACAATTCTAACGTGCTCTCTGTAATTGAATACAAGAACATATCTTAAAATACTTAATATAATAAAATTATCAAATCTGTCAACGTGGGTTATAAAAGCTTACACATGATGTGAACGTAGATGAAGATTGACTATAGAAAATTATTCTGCTTATAAATATATATAGTCTCAATATCTCATTCATACCATGACAGAACCATATGGGAATTCTAAGAAAGCAAAGGCAAAAAAGACTTAAGATTAATAAATCTTCATTTAAGATTTTACGAACTTGTTCTGTGATTATTCGCTGTCAAATATAACAAGAATTTTCGTACTCATTTCTAGTAAATCTAGACTTAAACATAATTCAAAATACTTTACTCTTATATCGAGACTATATGTGCTTGGCTTTAGAATTTTTACATTTATATTTGCAGTAATTCGTATGGATATGAAGAATGGTCCTTCGAACTTTATTTTTGTACGTCCTTTTTTTTTCGCTCTGTGTAGAAGAATATACATATATTACTGTCTGGCATTTAATCGACTTGTTCTTCAATGGTTTATATACAGAATACTTAATTATTTATTTATTGCATTTAGTCAATAATAAAGCGCAAAATGTTTTCATTCACATAAGTAAACAAATGCGAGTATTTAAAAAATGAAAATGCAAAAAAAAAAACAATAAAGAAGAAAAGTGAAAAGTGCTTACCTTGCTTTTTCACTGGCATTTTGTAGCTGTTGTATATATATTTAATGTTGAATGCTGTTGTTGCTGCTGCTATTGTTGTAATTGTTGTTATTAGTATTTGTTTGTGTTATTTGAATGTCGTTAAACTCTATTTATCACTGTTTGTTTATAAGCTTTAGCTGTAATATTTGTTATACGAGTGTTATACGTCCATAGTATATACAAATACATATACGTATACATGTATATTCATACGTATGTATATTGGATATATATTTTTATTATACTTAGATCTTTGTGTACTATTTATTATAGTTTTCCTTTTGTTGCTTTTTGATTTTGTTGCGATGTCTTTTTATGACTTTTTTTTCGGCAGTTTTAATTTACATTTACATATGTTTTTTTTTTTTTTTTATATCACACAGAGTGTTTACGTATGTGTGTGTATGTGTGTTTGATTTAATGTCATTTATTATTTTTATATATATTTTTTCTATATTTTAGTCACTTTTACAGTTGCTGCAAACGGCACATCTGAAAGGAGAAAAAAAACACACACACAAAAAATAATGCAATTTTCAACAAATCGAATTTTCTCTCTCATAATGGAGTTTATTAATTGATTTATGCACATTTTATAAGTTCACTTTATTGGTTATGACAGCACACACACGGACACACACACAAACGCACAGCTTTAGCTCTTCGTTCAAACAACAAAAATAAAATACGAAAGAAGCAAAAACAAAATGAAATGTCGAAATTTTTGTCGCCCAAAAATTTTTGTTTGTGGCTAACGTTGCGGCTATTGTCTGATTTTTCTGCTGTCCACTGTCCGCTTTGCGTTGTCTGCTGTCTGCTATGACCAGGCTATACATATATACATACATACATATATGCGCTTCTTTTTTCGCTATTTCAGCAAATTCTCTTTCGTCGCTGCTCACACACAGACACACAATCTATATATATATATATATATGCATAAATATGTGCATACATATATAGAATTATGTTGTTGGCAAGTTATTAAAATATATTTTAATATTTATTAAAATATTCTTTTCGTGCAATTCAGTAATAATTTTAACAGGATTAAAATAATAAAAAAAAAAAAAAACACAACTCGTACTCGTATTTACACTCGCACTTTAGCACCGTTATGCGTGACACCCGCTCCCCCCACAATACAACAACTGACTGAGCGTGCGAGCGAGCGAGCAACTGAGCCGCTACCTAATTGCCTGTCTGCCTTGTTCCTCGGGAGCGGAGCAGTGTTGTCAGTGTTTAGCTAATTTATTGCTAGATCTAGCTAAAAGATTTTTAATTTAAAGAAACACACTTATTTTTATACCCTGTGGGGGTATATTAAGTTTGTTAAAAATATGTAACGGGCAGAAGGAAGCATGGCCGACCCAATAAAGTATATATATTCTTGATCAGCATCAATAGCCGAGTCGATATAGCCATGTCCGTCTGTCCGTCGGTCCGTCGGTCTGTCGGTCTGTCGGTCCGTCGGTCCGTCCGTATGAACGAAAGGATCTCAGAGATGGTAAGAGCTAGAAGCTTGAACTTGGTGTCCCAGCACTGGAAATTTTTGCAGGCAGATCAAGTTTATCTTTTTTTTTGGATGCCACGCCCTCTTTGCCCACAATTTAAGTAAAAGCTTATAAAGCAAGCAGTTTTGTAGCTCAAAAACCTCATACCAAGGGCAGTTTTGCAGCTAGAGACTTGAAATTTGGCACATATAATAAATATTTTGTGGTCAATGTGTCCAGAAAATTTTATCACGATGCCACGCCCCCCTTGCCTACAAAACGGAAAAGCTTATAACAAGAGCAATATTACAGTAAGAAACTTGAGATTTGGCACATATGATAAGAATCTTAGGGTCAATGTGTCCAGAAAATTTAATCGCGATGCCACGCCCCCTTCGCCCTCAAATTAAGTAAAAGCTCATAAAGCAAGCAGTTTTCTAGCTCAAAAACCTCATAACAAAAGCAGTTTTGTAGCTAGAGACATGAGATTTAGCACACATGATGAGTATCTTGAGCTCGATTTGTCCAGAAATTTTTATCACGATGCCACGCCCCCTTCGCCCACAAATTAAAAAATAAAGAACTACTAGAGAATTTCATCTGGAGTGAATTTGAACGGGTTCCTGTAGACCCACAGGGTATATTACGGTCGGGGTCCCGACTGTTCCGCTTGTTGTATTTGTGGTTGCCTTTTTTAACCATTTATGTTTTATTTTCTATTTCTGGTTATAGTGTGTATTTTATTCAAATCTAGCAAATCAAGAGCCGAAATAATTCTTTTTTTTTTTCAATAAATTTAAGTTGAAATACTACAAAAAATTAAAATGTTTCAAAAATTGGCAATTTCTTTGAAAGCTTTTTATTAAGCTTATGTGAAGACTGATTAAAATACAAAATATTTTTTAAATTAATTTCTTAATAATGTTCGGTAATTCAACACATTCTACTTAATTAAGTTTCATATCTATAAAGTGTACTTATCGATTTATGAAACTATAAATCTTAATATTTATATAAAATGAAAGATAAAATAGCATTTCACGATTTTTGTAGTATTTCCCCCAACTGACAAACGAATTTTGACGAAACACAATTAAAATATTTGAGTACCTCAATTATAATATTTTACTTTGCTATTAATATATAGGGAACTATTGATTTTCTTTTTAGTAAATTTTATTTATCTGGCAATTAGAACATGTAGTCATATCATTTCTTAAAATAGCCAGATTTCTAGTTTATAGCATTTCTTGAATTGTCTGTGCTTTTGTCAGTTAAAATAGCTAAAACGGCAACACTGTAGCAGTGTTGCCAAGATATAAATCAAAGTAAAAAAAGCATGAAGCTTTTATGTCCGCTCTGACGAAAAAGAAGCATGAGTAATTAAACAACAATAAGTGTATAGCTAAAAAAAAGGATTAAAGGACATTTGTTAATTATAATATGTTATTAAACATTTTATAGTACATATGTACATACATATCTACTAAAAGTTCACTCTTATAAATATTTTGTGTGATAGAATTGGCAACACTGTTAAAGAGCGACATGCGAAATTTGAGAGAGATTTACTCTCCCATGCTCAGCTTCAACATCATTTGAGTGCCCAGTTATGTTATACATATGCATATGTATATGTGTGTGTTTACGAGATCGAAGCTGAAAATTATGCACTTAAATAAGAATCTATTTAAAATATATGCATTATTAATTAATTTGTATTAAATACGAACTGATCTTTCGTAGGAAAACCTCAAAAGACACAACAACAACAATGTGCAACAGAAGCCGAAAAGTAGGCCAAGAAAATGTCAATAAAACGCAGCAAGAAACAATAATAATTATTGTTTTATATTAATGTGTAAATGATTGTTTTACCGTCAAAAACCAATTAAATTTTAATCAACTAACCTACTATATAAATTATAAAATAGTTTTGCATTTTTGAATAGCATTTTTGCAAAGGAGGCGGACTCTATACTATCCGATAATAAAGCCAATTTTCATATTAAATTGACAAATCAGAGCAATTTCATTGTTGTTCACTATGGGAACTTTTTCAATTGGCACTGCCTTTTTTCTTAAGTTTAGGTATTAACTATATAAAACTACATCCTATCTGTAGATATTATACATATGTATAATTGGTATAAAACATAACTTTGGTAGGAACGCCTAGCAAGATATATGTACGTGGCAAACTCACCAGACATTTTGGTCAACATAGGACTATACTACGATATATCGTATGGATCAAATAGAAACAATGTAAAAAACCATCAATGCATCGGACATCGATGGAATTTTCAAGGCTATACCTCGATATTTCCCGAGGTTTTTGTTGATTCCGATATTTACCGATGCCTCGATGTTTACTAGATAAAAACATCGGTCAAATCAGTCGATAAATTTCAAGACATCAACGGAACTAAATGATCAACAATCAGAAACTTATTTAGTTATCACACTGTGTAGATTTGAAGTATTTCCTATTAAAGCATAGTCGTCTGCTGTTATTTTAGGTTCTTGATGGCATTAAAAGCAGTTTTTGTTTCGTCATATTGATAATTTCAACTGATAAACTGGCTTTAAAAGCCAATGACATCGAAAATTTGTGCCCAATGCTTCGACTAACAACGAGATTCATTTTGAAAACGCTGATAAACATCGACATCGAGGTTTCCATCCAAATTTACATTCCTAGTACACTTAGTACAAACCTCTCGGAAAATATTATGACAATTTGGTGTTTTTTTTTATCAATTCAAAGTCAAATGCCAAATGTAACATAATTTTACAGCACGTGCTACTGTGTAAAATCATCTGAGTTTGACAGTTTATATTATAACTGTGGTGCGCACCGTTAAAATTTCTGGTACGCAACATTATAGAATGGTATATTTTCTTATTAAATAAGAAAAGAAAAAAAAAATTTAAAACTTCCCATAGTGCAGTTTATGGAAGAAGGAGAGCGAATGAATGAGTAAGAGCTGAGAGCGAGCGAAAACGCAAATGCGCATTTCTGTAAGTGTGTGTGTGTATTGTGGGCTGGCAAGGGGGAGGGGATAATATGGCAACGCCGGCAAGTTCAATCACCTCTTGCTGCTTGGCATTACAAGCCGATTACTGCCTTCTTATCCTGTCGTTTGTATAAAATAAGGCAATTGATTGCCTTCGTTCTTTCAATAAGTAATTTCTATTTGGCTGCAAAGCAGCAATTAATATAATTACACGTGGCATATGATTGATATGCACAATGAAATGCTTTTTACTTAAATGCCAGCTTATACGTAAGACTTGAAATAAATCCAACACACACACACACACACATACTTAACAGAAATTACTAATACGCAAATACATACATACTATACACATTGTGGTGTAATCATCAGCGATGTGTGTATTTCATTTGCATATCTCTACACACACACACATATGTAGGTTACACGTGCAGGCTATATGTATACATACACATGTATTAACATATCTGTACACACACACATACATTTGCTCATTAAAGTATGCTATAAAAAAATACCAAGAGCTTTGTATATCTATGTATGTATGCAATGTCTGCATGTGTGATTGTAACTAAGTACATTTTCGATTTCGATTTTTTATAAGCAGCCAAGCGACAACGATAAATTTATGCAATGACCTTGACGCGCATCGTTGAATTGTGATTTGTTGCTATGTATGTATGTGTTTTATAATGCATGTAAGCATGTAGTGATGTTCATTCGTTAATTAGTCATTCCTTAGGATGAACGTAAGTATGTATGTATGTATATGTGATACGATTATATATATGTATGTATGTATTTTCAGAGACCAAACGTAAGCAATTATATGCGAGCGCCACATTGATTTATTTTCTTCTTTTTGAATTTCATGGTATTTTTAGCTCAACTGAGCAAAATTTCTTGACAATTGTATGTACATACATGCATAAATAAATACATGTTTTAATAGATACTCTTATAATTAAACATTTTTGCCGCCAAAGCAAAAAACACTAGTACACCTCCTGCCCGACCTTCCACACCATCACAGTGCCAGCAGTACATACTACATAGTATGTACGTAAGTATGTGCGGGAATATGTGCATAAACGTATATGTATGTATGTATGTATTGTATGTATCACTCGTGTTTATGTTATGCCTGCAGTTTTGATTTTAAGTTGTTGTTTCTGTCAGCGCTCCTAAATGTATGCTCCTATATTTTCCATTTTTTTATCTATGTATTTATTGGGCAACTACTGTTGTAGGTTTTGTATGCTGCAAGTTAAAAGTTTTCACTTACGATTGTATAAAAAAAAAGGTTTGACGTTTTCGCGCACCGTTATGAGCTCACTAACACTCGGGCAGCTGATGCTGCGGCTGTCACGTTACACTCACACACTCACACACATAGAGAGCGAGAGACAACACACACACACACATGCATAGATACATACAGACACATATTTGATTATTTGCTATTTTGCTGATGTTCGCTATTCATTTTTAAACAACATCCCTTGCATACTTACGCACACATAGTATGTATGTATGTATGTACATCTGCATGCATAATATATGTTCTAATGTACCATATTAATATAAAAAATTAATGAAAAAAATAGAACACACACACACGAGGACCGTTCTAATTTTTATGTTCTTCTCTTCCTGTTTTTACATATGCACACACACACACTGACATACATACAAATGTACACACTATTTTCCGTATTCAATGTGTGTGTGTGTGTGTGACATCAAAATATTGCAACTATTTATTGTTAAATATCACAAATTAATATTTACATACACGCTCACACATCAAAGGGAACATGCCTTTGGCATTTTATGTTTAATTTAAATAAATTACTGTTTGCGTTCTTTAGCGTAAAGCACGTTGAATATATTACGATTTTCTGCTCTCTCTCTTATAAGCTCGCAAGTTACTTTGGCTGCTGGCTCTGACTGCCTTGCCTGTCTGCCTGCCTGTCTGTCTGCCACACATAATCGGCGCATGCGCTTCGCATTCGCACTGCGGCTCAGAGTTTCAATACGATGAAAACACGGCAAATGCAACGTACATACATACATACTAAAGCACGTGCATATGTATATTAACTCATTTCTGAAAAACTATCGTTAGTACTATCGATATATCGTATATTCATTTTATATTCCACTATCGATTGTCATAACATTTATCATCGTAAATACAATAGGTGGTGTTTTGCTTGCAATCAGACAGCAGGTGGCGTCAGTAAGTGGTACAAATTGTGGCTGGTACGCAGAGTGGTACTCTTTTATTTCGTTGGTACATACTTTTCATATTTTATATTTTCCCAACAAGCATATTTATAATTCGAATAAATATGGAATAAAACTAAAGCATGAGAATCCCACAAAAAAATTTACCATATTGAAGTGAAGTGGTCCAATGTACCAAAATATACAAAATTTACCAATTTTGGTACAAGTGTACCACTGTAAATTCAAAAAATCATATTTTTTCTTATTACAAAAAAATATGTCTGTAAATCTAATGATTAAAATTTGGAAGGGCTTATGAATGATTAATTTAATTTTCCCCAACATTTGGTAAATTATTAGCTTTACTTCATCTAATTTATAATTGAAATTGTGTTATTATAATTAATCTGTTGCATAAATATAAAAATTTCTTCAATTTAATTTAAATTGCGCGCCATGTTTGCTGTGAAAGTCAAGCACAATCGATAGTATAGTGCTAATGAACACCTTGAAGGGCGCCAGCACCGATGTTTCTGCAGTTCCAGTGTGCGCCTTGTTATCGATATATATGTACCGACCATGCAGACACAAAAAACAGCTGTTCGTACTGTTTGACTTAAACGTGACCACGAGTCACAAATTGTTGTTTGGACTTTTATTATAATGGCAAGGAAACGTAAAATTCCCGTGAGGAAGCATCATGGAGTGCGTGATCCGTTGCAACAAATCGAACAGAGGGAGAAGAAGTATGTAATGAACTCCCATTGCGTTTATATACTATACATTAACTATTATTTGCAGACTGGCCAATGTGACTAACAATCCGCCAACGCAGAAGGACGATCAATTCGGTGGTTCCTACAATTTTAAGCAGTTTAAGAAAATAGCCGACGCCGCGAAGGAGGGAAAGAAACTGAAAATGGGTTGTGTGGGCAAAGAGGATATGCCGAAAGTGACGAACAAAAAGAAGACACAACCAGTTGTGGGCAACAGACACGCAAACATCAAACAGTTGGCCGATGAAACGGACGAAGATTATTTACGGCGTGTTAATCGCATAACTAGCGCATCTCTAAAGGAAGCCCAATACGAGGCCAAGTATGGTGTTAATGTCATTCGCAATCCAACAACGGGTGAGATAACACTACAAAAGCGACCCAAAAATGAAATTGATGAGCTGCTCAAGAAGAAGCAAAAGGAACGACGTCAGAATAAGAATGGACGCAGGAAACCAAATGCGACAGTGAAGAATCCCATGGATGCCAAGACGAGCAAAGAGCTTATTAAACGGGCATTCAAAGAGGCTGATGTGGAGGATCAGCAAGAGGTAAGCAACTGCTAATAAAACAGCTAATAATAGCCCAATTATGTATAACTGTTACCAAATTAAATCCAAGGCCGCAAATCTCCAAAATGTTTGGATAAACTTCGGTTTGTTGGTTCGTGTCATAGAACAATATTTTGGTTTGGTTAAAGGACTGGTTTAAAAAGCCCCTGAACCCAAGGCTTGACTCAATTTGGTATAAAAAAATTAATTTATTTTCTTAATAGATTAATTTAGTAACAAAATACGTGACGCATTAAAGGAAACTTGGCAAATCCCATAAAGATCAGTCGATACAACCATGTCCGTCTGTTTCTATGCAAACTGATCTCTTGGTTTTAAATCAATCCTAATGAAACCTTGTACAGGTCCAACTTTTAACTGCAGACAGTATATATGTCTGATTAGATCACTAATCTTATGAAAAGATAGTTTGTTTTCTGAGATATTTCAGCCAACATCACAATTTATGCTTTTGTCAATGTTCTTATTCAGTCAGAAATACCTTTGATTCAATTTGGTTTATTATATTTTATATATAACATTAAGTTTTAGTATGAAAGACTACGATTTATTGAGATCATATTTTAACGAAACTCACAGGTATTATATAATTTATATTTGAATCAAGTTTGATTTAAATCGATCCATTTATAGCTGAATGATCATTCAATTATTAAAGACTTGGCTCTGCAATGCAATAAAATCATTGACATTTCAAAGATAAATTCATTTGTAGCAGTTGCAAATAGTTGATTTTTCCCGGGAGATGTGTCTTAATGCTTATCAAGCCACTTTTTTTCGGTTCCTTTGCATATATCCCCGTCAAATAAAGAGTGTTCTATTAACACACGATAAGAAAATAAAAGTTGCTTAGCATTTGAAACACATCAATGAAAGAAAATCGATGGAATCAATCGATGTTCTGTAGAACAAGTAAAATTTTGTGATTGTCATAGAGATGAGAACACGTAAATCATTAAAATTATATGTTAGAATTATATCTGATTGTCTTTAGAAGGGAACATTAGTTTTGAAATTATGAAGAACGAAATGTATATAATGAAAGAACTCTAATTTTATCAAATTGCTAGATGGAGAAAGTGTTTTCACATGGGTCAAAATGGGCTTAGGTTTTAAAGATGCTGCTTAAAAGAGAAATAAACAGTTCGGTCATTAAAAGAACTGATAACTTTGGGCTTATTCTATCAGTAATCGCTTCTATACTTGTGTTAAAACATTAATACATACATACCTGCTGAAAGACATGAAATACCTTTTAATACAATTCAGCCAACGGCATGATAACTTTTGTATTAAATCAGCCTGTTAAGTCTTTGAAAATTCTGGGAGACATCTCAGATTCGTTGTTTGTTAAAAGCAAAGCTGGGAATGTTGGTTAAAATTATTTCACATAACACTAAACAATTATTTGATTTAAATTAGTTTCATGCCTCAATTACCATTAAATTCTGTTGGAAATTCATCAGCTTTTAAGACCTATCAGTATTAGAAATGACACTATTTGTACGATACATTTTGTGTGATACAGATACAAAAATTTGACGTATTTGACTGTTCCCAATGTGCTGCAAAAAGTAATAATCAGATAAAATGATTGGGCATCAAAATTACTAGCTAAATTCCATCTATTTCAATCAGTTCACCTGGTGTTAGATGATACTAGATGTATTCTGCCTATAAGTTTATCATATGAAAGATGGTACTACTATCGATTTAATATTAACTTGATAACTGACAATAACTGATTGGTTAAACAACTCTCATTCACAGGTTGCTCCGCCTACAGAGTACAAACGAGATGTTTTCAAATTCGGAGAGATCGTTCATGCGCCGCCAACGCTTAAGACGCTGCCACGCAAGGCGAGCAAAAATGAGACTGTTCCTCGGCCCGGCCGTAAATCGAATCTGTTGCTCAGAACGCTAATGGATCCGGCAACACAATCGAAGGAAATATCGACAACATCGCCAGCGAATGCCAAGAAGAAAGCTGGCCAAAAGAAGAGTACATCAATGAAATTGCAACTGAAGGGAAAACGAAAAGATTTGCCAGCCGCAACACGCAACATGCTCGAGGGGGAGAGGAGCAAGATGATTGATTTGTATCGCCAGCTGAAAAAAGAACAGAATCAGACGACAAAGATCGGAGTACGGCAGTAGCAATAGTTAACATTTTGTTGTTATGTTTATTTATCTTTTTATGGCAAACATTTCAACCGTGAAAGAAACAACAACAATAACAATATAGTACAACGGTATATTTGTAGTTCAAACTTGTTGTCTTCTTGTTTACCATTCATGTTGTTTTCTTTTCTTTTCGTTTTTTCTGTTTGTTGTTTTGGTTTTATTTTGGTTTCAGAATTTCGAAGTTTTGTCGCTAGCAACACGTAGGTGAACGACAGAGGATAAATTTAGCACCGCTTTTGTCCATATTTTTGGCTACACAACCAAAAACGCACATAAACTTCTTACATGGTAATTTTTAGAAATTAGTTTCATCTTTTTTTTTTTCTTTTTTGCATTTTGTTTTTAAACGATTGTAAAATGGAACACGATGTTCTAAGGTATCCTAATAGCTAATACAAGGTCCAGCATTGCGTTGTTGTTGTCGTTGTTGTTGATGTCTCGACAACGATGCTCCATTATTTTCGACTAATCAGGTACTTAGGGTCTCTACATGCCGCCGGAGCTCTGCTTTTGGAGCATCTGTGCGAAGCGTTGTGTTATCAGCAGCGATGTATCGATGAAACGATCCACACAATTGCTCAGACACGTCTCTGTGGCATGATCGAGTTTTGTGCTCGGCTTTCCAATGCACTTCTCCCAGCAGATCTCGTTGAATTCGTGTATCTGAAAACAAAATAATTGCATTATTATCTTGTATAATAGTAATATAATACATAACTAAATTGTAGGAAAACTAGACTGTGAAAGACCAAGTACTTATTATGTAAACAAATAGGAAAGCTTTAGCTTGAGAGAGTGCTCGACTACAACGTACCCTGATACAGTGCGTAAGTTACTCTTAACAGCAAGCATTAAAGCGCATAAATACACGCGGACAAACACGCCGCAAGGTTGATGCTTCTAGCTCTCACCATATTCGAGATACTTTCGTTCATACAGACGGATATGACAATATCGACAGGGAATCAAGCATAGTATATAAACATTATAGGATCTATTACGCACATTTCGCCATTGACGAACTTAATAGAGTAATTAATAAAGTACAGGGTATAAAAATACTGTTTGGAAACTGTACAAAGTACAAAAAACAGAAACTTATGATAGTATCTGTAAGAAATGTGTGTAACAGGCAAGAGAAAGCCTGACCGACCTCATAAACTATATATATATTCTTGATCAGCATCGAAAGTCGAGTCGATATAGTCACATCTCAGAGACTATAAGAGAGCTAGAGACACCAAAATTGGTATGCAGGTTGCTCTATTTACTAAATAGCACCAGTTTGTTTTAGAATGTTGCCACGCCCCCAAAAACAAAAGACAATTAAAAAAAAAAAAACAAATAAAACGAGCAATTTAAAAGCTAAAGCATTCAAAATTGGCACACATGATAAACACATTTATCCCAATGTATTCTATATATTTCATTGCGATCGGATAATAAACTCAAAAGTTATTCAAGAAACAATTTAACGCAGTGTCGCGCCAAAGGAAGAAGAAGAGAACACTGAACTGTGAACTTCGAAACTTGCAGCGTGTTTTTATTCGCATGTGTTTTTAGTTGTTACAGAATTTCAGTACAGAGTCTCACACAGTCGAGTTCTCTCGTCTGCTGTCTCGCCGACTAGTTTTCAATCAATCTTTACAAACCTGTGCATTGACCTGCGCCTTTTGTTTCTCAATCATTAGAAACTCCTGCAGTTCCTTATCATTGCCGCTTAGATTCTCAAATTCGGACATGTCTCTAATGTATGGTTAACACTTTCTGTTAAGTTTTCAGTGAAATTATGTGCACAAAAAAAAATTCTGTTTTTCTCGCTCCGATACTTGGAATTTTTGTTGGTTTTGAGGTTATATAAAAACTGGCAGTAATAGAGTTGCCAGAATGTTGACAGCAAATACCGAGAGTGTTGTAAAATATGAAATATGTTTGGCCTGCTAGGGCTGCAAAATCATTGATACTGGCTATAATAATTGGAAAACATAAGAAAAATAAAGAGTTACATGTATTTAATTTAAAATTAAAGAATAATAAAAATATTGAGTATAAACATAAGTAATATAAATATATTAATAATATCAATGATATATCGATTAAAAGCACAATTTGACTGTCGATATTTATGCAGCCCTACTGTCAGGCTGCAACAAGTTATCGATAGTTGGTTCAAAGAAATAGCTAGACAAAAACAATCAATGGTAATACTGCATATTTTTCTTCTCCGTCGTTTTGTATTTACGAAACGCAAATAGTTTACAATTACGTCGGGTGCAAGCAAGTGCATGAACTCAACGAATAGCAAGCAAAAAGAGACGCAATTAACTGCACTTTAATGAGGTGCCGACGCAAACACAAACTGAGCCCAAAATAGGCAGCACAAATACAAATACAAAAAAAAAAGAGAAAAAAAATAATAATATTCCATAAAAGTGTTTTTTTGTTTTGGGTGATTGTGGCTGCAGTTGCCGTTGCAGTTGCAGTTGCAGGCTCTTGTTTGCCGCTGCACAGCGACACAATTGTTGGTGTTTAGTAGTGAAGTAGTAGTGAATACTTTTGGCTGCACTGTAAATTGTAAACGCCTTGCGTACGTTCAACATTTTTGGCGGCGCTGCTGGCATCGCCAACTGGACGCCAACAGCACACAATGGACGACAGCAGCAGCGGACGCACTTCGTTGGCGGATAGCACCAGTTTGGCAACGTCATCGCTGCGCAGCAGCAGCTCCAATCAAAACATTGCCAACGATGGCTTCATTCATGTCTTCAATTTGCTGAAGGGCGACTTTGAGAAATTCTCACCGACGCTGCTCTGCGAGGAAATCTGTTCGACAATGTGTCGTCACATGGAGATATTGCCGACAGCACAACTGTTGTTTGGCATAAGGGAGCATAGTAGCAACGGTGGCAGCGGCAACGGCAGCAACAGCAGCAGCAGCAGCAACAATGCCACAGCAAAAACACTGACTGTTAAACACAAATGGCAACTACCCGGTGAACATTTAAGCAGCAATATTCTCTATTGCTTTCGGATGCGATTCCGAGTGCCAGAACTGGACAGACAGCTGTCGGAAATCGATGCCAATTGTCACAAGTATCTGTACACTCAGATGCGTTACGATATGTTGCACGAACAGATCACCGAGATACGTTATCCGGATCACAAGGACAAGGTGATGGGTCTGGCCGTCATGGACATGTTGATCGATAAGGAGGAAAAACAACTGCCGCCGCAGGCCGTTGAGAAGGCCTACAAAAGTTATTTACCACGGAGTCTCTGGCGTGCTCATCGCATTTTTGTTCGTGCCAAAATACGCAGCACATTCCGGCAATTGAGCGTTAATCAGCCGGCGGTGAATAGTTTAAAATGGCATTATGTCCATCAGATTTGCCATTTGGCGCCCACCTATTTAACGGAACAGTTCAAGGCAACCGTAGAATATTTTCCAAATGAATCAACAACTGAGCCACCAACCGGAAATGGCAGTATCAGTAACTCAACGCGGACATCCACCACAACGCTAGTCACTGGCTCAAATACAACGTTGTCGACGACGGTTACTGGGCATGGCAATGGGAGTGGAAGTGGAAATGGAAGTGCAAGTGGAAATCAACGCAACGACAGCGGCAGCGATACGCACACTCTACGTGGTTCACACACAAACACACACACACATTCGCAATCACACTCACATCCACATCCACATCATCGTCATCGAGCATCACAACAGCAGCCAAACTCAATACCCGTCTATGTCCGTCTCTGGTTTCACGATTCGGCCGAACCGGGACTCAAAGTCGCACGCGTCACATCGGAGGCGACACTGAAAGTAAGTCATTCAACTGTCTGTCGGATCATTATCTGATTGGGTTTTTGCTTTCCTTGATTAATCTATTTAGTTTTTCCCAGTTTTCCGCAGTTAAAAATTGATAACATTTGGTATAGCCACAGATGTCTTCACTTTGTTTTTTTTAATCACATCAGCTTTATGTGTCCTTGTACATTCATCAGTCCTTTATTTGATTGTGGGTTATATACATATATATTTCGAATACCTTTAGATTTCTTATATTTTTAAACACTTCAGTCATATAAGTATGGCCCCTTCTCATCCATCTGTCCTTAATCGGCTGGAGTTTATCCCCAATATAAGTAGACAAAAATAAGTGGATTACCTAGAGACCTTCAACTCTGTAACTTCTCATTAACATCAACATCATCAACATCAACATCGATCCATCAATTGTCGTTTTCTAGGGTTTCCCCAATTCCTATATTTTTAAACACTTCAGTCATATATGTATGGCTCCTTTTCAACCATTTTCCTTAATCGGCTGGAGTTTATTCCCAATATAGAATAAAAATAAGTGGATTACTCAGAGACCTTCAACTCTGTAACTCCTCATTAACATCAACTCTACCACATTTAGCGCTTCAGTTTCGATCCATTACCATTGGCGTGTTCTAGGGTTTCCCCAATTCTTATCTTTTTAAACACTTCAGTCATATATGTATGGCCCCTTCTCATCCATCTGTCCTTAATCGGCTGGAGTTTATCCCCAATATAAGTAGACAAAAATAAGTGGATTACCTACAGACTCTTCAACTCTCTAACTCTTAATCAACATCAACTCTACCACATTTAACGCTTCAGTTTCGATCAATTAATTGTCGTTTTCTAGAGTTTCCCCAATAAAAGTTAATATATTTCGAATGCCTCCAGATTTCTTATCTTTTTAAACACTTCAGTCATATATGTATGGCCCCCTTTCATCCATCTGTCCTTAATCGGTTGGAGTTTATTCACAATTTAAGCAAAAATAAGTGGATTACCTATAGATTCTTCAACTCTCTAACTCTTCATCAACATCAACTCTTTCACAAGTAAAATCGATAGTAAAGGGAATGCTCAAAGACTTTTTAACGCTACAGTTACACATCCATCAATCTTTAATATGATTGGGGTTTTTATTAGGTTATTCTCAATTGAGATACCTTGAGATCTCTTTTCATTTTAATCACTTTATCCATTTGGTCTTAATCTGCTCAAGTTTTTCCCAGCTTCCCGCAATTACAATTGAAAATATTTGGTATACTCATCCACAGAGACGTTTTAAGCTATCTTTGAATCCATAGGTGCTTAATCTGATTGGCGATTTTCTAAGTTTTCCCCAGTAAAAATTAATACTTTTAATTTTTAACCAGAGATTAATACCGAAACAAATATCCGTTACGGTTTCGGTAAGTGCCAAAATGAGTATTTCGGAAAAGAAGTTCTATTTTGGTTTTGTCCTTCCGCTTCCGGTATATTTAGTACCTCAAAATGTCAAGGTAAAAGACTGTACTATTAATATACATATACTGCGAGGGCGGGCCGAAATGTTTCCAGTCTGACCGTGATGCAACAGTTTGAAAATTAGTTTTATATTTTATTTGTCAACATAGTAGCCAGTTGTCTTCAAAGGATATAGCCCCCTCATTTGAGGATCAGTTCTGTCCTTCAAGCGCAACTTTGAGCTTAAAGACTAAAGATACATGAGTCACTTGGAGTTAGATTTGGACAGTAAGGTGGGTGCTGAAGCAGTTCATAGGGTAATTCTTGAATTTTTGCCATGACAACTACTGATGTATGGAATAGAAATTGTTTTCTTCTGCCGTGGGGCCGTTTATCAGCAATTTCTGTCATTAGCTTAGCCTCCCGTTATCGCTTTTCCTTTCTCCAGCTAAACGGTGTATATAACTTTACGACTAACCCAGAACTTTACAGTGGAAAATGATGGGGAAAGTCCTCATAGACATATCGGTTTTTATTTGTGTAGGTTTGTTTGTTTGTTTGGGCTTCGGTTTCTGTAGTAGATTTGAACAGTTTCATATCGGTTAACGATTCCGGTTCGATATCATTCATTACTCATTTTCCTCAATGAATATTTAAAATATTTGGAATACCTACAGACTCCTTAACTCTGTAACTCTTTATCAGATTGAGCGTTATTTAGGTTTTCGCCAATACAAAATTAATATGTTTAAAATACCCATAGACTCACCTTTACTTTTTGAGCTCTTCAGCTTTGTGGCCCCTTTTTACATTGATCAGTCCTTAATCTGTTAAATTGTTTCCCAATTAAAATAAAGATAATTGGACTACCCACAGATCCTTCATCCATCAGTTTTTTCCACGACCACAGATGCCTTAACTTTTCAACTCTTTAGCTTAACGGTCGCTTTCATCCATCAATCCTTAATCTGATTGGGTTTTTTTTCAGGTTTTCCCCAATTAAAATGTATACATATGTATATTCGGAATATCTCCATATTTTTTATCTTTTTAAATTAGTTTAGTTTATGGGCCATTTCCATTCATTCGTCCTTATTATGCTAAGAGTTTCCGCAATTTAAATTATTTTTTTAAACTTTTTCAACACTTCAGCATCAATTTAAATAAATATTTCCTCAGATTTCATAATTTTTTCATTAGATTTCAATATATAATTAACATTTATTGATTTAAGATTTGGCAAAGATTATTTAAAAATTTTATAAACATATGATATTCAATTATTTAATTAACATTTACAAAATATACTTAATTTTTAATTTTAAACTGAAAAGATACAAGAATTAAAATGGAAATGTAGTTTTTAAATGATTTAATGATTAAATTATTCGCTATTTGTTACAAGAATTGGGAAAACTCCATAAAATCCCAATTAGCTCAATAAAAATTCGTAGTATTAGTAATATTTTTTGGCCCTTTTTCACGACAAGAAGATATGTAAGATTTTGCCCATATTTTTATTATTATATATATTTTATTATTTGAATTTGTTTGTTTCAAACTATGTGTAAAGTAATAATAATAATTTCATTATCTTTAGTATCAAAAGTTAGAAATGTTTTTATTAAATAGTTTTATAGGCTTTTTAAAATCAAGGAAAATTAGAAAATAATTGAGTAAATAAAATATGTAATTTTTTTTTTATATAAAAGGCTCGACCTAAAACCTTCATGGCTTCATGGGTTCCTGAAACCGGTCCGCGAACCGAACCGTTATCTAGCTCTTGGTTTGAGCTTTCTCCAAAATGTTGAAGGTTTGCTGCCTTGGTTGGTAATGATGAAATCAACGTGGAAAATGAGTGTGAAAAACATAACTTATGCCTTATTTAGGGATGTAAAACAAAAACCCATCGATCCATCGGACATCGATGAAGTTTAGAAGGCGATACCTCGATGTTTCCCGATGTTTTTGTTCATCCCGATATTTACCGATACCTCGATGTTTACTTCGATCGGTCTGATTTAGTCGATAAATTTCTAATTGAACGAACCAAAAAACAATAATAAGATTAAGATTAATTAAATGATCTACAATCAAAAACTTAATTCGTTTTCACACTCTGTATAGATTTTAAGTTTTTGTCTATTGCAAACATAATTCGTCTTTGCTGTTATTTTAAGTTATTGATGGCTTTCTTCATATTGATCCATTTCCATTTTATAAACTGTTAATGAAAATTTAACTTATAATTTAAAAAAATGCAAAAGCGTTACAAAAAACATCGAGACATCGAAACTTTGTGCCCGATGCATCGTCCAACATCGAGGTTAATTTGGGAAAACGCCAAAGAACATCGACATCGAGGTTTCCATCCAAAATTTACATCCCTACTGCCTTATTTCTATATTTCTAAATGTTACTTTTGTTAAGTTTCAATCGGATGGTATTAATATTGTTTTTATTTTTCTATTTTTCTTTTATTTAAATGCTACAAAATTTGCATTAATAAGTAATATATGTTCTTTTATAAATAAATAAATAATCTCATATTTTCTCTCTCCAGTGGAGTCCTGTTGCCGTCGTTGAGGACATTTTCTCGCTGTACAAGGAAAGCGAACAAGTTGTGCGCATGGAAATTGTCGGCTTTCCCAAGGGTTATCATATGCGCTTTGAAACCGAACACGAAATGAAATCATTTATATCCTATTTGGGCATTTACATAAGGTACGATTTGTATAATTAATGGAATGTAATTAAAAATAATAATAAACAAACACTGTAATTTAGATTGACGGTGAAATGGATGCAGGATTTGTGTCCATCATACAAGACACCATCGCTGGAGGAATTGGATCGCTTGTATTGCCATGGACCAATTGGCGGTGGTTATTCCTTCATGAAGTTGCACGAGAACGGCGACAAATGTGGCAGCTATATAGTGCGACAATGTGATCGAGAGTACTATACATACTACATTGACATCAATACGCGAATGTAAGCATTGAAATTTCTGTTGGAAAACCCAACATAAAGTAAATCAGTGTCAGTGTTTTCATATCTTTCCAATGCTGTGTTAATTTGTTACTTGAATAACTTTAAAGTTTATTCTCCGATGTGATGTGATGATTTGTAGCCAAAACTGTGTTAAAGCTTTATGTTTCGTTGTATTGAGTATAGACATTTTGAACGCACCTAAACAAAAGAAAGAAACTCTTAGATGGAAAATGTTAAAATTGCTCATTTAATATAAATACAAAATATTTATTTGCTTAGAATATACAAGAACATACATTCTACATTCAGACATGGATATATACTTACTATATCTCTGTATTGATTCAGTTCTTGATGCTAATCAATAATAAGTATATGTACTTTAGGGGATCTGCCAGACTTCTATTCTGTCTATCTGTTACGCACATTGGCCTATCGTCAAACTTAATTGACCCTTTGTAATTCTTATGTACAGTTTAGAAAAGTATACTAATCGTCTATAAATGTGACTGGAAGAATGAAACGTAGCAGACACCATAAAGTATACACTTGGATCAAAGAGACCAAGAGCTAAATCTATCAAGTTTGGAGCACTATTAACCAGGCACAGAATATGTTTGTTTTTTTAGACCCTCTAATTTAAAAGAGATTTATGGTCTATTAAGTTTGTCAAAAAAGGTCAAAGAAAGTCTGGCAGACCCCATAAAGTATATGTACATATTCTTGATTAGCATCAACAGCCGAGTCGATATCGCCATGCTCGTCCGTCCGTCTGTCTGTCTGGCCGACTAGATCTCAGATACTATAAGAGCTAGATACACCAAATTTGGTATGTTGCAGGACAAGCATTTTGGTCCCAACTAGAGATGGGCCCGGTCCAGTTTGGGCTTCGGGTCCCGCGGGCCCTTTAAAAAAAATCCCTGGGCTTCGTGCATAGTTTCGAATGATAAGAATATTTCTATAATAAGTCTCTGCTTATAATATTTACGCGTCTCTTTTATCGATATGGTACTTATCGATATGTTTAGCAAACTTCATTTCACATGCCTATAAAAAGCGTCAAAATCGAGGCGGGTCTGAAGCGGACCCGTGCCCATCTCTAGTCCCAACGGATGTTATTTAGAAAACAATTTCTTCATATATCCCATATAATGAGCAATTTAAAAGCTAGAGCCTTAATTTTTGCCACACAAGACAAACATCGGATATATATTCTGAAAATTTCATCGCAAAGAGATAATAAACTCGGAAGTTATTCAAAACACAATATTACACAGTGTCGGGCTAAGGAAGAAGAGGAGAATCCACTTTAGGGAATTAACTAAAACCTCAAGAACGAGAAACAAGATATTTGATTCCATTTTTTAGACCCTTTACTTTAAAAAAATAAAAAGGGTCTATTAAGTTTGTCAAAAAAAAAAATGTGCGTAACAGGTTGAAGGAAGTCCGGCAGACCCCATAAAGTATATATATTCTTGATCAGCATCACCAGCCGAGACGATATAGCCATGTCCGTCTGTCTGGCTGTCCTGCTGTATGAACACCTAGATCTCAGAGACTATAAGAGCTAGAGTCACCAAATTTGGTGACAATACTCCTGTGACCCCCGAAAAGGTCAAGTTTGTTTTAGAATTTCGCCACGCCCCCTTCCGCCCCCAAAAATCGAATTCAAAATTTTTGAGGTCCCAGGACGAGTATCAGAGTCTTAACGTTTCCTGAAAATTTCATCGCGATCAGATAATAATCTCGGAAGTTATTCAAAAAAACTTTAAATCCCATATAATGGTCAATTTTAAAACTGGAGCCTTGAATTTTGGCACACAGGATAAGCATCGGGGTACTAATGTATCCTGAAAATTTCATCGTGATCGGATGATAAACTCGGAAGTTATTCAAAACTTAATATTACTCAGTGTCGGGCCAAAGGAAGAAGAAGGGCGCTATGGGGTACTTTTAGTGTTACTCTTATATCCTTTTTAAAGAATAAGTAAAGGGTGTCTTATAGTCGACTTCGACTGTAGCCTTTTCGACTGGTTTTTTTTTGCATTGACTTTATAAGTAATATCAGTAGTAAATGGGGCTGAAATCGGTTGACGTGGCACAAGAAAACTTACAAGCTTATGCTATTTTTAATACTTTGGCAAAATGGGTTAAAATTCGGGCTCTTATCTGAACAAATTTATAGTTTTCTATGATATCTAGGCCAAACTCATTAAAAATCTTTATATAATAGATAATGATCGGACTACTAAAGCATATAGCTGCCATAATAATAGTCGAGACTCTTACAGTATAAGTAAAGGGTATCTCAAAGACTCTCCGACTTGTTAAATTATAGCTACGTCAATTTTGCAACCCAGCAATGTTACAATTGCACTTTTACCCTAAGAGCTAGATACTCTAAATTCAGTGGACATGATCCCAACGAACATTCAAGTGTTTTAAACATTTTGAAACGTTCACACAAATTGAGAGAGAGAAAAAAAAGACACCCAGTTTAAAAGAGAAAACCCTCGTTTGTTTTTAATGATAAACATTTATCTGTATTACTATCAATCATTTCATTTAATCGTATTGGTTATCGCTCTTTAAAATTTCAATTTGATATGGTTGTGGATTAAAATATGCATTTAAATTGACTAAAAGTTACCTTATACGTTCTTATATATGTTTTAATTAAAACATCGATTTTGTTCTAATGTGATTTGTGTTTATAATTTGCAGCGTGGCCATGAACAGTGATCACGAGCGTTGTCAAACGGAAACATTTAAGATCGTACGTAAGGACAAACAATGGAAACTGGCCTACAATGGCGATGAGCACATCTTTGAGCATCTGCCGGAGTTGGCGCAGTTTATAAGCACAGACAGCAACGATCGCATCCGCATACCGGCATCTAAATATGATAAGCCACCGTTGTTGTTGCTCTGTTTGCCAAAAAATCTGAAAACCAAAAAGACTGAAATGGAATTGAGTGAAGCTGAGCTACAGCGACGAAATCCACAGATATTCAATCCCAAAACCGACCTTCAATGGTATCGAGGTAAGAGATCATCATCTATATTGGGAATTGCAAATAAGTATTATGGATTAACTTTACAAATATCCAACTTGAATTAATTGGCAGATGAGAGTTATTTCTTGTAAATTTCTTTATCTTTCTAAAATCTACAAATATGTAATATATTAATATTTGAAAATGAAATCTAAAAAAAAATGCTAATTGTATTCTTTTACGATTTACACAGACTCGATAAATCACAGCGATGATGACAAAGTGTTTACAATGCGCGGCGATTGGATACAACAGGGTTCATTTAAGGATGTTCCTGTCACAATGAAAATGCTTAAATATGATGCCAATTTTCAGGAGTTTATGCAATTGGCGCATACTTGGAGTCTCATACAATCGCCGCAGTTTATTAAATTATACGGCTTGACTTTATCGGTGCCATATACAATGGTTATGGAGTACTCGAAATATGGACCACTCAACAAATTCCTACAAGTGCGTCGAGACATTAGCATGTATTGTCTGTTGGATGTGATGCATGGTTTGGTCCGTGGCATGCATTATCTGGAGGACCATAAGATAACACATAACTATATACGCTGTGCGAATCTGTGTGTTACCAAATATGATCCCGAGAAGTATGTGCTTGATGCCAAAATCAGTGATCCTGGCTACCCGCGTCCCTACAAACAATCCGAGTGAGTATTATTTCATGTCAAGTCGGAAGTGTTAGAATGACTTCCCGACTGTGAGATACTCCTTACTCAAGAATTAATAGTATATATGTATGTATTTAAAAAATCGAACAATCTATCACTATATTATCCGATCTTGATGCAATTCAACGGGATTATTAATAATAAAAATGGGGGCAAAGGGGGCCATCAAAATAAGTGTTCTATCTTATAAACTGTGGGTGTTATGGAGTATTTCTCTTTAATATCCTTGGTGATGATAAAACACGTCTGTTCACTGAATTATAAGAGGCTCTAGATCTTATAGTCGCTTAAATACAGGGTTTCATATAAGTATGTGTTCCAAATTTTGCAAATCTAGCTCTTATAGTCTCTGAGATCCTCCTTCTTCCAATTACATGCATTGAAACACTTCTGTACTCAACGAGTGACAAGTATTAGAACTAATACTTTATAACACGATACGTCATGTGCAAATTCCGATTATTCTAGTAAGAATTGCAAAAACATAGTCACAAAAACTAAGATTCAAATTTAAGGAAACCAAAAATTAGAATGGATGCAAAGCAAGCAAAAGCTAGCAAATTTAATAAAGTAGAGCATTCTTGGTAATTTTTTACCCCCAAAAAGCCCTCTACACGAGGTAAAACTCTAGTGACGAAAGCTTGTTCAAGCCCCAACATTTCTGATATCAAATTTTGCGATGAACGTTATGTGAACTATTTTAATAAATATAAATTTTGTCACTGCGTAAAGGTCTGGCTATGGTCTGTGGTTTTTTGCCCCAACCGAACTCCCACATGCAATCGTGCAAAGTTTGACAAAGATATGCAAATGTCTAAATCTCGAAAAATATCAGACCGATCGGAGATATAAGTACAGGGTGGCTGATGAATATTGCTACATTAAGAACAGTGATGTCAAATTGGCCTTTTTCCGGATAGATTTGTCCGGTTTCTATCAGCTTCAGCCGGGAAAAATGTCAAACGTCTTCTATCCGGAAATCTGGTCTTTTTTAGATTCAATTTACCATCAAATTCTTCTTCAAATTGAACTTCTATGAACAATTTGACATCCCTTTTTGTGTACTGATATCGATATTTTTTGTAAAGCTCGAAAGTTTATCAAAGCATGGTTTCCAAGTACGCCAACATTCACCGCTTAAAATGGAAGACTGTTGAAAATACATTAAAGTTTTTTGAAAATATCGAGACTCTGCAGGCAACAACCCACTTTCAGAACTGATCATTTTCCAGCTGACTCTTCTATCGTAGCTATGGTCAAATGCGAGGTACGATTAGAAAGAAAATGTCGAGAAAGAAATCATCAAAGATGTCTTGAAACTTTTAAATGAAATAAAAAAAGTGCCTTGTTTTTTTTGTCTTTTTTTTAGTTTTTCAGCATATTTTCCCTGTTTTCTTTGGTAGTTTTGTCTTTTTTTTCCAAAAAATAATTGGCATCACTGATAAAGAAACTCAAATAACTTTTTTTGTAGTGTATGGAACTCTTTTCTTCTTTTTTTATGTTAAAGCACATTCAACTTTATTTCATATAGCTTAATTATTTTTAGATATAAACAATCTTCACTACGTGTGAGTTTTTGGGGTCTGCTTTCGTCACTAGCGTGGACTGCCCTCAACAGTGATTAGAAAAATGTAACTTATCTTTGTCTTCTGACTTCGGTTGAATTTTCTGTTCAAATAATAATGAATATTTTTATTTTATGTTGCGACGAATGTGGTCAGAATATTTGGTCATTAATACTATTAGTAAAAGTAACTTCTGGTTGTACTTAAGAGTAAGATTCTTGTTGAGTTTTCTATTCAAATAGTTATAATATAATATAATAGTAAACATATTTTTATATCATGTCGCTAATCCTATCAGCAATTTTGTTATTCCTAAAATTATAATAAATACTCAATTGATTGGTACGTCATAATATAATGTTTTTGCTGCTTCCTACAACTACTTAGGGTATTTGTAAAACTTAATATATTAGTCAATGGTATATTTGTATACATTGTGAGTCGATTGACATTTGTACGTCTGTCCGTCCGTCTATAAGAACGCGTGAATCTCACCAGCTATAAAAGCTAGTGACTTCAAATTTGGAATATAGGTGCCTAAATAGCATATGCAGGCCAGGTTTGTTTCCAATTTTCAATATCTTTTCGTCGCCCACGGAAATCGAAAGAAAACTATCACAGCCTCAAAATCTAAGATAACACAGCTTAACTTAACAGATAGTTGAAGTACATATAAGAAACTCTAAGCAATTTGCTGTAAGTTTTCTAGCGATTAACCCTCAAATAAAAGCGATATTAAGGAATTTGTTATAAAACCATTATTTCATAATAGCTGGCCAGAGCGAGAGTGCATATAAAAATGCTATTTGCGCAAACGAGAGCGCATGCTACAGTCTGATTTGTGCTGTCGGCCGCTGTGACGCTTTGTCGATGGAAAAAAGCTGAAAGCTACACTGAAAACTATACATTCTGTCGATGAAGAAAAGCTGAATGCTACTGGCGAACGTAAAATTAATATTAACGATTGCTACTATCACACATGCTTATTAAGATAACACTGTTTAGCTTTAACAGCATAACAAAATATAGTAATTTGCTGTATATAGAGCGATTTACATAGCGATTTATCCATAAATAAAAGAGATATTAAGGTATTATTATCGCTCGCTCTGTCTCGCGCTAAAAGAATAAACAATTTCCGTATTAACACTCGCTTCCCAGTCTTGCCAGACAATAGATTTCGAGCCAATTAATCAAATATATGAATACATATGTAAAAGCAATACCATATTAATCAAAATTCGTTTTTTTCTAAGATCTGCACAGGTTATCCCACTGTCCTAGTTTTGTATCTTACATTTTCAATTTTATGGTATTCTTAGAATTATTTTTACCAATTCTTATAGCACATATTATTGATGTTACAATATTTTTAGCTCATGTTGGATACCAATCAAGTACTATAACAACTTGGAGGCAGCCAAATTGGATTCAAGCACACAGCTCTGGGCATTTGCAACGACCATTTATGAGATCTTCTCCCGGGGACAGTTTGTCTTGGATCGTCTTAAACAGCGAGATCTCATACGTAATCGTAGCATCGATGGTGGCATACTAAAGCCGCTGCATCCACGTTTGTGTCCACCCGAGATGTATAACACCATTATGGATGGCTGGAGCGATGATCCGGATAAGCGATTCAGTCATCATGATATATTTACACGCTTGAATGCGATTAAAACACGTTTGCAACGAAATTATGATGTGCCTGAAACCGAAGCGGAATCACGTATGTGTAGAAGAAAGACATTCATATGCAATAGTTTAATTTTATTTCTTCTATTTGTATACAGTGGAGTACACAGATGATGGCGACTACAGTGGTGAATTCACGGCCATGAATAATGGCCATGGTATGACAAATGGACGCCACGACTCTGAATCGCAAATGGATGATGATACAAGTTCATTGAATCTATTTAGTGGTCCCGGAGAATTCTTTGCCAATTCACATGATCTGCCGCTGGTTATGACATTATCCGACTGCAAGGTGATTTATCGGGAGAAGGATAAGATCGGTCAGGGGCATTATGGCACCGTTTATCGGGGCGAACTCGAATATCACGATAAGGATCGACCGCCCGAACAGGTCGCTATCAAGAAGCTGAAAACCGTGCAGGTCACCAATGATTTTATACGCGAAATTGATATAATGCGTAAATTGGACCATCCAAATGTTGTTAAATTCAAATATTGGGCTGAAAGATCGCTGAGCATAATTATGGAATACTTTGAATTTGGTTCATTCATTGTGTATCTGAGTTCCCGCAAGCCAAGTCTCACAAATGCTCGTTTATTGACATTTGCTCTGGACATAGCACTCGTAAGTTTTTCCCTTCGGCATACGTTTGTCTCCGTTAACCGATTGTTTAAACGTATTTTTTTTTTTGCCAGGGCATGAACTATTTGTCCGGCAAGGGTTTGATCCATCGTGATCTGGCTGCACGCAACATTCTAGTCGATCGTTCATGTGTGAAAATCTCAGATTTTGGTCTGGCACAATTTGCCAATGCCGATGGTTATTATTATGGAATCAGTCAGCGTGATATACCCATTAAATGGTAATTGTGCAATGAAACTTTATAGAATATATATATATATATGTATATTAATGTGCATCTTGAATCAGGTATTCGCCGGAAGCCATTGAAACCTGCAAATTCTCATCGTATTCGGATGTCTGGAGTTATGGCGTAACGTTGTTTGAAATGTTTTCACGTGGCGAAATACCAAATCTGTCAAATGACAAACCCTGCCAAGATCTAACGCAAGAAGATTTCCTTAATCGTCTACGCAAGGGCGATCGGTATGTCCATATGTCAGTCACATGTTTTTTTCTTCTCAATAATTAATTGTTTTACCATCTGTTTGACAGTTTACCAAAACCTGAACTCTGTTCGGACTTTGTTTACAATGAACTGATGCGGCCGTGTTGGCACGAAACGCCAAAATCTCGTCCAACGTTTGCCCAAATTATACAAATCATACAGAGCGAAATTGGCGATAATGTTGCAAGTGCAACGCAACCACAACAACAGCAGCAGCTACAGCAACAACAGCAGCAACAACAGCAGCAACAACTACAGCAAACATCGCACCACAGAAACACAACATTAGAGGATGAATGACATGAATCGCATATGTATGCGAACACAACAACAAATAATGCGGCGCACAACAACCAACCACAACAACAACAACAACAGCAACAACGACAACAATAATCATATTGAAATTTCCGCAAAAATGCTAAACAAATATCACTTTGGCCTAGCCGTGTTGTGAACACGCTAAATACTATTGTTGAATGTTTTTTAATTTTATAATTTTAAGTTTGTTATACCTTCTATTTGAACTATACACACACACACACACACACACACACACACACGTTTTTAAAACGTCGGACGCACGTGCTTTACACAGCAATCGAGTTTGTTTTGAAATTCAGCTATACTTAATACCATATACTATAAAACTTATACACTTTCTAACTATCCTCTCTAAATCTATCACTATCTAAATCAAATTCTTCATTTATTTTTTTTTTTTATAAAACATTTC
The DNA here is from genome assembly GCA_958299025.2 of Drosophila histrio. Taxonomy (NCBI): domain Eukaryota; kingdom Metazoa; phylum Arthropoda; class Insecta; order Diptera; family Drosophilidae; genus Drosophila; species Drosophila histrio. Next base: position 30,242,750 of record OY282582.1, read on the forward strand.
CTTAATTTTACAACTTTATGTTCGATTTGCTCGGAGAAGCATTCAAAAAAAAAAAACACGTTTATAAACAATTCTCATTTTAATTTGTTATAACTTTTAGACAACATTGTTAAATATTGCTTAGCTTGATGTAATTTTAAAATGTACAACAACAAAATGAATTGAATATACATACATTGTTGTACTCAACACAACAACAAGCACACACTTACACACACCTTAACTTAATCGAGCGAATGAATTAATAATATTAATAATATTTCATGTAATGCTAATTTACTCAAAATATACTGCGTGCACATATAGTTAATATATATAATATAAATATATGTATATGTATAAACTTTGTAAAGAAAATGAAACAACTACAAATCGACCATTGACATTATCAAAGGTGTCAATTATAGTACTTTATATACACACATTTATGCCATTTTAAATCAATAAAACCAACGAATTGATTAACTAATTTTAATTGTTTTTGTCGTTTGTGTTGTTCGAATATGATATGATATGATAGAATTCATCTTAGCATTGAAAAAAAAAGGAAAACATATTTAATATGTTTAATTTAATTCATATTGAATTGTTTATTTCGATTTTAAGTCTTTGCCTGAAAAGATTAACCACAATTGTTGGGAAATGAAGGTGGTAAATCTATCAGCTAGATTTCTGATTATTTATGTCCTATCAAACATCCAAACATCGTTTACCATCTTACTCTAGTAGACTAATCAATCGTAGAAAAACTCTTCGTGTGGTTTTTCTTCATAAATTGATTATTGGCGACATTGTTTCTAGTTTCCTCTTAAGACAAATACATTTTTCGAACCACTTTTAGGCCCACTAGGTCCCTTCCTACATACATGCACTACTGACTACTGCTTTGCACAGTTCATTTTGTATTTTGTGCAGAAATTATAATAGTCTTTGACACGTTTTCTCTGCAAAACTCTCTCTGTCTTACCTTAAAATACTTCCTTTTCATTTCGAGAAATCTTTTAAGTCTTCAATATTACGATTAATATATTATTTTATACCGATGTATAACAAGTTTTATTGGTATTATGATACGAGCCCTTATACTTATTCCAATACTCATACTAGGCTTAATACTAATAACCATACTTATACCAATACTAATTGTAAAACTAATACTTATTGATCTGATTGGGTTTTTCAGAGGTTTTCCCCCATCCTTGCAACGAATGTGGTATCATTTTAAATTCATAAGTTTGATTACCCCCAGACTTTAAGTTTAACAACTTTCTGAATTTTATTCCTTTCAGTTTTTAATTTAAATAATATTTAATTATAATTCTAATTTTTTTTGTTGATTTAATATTCTATTTTCTAATGTAATTTTACAAAATTTTCAATAATTTCTTTACGACTTTTAAATGAATAAATAATCTTCTAAGTTTTATGAAACAGTTGATAAAATTATCTCTTTTTTCCTCAGCGTTCACATACATATGAAAGAGACAGTTGGAAAGTTAGAAAGAAACAGCAATGACAATGTCAATGCAAGACAAAAACTGATGAAAAGTCTGCTTTGTTATTATTGCAAATATATTCGCTTTAAATTGTTGACACGTTTCTAAAATATAAAGCAAACCAAACCGGATAAAACCAGATAAAAAGCAGTCGGAAAGACTACAGTCGAAGTCGACCATGGAAGACCCTTTACTAATTCTATGAAAAGGAAATAATAGTAACAAATTTAGATATTTATATATAAACCTAAAAATAAATTTATCGCCGCTTAAATTAGCTTTAGATTAATAAAATATAATCGGCACGAATCTAAAGTGATAATTTTATCATAAAGACAATTTGTTGTCTCTAGCTCTTATAGTCTCTGAGATCTAGGCGCTCATACTGACAGACGGACAGACGGACATGATCAAGAATATATCTACTTTATGGGGTCTGAGAGTCTGGCCTGAACTGAACTAGTATATGTAAAGATGATAATGACTTACTCATACTATAATCAAAGTTTTCACACACTAACAATTGTATTTTGCATTGATTACATTTATTTTAATCGTAGGTATAATATTTATATAATTATTATTCAAATAAAACTATTTACATGTGACTTGATAAACAACGTAGTACTTGTGTAAATATCTAAATTACACAGTTTTATTATGTACAGTTTTAATATTAATCACAGATCTGCTTTAATCGATGGCTTTACATTTGCCACAGCTCTCTTAACATCGCCCCATAGTTTATCAATCGGATTTTGCAAGTCGACTCGTATCTTTTGGGTCGTTATCCTGCTGAAAGGACCATTTCAATGGCATTTCACAACTGGTATTGAATTTTTTAATATATCGACATACACATATTTGTCCCTGATGCCATTTATCACCTGGATTGGACCAAATCCAGCAGACGACAAACAAGCCCCAATTAAAATGCTCAGACCGCCGGGGTTAACCGTCTTCTGGGTATCTTTGGGATAATATTGCGTGTTTGGTGGACGCCGAACATACTGTCTAGAGCCTAACCCACCAAAAATAACTACGTTGCTCTCATCCGTTCAGAGTATGTTTCTGGGACTTTTAGCAAATAAATGATGTTGCCTAAGTCGTCAGTAACCGGCAGATTTAATTCCCCTTTAATTTATTGTGCTGAAGCAAAGGATTAATCATAGCGTATCGAAACATTTGTCTATCCTCAATCAAATTAGTTTTAAACTTGGCACCACGTTTTTTTAGCCTTATTATAGTGAATGGCGTTAAATATCATAGGAGCTGTGCACATCTAATAATATTTTCAATTTCTTTATAAGTTTTGCCTTGAATTTTAAGCCTAACAATTAAAATATTCTTTTTGGCCGAACAATGTTTTCCTTGACCCACTAAAATACTTAAAAAAAAAAAAATGAAATTCCAATAAATTTCAATCTGTAAAATATAACATAATTAATAACACTTACTGTCGACACGTTTTTTTTTTTATTATTTACTATTGTTTTTAAACTTTTTCAACTTCTTACATCCAGCACTACTATTTTTTCTATGAACGACCAATTCTCAATTCATTTCTCTAAAATCGTCAAAAACAAATTAATTCTATCTGAAAGTATTGAGATTGTTTCGCAATTCAATTCTTTGCATTACATTCTAAACAAAAACTGTGAATTTTTGTATATTTCAACGGAAAAAGTATCATTTCATTTGGTTTATGTTTTGTGCAGTGTAGCACTATTATTTTAATGAACACAACGTATAATAAGTAGATAGATATTCCCGATTATGGCGATGATTAAACAGCTCAAGTCCAATAAATGTATTGCACAATATTATAATCAGAAAACGTCACACATTAACAATTGCATTTTGAATTGTTTACATTTGTTTTTTTAAATAATAGATTATAGCTTTTTATTTTGTATTGTATGTGTTTGTGTATTTGTATAATTACTATTTAAATAAAACTCTTTACTGTTGACTTCTTAACGTAGTATGTACCTTCATAAATATCTATATTACAATAAATTATTTATATTTATATGCTTGTGGAAGTGTTGAACTCATTGCAGTGGAAATTCCCGATCAACTATGGTGATTTGACTGACTGTATATAATAGTTGTTTTTATTTTTATATGTTTTCGTCAAGTAACAAATTAATTTGTATATTGTAGATTTCTAGTTTAATTGAAACAGCAAAAGACTTATACAAATATTAGACTATACCATATAAATGTGTAGTTAAATATAATAAAAATAGTTGACAAATTAACAATTGTATTTTGCACTGATTACATTTATTTAAATAATTGATTATTGCCTTAATTAATATGTATAATTGTGTACATCAAATATTATTTGTATAATTATTATTTAAATAAAACTATTTACAAATGACTTATTAACTTGTATAAGTATTATATATATTACAAATATGTTAATGTTGAACGCATTACAGAAGACATTCCTGATCCTTAAGGTATTCTCGATTGTGGCAATGATTTTTGTATGTTTGTTATGTTTTTGTCGAGCAACACATTATATTATATAGCAGAGATATAGAGTTAAATTAACTGAGTACAAATCTAATAAAAATCTTGCATTTGAAGTTAAATATGAGCAGAATAAACCAAATAAAATCTGAGCAAATTATATCATCTACTCACTGCCATTATGACTTATTACTTCTTAGCATACAGACGCTGAAATGTGTCGGAATTGCGAAAATATGTCAGATCGCCGAAGATGCTCGCAGGAACCCAAGGATCTTTTCCTCCTTGTGGCTTGTTGGCTTCTCGTTTTGTTAAACCATTTCACGATTGGACACATACTGTACTATACTATATTGACCAGTTGTCTGCTAGGAACCCTCCGTCTTCTTCTTCTTCAATGTCTCCAACACGCCCGCAAAGTTAGCCGTCTTCTTCTTGGCTGACTTCGGCGTCGACGTTTGGCTGCGTACACGCATCTGAGTCGGAGCAACGTCGTCGCTGAAATCAAAATCATTTGCCTTCTGTGGCCTGCAAGCGTACAAAGGAAACATTTGTTGAAAGATCGTCTGCACACTGAACTGAAATGTTAACTCACTCCTGTTCGACAGCTTCTGCCGCTGCTTCAAGTTCCTTATTGTTGCCACCGGCGCTGGCGTCCGGCGAGGGCGCACGACGGCCGGGGAATTGCCACTGCAGTTCCGGAATATTTCCAGCTTCGAGAATTAAATAGTAACTCTCCAATTCTTCGGCATTGGCTGAGAATTTATCAGCCGCTGTGACAGTCTCCACCTCTGTTGACATCTTTTAGTTTGCGTCTTTATTGGAGATGGGCGATATATTTATTTCGCTGATATTTGTCACAAGTATTTGAAAGTAATTGTCACTGAGCCAACCGTGACAAAATCACTAAATGATATTTTTTACTTCTTACTCAATGATATTTTGTCACGTATAGATATTCTGTTCCTAAAAGATCACCGAATAATATTTTGTCACAGATTGGTATTTATGCCACTTAATGATATTTTGTCACTGAATTAATGTCGCTGTGACACAAATATCACAATATCGCTCATCCCTAGGCCCAATCACAACCTCTTTTAGCAATGCTCAGTTCGATAGCTCTCCATTAATCGATTTCGATTATTTTTGTAGTGCTGCAAAGTAACGCGCGCAATTTGAACTTTAAGCACCGTTTATATATATATATATATATATAATTATCAGTTATGAGATCACAAATTTTTTTATCTATTTATAAGCAGCATTTTGGCCAAATATGTGTGTTTTCTTTATCAAACTACCCAGAAACTAGACGTTATTAGTCAAGTCAATAAATCATGTATGTGATTTGTAGCTTAACTTCTTTGTTTGTAACTTTTAAAGATAACTAAGTATTCCGACAACCACACATCGATTTGCAATTAAATGTTGTTTACCTTTAGATATATGATATAAGTAAGTAAGATAAAAGGACAAACTAAACAGAGACTACATATATTGTGAAGAAACTACTTTTATACTCTCTTACGACTATAGATTTTTATTTTATATATATATATTTTTCTTCGACACTTGCAGTGTCGTGCATACAATATTCCACTAATAGTTCCAGCACATCTTTCTACATGATGTAACTATTTTAATTTTAGCCAAATTTTGTCATAATGTAAAAGACAATGCCTAGCACACAGCCTGTGAAATTGGTTGAGATACTATCTCACAATTCTAGAGTCTTTTATACTAAAGATGGACTATCGACCGATCGACCGATAGTAGAGATCGACACGGGTCTGTTCGTGCTTCGTGCATGAATATCGGAACGCGCTTGCATGCTCGGGCCTAAGCAAAAAGCCCGTAGTCCGGTAGGCCTAAAAAGGAGGGCCGTGTCCATCTCTAGTTGCTATGTTCCTATGTCAGCTATATAATATACTATATATTGATCCAATCCAGCCGGTTCTGACACATACATACATATGTACTGTCTGCATCGAAAGGACGAACCCGTAAGAAGTTTCCATAGATTAAGAGGAACCTAACTTTATCGAATCAGCTTGTCATCCAAATCCAGATGTCTTTAAATGCGTTACACAGTTCGTGACTAAATTAAAATACTCTCGGCAAGAGTATAACAATTGCTTACATTTTTAAGGACTCTAACTGAAGATATTAATATTATTTTTGTCAATTTTTGGAACTTAAGCTGAAAATAAAAAAAAAAAGTTCGATATGTAATATATTATATTATTAGTTTTAAAGATTCGCTTAACTCGGTTCAGCCGGTTTGGTTAAAACGTTATCTTATCTAATAAAATTGACAATCTATAAATAAATAAACAACTTGCAAATTATTCATTATATTTTTTATTTTTTGATTACTAAATTCTTAGAACTTTATTCAAAATTATCATCTCATTCTTATGCTCATTTTAACTGGCTTACATTCATCCATCATCCAACTCTCTCTCTCTCTCGCGCTCGCTCTCTCGCTCTATCTCATCTTCTATCTCTCTGTTGTCCGCGGGGCCGACTCTCTGTTTGCCACTGGGGCGGGGAGGGGGGCGGCTTGATGCACAGAGCAGAAGAGCGGCGGATGCAGACGCAATTCGAGCTAATCATACTTGACACAATGTCCATATCATCATCATCATCATCATTATCATCATAATCGACTTTATCATGATCGTCGTCTTATAAATATACATATTATATTGTTTTGTTTTTGCGTTTTTTGTTTGTTTTGTTTTGTTTGTTTGTTGTATACTCGTATATGTATAAAAAGAATAATTATATTAATTAATTAATTAATAATAAACACACAATTTCATTGCAAAAAATTTCTACAATACGTAATTAAATACGGATACGTCCTGATCGTTGGTATTGCCACCGCCACCGCCTCCACCGCCACGATTTGATGAACCCGATGATTTATTGGATCCATGGGCAGCGATAGTCAGCTGATTGGTCTGATGTATGACAGAGGTGATGTCGCTTTGCGATGCGGATATATCCTTGCTGGTTAGCACATCGGAACTGCTCGAACCGGACGAGATATGGCGCTCGGCAATGCCGTACTGTATCGGCTGATAGCCGTGACTTGGATTGTACGTGGCCGAGTATGGCATATAGATCGGGGGATTTGGCAGCGGCCCAATATCGCTGGTAATACTCTCCGTATCGGCATGACTCAATGCATGTCCGTGTGGATGCGGATGATTTCGCATATTCGGATTACGCTCCTCATTCACCACATAATAGCATTGTTCGGAGAAGGTCAGCTTATTGACCGTATGCTTTATGAAATTATTACGCAACATTGCCGACACAATGCGACGCGCCTCGCGACGATCCTGAACATCTTCAACATTCTCCAGCACCCAATTGACAGCATCGGCCCCAATGAATGCATTCGGTATTGTTATCTTCAACCACATACGATCACGTATCTCTAAACCACTATCCGGCTTTGTCATTGCCTTAACAATTTCCTCAATATTATTCTGATCGAGTCGTTCCTTAATCGGCTCCGGTATATCCGCCATAATACTGTCGTGCGATGTCAATGCCTGTGTATGCGCCACCCATGCGCCAGGATCAATTGGACGCACCGGTTCCGTGCGTGGTATAGTGAAATAACCCTTGGGATTTGGATCCCAACATTTGGCCACTACCAGTTTTATCGGTCCCGGTTTCTGTACCACTTCACGCAATACACGCACCGCCTCATCATTCGTCATATTCTCAAAGTTCACATCATTCACCTGTAATATCATATCACCGGGTTCAATCCGTCCATCCAAAGCAACGGCGCCGCCTTTCATAATGCTGCCAACATAGATGCCGCCATCGCCGCCACGATTCGATTGACCAACAATCGAGATGCCGAGAAAATTAACAGCTTCCATATTAATGGAAACCGTAATAATGTTCAATGACATTGTCGAGTCCGTTATGGAACTGTACGACGATGTACGTGACATGCTCGGCGCACGCTTTTTACGTCTTTGCGGCTTCTTACGCACTTGCAGACGCTGTACGCTACTATAATCGGTCATGTCCCGATCCAATGTTAGTTCCGATTCGGTGCCAAAGAGGCTTGTAGAGTCCAAATCGCTGGACAGCACTGAGGCCGATTGATATGTGAGTGGCGGCGGTTGAAGCATTTGTAGAGCGCCAAGTTTGTGCTGTTGTTGTTGATGTTGTTGTTGTTGTTGCTGCTGCTGTTGTTGTTGATGCTGCTGCTGTTGATGATGTTGCTGCTGCTGCTGTTGTTGTTGCTGCTGCTGCTGCTGTTGTTGCTGCTGCTGCAATGCCAAATGATTACGCACTCGCATCTCACATTCACTGGCTGGCAGCTCGGAGCAATTGTCGGACTGATTTGTGCCATCGGCGGACACAAGCCACGATACGACGCGTCCATTGAAACAAGGCAATATTGTGGCGTCATCGGCAATTTCCTCTTTAACAACACCAAAATCGGCGTCCATTGATTTAAAGAAATACTTGTAATTGTTGTTCTGTTTATTGAGCACCATCTTGAAGTCTTTGAGCGTCACCTGAGCGGAGGGTATCGGTATTTTAACCAAATACGGTGTGCTCTCATCGTCAATGTGATAAATGACTTTCGTCTCTTGGCCATTTGGTCTATCTGTATCCATTGCGGCTGTTATGTTAATTAAATTCGTAGAAATCGCTGAATTTCCTTCAATTTGTATGTATCCAACTATTTAATATTTGTATTGTTATTTATAAACTCGAACACTTTTCGCTTGCACACAATTTTCTTTCTTATGTTATTTTCTTTTTTTTTGTGTGTTGTATTTGTGTTTGTTCGCTTTTTCTTCTTTTTCGCCTCTCGCTTCTCTCGCTTTTTGGGTTGGGTTGTCAATGGAGCCGCAGCAGCTCCTCCTCCGACATTATTTGTGTGTAGCACTGCACACGGCCGTTGTTGCAGCTCATCAATGGTTTGGAAACATTTGCACGCGTTTTTCGTACACTTTGCAATATTGTGTACAATTGTTTTTGGGCGTTTAGAATTATAATTTTGGGAGACAAAATATATATATATATTAGAGCTGCAAAACTATAGATGGCGCTATCGATATATCGAAAATTCTGTTGTCTTTTACAGCACTATCGATGGCGACTTTAATCTATCGATAGCTGTCACGCACTTATCTATCGTATAAACAAAACATAGGTGGAGCATTTTTCGTAAGCAGACAAGAGATGGCGCACTGGTGACGACATAAATTACAAGAAAAAGTGGCATATAAGTTTATGTCGTCACACGTCGATACCTTTTGGAACTTTCCCCATTTTTAAAGTTAAAGTTAATTAATTTGTAATCATGATGATGGGATGATGAAAACTTATTACTCTTTAAAAATTATCAGCTTTATTTAATATAATTAATTGTTACAATTGTTTCGTTAATGATAATCTTATTGTATAATTAAATAATATTTAAATTGTATTTCAAGTGCGCGCCATGTGGTCGGAACAAAACCAACAGAAATCTGAAATGGCGCCACCAGCGATAGTTTGAAACCTTTGTTTGATAACTATCGTGGTAAATTTGGCAACACTTTTTATACCCACACACAAACAAAGCAAAGTTCAGCCAACAACAAATGCCTGCAATTAAGATAGTAAACAAACACATTTGCTAATAAAATAGTAAAAAAAAAAAGGAGTTTGCATTAATAGGCAAGCTGCATGTGGCCGCTATAATTCATTCTTAAAACGCACTGCAACCAATTGATATATTTTTGTTAAATTTTGAGTGGGTACACACTGGTCAATTTCAGTTATTAGCTGCAATTTAAATAAAACTTTCTTTCAACTTACTTCATTAATGTCGCCCGCTGAAATAACGATGATTCCCAACCAATAAAATGCAGAAATAAAATCAATCCATTTATAGATTAAACCTTTAATCGATTTACATAGAAATAAAATAAAATATATATTTTTTTTTTATTTATAACTCCTTTCATCGTTTTACATTATGTAGAAATAAAATTAAATATGCATTTTTCTTATATTTTTTTTTGTTTTGTTTCTGTTTTATTTATGGACTACACCCAACATTCTGGTGTAGAATATGTTTATCTGTTTACATATAAATCAACTACAGTTTTATTTATTTGCAAATTAAAAAGTGATTTTTGTTTTTAAAAAATTACATTATGTAAAATTATTGTTAAAATTATAGAGTTTTTACGTCCAGCTCTCCACTTGAAATCAATATAACTCAGCAAATTTGGGTTATTTAATTTTTAAATACATATAAATATATATATATTTATATATATATCAAACAATGATTCAATATATATATTTATTCACATATAAATATATATACGTATGCATATCAAATAAAAATGTGTTGTAGTGCAATTTGAAAGTTAATTCTTTCTCTGTGTATTGTTTTATTATTATTATATGTATAAGTATTTTATGTAGAAATATAACGAGCAGCTAAAGTAACTATTACGCTAAAGTAACTATTACAACTAATTTAAATCGAATTTAAAAAAAAAATGAACCATTATTATAGGTAATCCAAAAAATATATATGTTTCTTTCTGTTTCTGTTTCTGCAAATATGTGTATTTACGTACGTATAATAATATATATAATAATTAATTATGTTACGCATATATATATATATATATAAATATATATATATATATTTATATATATGTATATATATTTATATATATATATTTCTCTTTTTTTTTTATACATACCCCAAGTGGCAACAACATCAATGGGGTAAATTGGGGGACTGCCTACTTGGAAGTGACCATTTCCACCAGATCACTGGACAATGCCAGCGAGTCCACAATATCAATCAGCAACTCCACATCCTTCACGGTGTTGACCACCTCGGGTGCACCCAACAGATTCACATGCTTGCCCTCAATGTTTGCATAGAAACATTTGTTCTTAAATATGATGGCACGATCAAAGGGCACCCGACACTTGCTACGATCGAGCACAGATCGGCGGAAGAGCACACACGATGGCTGGTATTTGTGACGCTCATCTTCGGGTATATTATAGGTCTTTAGATCTCCGGTAAATATGGTCATCGTTTGGCGTTGCATCAGCGATGGCGACACTTTGTATAGGGTCACTTTGCTGGTCCATTTACTGGATGGCATCTTAATGCGAGACGCCACATTCGCCAGCTTAACCAGCGGCAATTCGAGGCAGGTGCGTTGCTGGCGCGTCTTATTGGATGACTCTTTGGGCGTACTAATCACATGCCAGGTCTCATAGCAGGTGATCTTCTTAACAATGCGTCCATCCTCCTCACAGTATGTGGTTGTCTCGGGTGGAAAGTATTTGGGTGGTTTGCTTTCCGTTGATGTGACTGTTGCCGCAGCAGCTGTTGCAGCAGCAGCAGCTGTTGCTGGAACATCTGCGGCAATATCATCCTCATCGGTGGCATTCTCTTTGGAGCGACGTGGCAACGTTGTGTTCGGACTTGCCGGCTTTTTAAATACATCATCATCGCTGCTTTCGCCCAGCAATTTGGTCAACTTGCGATCCGAGCCGAGCTGTTGTTGTTGCTGATGCTGCTGTTGATGATGATGATGTTGCTGCTGCTGGTGGTGGTGTTGCTGCTGCTGCTGCCTTTGATTATTGCTAATGCGCAACGATGTTGCAGTTGACAACACGTTGCGCCGCGTTGTATTTGGCAACCATTTGGCCGTCTGTACGCGACGCACAACTCGTGGTTGCGGTGGTGATATGGTAATGTCCTCGTCCAGCTCATTGGACATCTCATCCTCATCCTCGCTGTCCACGCCATCGTCGTCGTTCATCGGACACAGTTCTTTGCCCATGCTCATTAGCGGTTTCATTGCTGGCGTCTTTTTACCCATTTCGGCATTAAGAATTCTCGGACGTGGCTTCGCTTCCAGCTGCTTACCAGCCGAAATAATTGATTTCATGCTGCCAATTGTTGTGGACGTCGTCGTCGTCTTCAAACGCTTAATGCTTGAGCCAAGACTTTGATTATTGCTGGATGCATTGTGATTGTTGTTCTGTGTGGATGTGGCGGATAATTGCAAGGGATTGTTGCGTGAGTTGCTATTGTTTTTGTTGTTGTTGTTGCTGCTGCTGTTGTTGTTGCTGCTACTGCTGCTGCTGCTGTTGTTGTTGTTGTTACGTGAAGCAGGCGACACCTTCCTATTGTTATTGGCACGCGTTATCAGCACATCATCCTGATTAATAATGTCATCAATATTCACAATTGTAAATGTCGGCACATCATCGCTATCTGTCTTCATTTTGCCAGCTGTTCCTCCTCCAACCGTTGGTTTCTGCATCTTGAGCGCTGCCTGGCGCGCTGCAATTCCTCCTCCGCCTCCGCCGCGTGCTAATCCCGTCACTGTCGGCGTGTTCATCTTGAAACTGGACGCTGTTCGCTGCTGCTGGTGCTGTTGCTTGTTGGCATTCGGTGGCTGTATCAAACGAACGCCACTATTGTTGCTACTGCTGCTGTTGTTGTTGCTGTTGCCCATAATAACCTTCGACTTGGCCAGACCAATGGCCGTCGTCTTGGCCACCGATGTGCTGCCATTGATTACAGGCGGCGCACGTCCTCCCGTCAACATCTCGGTGGCCATACGCTTGCGTGCTATGGGCGTATCATTATCCTCCAGTTTGCGCTTGTTGCCCAACGTCACAGTTCCCGCCGTCATATTTGTGCGCGCCAAATTTGCATTTGCCGCCATAGTGCGACGCAATTGTTGCAAGTTCGTGACGCCGCCGCCGCCGCCGCCACGTCCAGACTGCGATATGCCGCCACGTCCACTCTGATACGATGTTGCAGTTGTAGCTGCAACTGTGGCACGTGCCGCTTGCGCCGCTGCGGCAGCGGCAATCGCTTGTGGATTCTTTGGCGGACGTCCACGTCCACGCTTTGGGGGCACCTTTTCTCGTCGCAACTGCTCCTCAAATTCCTGTTCACTAATGTCATCGTCATCATCGGACTTATGCAGCTGTGGATTGAATGCCGCATCGTTCAGCTCATCGTCGTTGTCCTCCTCAATCATATTATGCAGCTCCTCGTCATCATCATCATCGTCATCGTCGTCGTCATCCATAAATAATTGTTTGCCCGCCCGTTTGTTCAGACTTTCGTTGGCCAGCGAGGAGACGTATTTAGGAGTTACCAAATCTTCGCTAGCGTATTTGGGATTCGGTTTGATGGAGCGACGCGAACGACTTGCCGCAATTGTTGGCGGCGGCGACATTGTCGACATTTTAGCTTGTTTGTACATTTTCGATTTGGGTTCGGTGTCAATTTGTCGTGTTGTATCCCGACGTTTCGATATCGGTATGCAATCTGTTCTGGCAACGGTTAACTCTGTGTTCCGTCGTTTCCCCAAAGGTGTCGCTGTCACGGTCTTCACCTGCAGCTGCTGCTGTTGTTGTTGTTGTTGTGTTTGTTTTGCTGTTACGTTTCCTCTTACGTTACGGCCGCGTGCAGCAGCAGCAGCTGTTGTCGGACTTTTGCCGACAACGGCGGCGGTAGTTTGTCGTTTGGACAACAGCTCGACGTTTGCAATGGACGCAGCGCGTCGTGAGGTGCGCGTTTCTCTTACTGCTTGCTCTTTCTCCCTCTCCTTCTCCTTTTCCCTCTCCCGTTCCCGCTCCCTCTCCCTATCGGTATTCGCTCGCTTATTCGCAATCTTGGCTGCAGCGTTGCGCACTATTTTCGTCTGTTGATTTCGGTAAACCGCCGCGTTGATTAATTCGCTAGTTTCAGATTCCTTTAGATTTTTAACGTATACTATGCACGGTCGAGTCTTTGCTGTCTCTGTTTCCGTTTTTTTCCCAGCTCGCATCTTTCATAAGTCACTGCAAAGTAATGTTTAAGAAAAAAAAAACAGAAAATGTTAACGATTTGTAGTTTGCAAATACAAAACAAAACAAAACTCAAAATATAGCGCAGTGGCAACACTGGCTGTCCTAATTAGATATGGTTGTCTCGATGTATCGTGATTGCATACAAATATTTCACTTTTACATCTTTTATATATACTTCAATACTTTTAATTTCATTTGCAAAAAAATATTTGTTTAAAAAAAATAGAAAAAAATGTTTACACAGCCTATTTAAAAAAAAATGCATATATCAATTGCTTCTCTTTAATATATCATGTTTATTTCGTGTCCAAATTGCACGACACGCGCTCCTCACTGTTATGATAGCGCGCGACAACTCTGGCGCCCATTTTTGTCATTTTTGGTGCTCTATTAGCCACTACGCTGATTTTTGCGCGCCAGTTGTGTGTACATACGCTTACATATATATCTAATATTAATATATAACTATACGCATATATAGAGTATCAGATGCATATCTGCTTATATACCATTTAAAATTAATTTTTTTTTTTATTATATATGTCATAATTTTTATCACTGTCTTGCACTTACATTTAAATGGTTTTACATTTTTCGGTTTTTCTTTTCATAAACGACTTTATGATTTCTGTTTCGCACACTTTCACTGCACTGCGTTCGATTGCGATTGCGTTCGAGAAGACGTCCCTGTTTGTGAATAATACCAGCAAATTGGCAACACCGTTCATTATTTTATTTTGCACTGATTAGATGTTTTAATTATTTTGCCCGTTGTACTGGCATGCAATTAAAAATAACATAACGCCACTTTGTTTTGTTTTATAGAGCTATGATATTTTTTTACATTTCTCGCTTGCGTCGCTTTTCTTCTGCTGTGGAGAACTCATAAAATTGTGCGGGGCTGCCAGGCTAGCAATGTTTTTCTACCCAACTGTACCACACATACACGCACAAACAGAGCTGCTACCCCGTGGCTTGCGCTTTGCAACAAATCGGATAAATGATTGTTTTCATTTTCGTACTGTTCGACACAATTTATTTTGTAACACAAATATTAACAAATTATTTATTTACTTGACTACTTTTTGCAATGACAAATTGGATGTGAAAACACTAGATATATCACTTCCCGCGCTCAATATTTTCGATGTCGATTACTTTAGAACACCACAGCTCTGCCACTCGCCATGAAATTACAAAGAGAAATAGAAGTGAAAAGAGGAGAGAACGAGAGCACAAAAAATAAATGAAGATTGGGCTGCCAACTTGTGTGAAAATGTGTTGCGCTGCCAACTCTGGTCAACAGGTTGGCATGTCACATAAAGGTATGTATATCTGTACAAATATACCTACATACATACATATATATATGTATGCCAATATTAATCTGTGCAATTGTATGCCATGTATGTGTACCCGATTGTGGTGTTTTGTTCGATTCTTTTGTACATAATTTCATATAATCATTTATTTTACATATGTGGTACTTTTTTTTTTATTAATTACATTCTTGTTATGGCTCGTTCCACTTCAATCACATTATTCTACTGCTTCTTCAACGCAGACGGCTGTGGGCAGCGAAAATTGGCCATTTCAACCTCAGCTTCGGCAAACGAGAACCGATTGAAAGAAAAATATTCTGGAACTTTGTAGTTGCTAGTGGGAGAGGCTCCAGGACCAACGGGTGTTGTTGTCGGCTTCACACAGGCGCTGCTGAGGCCTGTTACATTGCTAAGTGGAGTTGAAGTTGGAGAGGCGGCTCCTCTGCTACCGCTGGCTGTGGGCTTTGAACCGCTTACTCCTTTTGGCGCCTGGCTGTAGCCTCGACGTATTAGCTGGCTAAGAGCGGCGCGTGGGGCTGCGTTCATTTTTATGACGATTAATAACAAATATGGTTTCAAGCTGAATTCACGTAATCGCACGTCTGACCAATATCAAGTGCACAACATAAAAAAAAACAACAACAAGAACAGATGATTTTCTAAAGATTGGCAGCGCCAAGAAATTTGGTGCTGCCAATCATTTTGAAATACATCAACGTATACATATGCATATCGCAATGCGAGTGTGTTGCCATTTTACCTATTTGATGCCTAGTTTGTAATTGATAATAGTAAATTTGAAGAAATTAGCTATTTTAAAAAATTATTTGTCTTCTTTTTAGATTGCCAAAAATATTACTCTCAGTGTGGGCATACGTGTAAACTTAGAGGGATAAAATTACTTTCTAGGGTCTTATGCCTGTCACATACATTTGTATGAATCCAATATTCCCATTTTGTAAATTTTTATTACAAACATATAACCAGAATTTTCTTTTTATACGCTTTATATTTGCTTTTATTTAATTTTTTGTTATCAGCTATTAAACTAGCTATATTAGCCCATTTCTGGCAACCCTGCAACACACATATACATATGCATACGGCATATACATATTCACTTGTTTACAAAATAATATCCTGCTCCCACCAACAAACAATAATAACCAATAAAATTTGACTTAGATGCTTTAATTTCGCTTCTTGAATTTTGGTTTCGCTTGGCCATAATGCTGCCCAATATTGGCAACTGGGGCACGTTTCTTTTGCTGTTGATTTTGTTGAGTTTTGCTGGTTTTGCATTTCACACTTGCGGCGCCCGCTTGATTCTTGCCCAGTTGATGGAATTTCTTGCGCTGCTCTCGATTGTCCTTCAGTCGTTGGCGTTCCGCTTTGAGTTCCTTGTAGTTTCTATACTCTTTCTTTGGCGGCTTGGCGCCAAGTTTGATTAGTTGAAAGATTTCCATCTTTCGCTTGTTTTTAATGGTGCGTTGATTGGCCATGGCAAAGTTGAGCACTTCGTGGCGTGCCCGCTTCATGTCGAATTCGTTGTCTGTGTCCTTGCCCAACTTGACACTCGTTGCGGCTTCCCCAACGGCTCCTCCAGCTGTGTTTTTTGTTTTTATTTGCCTGCTTGTTGTCGGCGCCTGTGGAGCTTGTGGTTCTTGGAATACAATTGCTGTGAAATCCGAATTATCTTCATTTTTCTTTAGTGCAAGTGCAGCACGTGTCAGCACGGGTTTGAAATCTGTGCTGACATTCATTTTAACAACTTATTAATTAACTACTTTGTGCACAATTAAAAATAGTATTTGTTGATGTATTAAAAACACACATGTGCCGAGCGGCGAGAAAATGTACTAATTTCGCATGTCAATTTTCGAATTAAGTTGGCAGCCCTTAAACTGTACGCCGCACGTTTTATTTGGACATCAACAGTTTGTTAGTTTCCTTCACTATTTCTCTCGGTTGTGATATGAGACCTAAAAAGAACTCCAAAAATGGAGCCCAATTTAAAACGGCCAAGACATCAAAGAAAAGTCTTCAGGTGCTCGTAAAGCCAAAGCAAAAGGAAAAAACCTTAAAATTAAATAACGCCCAGACAAAAGAGCTTGGGCTTGTTGCTTCCCATGGACGCGTAAGTGTAATGTATACAACACAGTTAGTCAAGTAATTGTTCTGACAAAATAAAGGACTCACATATTTATTCTTTAATTTGAACAAACAGGGCAGGGGTTAGTCGATCGCCCGCTGTCTTCATAAACAAGTATTTTCATTATTAGACCCGTAGGCGGTACATTACATACACGGTTGGAGATGCATCCACCTCATGCCTGTTACATAGATTTACACAAATCTATTATAACCTTTTGAATCAAAACAATTACTTGACAAACTGTGTAAATAATATCTATATTCTTGTTTATGCATATGCCTGATCAATTTCAGATAAAGCAAAAGCCGCAAGGAAAGGAAATGGCAATGGCAAAAGGAATGTCCAAGGATAAAAGTGTGACAAATGGAAGGGATAAAAATGAAGCCTGGTCCTCGATGATAAAGCGTCTGGGCGGCTCCTCTAAGATAGAAGCCACTGAAGCTCTTAACACCGCCATGCGGTTGGTTTTACAGAATGCGAAGCGCGACAAAGATCCGAATTGCCTTCGCGAACGACAGCGCCATATCCTAAAGGCAATCGTCGAGTCGGAGGCAGCGCCAGCACATGCGCTGTCGGAACTGGGGAAGTATGTTCGTCACCTGGACATGCTGCAGTTGTCATATGAAGTGATGCCGGAATTGAAACCGAACAGTTTTGTTGACACACCAAACCAGGCACTCAACTACCTGGGCATCATCAATTGCCTCGACTTGGGAAAACCTGTTCTAGATGCTAAAAAATATTTCATCAGCCCGGGAACAGAGGAATCTCCAAGTTTTTCATTCGATCACACGCGTCAATTATTGAATACAGTTTGGCAGGGCATCATTAGCTCATGCAGCGGTGTGAATGAGGAAGTGCATCGCCAGTTGTTGGTTGTGCTACTCGAACGTATTCTACCTCATCTAGATGATGCTATACTGTTGACCGATTTCCTAATGGACTCGCTGCATTCGTTCAGTAAGAGAACTTACAACTAAACAAAGCTATTACATCAAGTGTTTTCAACTAATTTACATTTTTACTTTTTTTTTAGAGGGACCTATCGCAATGCTTGCTTTACAGGGTCTCTTTTCGCTTATGCAAAACCAGAACATCACCTATCCGGATGTCTACCAGAAGCTGTATAACATGTTTGACTCGGAAATATTCTTCAATAAGTACAAACCACGTTTATTTTATTTGGCCGACATATTTTTGACTTCAACACATTTGCCGGAAAATCTGGTAGCCGCTTTTGTCAAGCGCTTGGCGCGTCTCTGCCTGAAGAGTCCATCGGGCGACGCCGTTTTGATGATGCGCTTTATCTGCAACTTAATGATACGTCACACGTGCCTGCAACGACTCGTTTTTGCAAAATCCCCAGCAAATGGTAAAAGTCAGCTGTTATAGTACCTTTTCGAACAATTCTAATTTATGCGTTTGCTCAACATTCTTGTAGCTCAAGAGATAAGCGATCCTTACAATGAGTGCGAACTGGATCCGGTTAAGTCAGGAGCTCTTTCTAGCTCCCTCTGGGAATTGGTATTGCTGAAGAAGCATGCGGTGCCCGAGGTTGCAAATACTGCACGTGTTGCGTGTAAACATTTGCCCGAGATGGAGTTTGATCTCGCACCGTTGCTCGAAACGAAAGATTGTGATGTAAGTATTGAAAATTATGGTAAATTGTCTGAGTTTGAGTTTATTTTATTGTTATTTAATAATGTATAATCCGAATAGTTAAGGGTTTTAAATTCACTTGCAAAACTGTTAAAGATTTGTGATATTATGATATTATGTATTGGCCAATACTATTAACTTATTTTACATTTTCCATTAAGTTTTTGGGATAAAGGTTTATGATACTAGATGGATACAATAGATATCTTAGATCTTGGTACATTACTTTACTATGATAATAATAGCAATAGCTATATTCCATTATCCATATTTCATGTTGTTAAAGGCTGTCAGCCCTGTCAGCCCTGTCGATATTATAGTTATCGTAGAGCAATCAATTAACTAAGTCGATGACTGTGCTTTTGTAAAAATGGGAAGACTTGAATATCGTGCGGTAATTAGATATTTGTTTTTGAAGGGCAATACGTCTACACAAATTCAAAACCGAGGTGAACACTGTCTATGGGGACTTTTCCCCATCATTTTCCACTGTAAAGTTCTGGGCTGCTGAATTGAAGCGTAAACGTATGAGCTTAGAAGATGAGCAACGTCCGGAACGCGAAAACACAAATAATAACTCTTATTTGCGATCTCTGTTATAAGGTGATCAAATTAAAATCCACAATGTTAAATCGCTTTAGTTGTTGATCCTTTTAAAAGACTGTTAAAAAACATTTCTTGAATTAATAATTATTGAAATTAAAACGTTGGAAATTTGAATCAGTATTCGGTCATGACTATTTAACAGACTTGATAAAACTACATTTTTTAAATTATGAATTTAAATATTATTAAACATTTGTTGACTTATGTTTTAATTATGTTTTCTCCGTTTAATCTTCAGGTTTTTGCCGATGAAGTGAAGACGGCAGCAAAGCAGTTTATGTTAAGCTATGATCGTCCCATAGGTTTCAAGCTGCCACAAAATGACGTTATTGCTGATTACTTTGATGTTATGTAATTAAATAAGTACAAATAAATACATAATGAGAGTAAAGTCTCAAGCTGGACTTAATTGGATTCCCAGCTCCGTTTTAAACCAAGTAGCTGGTGAAATGTGTGAAATATGTTGTTGCTTTTGTTGCTGCTGCTGCTGCTGCTGCCGCTGTCGCTGTCGCTGCCACTGATCTTGTGGCAACAGTGTGTTAACACACTGGACTTTAGCTCTTTTGACTGTGAAATTAGCTGCTTTGGACAATTCCAGGGTTGACACTGACCGCCGTTGTCGCAGCTCGGCACAAATGCGACACGGACGGATGAAGGCAAAGTACACACACTCGGCAATTGAGAGGAAACTGAAGCCCAGAAACAAGCCCATCAGACCGCCAACATTTGCTGTGACAGGAAAATGTAGTTAAATAAGAAACGAGTGTTTTTTTTTTTTGGTTTTTTACCCACATAGAAAATCGGTGATGCCAATGAACTCGGTCTGTTTGCTGGCACGGAATGTGTGCTCCTTGTAATACAGATTGACAATGGCAATGCTACGCTCCACTTTCTGCCGACTATAGTTCTCCAGTGTGGGATTCGCTGTCTTGAAGTCATTGTAGGAGATTTTCGTGGAATAGGGAATCGCATTGAATGTGAGATCGAAGCAGCTGGGCAGACAATTGTCCAGGCAGGATTCGACGGTCAGGCCAATTGTATGAAGACGCACGCTCTCCACACACTGCGATTCACGGATGCTGCAGACGGTGTCGTTGCCATGTATGCGTGGCATGTAGTATGCGATGCAGCCACAGTGTTGCAGCAACAGTCGCGACATGCATTCCATTTCACAGTTTCGTTGTGTGTAATGTGCAAAGTATCGCAAATTTCCCTCGTCGCGAAACAAACAGTGGCGATATTTGCGATGCACTTTTCTTAGCGGCAACTCTGTCATTATTTTGGCCGGCTCAATGCGCAGCTTTGTCTCTAGGCCCGGCGAGATCAGCAATCCGGTTTCCCGCACATTCGGCGACTCGTTGGGACTGTGCAGTGCAATCTTCAATCCGATGCTGCTCGATGAGGAGCAATAATATGTGGCAGCCTCAACGTCCAGAGTCAGGGACAATCCCAACGATTCCCCGGTGCCGAGTGAGGCACGTGGATAATACTGATTGTGCGGTTTCTTCAGAGTCCGACTGTAGCCCAGTTCTGCATGCCAATTCACAGCCTGGTATCCCTTCTCCGTTGTAATGTTGCGCAGCGTTAACGGCACACTGCGGAAATGGACAAATGGACAATAAAAAGCCGATCAGTTGAGCGGGCGCGACACTAGGATACCCTGTGCAGGTCTTAAAACAAAAGTATTTTGAGAAAATAGCTATAAAACTGCTCTTGTTACCAGGTTTTCCCAATTGTGAGCGAAGGGGGCGTGGGCGAAATTTTCTGGGCACGCTAAGTCCAAGTTTCTTATCATGTGTGCCAAATCTTAAGTCTCTAGCTTTAACATTGCTTATGATATGGTGATTTTTCTAATTGTAAAACAAACGGGGCTTGTTATAGAAAATTTTAAATAAACTTGATATGCGTATGGTATTCAAGAACCTATATTCCAAATTTGAAGTCTCTAGCTCTTATAGTTGCTGAGATCCACGCGTTCATACAGACGGACAGACAGATGGACAGCCGGACGGACGGACAGACGGACGGACAGACGGACAGACGGATGGACGGACAGACGGACGGACAGACGGACGGACAGACAGACAGATGGACAGGTGTCAATCGACTGGGCTATTGATACTGATTAAGATACTTTATGGGGTCTGAGATGCTTCCTTTTGCCTGTTACAAACATTCACACAAATTCATTATACCCATTTTTAATGGGCACAGGGTATAAAAACAATAGTCAAATGTGCTCGACTATGTGACACCCAGCGCCCAGTCCTTAGCTACCATAATGAGTCTTCGCTCAAGTCAAGTAATTGCTTTGACAAACAAATTATTCACATTTTTTACATTTTCATATTTTTATAACCTGTGGGGTTATATAAAGTTTGTTAAAAGAGTGTAACAAGTCTAAGGAAGTCTGGCAGACCCCAAAAGCCATGTCCGGCTGTCCGTCTGTCCGTCCGTCTGTAAGAGAGCCTAGATCTCAGAGACTATAAGAGCTAGAGCCACCAAATTTGGTATGTAGGTTCGTCTATGAGTTAAGTAGATCCAGTTTGTGTTAAAATTTCGCCACGCCCACCTGGGCCCCGTAAATCGAAAGCAAAAAGTTTGAAATCTCATAAAACGAGCTCATTAAAGCTAGAGTTCTAAATATTGGCATACAGGACGAGCATCAGGGTCGTAATGCATCCTGGAAATTTCATTTCGATTGAATGATAAAGGGTCTCTCATAGTCAGCTCCGATTGTAGTAAGTATACTACTATCCCTGCTATGGCTCCCGTCCGTCCGACTCTTTGGCTTGTTTTTAACAAAATGTACTTTATATTATTATTTAATGTAAAATAATTTTTAATTAAATTACTAAATTACCAGTGATTTCTGTTTTTTTTTGTGTGAGATATTATCAAATTAATTTCTGTTTAAAGCTATTTGCTGCAAAATAGTTATTTATGTGAATAATAATGTTTAAAGGCTTACGAAGGAGAAGATTTCTTTGATAAATGAAGTATATAAATATATAAAAAATGTTCTAGAAGCACAGAAAATTAGAAAACGATCTATTAATTAATTTCCTTTTTTTGACATACGCTAATTTCTGATAAATGGTTAAAGATACATATCTTCTTCCGTCAATCTTTTATAATGCTCTTATAATCATTTATGACTGGACGCAGGTTATAAAGCAGATGCCACACTTGCCATACTTACTTATGCTTGTACATGAAACGTGGATGCAACATATTGAAGACACAGCAGAGACCCTCATCTGTGACAATCGGATGAAACATGTGCTCACAGTGATTGTCGACAGCACCAAAGCTGCAACCAATAACTAGGGCGTTGCAAGGCTGGGATATCTATGTACATAAGTATGTGAAATGGATCTAATAGAAGAAGTCACAATTTATAATATACTCATCGTTGACTCACATTGCTGATGAGCTCCTCCCAATTGTTGTTGCCACGGCTCAATTGTGAGTTAATCTTGCGTCGACACAGAACTTGCAACATGGCAAATTTCGATGTATCGTTTAGTATTTGGGCAGCTTTGCTAATCAATGCCTGGTTGAGATTACAGATGGTAATTGCTGGAAATGGTTCGTTGGTTATATATGTTGGTTCCGGATTAATGCCCACAATCACGGGCGTTGTGTTCCACTTGTCGAAGGCGTCCTGCATCAAAAATCCGGCGAAGCAAAGTACGGAGAATAGTGCTAGGCCAAAGAACACTCTGCATTACACTTGTTTACACTTCAGTCTCCTTCTCATATTTATATACCCTTGCAGAGGGTCTTGTCACGAAGTGTATCAAGATGTTCTAGAATTCAAATTTCTAATTCTTGCTTTTAGCATGTGTTTTTTTACTCGTTTATGTAAATACTATCACATTAAGGAATATGATACGTCATATTAAGGAATAGTCGAGAGTTTTACAGAGTAAGTAAAGGGTTTTTCATAGTCGGATTCGACTGTAGCATATCGTTCCCTACTATCGCTCCCACTCCGACTATTGCTCCCGCCCCGACTTTCCGGCTTGTTTTTTTTATTATTTTTTTTTTAAATCTACAGTGATCTGCAAGGGTATTAAATCTTCGGCGTGCCAAAGAATCTTTTTTCTTCTTGAATTTTTGTCTCTTTGTTGGTGCCTTGTTTGATTCTCACCTGTCGGCGGTGTGCAGTTTTCGACTGTTAATGTACTTGAGTCCATGAATGCTTGTGTTGCGGCAAAATTCATCCGTATTCAGGGCCATTATGCTCCGCCAACTAACCATCGATGCGGGCTCGGGCTCCAGGTCCGGCTTGGACTTGGTCTCCATTCGCTTTGGCTGCTTTGGCTGTCCAAATCCCAGCTTTGGTTGGCGTCCTCTAGGCCTCCAAATGGGCGGTGCTAGTTTGTTAAGCAGCCGCATGTTGCACCAACACTTTGCATCAAATGCTCGCAAAATTCTGAGTTCTTTTCCCTCATTTGACCAGTTTGTTTTGTTTTTTTTTTTCAGTTCTTGTTTATGCACTTCAACGGTTCGCTGGAAACTATTAAATATGCAAGTTAATATTGAAAGTCAACAATAATTCAACATTCTGTGTTGTTATATTAAATGGAATTAGTTTAAATTAGAGTTGACCATTGGATTGGTACATATTTAGAATATATACATGTATTAATATTTCATGATTTGGCAAAATATTAAATTAAATTAATCAATTCTTAAATTGTTTATGGATCGTTATTATCTGAATTAATAAATATATATCATTTATAACTTGAAATGTAATTGGCACTCGCCCTACAATATATGTATTCTACAAAATTATTTTAATTAATTACTGTTAATTGGCTGTTAGGATTCTTGTGATAATTATGATCTAGTATATATATAAAACTCTTTATCCTGACTGATTCACTGAGACATCACGCTGTAGCCCAAACGGGTTAAGATATCGAGCTGAAATTTTCACACAACATAGCTGAGACATACTTATCGTGCAATAAGGCTGCGTTTTTTGATATTCCAACTGGAAGGGTTTAAAATGGGGGATCAATGGTTAAAATGGCTTAGTATGAAAAAACTTTTTGTTTTTTGAGATATCTCAACCAAACTCACAGATTATGTAATTCTTACTCATTGTTATATTCTGTTGAAATTTGGTCAAGATCCGATTACTATATCATATAGCTGGCATAGGAACAATCGGTTGGAATATAAACTTTTGTATTAAAGAGCTTTGTTATTTTTTGAGCTATCTCAACCAAACTCACAGATTATGTGTTTTAGACTATTTGTTTCATTTTGACATCGGATGAATATATCATTTAGCTGCCATAGGGACAGTGGCACTTAGTGGTATAGTAATCAATCAAAAGCAGCGGGGGAGGGAGTGCAGTATCTGAAAAACATTTAGCATGGGCGAAACAATATCTCTTTATTTTTCTCTCTCTCTTTTACTCTCGCTGTTGTTGATCTTTCATATTACGGATTTAAGAAGAAAGGATAACACACAGCCTTTAGCACGGAGACAAATCTATAGCGATTTTAACTGACTGAGTCCAAGACAGTGCAGTGGCTTAATGGTAGCGCAGTCGGCTCGCAAGCAAGATGTTGTGGGTTCGAGTGCCGGTCTTTATTTTTCTCTCTCTCTTTTACTCTCGCTGTTGTTGATCTTTCATATTACGGATTTAAGAAGAAAGGATAACACACAGCCTTTAGCACGGAGACAAATCTATAGCGATTTTAACTGACTGAGTCCAAGACAGTGCAGTTGCTTAATGGTAGCGCAGTCGGCTCGCAAGCAAGATGTTGTGGGTTCGAGTGCCGGTTCGTGCGGTGTCATTTTTTATTCGGCCCCAGTTCGCTTCGATCGTCATGCCCCGACGATAGCTGTGATGAAAAGTGTTCCCCACTTGTTGCACTCCACATTTCTTCCCGAGATTTCTTCGAGCGTAGATAGCCGGGGGTTAAATAAAATATACTATTTATTTAATTTTTTTCGGAATTTATATATATATATATTTTTTTTTATTTATTTATATATTTTATATTTATTTTATATATATATCTATATATATTTTATTTATTTATAATTTCATAATATTTATAACATATGTAGTAGTTGCTGAAATCGACTCGACAGATGGACGGACAGGCGGACAGACAGTCTGACAGACAGACAGACGGAAATGCCTCCTTTTGATTGTTACATACACTTGAACAACTCCATTGTACCCATTTTTGTCCATTTTTAATGGATACAGGGTATACATGTTTGTTACACAGATTTTTTCTATAGGGAGGTATGACTGTGTATTTTTTGAATATACCCTGTGGGGTATATTATGTTTGTTAAAAGTATGTAACATGCAAAAGGAAGTGTCGCCGACCCCATAAAGTACACATATTCTTGATCAGCATCAATGGCCGACTCGATATAGCCATTTTCTTCTGTCCGTCGGTCCGTCTTGCCGTCCGCATGAGCGAAAAGATCTCAGAGATGGTAATAGCTAGATGCTTGATCTTGGTCTCCCCTCGAAAAAACTCATAAAATTAATAGTTTTGCAGCTAGAGGCTTGAACACTTTGTCACACATGATAAGTACCTTGAGGTCAATGTAACAAGAAAATGTCATCACGATGCCACGCCTTATTCGGTTACAAAGAGAGAGAGCATTACATCGGGAGCGGGACCCTATACTGTTACAGGGTATATTACGTTCGGGTTTTAGACCGCTCAGCTTCTTTTAGAGTTGATTTGCTCGGCTCGTAGTGCTAATAAACAATGATACAGGGTGACTTTCTGTCGAGTACTCTCAAGTTTTTAGCAATTTTGGACTAGCTTTAATTAAGATGTGTACTGGGGTCGCTCATTAGAGCGCAACGTGTGGCAGCAACAGCTCAAGTTCAATGCAACTAACAAAGCCGGATTGAGTTCAGAACTTGCCAAATACCTAAACACATACACAGGAGTACGAAGAAGATGCGGTTGGTGGGGGGGAAGGGGGGGCGGATGATAGGTAAAAGGTGAGAGGAATGGGAAAGGAAAACCGCACTTGAACGAAAATCAAATTAAAAGCTTCAATGCCCCAGACATAGACGGGTCAGAGTCAGACCACGGCCAGGTCAGGTAAAGCATAGACATGGCTTCTGTTGCCACATGTCACCTGCAAGTACACGCACAGACACACACAAACACACACAAACACACACACACACACACACGTATATACGCACACGCACTTTGTATGACTTCATTGAAACAAGTTCATAAAACACTTAAACCTAACCGAGCCGACCAAATGTCCCATGGGGTTGTCAACGTTGGTCGCTAGCAGCTTGTTAGCAGTTTTGCTGACCGAGAACTCTCTCCCACAACCGGAACTCCCCCGCCCCCCCCCCCTGCCAAGCCACTCCCTTTCACTATACCCGCTCAACAATCGCATCCGCAGTCTCTCTGTTCAACTGCCTTTACGTTTACCTCAGAGTTCAACGCCGGACGTATCACCATCAATGACCATCAAAAAGTTTTCGCCTTTGGCTTTCTGACCAGATATAGTTCATACACCTATGGCCATATAAATAGCTCAATGTTGTACGATATGTTGACTGTAAATTTCTCAACATTTCTGCGATGGTAATTCTGCTCAAGTGTCAAAAAATCTATTAATATTATTAAACTATTTTTCAGCCATTGAGTCTTGTGGAAAGCAGAACAACAAGTCAGAACATTTTCGATCACATTTTAAGGTTTTAGTCTAACAGAAATCGAGGTATGAAGACTAATATTATTAAAAATATATCTGAGAATAAAACGTTGCTTCTACCACATTAAAGTATTTGAATGCATTTAAGTGAAGTGTTTAAAAATTATATTTTTTTATTTGTATCAGATTTACAATCATCAGCTCAATGTCAAGTGTATTTAATATGTAAAATGTTGACGATAATGAAAATTCTTAATTCTTTAAAATGCTTTTGTTGCTTATCATTAGCATAAAAACAAATAGCGAGAGTACTCAGCTACTAGAGACCCTGTAAATTTTCATCAAAAACCTAATAATGGTGTTAGACTTAGATATTTATAAAATAAAAACCTAAATAATTCAACGACTTAAGTCGACTTGAAGTGTAACAAATTAAGTGATTAGTTTAAAAAGCATGTTATGCTGGTATTACTAATTGTTATACAAAGTTTAAAGATAAATTTCGAGGGGTTGAAATCAAAAAAATGTAATATACTACAATAACAGACAAACAGTAACATAAACATAAGCTATTTACTATTAATTAACATGATTGAATTAATGTAAGTATACTATTAACATTGTCAGTTTGCATATCTGGCGATTGGGACTGTGTGAAAAAAATTGCATTGCAGACACAAATACAATTCGGTATACTCAAAGCTTACTGTAATGGTGATGTCTGCTAAAACTTGCATGGTGATCGGATAATGAACAATATTGTAATATAGCATATACTTACTACATGTACTATAAGTTGAAAGAATGCATTGTAGTTCTGAAATCAAAACTGCATTTGGGAATCGGTCTTGATTGGTAGCGAAGATGATGCTGATATCGAATCCAGTATCGGCCAATATTATTTTCATATATTTTTAATGGACACAGGGTATAAAAACTTCAATTCCCATATAATGGTAAACTTTAAAGCTGGAGCCATGAGCCTTTGGCACACAGAACAAGCATTAGGTTCCTAATGTATCCTGAAAATTTCATCACGATCGGATAATAAATTTGGAAGTTATTCAAAACACAATATTACTCAGTGTCGGGCCAAAGGAAGAAGAAGAAGAGCGCTATGGGGTACTTTTAGTGTTACTCTTATTTCCTTTTTAAAGAATAAGTAAAGGGTCTTTCAAAGTCGACTTCGATTGTAGCCTTTCCGACTGGTTTTAGTTAAAAACAAGCCGAACAGTCGAAGTCCCGACCGCAATATACCCTGCGACTCTACAGGGAATCACACAAATGCACTTCCTATGTAATTCTCTTATTATTAGCTGTGGGCAAAGAGGGCGTGGCATCCAAAATGAAAGAACAAAACTTGATTTGCCTGCAAATATTACGAGTGCTGGGAGAGCAACTTCAAGAGTTCTGAGATCATTTCATTCATTCGGAAGGACAGACGGACAAAAGGACATGTCTATATCGACTCGGCTATTGATGCTGATCAGGAAATTATACACTTTATGGCGTCCTTTTGTAAGTTACATACTTTTAACAAACCTAATATAACTCCGTAGGGTATAAAAATAATTTTCCACAATGGAAATTGTAATATAAGTTTTCTAAAACTAGAATTAGAACTGTTTCCTTTATTTATATGTGAATAAACTAAATTTGCTATGAAATGCATTTTGTTCCTTATCCTAATTAAATATAAACAAAATTTGCCATTAATTATAGTTTTGTAATAGAATTTATTTTTCTAAAAAAATTAGCTTTAACAATGTAAGTTTTGTTATTTTGTTATATTTTTTTTTTATTAAATTAAGCAAGAAATGATTTTTATAAGTTATAAAAATATAAAATTTTTTGTTGTGCTTTTAAAAAGTGCTAATTGTATGGCCATAGCTGTACGTATTTATGTATGTATGAATATGTAACTGCATAGGTATGTGTGTATATGTGTGTGTGCATGTAAAATGAATGATTTTTTGCTATACCACAACGCAACGAAGGCTCACAGTAGAGTCCAATTGACCTAATCTAAGTGGAGGCGCCATTAGAAATCGTTTTGCTTGGCAAGGATGCAATTTAAGGCGGTCACCATAGGAGCCACAGGAGTCACAGTCGGAGTCAGGACAGAGCCTACATGCGTATTCCGATATGTAAACACATAGTATATGTATATTGTATGGGGATTTAATTTGCGAGTATTGATCCATTTGTTGTATGTAGTATATATATTTTAACATTGTTTAATACTTGTTTTTGTTGCATTCAACATGAGAAACATTTTTCAAGTTATAGTTTGACAAATAATTAATGTGTCTGATATAAAGCTGATAAATTCAGATTTACAATTGCATTACAGGTTTTCTGCATAGCGATTAATATTTAGATTGCAACTTGAGCAAGTTTTTGGTTATAATTTGTCAAATAATTAGTTCATATAGGAATACGTTACTAAGCCTTGAAATATTGTACAGTTCTTTAAAAATATGCTTAGAGTCAGTCAAGCAATTCTATTAGAATTAGTTTAATATCAAATTGTTAAATAAGCAAAAGTTTGCATATGAAACAAGCCGATCAGTCGAGCGAGCGCGACAGTAGGAAACCCTGTGCAGGTCTTCAAAGAAAAGTATTTTCAATGAAAATTATAATGAAAATTTTTCATTATAATGGGATTTAAATATATCGCTTGAAGTCGATTTTGCTAGCATCGAGAGTAGGTAGCTTGCGATGGTCTGGCAACACTGGACTGCGGCTGTTGATTGTTTATTTTTAGCGCCACAGCGGCCGAAAGGCAAATCAAACATATGTATATGAACAAACGCGTCTTTTCGTTCGTTATATCGTCGCAGCGGCGCAGCGACTGCGCTGCTACTGCGCTGCAACGCATCTGCTGCGCTGCATAAATTTAATTCTTGAATAACTTTTGAGTTCAATATCCGAAATTTTGAATATCTGAAATTTTTAGCACACATTGAGAGTAGGATACTTACCATGTGTGCCAAATCTCAAGTCTCTATCTATAAAACTGCTCTTGTTGTCAGCTTTTTCGAGTTATGGGCGAAGGGGTCGTGGCATCGCGATGAAATTTTCAGGACACATTAAGCCTAAACTTGTTATCATATGTGCCAAATATCAATATAAAAATAAACTTGATTTGCGTATGGTATTCAGGAACCTACATTTCAAATTTGAAGTCTCTAGCTCTTATAGTTGCTGAGATCCACGCGTTCATACAGACGAACGGACAGACGGACAGACAGACGGACAGACAGGCGGACAGACAGGCGGACAGGGGTCCTTTATTAATGGGTCAATCGCGATAGAACTTGTAGCAAATTGTTATATTTTGTTACATCATGTGTTACATGTGTAATCTTCACAAAATCTTCGTGTAAGCAGTTGCTAATAAATAATTTTACGTTAGCCTGTAGCATTCAGCTGTTCATAAATGATAGTTCTGAGTGTGGCCGTCAGTATTTTGCACTGTATAGCGCCACATGACACAATGTAAAGCGCCACAGCGGCCGACAGCGCAAATTATCAGAGTATGATAAGCGTTCTCGTTTGCGCAAATGGCATTTTCATATGCTCTCTCGCTTTGGCCAAAAAATGGATTTAAAAGAAATTCCTTAATATCTCTTTTATTTATTATCGCTATGATCAATCTTGCAGCAAATTGCTCTGCGAGAGTTATACTTCAACTATCTGTTATGTTAGGCTGAGTTATCTTAAAATTTGATAGTTTTCTTCGATTAGCGTGGGCGGACGATTAGAAATCAATAATTGAAAATAAACTTGATCTTCGTATGGTATTCAGGAACCTACATTCCATTCTCTAGCTCATATAGTTGCTGAGATCCACGCGTTCATACAGACGGACAGACGGACGGTTTATACTATAATTTCAATTTTGAAGAATAAGCAAAGGGTCTGTCATAGTCGACTTCGACTGTAGCCTTTCCGACTGGTTGCTTAATATATATGTTAAGTCCTCCAGGATCAATGTATTCTATTATATTTTCGTACTTTTCTCTTATTACTTATATATTGAATATATCAAGTGTCCAGCCTAACTAAACATCCGTTCGGACTATGTGTATGTCACTGGGCAATAAAGCTGTAAAAATATCGATATTCGGCATATTCGATATTCTTGATATTTTCAAGTAAAATGTTAGATATATCGATATTAATATGGAAAGAAATATTAGGGTTAGCTGAACCACTTGCATTTCGCATGGATCTTTAAAAAACTGTATAATTTCAATTGTCCAACTTTAAAAATGAATTTGAGGGCAAGTTAAAATTTTAGGACAATTTCAAAATTCATGTATAAGTTAATAAATTATTTTTTTTTTAAACAAGCGAAATGGCGGCTCAGTCACGACTAACAGTATTAATATACTGCAGCTTGCTTAAGTGTGCACTCTCTATCTCTCCCTCTCTCTCTCTCTCTCTCAGTCACATTCTCGCTGTCTGTCAAAGGAGTTTCCAAGGCAGCCTACAAGTATGCAAGAAATTTGTGTTTTCTTCTTCTCAACAAAACAAAATAAACAATTAGCGCCGCATGCAACGGGCAGTCCCGTGGCTCACAGCGTTAAGGGTTGTCCACTTTCCTGACAAATTGTGTGATACTTTGCGTGTTTAATATCGAACTTAATTGTACAGGAGTCTAGATTTAGATAGAAGAGTGTACTTGACATGGATAGGTAAATTTCCACTAAACACACATTTATTTATGCAATAATATAATTATTATATAATTATTATATAATTTATAGTAATGAGGAAGAGGGAGGTCTTTGTTTGGTATTTAGTAAAGCACTACGGAAATGACTAAACAGCACTTGATGAATTTTTTATAGATTGGTGGAATGGATTTTACATTTAAGCAAAAAGTTTTTAAAATTAGCAATTATAGTATTAAGAACAAAAAAAAAGTAAAACCCGCTGAGAGTTCATACGCCCGAAAGGGAGAACGATTGTCATTTCTTTTTTTTTTGCATTTAAAAATTACATATTGTCTAAATATCTTTATTGTTTTTAAAAATTAAATATTATATTGAGATTCCAAATAAAATTGAATTTTTCCGAATAGATTCATGTTTTCTTTAACTAATTGCCAAAACGATTAGAATGAATGGATTTACAATTAAGCAAAAAGTGTAAAATAAAGTGTCAGAATATATGCCCGAAAGGGGATTTTTTGCATTTTAAAATTAAATTTTCTATTTTTTTTCTTATAAAAATAACATATTGTTCAATTATCTTTTTTGTAATTAAAAAAAAAAAAATTTATATCACTATGAAGATTTCAATATTTTCGAATAGATTCGTGTGTTCTTTAACTAATTGCCAAAACGATTAAGTGATGACGACGACGACTACTACTAATAATCATCGTCATAGAAAACGACACAGACATCCTACATATTTAGTACAATAAACAAAAGCCACAAAATGATATTGTAAGCAGACTCCTTCCCCTATTTCTCGCCCTTCTACTGTGTTGGCAAAAAGTGGGTGACGAATTTCAGAGACTGTGGCAGAGAATGCTTTAAAACAATTAATTATACATTTTTGGAGCCAGCAAAAGCAGACATTTAAATAACTCAACCAAAACGCACACACACACACACACACACACACACACACACACACACACACACACACACACACACACACACACTCACACAATCGTACACACTGAATGAATTCCATGAAAAGCGAGCAAAAACAAACAGTGAAAATGGATTTCCATTTAAGGCGGCATGTTGAGCACATTGTTTTTATTAAGTGTCGCATGATATACTATTATATGTATATGTATGTTCGAGTGTGTATGTGTGTGTGTGTGTGTGTGTGTGATATGCTAGTGTCTGTTTGTCTGTATGAGTGTGCGGCACTTCATACACATAAACACTTCAAGTGGCAACATGGCGTGCAACTAATCCGCTGCCCAAAAAATATGTTACAAGTGGGCATAAGCAGTCATGGATGATGGCCTGGGGCAGGCGTATGGGTTACGGTGGGTCAGGGGGGGGGTTAGGGGTCAAGCAGTCCCCACTGAAGCCAACAGACCATCAGCGTGCACTGTGGTCCACATACTACTATTTGTTTTAGAATTTAGAATTAGAAGTTAAAAAAAAGTTTTCTTTTTGTATACAGTGTGGAGCAAAAGTAATCACCTTTTTGGAAAACGCTATAACTTTTGCAAATGTTGCGCAAAAAATTGGAAACAATTATTCCGCATTCTTGGGGAGTACGATTTTGTATTCTGCTTTTGTTTACTTCAAAATTGTCAAAATCAAATTGACATTTGGCCTGATGCAAAAGTTATAGAGTTTTTTTTTCAATAGCGTGATTACTTTTGCCCCACCCTGTATCAGCATATTTCAATATATTTGAAAATCACATACCCGCAACAATAATTAAAACATTTTTAAGTATAAATATTTAAATGCAAAATATTTTATAAGTAATATTTTAATAGAAAGTTTGATTGTATGACAGATATTTCACTTCGGTTCGTTTCGCTTATCAGTTCCAGGTTTAGGTTCGGTTCAGCACCGCTTTGAAGAAATAGTACCAGTAAAAAATTAAGTAATCTTATGTTTTGATAGCTAAATTATTGAATAACCATTTTTATTCGTACAAATTAAATTAAAAAAACTAATATAATGTCAGGGTTTGATTTTTATGAATGAATTCAAATTAATTACAAAATACTAGAACCAATTTTCTTAAAGTTTCGCCGCACAGTGGTATTACACATATGCAATGCATTGGCCCCACTGTAAACTGGCCCAGTGGGGCAAACAAACATATCATCATCATAAAAACAGCCATCGCATGGACAGCAAGTGACGTAGCCAACATGCGAAATACACTGCGAAAAATATATTTAAATCGATACAATTAAGACAAAATGGAGAGTTGGTCTACCTTGGTCTAAAGGCGAGTGTGCTCGTTAGCTTATGCCCTGTAAACCTAATATTTTACACAGTTCGATTCAATTTAAAAAGAATTAATAAGAAAACCAGTCGGAAAGGCTACAGTCGAAGTCGACTATGAGACACCCTTTACTTATTCTTCAAAATGGGAATAAGAGTAACTCTAATAGTACTCTATGCTCTTCTTCTTCCTTTGGCCCGACACTGAGTAATATTGGGTTTTGAATAACTTCCGAGTTTATTATCCGATCGTGATGAAATTTTCAGGATACATTTGGACCCCGATGCTTGTTCTGTGTGCCAAAATTCAAGATACCAGTTTAAAAATTGATCATTATATGGGATTTAAAGTTTTTTTGAATAACTTCTGAGATGGAAGTTATGGGGTCTGCCGGACTTCCTGCGACCTGTTACGCACATTTTGACAAACATAATAGACCCTTTTTACTTTTTTTTTTTAAAGTAAAGGGTCTAAATAAATATTAATTGCAATTAGGTTCATTGATTTATTATTTGAAGATACACATAAAATGCTGCAAACTTTAAGCTTACTACTTTGTGCTTAAAATTTGCATTGAGATTGGCTAAAAATAGGAAGTGTGAGCGACCATTGCTCTATGGGGAGTTATGGGTTCAAATCCCGCTGCATCCATCATTGAATTGTAATTTTCTTTTTTAAAAAAGTATCTGCATTATTTATTTACGTTTTATTTTAATAATTTTTAAATAAAAAATAAAAATATACCATTGCTTTGCCTGCAAATATTACCAGTGATGGGAGACCAAGTTCAAGCTTCTAGCTCTTACCATCTCTGAGATTTTTTCGTTCATACAGACGGACAGCCGGACAGATGGACAGATGGACATGGCTATATCGACTTTTGACTTTTGATACTGATCAATAATATCTATATATACTTTATAGATTCGGAGATGCCCTTTGGACTAAAAATGTTCAAGTGTAGATAACTTATTAATGCAATTTAAGATAGCAGGAATAATTTCAAGTGTTAGCGAATTTCGTAAGATTTGTAACCCAGCATTTTTGCTCAGTGCACAAGATGATGCTGCGCGAAAGAGAGAGAGAGAGAGATAGAGAAGGAAGTTAGAGTTAGAGACGAGGTCATATAATACGCGCTAAATACATAGTTAGAAAATAGTTGTGAACCCTTTCATCAAGAGCAACTGCCGTCTGTTCCTGGTCCGAGTCGTAGTTCTGGGGACATCAATCCCCCCCCTCCCCCCCCCCTCTTCCCTTACGCCCACAAAGACTTTTGCAGAGCAGACAAAAACCCCATGGGAACTCGACTCGTCGTGGCTTTGGTTGAATCGGGATAAGAGGGCGGTTGAAAGCGGCAGAAGGGGAACAGCGACCAAGGGAACAGTTGCTGTCATTTTGGTTTTTGTTTTATTTTTGATATTCCTATGACCTTTTTTTGGCATATTTTCAGTAACATTTTGTCAGTGGCGTAACTGCCATTCCAGAGCCATTTCGTCAGCAGCAAAACCATCGACGGCTTTGGTTGACACAAGGGGTTTTCCAAAGGGTAAAGGGGGGTTATTCAACTGACTGCTCTGGTTCTCTGCTGCTCTAGCGCTGATAAATAAAAGGCGACTTGAGTTCGCATGGACAGACTGCATTTACCACACACACACACACACAAACACACAAATAGACTTTCCCACTTTTCCCCCATTCCCGTGTGTGTTTGTGAATGCCTGTCGAAATGAATGTTGCAACTAAATGAATAACTAGAAATTAGTGCAAAAAAGGAACAGTTAAATACACTCAAACTCATAAAATGCAAATAGGATTACTTTAGTCGAGAGTGCTCGACGAGTAGTTGCCCTTGAAAAGGCTTTAAGAATGTCTAAGATTTTACTTAGCCAATAGAACTTAGGATCTTCGAAGAGTTTCGTAATAAAATAGATAGTTGACAACCTAAGTCATATCTGTTGGTCCATTTGACAATTAATTATCAACTATAAAGAAAAATAAGAATTTAAATTATATTATACACTTGTCCGGTTCAGGATTCGCACCCAGGATTCTTAAGACCCACTTCTGAGAACCTCTACCGAAAGGAATATAAGTTGTATGTGAACTCTGCTGACAAAATGGGTGAAATGAATTTGTGCAAATGTATGTAACAGACATAAGCAGGGCCTCCTCTAAAGTATATACATACAAATATTCCTGATCGATATCAATAGTCGAATCGATTGACACCAGTCCGTCTGACTGTCTGTCCGTCTTTCCGTACGACTGTATGAACGCTTGGATCTCAGCAATTATAAGAGCTAGAGACTTCAAATTTGGAATCTATGTATGCATGTTAAATCTATTATTTCATAAATGTTGCCCAGTGCAAAAATGCATATGATATCATCTTCCAGCACCATTGTTTAGGAGTTGACAGGCACTTAAAACTCAAGCTGATGGTTAAAATATATATTACTTAAAATGACCAATTGCCTATACACATGTTTGACAGTTTTACATTTCCATCAAAGTATTTAAACAATAAACAATTTCCACATCAGCAGTCGAAGTGCAGTGTTGCCAGACTTTTGCAAGCTACATACTCTAGTTGCAAGCAACATCGATATCGAGCGATATATATATATATAAATATATGTATATATAAGTAAAATAAATACCATTATCATCAAAATACTTTTTATTAAAGATCTGCACAGGGTATCCCACTGTCGCGTGCGCTCGACTGACCGACTTATTATTGGGAAGATCTATTATACTTAAGTTGACATTAGAATTGTGTGTAGCTTAACTTTTTTGTTGAACCCTTACACAATCTAAGCATTTTCCTAATTTTATATACATACTTATAGCTTTTATAATTGAAAACATCACAGCACAGAAATTCAAACCAACCGAAAACCAATCAAATACCAACTCAAGATGATTTTAGGTGACACAGACCCCAGTTCGAGCTGTTTTTAAAATCTCTAATACTTTGGCTAGGGTTATTAAATTTCCGAAATCAATGTATAAACACATTTCAATACATTAAACATTATTTAATTTATTATTTGTAACTATGCGAAATCTCTCGAAAATCTCTAGTAAAATACGAAATTCGTTGTTGACGTGCAAAACTGTCCCGAACAAGAGAGATGCCACCTAGTTTTGGAATCAATTTACCATGATTCGGAGTATTAAAATGTAATTGTAATTGCGCTTTATTATGTTTAATGAACATAACAATATTGTTATTTAAGTTGACATAGTTGCAGCTCTATGGACTGGGACAGTTTAGTGTAAATTACTGGGATCGACTTTGAAACAACGACAACAATAAATAATATTAATTTAAAAACATTTTTTTACGAGCAGTAGCAACTCTACGTCATCGTTTTTTACTCCGAAAAATGAAATCTCTCAATGTTCTGTGTCACCTACGTTTTGGTTTGAGAGATTTGCAAACCCAGTCGAGTCAAAATCTCTTGAGATTTCTGTGGCACCCCTGAATATATGATAATTCCATGCTTAATTACCAAAAGTCAATATTGGAACTCTCGCAACAATATGGTACAATTATATGTCATCCAATTCTCATCGTGCCCTTTGGCTGAATTAATATTTCTTTTGAGCATTTATTGCATGTTTAACCGATATTAACTGTTTCAAATCTAGCACTGAATCCGAAATATATTAATTTTTAAGAATCGAAATCCGAAACATTTTGTTTTCTGTTTGTTTTTAATTTTGTTGTGCCGGGATCAGGAATTGAACCCATGTCTTCAAACTCAATGCACGCATCCCTACAGAAAACATTAAAATTTTTCGTTTATTCGTTATAAGCATATCCCTTACTTTATATGGGCGTTTTACCGCCCATGCAAATAAGGAATAGTCGAGAGTATAACATATAAAGTAAAAGGTCTCTCATAGTCGGCTTCGACTGTAGCAAATCGTTCCCAACTATCGCTCCCACTCCGATTATCGCTCCCGCCGCGACGGCTTGTTAGACACTTTACTTTAAAAGAGTATAAGGTCTAATAAGTCTGTCAGGAATTGTGTGCGTGCGTAACTGGTGGAAGGAAGTCTGGCAGACCCCATAAAGTATATATATTCTTGAACAGCATCACCAGCCGAGTCATGTCCGTCTGTTCGGCTGTCCGTCTGTCTCTATAAACGCCTAGATCTCAGAGACTATAAGAGCTAAAGTCTCCAAATTTGGTATGGTGGTTCGTCTATAGGCTAAGCAGATCAAGTTTATCTTAAAATCGTAAACCGAGAACAAAATTTTTGAAATCCCATAAAACGAAAAAAAATTAAAGCTAGAGTCCTGAATTTTGGCACACAGGACGGGTATCAGGGTCCTTACGTATCGCGATGGGATAATAATCTCGGATGTTATTAAAAAAAAACTTAAAATCCCATATAATGGTCAATTTTAAAACTCGAGCTTTGAATTTTGGCACACAGGACAAGAATCGGGGTCCTGATGTATCCTGAAAATTTCATTGCGATCGGATAATAAACTCGGAAGTTATTCAAGACTTAATATTACTCAGTGTCGGCCCAAAGGAAGAAGAAGAGCATATTGACGTTACAACGCGTTATGGGAACTATTAATGCTAATCTTATTTCCGTTTAGAAGAATAAGTAAAGGGTCTCTCATAGTCGACTTTGACTGTAGCCTTTCCGACTGGTTTTTCATTCGTTTCACTAAAAACTAAATATATTTAAATTTAATGTGTGGCATAAGTATTAGATTAGTTTTTATATTAGTTCAGATGATAGTATAAGCATACTTACTTCTTTGCAATAACATTTCATAGATGATCACATATGATTATTTTTGGTTGAAATCAAAATGTTAGCAAAAATATTTAAAGCTATTCTCAGTACTTTTAGCATTCTCTCACTCACTCTCTTCTTCTTCTTTTATTGCAAGCATGCATAAATATTATGGTATAATTCGGGACAACTGCTGGTGGAGGAGGAGGAGAGGAGAGTAGTGGGTGGAGGGGGGAGCAGGAAGCGGGTGACGCATTGAAGTGAACGCATATCTATCATTAATATCGCTGCAGTCAGCTGCTGTTGTGCTTCGAAAGAGGCTGCTGCAAAAAATATACTACAAACTCATACACATACATTTATAAGTATATGTATGTATGTATATACATGCATACATATATACTTACATACATACATATGAGCAGCCATGAATGCCAATATATAGTACACACACACACACACACACACATACAGATCGCCGCCATTGTGTGGCCTTCTCTCTAGCTCATAGCTTGACTGAGGTTTACTGCACTGCCAGCAGCGCAGTAGCAGAGGAAGCAGCGGCAGAGGCAGCGGCAGAGGCGGAGCAGCGGTAGCGGCAGCGGCAGCGCAACTGACTGCTGAACTACTGCCAACTGCAATTAATCATTTTTCTATCATTTTCAGATTTTTTATACATACAAACAGCCGGTGCCAATGCATGTGTGTGTGTGTGTGTGTGTATACACCCACACACACATATATATGTATGTGCATGTATGTATGTAAGTGTGTGCTTTTGACTGGTAAGTTATGATTTTTCCACAATTGCGGTCCTTTTTTTTTTTTGGTCTCGCATTCAAAAATGTTTCACTTGCCTGCAGAATTTCAATATGATTGTGTATTGAAAATTTCGTATGTAAGTACTTTTTTTTGTCATGGTAGCCATATTTGGTACATTTCTTTCAGAAATGGTACATTTTTTGGTTTGCTGGGACATTGGAACATTTTTCCTTTAATATGTCACATTTCCTAAGGCTAATCGAATTTAAAATATATTGAAACAATTTTGGAACTATCAAAAACCTTTAACGCGAATTACAAGAAATTTTTAAAAGTTTTAAAGTCGTCCAATAAAGGGAATCCTTAATCAATTATGTATATGCGATGGATTAGTAATTAGGAAAGTGTATTTTTAAAAACAAATTCTAGATATTATTCATATTTTTGTTTGCTAGCAAACAAAATGAGTTTTAATATTATTATCGTTATGTTATACTTTTCGAAAGTTTAAATTTGATTTAATTTTTAGCTTTAAATATGTGTTTCAAATCAAATGAAGATGCAAATAAGTTAAAATATTTAGTAGAAATAAAAACTAGGTACACTTTTATCGAAAATGGTAAATGTGTCTCTACAGAGTATTTCATTAAGTGACGAACGTCACGGTTGACACATTTGGTACATTTGTATCAAAAACTGGTACATTATTTATTCGTTTGTTAAAGATACAGTAGTGTTCCAAATAGTAGGAAGACTTCACTCGAAAATTTGATAATAAAATTATATAAAACATTTTATTAAAATCCTAAAACGTTTTGTTATTTTATTTTAGAGATGGTAAGAGCTACATAGAAGCTAGAACTGGTAATGTTTGCAGGTAGATCAAGTTGATCTATTTTTTTTTTGGATGCCACGCCCGCTTCGCCCACAAAACCAGAATAAGCTCATAACAATAGCTGTTTTGCTGCTAGAGACTTGTCGATGTGTCCAGAAAATTTCATCACGATGACATGCCCCCTTCGCCCACAAATTAAAAAATAAAAAAACTAATTACAAGAGAATTACATCGGGAGTGAATTTGACTGGGTTCCTATAGATCCACAGGGTATATAACGGTCGGGGTTCCGACTGTTCGGCTTGTTAAACATAAGTTCCGTCTGTATTTCAAATTTAATAACAGTAGTGTGCAGAATTATAGGAATACTTTACTTCTAAAACTCTCATTAATTTATAAATTATGCATTGTATTCGATTTTTTTCAAAGTGGTGCATTTGTTTCAAATTGTTTACCGCATTTAATGAGGAATAACAGATCCTATATAGTAAATATATTATATTTTTTTTACTTACCAAATTTTCCTAACTATAAAAAAAAAATTAATTCAATAGAGAACTGCGAAACTATATTGGTCGAGTTTTTTAACAGCAAGTATTAGAGCTTTTTTTCAACGCGAAATTTTAATATTAACCTCAAAATGGCAACAAGTCATAGAGCAAAACTGGAGATAGTTGACATAAATATTGGCAATTGAAAGAAGTAGATGTTTCTTAGCTTTTGTTTAGTATATTCAGTTAATTCAGTCCAGACCTAGACCTGGGGTCGATTTCAATATGATGCCACACCTCGTTCGCTCAGAATTAAAAACCAGTCGGAAAAGCTACAGTCGAAGTCGACTGTGAGAGACCCTTTACTTATTCCTCAAAATGGAAATAAGAGTTACACTAATAATTCCCCTTAGTGCGTTGTAACGGCAATGTGCTCTTCTTCCTTTGGTCCGACACTGAGTAATATTGTGTATTGAATAACTTCCGAGTTTACAATTCGATCGTGATCGTGTTTTCGATTTACGAAGGCGTAAGGATGTGTGTCAAAATTTGAACATAAACTTGATCTGCTTAGCTCATAGACGAACCTACATACCAAATTTGGTGGCTCTAGCTCTTATAGTCTCTGAGATCTAGGCGTTATACAGACAGACGGACATGACTCGGTTGTTGATGCTGATCAAGAATATATATATACTTTATGGGGTCTGCCGAGCTTCCTTCGACCTGTTACGCACATTTTGACAAACTTAATAGACACCCTACTAACTTATTTTAAATTAAAGGGTCTAAAAAATTACATATTAGAGAAGTACATTAACAGCGTCCTGTAATGCTGGCACCGGATATATTACAGTCGGGTTTCCTACTGTGTTTTATGGAAATTAACAAAAAAAAAAAATAGGCAGTCATTACCAGGGGATGGCGTGTCTCACAGCGTGCTAGTTGTTTTGTGTTCTGTTTTGTAGTTGACTTTATATCTCTGTTTGCAAATTAATTCTATAAAACCTCTCTATAAACATTGAACTTTATTCTTACAATTAATTTTTAAAGTGTATGTGTTTTTAGCTCATGGCGCATTGCATTGACAGTAGTGTTTCAGATCATGAAGTTCATCTTATTCATTTGCCTCCTCAATTGTGTCGTCACACACAATCAGTTGGGGACGTGTGGACAACCCTTAACGCTGTGAGACACTCGACTGCCCGATGAGCGCGGCGAGCGAAGCGCCTTTTATAATAACAGTTCTCTGAATAAGTTGTTGGGAATTTTAAGCAGTTTGGTTAAATTTATATTGCGCCTGCTTTGATGACTGCTTCTCAATTTTACATTTTCTTTGTAGTACAGCATTTTAAGGGAGGAAAATCTGCACACATTCGTTCGCAAGGGAATTCTGCCACACCAGCATTCATAAATGTGCTAAGTAAATCTTTACTTACCAAAAAAATTAAATAATTATGTAACATTTGTTTCATTTGTGTGTACTATATATTTGTATAATTGTCGTTTACAATGATTATGATTATATGAGTGATTATACAGTGTTTATCCTAGTAGGAAAACAAGAAAGTTTTAAAGAAAGTTCAGCTTCCTTGGATACATTAATATATTTATAAATAGGAGAGCCCATTAAAATTCAAAATAAAACCAGTCGGAAAGTCTTCAGTCGAAGTCGACTATGAGAGACCATTAGGACCCCGATGCTTGTCATGTGTGCCAAAATTCAAGGCTTCAGTTTTAAAATTGACCATTATATGGGATTTTAAGTTCTTTTTTTAATGACTTCCGAATTTATTATCCAATCGCAATGAAATTTTTAGGATACATTGGAACCCTGAATTTCGTTCTGTGTGCCAGAATTCAGGACTCTAGCTTTAATATTTTTGGATTTATGGGATTCCAAAAATTTTGTTTTCGATTTACGGAGGCGGAAGAGGGCGTGTCAAAATTTTAACATAACCTTGAACTGCTTAGCCAATGGATAGACCAACATACCAAATTAAGTGTCTCTAGATCTTATAGTCTCTGAGATCTTAGCGCTCATAAGGACGGACGTACGGACAGACGGACGGACGGACGGACTGACGGACGAACAGAGGGGTGGACGGACAGACGGACGGACAGGCGGACGGACGGACAAACGGACGGACGAACAGACGGACGGACAGACGGACGGACAGACGGACGGACAGACGGACGGACAGACGGACGGACAGACGGACGGACAGACGGACGGACAGGCGGATGGACGGACGGACAGGTGGACGGACGGACGGACAGGCGGACGGACGGACGGACAGGCGGACGGACGGACGGACAGGCGGACGGACGGACGAACAGAGGGATGGACGGACGGACGAACAGAGGGATGGACGGACGGACGAACAGAGGGATGGACGGACGGACAGACGGCCGAACAGAGTGATGGACAGACGGATATAGTCATATCGACTCGGCTGTTCTTGCTGTTCAAGAATATATATACTTGATGAGGTCTGCCAGACTTCTTTAATAGGCCCTTATACATTTGTAAAGTAAACGGTCTAAAAATATATGGAAAAAAGTATTTAAACTCAATTTAAATAAATATTAGTTGTAGCAATAAACTTTAAACTCTAATGGGATCAAGAACAAGGATACAAACCGTAACTGAAACTGAAGATGGTAACCAGTATTAACCGATTGAAAACCGTAACAGAAACCGTAACCAATAGAAAATTGTTTAGTTATACATTACCGATAAACAGAAATATTTCGAGCCGAATTATCCGTTTATTAACCGATTCATATATAACGAATATTTTCGCACGGATTGATTATAAAATTTGATTTTCCTTTCAAAAATAATATTCTTATCTCATTAAATTTGATTCTTCGTGTTGACGCCACTTTCTGGGATACAATGTATAATGAATCCGTTGATTTGGACAGTCAAACATTTAATTGAATTATGTTGTTGAGGTGTCG
Source organism: Drosophila histrio (assembly GCA_958299025.2). Lineage (NCBI taxonomy): Eukaryota > Metazoa > Arthropoda > Insecta > Diptera > Drosophilidae > Drosophila > Drosophila histrio. The sequence continues at coordinate 30,286,823 of OY282582.1, forward strand.
GATTAAATAGATTTTCTGTTTAGAAATAGAATAATTTTTGTTAAATATATATTGTTTCTAAACTGAAAACGAAAAGGCGACCATAACCGAATTCAAATACAGAAACCGAAATCCATTTCAGGTTGATTTTCTGATCGAAAATATTGCAGATATTTATATATTTAACTTGAAACAAACATAACTAAAAATTTCAGAAAGTTTCACCCAGTCTCATTTGTTTGACGGTTTACTCCAGACTTTGTTGCAATTTATTTGGAAAATTGCAAAAAAGGCAGTCATTAACCGGGGGGAGGATTTATCCCCCCGGTTGAATCTCACAGCGGGTTTTGTGTTTGGTTATCTTCTAAGCAAGAGTTGTTTTGTTGTTGTTGTTGTTGTTTGTCCAAGTGTTGTTTGTTTTTGTTGTATGTATATAACAGTGTAAGTAATTGTGTTGTTTTTGTTGCACGGTCTGAAAGACACACATTTATATTTTTTCGCTGATTTTTACTGTGATTTTTCATGTGTTCGCCGCAGCTCTAAATCTATCTCTAATTACTTTTCTTATAATTAAATTCTGTTACATTTACAAATTCCAAGGATCGGGATTTTTTAAGGAGCGAAAAATCCCATTTGAATTTTTGCTTGTTTAAATTCCATACATATAATATAACATAGTTTTTATCATAAATCATCATATATCCATTTATACCCTAAGTAATTTGCTTATTTTTCTCAATACACATACATTACTACAATGGGTTTTCATTCATGCAGTTGTCATTTCATGTAAATCATCAAATGTGTCACACAATTAGTCGGGGAAAGTGTGGAAACCCTTTTTTGCTGTGAGACTCTCGACTGCCCACCATCCAAAGATTGCAAGGTGCCATTTATATGAACAGTTGGCCGAATAAGCTATTGGGAATTATAAGCAGCTTTAAAAATATTGTGCGCTTGTTTTGATGACTGCTTTGTTGATGTCGATGACGCATGGCTAGAGAGAGAGAGTGACTAAGAGCATAAGAGCTACATAACCAGTTTGACGCTCTCCGAGAGTACACATTGCCAGCGTGATTGCAATTTCAATTATTCTACGTAAGTTTCTTGATGCGGTCGGGACGGGTGCAGGAATGCGTCATTAAACGCGACTGCGCAATGGACTTCCCAGTCGGTCTTTTTGCTGAGAAAAATGTACAGATTTACCCCAGAGCGCTCTGTGGGATTACTTAATATTTAATTATATAATATTTATATATAATATTCTATATAATATAATATTTATATTTATTTAAATAAATTGGTTTATCTACACTAAAACGAAACATATAATAAAAGTTAATGCACACAGTTCTTATTATCAAATATGTTCCTCATTTTTGAAATGTACTTACTTAGTCTTAAAGATAATAACAATGGTTACAAATATAGTATATGATATATTTATTTTTTCCAAGCATTTCCATGCTTTTAAGTTATAGTAACCGTAATAAATCAATTAAAATAAATACACACGGCAAGAAATACACATAAAATGGTTTGGCCTGCCATAGAAAAGGCAGCCGATCGACTACTTTTACCGCTGTATAAGGACCAGAAAACACTTTCGCAGTCCATAATAAAGTTAAAACAAAGTACGAAACAAAATACAATGCATAAGTGTAAGTTCAATCTGAATTCTTAGCTTAATTCACCAGTGACAGCCTCAGGAATAGAGCGCAATTTGACCCTGCCGCAGGGAAATTGCACCATGATCCAATCTGAAATGAAGTATACGAATGCTATGCAGTAAAGAGCAAAGGCTGTCTTCGTCTTTGGGAATGTGTTCCCTACTACTTATATAAACTTTTCAATGCATAAATCGTATTGATTTTGTTCACCACATGCCATCAAGTCCGATAGGGACGCTGAAATGTCCTGATTTCATAACAATTTGCTTTCTTTCTTGAGAAACAAGAATACCTGAACATACTATGGTAAGAGTATGCAGAGATGACAGAGACGACAATATTCCTTTTACTTCAGGGGGGTTAGGGGGTCGGCCACGCTTCCTTCTGCATGCTAACAAATGTCAACCTTGATATAGTGAGTCACCTGGACACTTCAAACGGACTTTGCAAAATATTTTGATTAGACTGAATGTTACTTTATTTGTAGTAGCTTTTGCTAGAAAGGCTTGGCAATTTTTGTACGGACAGCGGATGCCAATATTTGTAATAATATATTTGCTTATCCATATTATTTATAAATACATTTCAAAGTTAAATAGTAGAGCGGCCCACGTCGGGACTCGAACCGCAAGCGTTCACACAATTTGCTATTGCAATTGTATAAGTTTACTTACTCTTGAGTCCAATGTGTTCTCAATGCAAATTACATATATATGTACTTCTGGATTTCATTGATAATGAAAAATGTTCAATCAAATTCTAAATTTAAAATGCTTTTATTATAATTAAAAGAATAAAATACAATGTAAGCTTGCCGCGCCGGGACTTGAACCACCGACTCGTGTATCGAAGCGTCCACGCAATTGACTTTGCAATTGTA
>OY282582.1:30294351-30396851 GCA_958299025.2 Drosophila histrio
TCAATGCAATATAATACTGATATATCGAATATATGGTTTGAAAATATCGAAAGCATTGAATATGCACAATAACGATATTTTTACAGCTCTAGTATAATAGTTTACTACTACTATGTCAGACGCAAAGAGCGGGAAAGTAAAAGCTTAAGTGAAAGATCCTTTGTATACAGTGAATAATGATTAATTTTTAGACCCTTTACTTTAAAAAAGTAAAACGGGTCTATTAAGTTTGTCAAAAAAAAAATGTGCGTAACAGGTCGAAGAAAGTCCGGCAGACCCCATAAAGTATATATATTCTTGATCAGCATCACCAGCCGAGTCGATATAGCCATGTCCGTCTGTCCGTCCTTCCGTCTGTCTGTATGAACACCTAGATCTTAGAGACTATAAGAGCTAGAGTCACCAAATTTGGTATGGTGGTTCGTCTATGGGCTAAGCAGATCAAGTTTATCTTAAAATTTTGACACGCCTCCGTAAATCGAGAACAAAAACGAAAAATATTAAAGCTAGAGTCCTGAATTTTGGCACACAGAACGGGTATCAGGGTACTAACGTATCCTGAAAATTGCATCGCGATCGGACAATAAGCTCGGGAACTATTCAAAACTCAATATAACTCAGTGTCGGACCAAAGGAAGAAGAAGAGCATATTGACGTTACAAAGCGTTATGGGGAACTATTAGTGTTACTCTTATTTTCATTTAGAAGAATAAGTAAAGGGTCTCTCATAGTCGACTTCGACTGTAGCCTTTTCGACTGGTTTTTTGTTAATTTCGCTAACTTGTAAATAATTAAATAAGGGGAAACAAGTCGATGAGTCGGGACGGAAGCGACAGTAGGGTGTCCTGAGTCAGTCTTCTTTGTTATTTTTGGCGCGTCAATGATTTCATACCCTTGCCGCCGAACCCTGATGCACTTTTCAACCGATATTTCCTATGACAGCAATATGTTATAGGGATCCAATCTGGCCGGTTCCGACATATGTACTGCCTGCAGCAAAAAAACGTACCAAGTTTCATTCAGATATTTAGCTCTAAAACTGAGAAACTAGTTTGTATAGATACAGACAGACAGGCGGACATAGCTATATCGACTCGACTGTTGATGCTGATCAAGAATATATGTATGCACTTTATAGGGTCGGACATTGCTTCTTTTATGCGCTACATATTTCGGGACAAAATTATAATACTACCCTCTGCAAGGGTATAAAAAGAGTTTTTACTTGTTTTGCATTTTGGTTTTTGCTTATATGCTCGATGATTTTACATACTTCCCACTGTTGATACTTTCACAACTGTTAACTATAGAGAATACTGATTAATCGATAACAACAGGGAGCTGCAATTGACCTAAATTTAGTCTATAAATTGATATAGCTAAATTATGATACCTCATTCCACTTGGAATACCTTTTCTGGTGTCTATTGTCGACTTTATGCGGTTTTTTTTTTATTTTACTTTTCTTTTTGCTTCGGAAGAGACTTGAACAGACAATTAATTACTGTTAGCTTCTGCTGCTGTTGATGCTTGTGCTGGAGATGGAGCTGGTACTGGAGATGGTATTGCTGCTGGTGACGCCACACCTACCAATTAATTTTGCATTTTTGAAGCGTTGCCGCAGCGGTGAGTGCAGCTCGCCAAACTGAATCGAAAGCCAAAGCCAAAAAAGGCTAAAAAAAAAGAGAAAAATAGAAGACAGCTGCCAAAAAGGGCGTTGCGTCGCCCAGTTAAACTGCACGGTTGTCCAGGACACTGCCGAGTGGGTGGAAAGTGGGTGGAGGTGGGGGAAGGGAAGGGGAACTGTCCTCTGGCAATTGAATCAACGTTGGCCGCATCGGTCGCATAGCAGAAGGGTTATCATTACTTCCACATAATTTAATTTCGGCAGCCAACGACCATTTGCATTTCAATACCAATATAACTGATGGGGTGCAGGGTGCGGGGGTGTCCTGGTGCGTGGGGATGGGGGTGGGGGTTTGGGGAGAAATACAGTTCTTATGTAGTGCGATTTCTACGATTTTCGTCGTTCCACATTTCTTCTTACCATTTCTCAAAGTTTTGTCCGGCTGCTCATTGCACAAACTGAATTGAATCACCACATTACGACGCTACCCTTTTGTCACCCCCTCCCCTCCCCCCCCCTTTGGAGAAAGAAAAGGGGTAGCATTTCATTTTAAATTTTTTGGCGGCCCAGTTGCTGAGATGCTGCTGCCAGATTTTCCATCATCATTCATAACAAAAGCAGTTGGCAGTTGCAGCAGACTCGACTCGAGTCTACCCTGCAACCCTACGCTACAATCCTACGACTCCCTCCTACACAGAGAGAAAAAGACGGTAGTAAATCTCGCTATTAACACATTGATTCAACTAATTGTATACCCTGTGGGGGTAGAGAAAGTTTGTATACTCTGTGCGGGTATATTAAGTTTGTTAAAATTATGTAACATGAAAAAGGAAGCGTGGCCGACCCATAAAGTATATATTTTATCCTGATCAGCATCAATAGGCGAGTCGATATAGCCAAGTCCGTCGGTCCGTCTGTCCGTCGGTCCGTCGGTCCGGCGGTCCGTCGGTCCGTCCGTATGAACGAAAGGATCTCCGAGATGGTAAGAGCTAGAAGTTTGAACTTGCTCTCCCAGCACTGCTAATATTTGCAGGCAGATCAAGTTATTCTTTTTTTATTTTGGATGACTTCTTCGCCTACAAACAGAGCTCGCAATAAATGGTCTCTCTCGTGCTTGTTGTCAGAAAATAACCACTCGTCCGCTCACACGATACGATGCTGTCCCGAAAGAACTCTCAAACTTCGTTCTCTCTTGGCTTGATCTGCGCTCAATCGACGACCGCTTCTGTTCGCTCGCTCGGCTCATGTGTTCACTCGAGACGCTTTACTTCGTAAAAACTCGGCTCACGGTCTTCAGAGCATGTATGTGTGTTGCGCGTCTGGATAGCCAAACATTTACAGCGACTCTTCGTGCATACGCATATGCACACAGATTAGCACTCTATCCTCTTCTCTCTTACTCCTTAATGCTTTGCCTGTGACGAAATATCGTAGACAACAACATAAGGCAAACGCAACAACAACAAAAACAAAGAACTTATTTGCGAACTCTTTGCTTGCTTTGCTCACTTACTGACTCTCAGTAGCTGAGCGACGAACGGTTCTGTTCGTATCGATCGGTCAGTAAGAGACCGATTCGTGTCTTAAGCTCAACCCGAAACCCGAGAGTGAGAACATAAACGAAACGAAGAAATGGGTTGCTGTTCAGACAGTGAGCGATTCCGTCTCATTTTTTCGGTCATTTAAGTTAGCAGACCGCGCAGAAACTTTTGGTTGAGCATATTTTGCGAGCTCTGCCCACAAATCAATAAAATGATCGTAAAAAAAACAGTTGTGTTGCTAGAGACTTCAGATTTGGCACACATGATGATTACTGTGGTGTCGTTGTGTCCAGAAAATTTCATCACGATGCAATGACCCATTCGCCTACAAATTGAATAAAAAAAAAATAACAAAGAATTATATAGGGAGTGACTTTGAGCAGGTTCCTGTAGAGCTACAGGGTATATTACGGTCGGGGTACCGACTGTTCGGCTTGTTAACTACAAGTTTGCAATGTGTTCAGTTAATTTAAAGTGTATACACATAAATCTTTGTTTTAATATATTTATATTAACGTGAAAACATGTTAAATTTAACTTTCGCACCATTTTAAATACAAATACATATTACATAATATATAATTGTTTTACTGATTAAATTAAGTACAAAAATGTATTCAGTTTTAATATGCTTCATATTGAAATAAATCATTTTTATGTTGCAATTCAAAAAAACAATAAAATACTTTCAGTTAGTGTTCAATTAAGTGAAGAAATGATTCGGCGAAGTATATAGTATTAATTTTGTAGTACCCATCAAACTGCCAGTCATTGCTGACAAGCTAGAACTGATTAAGAATTCGAAATTAAATAAGAAAAATATTTTTACTAAATACTTAATAAGTTTTAATAATCGTTAGTTTAAAAAAAAATAAAAAAAATCATAATATATGCAAAATATAATAAACACTTTGGGATTTTTTGAAATACATATATATATGATTAACGTTAAACTAATTATTACAGTTTTACTTTGGCGTTACTTTACTTTAATCGAAGTGTAGTTCCAAAGTTAATACACAAATATTTAATTATGCAACGTGGGTGTTTTTTTTTCTCAGTGTATGTTCAGGCAATGAACTAGCACCATTTTTTGCGACATTTCCGTTTGCATTTGGCAAGCGGAAACGTCAGGCTGCCCATTGGACAATCAAGCTTTTGGACACGGGACAAGCAACGAGTGCCTCTTCCGAGTTGTTTCTTCTTCATCTTCTTGTTTGTTTGTTTTTTCGTTCGTTCGTTCGCTCGTTGTTGTTGTTGTTGTTGCTATCAACACAAAAGGCATGGTTGGACATTGTTTGGTGTTGATAGCTGCTCATGAATAACAAATGCACACGGAAGGTGGGTCGATCTATCTTCAACTCTCTCACTCTCTCTCTCTCTCTCTCTCGCTCTCTCTCTCTCTGTGTGTGTGTTTGTTTATTTGTTTGCTATAGAGAGTTAGGTTAGGTCGAATGAAAGTGAGGTTAGGAGTAAGTGATTGACCATTCCTAACTTGTTTATAAATTGTCAATTGATTTGTGGCGAACCGAAAGCACAAAATGGAGCAGCCAAACATTTCAACATTTCAACCAATTTCACTTGCCAAAAAGTGCTAACCAATTAAATCATTTTTATAGCCAAATGCTGTAGAAATTGAATTCTCTTTGCTCTTTCCGCCCTTTCCCTCGCATTGAGTAGTTTTGTATTGTGCTTTTGATTGATTCGTTGCTTGAGTCAATTTGCCAGGCAAACTCCATTGATAGGTCGCAATAATCAAAGCCAAAATGTCAATTTCAGTTAACACACAGCAATAGAGAGAGAGAGAGAGAGAGATAGAGACAGAGCTAACAATAGTGCGAGTGAGAGAGCGCACATGTATATAAACCACAGCGAGGTCACCGACAATGTCTCATTGAAATGTCAAATGCATTTCACAATTGTCATCGTGCTCTCGTATCTCGTATCTCGTATCTTGTATCTCAACTCTCGTTTCACGTATCTCTATTCTATATTCACATACATGCACGTAGTATATCTATCAGCTCCATCAGTTAGTATTTGTTCTGCATTTTCGCAACATTTAAAAGACACTTCATATTGTTTGGTAAAATGTAAAACCAGCAAAGAGAGTGATTAAGAGCGGGTAGATTAGTCAGAAATGCTTTAAAGACTAGCTTAAAAACTGAAAAACTATATATAAAATAATGCTTATATGTAAAATTAAAAATGTTTAAATAAGTCGAATATACATACATTTAGAAATCTGTCGGTATTTTCCATAAAAGTCGTTGTTAACCCAGCCAAAATACAAAAATATACAAATCAATATAAACAAGCCGAACAGTCGGGACCCAGTGCCCCAGTAGCCCTGCTGGGCGAAGGGGGCATGGCATCGTGATGAAATTTTCTGGACACAGCGACCCAAAAATACTCATTATGTGTGCCAAATATCATGTCTCTAGCTTCAAAGCTGCTTTTGCTATGAGCTTGTATATGACTTGTAGGCGAAGAAGAAAAAGAGATAAACTTGATTTATCTGCAAAAATTACCAGTGCTGGGAGATCAAGTTCAAGCTTCTAGTTTTTACTATCTCTGACATCCTTTCATTCATATGGGCGGACAGACGGACAGACGGATCGACGGACAGACAGACATGGCGATATCTATTCGACTGTTGTTGCTGATCATGAATATACAGGGGTAGTCAAAAGTATTTACACAAAACTAAAGTTAAACCTACTCATAATTTGAACTTTCTTCATATACAAATTCCGTTTGTATGATACGAAAATTTCCTTAACCCATTAAGTACCCATTGCAAATTTTGAATTTATATGAAAATCTACTTTTTTGACTTTTTGCCTCGGGCTTAAAATAAATACAAAAATACCCAAAGAAACTACAATAAATTATTCACTTATTTTGATACGTTCATTTAACTTAAATTTTTACACCCTTTATTAAATTTAAATTTTTAAAATGACTATTAAGTATGATTTATTATTCTGATACAATTATTATTTAAAAATGTTTTTAATTGTATGAAAATCTAAGAGTTATTAATATAATTTTTGATAAATATACGACAAATGTTTTTCTTTTTTATATTTATTAATATTTTTAAAAGTTTGTGTTCTATTCGTCATTAGTTTTCCCTAAATAGATAATAGGAAAATAAGAAATGTTTATCGAAAATTTCATATAAAATTTGGATTGTTCTATAAAGTCTCAGAGTAATATACTTATGAACAAACTTTTTCTTCTTCTGCAGACTCCTTATAAACTACAGAACATTTTATAAATAAATGATATATAAATCAATATAGCTTTTGTAAAATTCCAAATTTAATTCCAATTTAATTATTTCTTCGAAAACTAATTTGGAATTTTTTGTTAAATTTCCATATAAAGATGGCATTGTTGTAGAAAATTTTATAGTAATTAAAAATTCTGTATTTGTTATATTTTTCAAATAAGCCATTCTGCTTAAAAATTAATTTTTGGAAATTGGGACAATTGACAAAACTTTTTTATATCAATCCCTAAAAAACAAAATATAGTGAAATGACGAATGTTTAACGGAATTTTCTATAGGAAATCTTATTAAAATCTAGGAAAAATTTCAAATTCTCTCTATAATATTGAAATAATGAGTATTTTACCACATTTCCATAGAAACATAGGAACAGTTTTGAGCAAGTCCATGATCATTTAATATTTAAAATTAAGTTGTAAGTCTTAAAGTAGCCTTTATGAAAGGGCAGGGTATTTGTCAAGTCAGTGTTTAAGTGAATAAAAATTAATGTAATCTATATAACAAATAAGTAAGGTTAATAAACAAGCCGCAAGCGAAACTGTCACTTGATTAGAGTTTAGATTTTGACTTTAAAGAGTAATTCAATGTGATGTTTGTTTGTTTGTGTGTGTTTGTGTGTGTGTGTGTGTGTGTGTGTGTGTGTGTGTGTGTGTGTATCAGTGTGTATATTTGAAAGACTTTTGCTTTAAAAGGCAAAATCATAATGGCAGGCAAACAAATAAATACGTGTGCTTATGTTGAAGTATGTGAAATATATAGATGCTCGCATAGGCTGCAACTCATTAGCCAGAGCTTCCGCTGGCGTGTGTAACATTTCCCCTCAGCACTTCTCCACCTCTACACTTCGACGGCACTTGCCTCATTGCCTCGATGCCACACTCTGCACTCAGAGCGCGTTGCCATGACAATAAATGAAATATTTTGAGCCCGTTCGATGTAATAACTCGCGCGATTTGCTGTTTGTCATATTTCATGCCCGTGATTATAAGTCCAGCGTGCGGCATGCGGCATGAGGCATGAGGCATGCGACACGACGCGGTGTGGCACGGCGCAATAAGCGTGCTCGCTCTGATAGATAAATAGCACATGGGCCAGCTAACTGCAGAGATGGGCCAAGTTGAAAGAGGGAGGATAATTCGTATTTCTCTGCAGCGCAGTTGGAATTGCATTGCAAATGCTAAGCCCTGATGGTGCTAAGTGCAAGCTGTGCGTACCTCTATCTGTATCTGTATCTGTGTATTAGTATTAGTGTGTGTGTGTGTGTGTGTGTGTGTGTATGACTCGACTTTGTCATATCGAAAGCCTGCACATTCTTTCGATTTGATAGTTAAGGCAATCTTTACATTTAGCGTAAAAAAGGTTGATTAACATAATAGTTGAATTAAACAAAGTCAAACAAATATTGAACACTTTGGGCTTATAATATTTAAGTTTGAGTTAGGAACAAATACGAGTAAATTTCATCAGAAAATAGTATGTTAAACTTCGATTGGATTTATAGTTGTAAATTGTCAGATGGAAAAAATTAAAGAAATTTCAAACTAAATCAAATATTCGATATACGTACTACTTTTCAAAAGCTTTAACTACGAATAACAACAATGCAACGTTGCTAAAATTCCCATTGACTTCTTTAATTATGATTTATCAAAATGAAAATTAAATTAAAGGGCTTAAGAACTTAAGAACTCAAAAGATTTGAGTCAAAACGCAGTTGTTGTGCAGAAAAGAAGAAATTTAAAATAAATAAAAAATATACTATGAAATTGAAAGTTAGTTAGTTATCGATTTGTTCTCACTCGAACATAACTATTTAAACTATCAATTAGTATGTGCTTGCGACTACTAACTGCTTGTCATTGGCCATGTACTCTAACTCGTGTGAGTGTATTTTCAAAAAAAAGAATCGACAAATCGTCTGAATTGAAATATGAAAAATGTGCGCTCAGCGTTTTGCTGCAGTTGTCAAGTGCACTAATAAATTTCATTTTGGCCAGTTGGCAATACAGTGAAGCCTCTCTCTTCACAACCAACGGCAGCCAGAGATTTAAACATCGTTCGCTATATTCGCAAGTCGCAATATTTTTTTCATTTTTTCTTTAATTATTCACAGAACAAGCAAATTAACGTTACTAAATTTTACTTTTATTAAAATGGTTTATATTTTAAAGAATTTGTACCGTAGGGTAAGCATCAGCTTAATCACGGTACACAACGGTAAATCACGTTCAAACTATTTGAAATTAATTAGTTAAAAAATGAAAAATGAAAAATGTTGCATATAACGTAATATAATTCATTGAACACAAGGGGTTTTGGCTAACAAAGAAAAACCTACATATGTTGACCATCACAATAGGCGCAGCTGTTTATTATTAAACAATTGGCTTATAGAGCTTTTCTCTTGGCATTTTCCCTGCATACGTATTTCATAAATATATTGTTATACTAGTATAATTTACATCTTCTACAAGTTGTGGCAATCATAGAGAACTGCTCCTCATTGGGTAAGTTATCATTTAATTCATTGCTATTTTATCATAGTTCTTGCAAAAACTACACAAACTGTTTATCTGTTCCTCATTTAATCAGTTTATGCATAAATTAATCAAAATATTTATTTCACTTCTTTTAAACAAATCTACGTTTTTGGTTGGCAAAATGAGCTAAAAATTAAATGTTCACATCTTAGCTTTAAAACTCAACGCAATAAGTTTCTAATTACAAAACTGATTCACATTTCATAAATATTGCAGATTTCTAAGCAGAAGGGGGAGAAAATTGATCTATAATTACAGTCAAAATAAATAAAAAAAAATTATAAATAAATAATATGCTTGGAAAGTTGTTTGCTTATAAACAAATCAAACATAACTAGAAATTACTCAAATAAACGGTTATTTATGTATTACAAAATGAAAACTGAGTTTTTGTTGTTGCAAAAATATATATATATATATATCTATTTTTTTCAGTGTATCACATGCCCTTTCTAGCGTACACTGTCCACTGCCGCCTGGTACATAAACTTATGCATATGAAGTGTCGAATTCAATACCAGTAGGTTTCACACAGTCTGTAGCTCCGGAGTTCCGGACTCATCCCTATTCCCTTCCCCGTCTACCCCGATTTGTGGCCAAGTTCTCTGAATCCTGATGAAAACTGTTGGCCAGATAAACTAAACGAGAGGCGGTCAGTTGATGTGCTGGCCGAAAACTTTTCAGAAATTCGAATCATGTAACAGAATACATGATGGCCAAATTCAAAAGATGGTACGGCACAACATGTGTGTGTGTGTGTGTGTGTGTGTGTGTGTGTTGTGTGTGTGTTGTGTGTGTGTGTGGGCGCAACATGTGTTTATAATTATGTTTTTACTGTGTGTGCTCACATTTTTGAGGCACACACTGCACGTGCTGTGCGTATGTGTGTGTGTGTGTGTGACAGAGGGAGTGTGTGTATGTTGCGTGTGTGTATGTTGCGTGTGTGTGTGTGTGTGTGTGTGTGCGTGAGCATGCAAATTACAACAGCAACAACAACAGCAACAACATAAACAGCTGCTGCTGCTGCTGCTGCTGCAGTTGCATGCCCTAAGTTGCAATTGTCAGCGCTTAATTTGAGGTCAGCTTCGAGTTGCTTTTTTGTCAGCTTTCGGCTTACGATTTAGACCAGCTTATAATCCACACACACAGACTTAGTCTATCTTTCGCGTTTGCTGCCAACAAATTCGAGTTGCAGTTAAATAAGTTGATTCTTTCAATTCCAAAGAGCGACGACAACAATTTACACGGTTTGCCATACGCAAAATGCTTGTCAGTTGCAGTTGCAATGCCAACAAAAGGTCTACTTATACTACCTCCTCCCTCCACCCCTGCCGCACCAACTCCCACCTCCCAACTCCCACTGATGTTAGCCCATTCAACGATTTGTGCCAACTGTCGGCGTTGCCTTTGTCTTTTGTATGCGCGCAGTGACCTGCAAAAATGGCAGACGCTGTTATTTTGGCTCTTGGCCTGCCTCGCTTGCACCTGAGCCGCCCCTTTCCCTTGCCCTCCACACCATCTCTTTTGTTAAGTCAACTGCGAGTGGTGGGTGGGGAGGGGAGGTGATGTTATTTCTGTGCTGCGGTCAGTGCATGTTGCATATAATTTCATTCATCACACGGCCACCAAAAGAAACCAAATAAAGCAGGAAAAGAAAAGAACTCCTCAAATCTAATCGGCAGCAGTCGGTTTTCCTTTCTTCTCTTCTTCTCATACACATTTTGGGTTTATTTTTGTTTTTTAAAGCTTTACCTATGTAAAAAAGACAATGGGGTAATCTCAGTGACTGAAAGTGTATGTAACTGTCAAAGAAAGACAACACTTCAAAGTTTATAAAGATTTTTCAGTAGAATTTACTTATTTATTAAACGTCGACTAAAATAATGTATTAAGAATATAAATTACAATTGGAAAATATTAAAAAGTAATAAATCAACTGTTAAATTATAATATATACAACATTAAATTTATAAATCAAAAGATAATAAAAAGTTAAGTTAAGCATGAATAGAAGTTTCAATTTGTAGCGATCCCAAAGAATCCCAAAGAGCAAGATATTCACAAAATTTAATGTGTAATTTCTATATACAATATATAATTTCTATAGACAAGTAATTTTAATGATAAAGTAAAAAAAAATGCATTTATTTTGTAAATGTTTTATTTTGTGAATCGGGGATCTTCGGGGATCGTAATTCGCTGACCACGCAGTTTATTGATATTCGGGAATAAGAAGAAGTTATTGGGTGCCAAATCTGGATTTTATTACTTAAAAATTCACCTGTTTGACATCTCGTGTGAGAGGTCGCATTGCCGTGATGAAAAATGATTGGCAGTTGGTTTTGCGAATTTCTATTTCGCCAGACAAATAGTCGTGTAACATTCAGAATTGACCGTCCTACGTTGCTCACGTCGAACCCATTCGGCCGAAGAAACAGGCGACCATTTGCTTCGCTGTGCTTCTACCACGAACAACTTTTGCTGGATTTGGCTCGTCTTGGAATACTCACACGGTCGATTGCTGTTCTATTTCCGGCTCATACGCATATATCCATAATTCGTACGTAACATGACGATCTTGCACTATCAGTTCGTGTACTGCATAGAATTTTTTTTGTTTTGCCAGTTCCCTAAATATAAATAGTAACCCTCGCATAAATAAATCTTTTGTTGTTTTATTTTTCAGCGCAATTAAATCAAATCGAGATACAATTAAAAGATATAAAGCTTTTTAACAAAGGTATACCAAATGTAAATCATCATATTTTTCTAAAATTTATTTACAGAATAAATATTATAGATGCAGACGTAGCTATTTGGTATATATATATATATATATACTTAATCACCCTCTTCCAGTAGTCTAAATATTCCATAGTTATTGTCCACCTGGCGCCACCTGGCGGGAAGGTTTGAAACCTGAAAAATGTTTACCGCCAATTTCAATTTCTTATTGGTATCTATCCGTACTAACTACAGGGTATCGCGCCGTCGATCTTACTCTGTTCGACTACCACGTTTTTGCTTGCTTTTTTCTTTGCATTTTCTTTCAGCATTTCTGTCGCGTTTGCCATTTGATGCCACTGCAGTTGGGTAGTTCCATCTGCCTGCTTTTTGGCCATCTTATTTCAGTTTTTGTTTGCCGCTGCCACTTGGCCATTTTCATTTTGGCCCACTGCTTCTGTCTGTCTGCCGACAAGCAAATATTGTCTTTAGTCCCGTCGCATTTTTCAGCTGACATCTCCATCTCCATTTCTCTCCAATATCCCCTTGTTCTCTACCGAAACGCCCCCCTCCCCACCACACGATTATCGCACCCCTTTTCGGCTTGTCTAAAAGTATTTTTGTCACGAATTCAATGAATGATTTTTAAGCATGTCTTTATTACTTTTGCTCTTTGTGCACAATATTTCAGGCCTTAAACCCAACCTAAGCTTTCCTTTACCTCCCGTCTGATACAACCCCTATATATAAATATGTAGCTATAGATATTGACTAGTATGTGCTGCCTTTTTACCTCTTCCTCTGCAGCATTAAGCATTAATTTATAGATTTGTTAACTGCATGACTCATGCACATATACCAGGCGCTCACTGTATTCGCAAAAATATTCCTCTTCATGTACAAGAAATTGCACTTTGCTAATGAATCGAAGCATTTTTCAATGCGCCAAGACCACCAACATACACTCAAAGAAATCACTGAAGAAATATTTACAGCATACTTTTTTGGGGAATAAATGGCAATGGAATTAAAGGGGTAAATTATGGTCTGACATACCCAAAAATGCATTACTGTTGGCCAGTTTAGCTTATTATGTGCTCGATCTAGCATATTTTTAAATGTTTTAAATATAACAAAAATTAAGTGCCACTATTCTTTAAGCTTTGTCTTTAGAAATATTTTTGCCTTTTTCATATCTAGTTGTTTTCTTAGTTTTTCTGTCAAAATTCTGGAAACTCTTGATTTAATATATTTAATTTATTTACATTTTAATTGTTAACTTTATTAATGCCTGTTAGATTAATTTATTTGTTCTTTAGATGTTCTTACCATTTTCTAAGTGTATTTTCTGTTACTTTCTTGTTTCTAGCTTGTTTTTTTTTTTTGGTAGCTTCTTGCACTTTATTGTTTTGCCAATAGTGTGGCTAAGATGCTTTGTTAGCCATTTTATTGACGTTTTTGTCGCGTCGCGGTTTTGTTTTGCTGTTTGCTTGAAATGCTTATGAGTTTAAAGTTGTCTGTCTTTTGCAATACCAATTGTTGTACAGTTGTTAAAGATAGTATTTTAAGTACTCCGTATGTCTCTTGTCTGGCTAATAAAATAGAGAGAGAGTGCGATGAATTGGAGTACCAGTATTATCATCTATACTAAAATAAAACAACATTATAATTAGTTGGAGTAAAGTGATTGTATGGTAATCGACTAAGGAAGGTAAAAATAGTTTTTTATTATTTATTTTTATTTAACAGCGAATCAAATCGGAATCGAAATAGAAATTGAACCTTTAATCTAAATTAACCTATTTAAATGTAGTACCGAAACCGAGACGAATTAAGTATTTGCCATTCTTAAAATGTATACTTAATATATGTATGAGTTAATTAAAATGAATGTAAAAATTCTTAAGTTAATCTCAATACAAAGGTATAGTCTCTGGAATTAAGTATAACTCTAGATTGACTGGAAACGAGTAAGAATATTCTTGATATAGTACATACGTTTGGAACTCGGGCTTAAAACAAAGCAAGACTTATTAATTTTAAATCATTATTGCGAAAAATTCACAAATGGTTCTATCTTGTCCGTTATGAGGAGTATTTCAATGGGCATTGAGAAGTTAAAACTATATTTAACAGGAGAATACTTTTCTGTAGATAGTCTTCATATACTTTCACACTATCTGAATGTTTTATTAAGCAAATATCTAAGTATAATATTCATATTTTAAAATACTTTTGTTCTCAGTTGCAGATGCAATTTATGGTACTCAGAACAAGTGTGAATTGTACTTAAATCAAGAAACAAAAGCCGATCAGTCAGTTGGAAACCCTGTGCAGGTCTTCAAACAAAAGTATTTTCATTATAATGGGAATTAAATATATGTATAAAATATAGGGTCAATAGAGTGACAATAATATAATAATATTACGACAATAGCCAAAGACTTTTGGCGATTTGTCAATAGTATGAAAATGTTACTTATAAGTTTTTTCATCAGATTGCACTATAGGTCAAATGGACACTTTTTCTGATATAAACTCATTTTTTATAAGTATTTAAATTAACTAACTTTTGATGCATATCGACTGGGAATATATCGAACTACAACGTTGCCATACCAGAAATGTTAACATTGCGGTATGCTGTTAAGTTAACAGCTGTTAAAGTAGCTGCTCTAATCGAAAACCACTTGCTTATAAACTTTACAAACATTTTGGTCATCTTCAAGCAGCTCCAGTTTTCTTAAATTTAAATTTGTATATCAAATTTATGACGAATAGTGATCAGTGTGGTTTGTACTTTATGTTGTTAGATCTGTGCTGTTGATATTGTTCGTGTTCTCTGTAGTAAGTGTCAATAAAGAGACGTTCCAAAAATAAATTTTTTGGCGCAAAACTTTATCTTTGGGTAGAGTTTTAAAAAGAGTAATTCCTCATAAACTCATAACAGTTAACTTTATATCCGACTTTTTCCGATTCTTTCCAAAATTTAACTTTATAGCACATAAGCTATATCTAAGCAATGTCAGTCTGTTTCAAGCATGACTAAAAAACAAAGGAAAAACTGATGGAATGGATGCTGTTTTAGGAAATTTTAAAATGCTTAACCAATTTAATGTGTCTGAAACACATCACAACACAACAAACAACAACAACACATATTTCTTTCTTGTTACAGGCTATCTATTCTCCGATGATACGTTCCAAAATAAGTTCCAATTCTTGCTTTATAAATATATAAAATATGAAATATACTTAGATACTTAGATAAAAAAAACATTACTTTAATTCTTAGATATAAAAAAAAAATTTTCGTTAAGGGGCGTTAATGGGCAGTGCCACGCCCTTTCTTCAAAAACATTTCCAAACGAGGTTTAGAATAGTATCCAAAAAACTTTGCACAGAAAACTTGCGAAACCTTCGAATTATTAATTTATATCAGAAAAAGTGTCCATTTGACCTATAGTGGATTGTAAGACGATGGTATATAGTACAATACTAGTTGGATAAAGCAACAGTACGTCGATAGAATGGCGATAGTTGAGACTTTTGCAATTCTTAGAATTAATACTTTTTCTTTTCAATAGAAGCTCAATTGACGTTGTCGCCAGGGGAAAAAACCGACACAACTGTACAAATCGCCCAAGGATTGTAGTCTGATAATAAAAAGTGTTTGGCGGGTTCACCGAGTCATTTGCCTGCCAACCATTAACTTTTTTTTATGTTGCTTAGATATAGTTAAAAGAATATGCTGGAAGGGGAGCAGGAGAGAGTCGCCAAAAAGGGGGGGGGGGAAACGAAGAAGAAACGTCTGCATTGCAACTAAATGCGGTGAAAACGCGAGGAGCACATTGAAGTTGCGCTCGGCAAGAGCCTGTCAATAAATCATTGTGCAGACAACGGGCTTCGTTGTTAAAAGCACTCTTCCAATATGTATTGATGTATGTACGTCGATGTATGTAGGTATGTTTGTATGTATGTATGTATGTTGAGGATGGCATATCAATACTTCGCATAGACGGATTGTATTTTCAATATTTGCGCAGCGTAGATCATGGCAATGCCGTCGTACTCGTACTTCCTTTCCCATGGAAGAAGAGTACGCAATGGCTTTTGTTGGTTTTGTATTGCAATGATTTAGCAGTTTTTCGTCTGTGTTTACGTTGTGGATGAACAACGAGAGTGGAGGACGAGCAGAGCAAGAGAGAGAAAGAGTGAGAGAGAGAGTGAGGAACGAGGAATGAGAACGGGGAGCGGGGAGCGGGAACGATGGCAACGCCGCGGAGCTGCTGAATAAGAAATCAGTAAATTGTTGTGTTTTAATCGAGCCGCCGCGGCATCAGACACAATCACAATCACAATCGCAATCCCCAATCCCAATCACAATAGCATGCCCCCCTTCCCTCAATTGTCTGCAATAAGCCGCAGCAGCGGGTTGAGGAGAAGAAGTAGTCGCTGCAGTCGCCGCTGCACAGTGGTTTCAAATTGCATATTTCTATCACAAAGACACTTTGCAAGAATAAAGCCATATAATGCCAAAATAATGCATATTATATACATATATGTAATATAATAAATAAAATCAACAGAGGGGAAGGAATCAATACTTTAAAAATATTTAAAAAAAAAAAATACAAATTTAATTTTATTTTTTTTAATCATATTACAAAAAAAAACTAATGTCTCTTGGGTCATATATTAAATATATTAAAATAATTAATAAATCACTAACCTATACATCTATGTAGTAAGCTGTAGCAATTATTTCTTTAATTAACAACAAAATCCGAATAATTTAATACATTTTGGTATGGATTGTATTGAAATAAATTAGTGTAGATCTTTAAGAGCCGGAATAACAAGTAAATAAATAAGAAAATAATTTTGCATATAAATAAAACACAAAAAACTAAGTTACGGGAACTAGAACAACTACAGCAACACACAGAAAGAGCGAGCTCTACTTTCATGCGTTTTTTCTATGCTGCTCCCTTAGAATTCTCAACTGGTTCTAGCAGCACAACAACATAGAGAACAAGCTTGGATCGTTGGGTAGTTTACCCAAATGGTACTGATGAGGGAGATTGGGATTATTGTGTTTTGTTGTATGTTGATATACATATCTGTCATATCGACAATAAATTGACTTCGAGTCGGCTAGCACCCAATTACATAAATAAATAAATTTCCAATAAATAAAAACGTTTATTTTAAGAAATCTATTTAGTTTTTAGAACCAGAAATTATATAAAAATATATATGGTATGGCGTATGGTATTCAGGAACCTACATTCCAAATTTGAAGTCTCTAGCTCTTATAGTTGCTGAGATCCACGCGTTCATACAAACGGACGGACTGACGGACGGACAGATGGACAGACAGACGGACAGACAGACGGACAGGTGTTAATCGACTCGGCTATTGATACTGATTCAGAATATATATACTTTATAGGGTCGGAGATGCTTCCTTCTGCATGTTACATACATTCACACAAATTCATTATACCGCTTTTGTCCATTTTTATTGGGCACAGGGTAGAAAAATAAGTCAATCAATAAATAAATAATTTAATATTTTTTAATAAAACATATTTATTAAACAAATGTAAAAATAGCCTAACTGCAATATTTCAACATTTTATAAATCAAGAAAGACATGTGTTCTTTCTTTTATATATATTTTTTCTCTATTTTTGTGGAATTTTGCTGCAGTTTGGCCAATGCGGCTGTCAAATTGTCTTTGAGTCTTGGAAGCGACTGAGCTTGGAGCTTGGCATCTCGCCGAGTGGCGTGCTGGAAGAATTTGCCACCGAGGACACGGACACGGACACGGACCGGAAGTAAGTATGGATTATTTTATCAAGCTGACAATGATCATTATATGCCCCGATTTGGAGCCGCGGATTATTAACTCAATTATGACATCAGCTTAATCAAAGCTGTATAGTCCTCTCTAAGCATCTCCATCGGAACATGGTCAAGGCGAAAAACTGCAGGAGGAAATCTTTGATATATTGGATAGCTTAGAGGTTTCATGCTTTCGCATTCTATTGCATTTGTCATTTTAAAGGAACGCCTAGCAGATCGTTGTCCCAAAAGATGGGATACGAGGCGGCATCATGCTCTGACTATTCGCAGTTTTCTGCAAGAGTTGGAGCAGAAGGGGAGAAAAAAAATGGAAGTTATCAAATCTTTAAACTCACGTATTATAACCATTAACTTTAAATTTTAAATTTGCTCGAAATAAAATATTATTCACTTGTTATGTAAGTATTCTAAATGTAATGCGGTTAGTGAAGTGTAAATGTGTATTTAACAATTTTAACTTTAACTATGACAACTATAATTACTTTTACACACTTCTTCTTTAAATATTATGTGTTACTTATTTTTAGATTAAGTGACAGATGATTTCGATGTTGTGAAAATGGTAAGGAACTTATAGATAGATGTAGTTTTGTAAAGCATCAGCTGAACTGACCATAAGTCGATGCATTGCAAAGTCCTAGATGAAGTGTTGAGCAGCGATAAATGAACTGGCGATTGGTTGTCAACCAGTGCTGCCAATTTAGATATTTTCCCGCCAGCTCTTTAGTTTGCAAATGACAAACGCAGGAACAATTTTGAAACGGCAGCTGGCGGGAATTATAGCTACATATATTGAAAGTTGCTTTATGACAGTCGAAAACGTTTTCTTCCCTCTTATTTTTTTACACACTTCATACAATTTTAGAGCCAATTGATGATTAAACAGACTCCAAATTTCCTAAAGTTATGAAATTATAATTGAAAATTAAAAAAAAATATTTCTTTCGTTTCATTTATTTAATTAACATTGCAAATATACCTTTTTCTCTATTTTATTTATTAATCGCACAACAAAAAAAATAAAAGAAGAATTTTCTAGCAAAAAAAATGTAGTTTGCGGTCAGTGTGCGCCGTTGTGGCCACATTGAACACTGTGTGCATCAATGCCTCTGATGCTGCGATGCTCTGCCAGGATGCCAGGATATGTATAAGCGAGCAGCCAGCAGCTACTTGTGTAAATAACTGTCAGCCAATTGTTGTTTAATCGCCGGCTTAGTCATGTTGCGGTGCACTTTTGAGGTTAAGTGCCTGCAGCTGAGGGAAGCAGCAACAGCAACAGCAACAGCAACAGCTAAAAGCCCACAGATATCACAGCTCACAGATATCAGCTATCGGTTATAAAGCTTTAAGTTATCACTCAGCAGGGAGGAGTATCTTCTATTCTCTGCTTTCTTCTGTCTGCCAGCTAATTAGTTGCACATTTTACATTAATTAATTTTTATAGCATACTTTTTTGCGCGAGCTGCAAACTTTTGTCATAAGAAAGAAACGCCCGCATTTTATGCCTTGCCCCGCATCACTACTGTCCACTCCCCCTGCGGTGCTGGCCGCCATTAGCTGCACGTGCCACTGCCACAAAAAAAAAAAGAGAAAAAATTGAAGAAGCAGCAGCAGCTCAGCCTCATCCACTGCACTTTTGAATCACTAAATTTTGCTGTCCAAAACAACTAGAACAAGTAGCAGGACTCTAGTTGGCAGTACGCGACTGGGAGATACCCTTACACGTAGTTATACTCACACTAATTAGCAATAGGTAAGTGCCTAACAATTTGAAAAATAGTTTTTAGATTTACTTCTATGTGGCTTACAAGGCTGCAAACCTTAAACGCAAGATTTCAGTTCAGTTCGCGGAGAAGTTACAATATATCAATAACTCAAGGTTTTGACTCGAACCTTGGTTCAATTTAATACAAATAAATTTTTTTTTTTTCACAATTATTTTATAATTTTCCATGCTTTTTTAAGCATATGAAATTATTTATTATTAGTTAAATATATATAATATATAAATATAAAATTGTGGATAGTTAAATATAAAACAAATGTGAAATTGTTTTAACTATTGTTATTCGAACCGAACCGGTTCAGATCAGGTTTTCAGCATGTATGATCTGATTCTAATGAGATGCTCAGGATAGTTAAAAAGGATGCAAATATCTACGAATACAGAATTTTAAGGCTATAACTTCAAAACTATATCTTTAATGTTTACAAATTTAATATACACTTCATATAATAATAAGATAAGTAATATAGGATATATATATTTTAAATGAACAGATTTACTTAAACTCCCCTTATATTTGCCTGATTTCCAATTTCTACAGGGTATCAAGAAATGGTGAAAAAATTTGTGTATGTAAATAAGACAGTGGAAAAAATTTGTGAACAAAAATTTGTGTGGGTTTAAGGAAATTCCGAGTCGTGTCTTTGATGCTGCTGCTAATGCTGACTAATTGGATTTGGCCTTAGAACTAATAAAAACGTTACAAAAGTATTTCGTTTTTACTGCAAATTGGCCAACAATAATTATTTTGCTTGCCAACAACAAAAGCGACAACAAAAGCGACAGCGACAGCTAAAGAATCATAAAAATCGACAACAACGCCTGCTGTAAAGCCCGGAAAAATAGATGCCAATGTCTACGCAACGCATTCTTGAGTTAGAATTGAAGTTTCTAATGAACTGGCGTCGAGTTCAGGAAGGAAACTCCACAGAACTCGACTGTGTCGTTGTGTAATTGCATTTTGTTGTTGAGGCGTGGAGCAAGCAGGAGTTGCAAGGGGGTGGCAAGGGGGGCAAGGAGCTGGAGTAGGCGTGGGAGCTGTTACAGCGGGGCATGCCCTATGATGTGAGAGGGGGAGTAGAGTATCCTGGTCGCAGGACACTGGACACTGGACACTGGACACAGCTGTCTGGGGGCTGTTGGCACGTCTTATCGACATATATCGATAAAAGAATTAGCTAAATCGTGACTGCCACTTAGAACATGTCGCTGTCATTAATTATGGCTGATGACAGGCCTAGGCAACACACACTCGCACACTCGCACACACCCACACACACACCCGCACACACTTACACATGTATCTCAATTTTGTTGCTGTAATGTGTAATTTTATTAGCTGCCTCGCTTTCGATTAAGGCCCGATCTCAGTTAATTAAAATCGACTTTTTGCCATTAATGCCCCAAAATCAAATTAGCCGCCTTCAGAAAACTTTTGAGCCACATTTGCGACTCGTTGCCATGGCAGAGTTTTTCGGCCCAATAGACACCACAGTATAAAAAAGAATTATTACAGAAAAAAAAAGAAGCATAATGAACATGCAAAAAGCTAAACAAAAGTTAATTTCAAATTGGAAAATGTTGTATACCTTCAGCAAATTATTAAGAAAACCCAATTCAAATTTGATTTAAGCAGTAAATTAAATTGCTTCAAAGCATCCGAATGAAACCAAATCGATTCCTTTTGAATGGTGAGAAAATTCAACTAATGAAATCTAGAAAAATCTCAAATGTATTTAAAAAACATCTTAAAAACGATGAGAAAGGAATGATTTCAGGCACTTATTTAAAAAAAAATGAAATAGCTCTTAGTCATCATATAGTAAAATATGAAAGAACTTTAATGGTTTTCCAAAAAATACAGTTTTTATTGATTTTAATGCGATATTGCACTTTAATTTCTAAAAAAGAAACAAAAAAATCAATTTTTTTTACTTTTTGATATTGGAAGATGGTCCTTGACATTTCGAAATTGGAAGATACAGATGCATCCTCCATTGTTGGGGGTGGCCACCTCCTTTAGTTCTGATCAGCGGTGATCTGATGATCTCCGGAAGGGAATGCGTGAGCTCAACCACAAAGGACTTTAATGTTAGTTTGTGTCAGGATTTGTATGTGTTCGTTTTATTGGAAGAGAGCGAGTTGGCAGTTGGTCCACAAAGGTTCTCTTTAGTCTTCTTGTCTTTGGGTTTGCGGCGTCGAAAGGTCGTGTCCATTGTTTTGACGGGTTGGTTCTAGTTGTAAAGTGTCTATTATGGATAGTAGTATTCCTAGATTCCTTCTTATGTTCGTGATTCTTGCGAAAGGGAAACCACCGGCAATTTTAAGACCCTCTACTTTAAGTTTGTCAAAATGTGCGTAACAGGTCGAAGGAAGTCCGGCAGACCCCATAAAGTATATATATATATATTCTTGATCAGCATCACCAGCCGAGTCATGTCCGTCATATCCGTATGTCCGTCTATCCGTCTGTCTGTATGAGCGCCTAGATCTCAGAGACTATAAGAGCTAGAGTCACCAAATTTGGTATGGTGGTTCGTCTATGGGATAAGCAGATCAAGTTTATCTTAAAATTTTGACACGCCCCCTTCCATCACCGTAAATCATAAACAACATATGTATTTGAAATCCCATAAAACGAAAAATATTAAAGCTAGAGTCCTGAATTTTGGCACACAGGACGAGCATCAGGGTTCCAATGTATCCTGAAAATTTCATCGATCGGATAGTAAACTCGGAAGTTATTCAAAACTCAGTCTCGGGCCAAGGAAAGAAGATGAGCATATTGACGTTACAACGCGGTATGGGGTACTATAAGTGTTAATCTTATTTCCTTATTGAAGAATAAGTAAAGGGTCTCTCATAGTCGACTTCGACTGTAGCCTTTCCGACTGGTTCTCATTAGTATTAATCAAAAGTTAGCTAGCAACTAAGTTTACAATTATACTACTCTTGTAATTTATACTGTTGGCACATTAAGAAGTTAATCACTCTCATTAGAAAGGCAGCTAAACTATTGTTTCAAAGTTAATTTTGAAACGATGGGATTGAAACAATATCAGTATTTGAAGCAAGAGTTGAGAAATATATTGGAATTTATTTGGTATAATGAGATTTTGAGTTAAGTTAGATAAAGCATATTCAGAAGTCTCTCGCTAATAATTCACGCCACTTCTCTTAAAACATAAATGAATGAGTTTTTTCAAATATTATAAGTTGACTTCTTGACTTGACACTGATAAAAATTGTTTGTTTTCTCACAAAACTAAAAATCTAAATTTCCTGATGCATTTCTTAAAGGAAAACTCTTTTAAGATCTTTTGTCGTAGAAATGTCTCAAGAATAAACTAACTATATACAAGAGAACACATTTTTTTTCTCTCTTAAAGATAAAGGCCAATATTCTTAATGTTAGAAATCGGTATTTTTTATTAGTGTATAGAGGGGAGATGTTGTTGTTGTTGTTGGTGGGTCGAGGCTGTCAAGGCTCTCAACGCTTGAGGCAATAATTCCACACATAATAACTTATGCATTGCCGATCTATAAGTGTTATAAACAAATTTTGAGAAAGTAATAACACTTTTGTTAAAAAATTCACAAGACGTCAAATTTCATTTACGCGTTTCCTTTTGACCCTCGGGGTTGCAACAACAACAACAACAACAAGAACAGCAACAACAAACAAACAGTGACAATAAAGTCAAAGCTACAAATTGACACAAATAGCATGCGGACTATATGAATATGTATGTGTGTGTGTGTGGATGGGTGGATGGGTGGAGGGATGGAGGGGTGTACACCCCCTCAAGGCCGCTGGGCCGCAGTTTATCATGTCCGCCAGGAATAATTCAACTTTGCTTATTTCACACTTCAATTTCGTAGGTAAACAAAGTTTTCACTGCGGTCGCAATGCGAAGAAAGGAAAACCGAAGTGGTAGGCAAGAAGGGCAGGGAAACGAAAAGAAAGCAAGACCCGAGGAAAAATCCAAGCAAAGCTGGGGCTGGCGAGTTAAATCAACAAAGTTACAGAAAACGCAGCGGAGATGGGGAGTCCGAATTCAGGGGGGGGAATTCACTGGACACCCGGGAGGCCACCTTTGCTAGTCAAGTGAAAGCAAACAAATAAAAATGATGAGCAGCAATATTTGTGATGCCAGTGTGGCAGCAACAACAACAACAACAACAACAACAACAACAACTGTAGCTACAACAACTTAAGCAACACGAGTCGAGTCCTTAGGGCGCATTTTGCTGATGTGTTGTTATTGTTATTGTTGCCTTATAGCCCGGCCACTTTGCCAGAGACTGCGGTTGGCCTTTTGTTACTTTTGGTAAAAAGTTTCACTCGTTGTTGTTGCTGTGGCAAATTAAGGCGCAAATTGTGGCCAAGTTGTGAAAAATTCGGCAGCAAGTAGCCACCAGGGTAATGCCAAGGACCAACGACCAACGACCACGGACCAAGGACCAATGACCAAAAGCCAGGCCCATAAGTGGCCCACTCGAAAGTGTCCTTGAGGAGTCTCATAAATATTATTATCATCATTGAGTGCATGTTTAGTGTATGTGTGTGTGTGTGTGTGTGCCGCTTTGACAGCTTAAGTCTAATTTTGACCCGAGCCTTAGCCCAGTTAAGACGGTTGACTGTTTTGATGTCTCTTACCTCCCCATTTGTTGACATCCTTTGACGTATGTTTATTAATTGGTCAGCGTAATTTGCTAAACTTCAAAACAAAAGATGTAGATACCCTATACACAGATTCTGGGGTGGTGTAAATCTCATATGTACAAGACGAGAAACAACATTTTTGGCTAAAACATGTTTAAGCTGTCTACAGTGGTGTCTATATTGATTTGTATGCCATAGAGGTTGACAAAAGAGATGAAAAACAAAAGATTAAAACAACTAGAGATCAAGAGACTTACACTGGTGGCTGTTAAAGTAGATATGTCGACAGTAAGTGCTTACAATGGTGTCTGTTATAGTAAGTATGGCAACGACTGAGAAATGTGGAACAAAGAAGATAAATCTGAAGAGATAAGATAAAAAGGTGACACAATCGATAGAAAGTTAAGAAGATAGATCAGCTACAGTGGTGTCTCAGAACTGTAGTGTAGTGTTGCCAATTCCGCAATTTTGATTTGAGCTTTTACAAATCTCTGGCAACATTTTTAAAATTCTATAACATTGCATTACTTTTAGTCGATAGCTTGCAGCAGTTAATGAAATCGATATATGTCTTCATCATCTCAAATTTTTACTTTTCCATCACTTTTCACTATACTATGAGTAAATGTGTGTCAGCTAAGAAATATCTAAAGTTGTCTATAACAAAATACCTGAAAATGCCTGGATGCAATTTTCCATATTTAAGTATAGACTTTCCATTTACCCAGGCGATGAAACAAAATGCTACAGCATTTAGCTACTAATTATTAACTATAAATTAGTATTTATTTATTGATATGGATTGTGTAGCGAACTATGAAGTGCCTGCCAAGTATTTAAAATACATTAAAACAAACCGATCGTACTTGATAATAGAAATAATATTAAAACTTAAAGTAGATATAATTCTGGCTTTCTTGAAAAGTGTCTAGCTTTTTTTAAATGTCGGCCATAAGTTGGCAGCACTGGAATTGAGAGAAGAAGAGAGAAACAATAGGGTTGTACTAGAGATTGTACTAAAATTGAAGAACTTACTGCAGTAAATGACTACAGAGATGTCGGTAAAAGTAGGCACATGATTGAAGGAAGAAGTGAAAAGAAGTAACAACGTTAACGAATGTGGCACGGCATTACAGTGGTGTCTGTGGTAGTCTGTATACTCGCACAAATTGAGAGTAGAACATTAGATAAGCTGTACTAACGTGGCGACAATGGCTTCTCTAAATGTATGTACGGTTGATGGAAATGGATGAAGAGAAAATATGCCAACGTTGTCAGTTGAGAGATCGGCTATAGTTGTGTCTGTATAAGTATATATACCTACACTATTGAGACACAATGGCGTCTAGCGACTAGTGACTTAAATAAAAGGCTTATGCTTGTGTCACTAATGTCTGAAATGTGTTTACGCATCCTTGGACAAAGAAGTAGAAGTAAGGCTAGGCAAACATTATGCATTATTAGAGAGAGAGAAAATTCGCTGAATTTCATACTACATTCATAAACTGAATTCCTTAGCATATTTATTATTTAGCCTGTCAGAAGATTCCAAGACAATGCTCAGTTTTTTATTATAGATTACACTTTGTTGTAACTCTACGAAAAGCAACTAAAGACTTTCCTTGTTGTGGTATGTGTAACGTTGTAACTTGTAATCTCAATAATGACACTCATTTAAAGGCGTACAACGGGGAACTTTAACATGCCACAATCAAAGTGCAACACAGTGTTGCGACTGGTTGTGTGACAAGCAAATAAGTATGGCTAAGTAGGTAACACAGATTTAAGGGTTGCCATCGCACGTGCAGACAAACATGCTCGTTCAAGTAAGGCAACCATAAAGTTGACTACAATAAAACACACATACTTATTAGTACTTTTTATAGGTACAGGCAGTCTGATTTGTAATTCTCAAGGCTCTAAAGTTGGCCCCGGAATGTGGCAACCCCCCCCCCCCCCCTTCCCTACCCATCCTCGCTTGCTTCCCTCCACTGAAACCAGTCGGGCAACCAAGCAGCTGGGCTCATAAAAAAGCACAACGCCGCATAGAGTCGTCGACATGGCCATGCTGAATTTTTAGAGTTGTGCATAAAAAAAAGAAGAAAAAAAGAAAAGAATCTATAGAGCAGGCATGCAGAAGGGATGGGGGGGAGGGGAGGGGAGGGGAGGGGTCGACGTCGTAGTCTCGTGAGGCAGTTGAATAGTTGGCACAAAGAGAGCGAGTCGAACTTTTGTCCAAAGCAGCTCGTAAAAATGCCCAAGTGAATAATAATAATCAGCAGTGGGTCTACCTACAGTTACCCCTGCTCCCATTGTCCCACCCCCCTCCAGCTGCTCCACACACACACACACACACACACATGTGGCACACATGTGTCGTCGTGGCGTGAGTTAAACTGCCCGGTTCCCGGCTCCCGGGTCCGGCTGCAACTTGGGGGCGTCGTTGACGTCGTCTCCTTTCAAAGTAACAACAAAAACTAAACGAAACTTTTATTGTCTGTGTGAGCGAGCGAAATTCCTTACCAACTAGGAAATAATTAAGCGTAATTGAGTTAAGTTATTTCCGCTTGCCACTTGCCAGTTGCCAGTTGCCGCTTGCCGCTTACAACTTGCCCCAAGTGTCCCACAGACGGCCTCCAGCTGCAGCTACAACTAAAGACTACAATATTTTTTGCTAGCTTAAAGTGATTTGTTAAAAACTTCTTAAGGCTATTATAATGCTTTAAGAATCAGGCCTAAATTTCGTTGTTTACTTTCCTCTTGCACTACTAAAAAATGAGGTACAAATTTTGAAGAATAAGAATGGGAAAAACAATAATAAACTGTCCGTATAGAGATATGTGTCGCCACAGTTGACACAGCTGATTGGACAACATTTGGTAATAGCTAGTTTAATAATAAATCTTTAAATAAATATAAATAATAATTCGGATTAAGAAACTTTGTGAATAGCTAGTAGATTAATGCAATTTTTTTTTTAAATAAATGAAATAAGAATATATTGAATATATTGAAATTAGGAACTTTGTGAATAGATTTAATTGATCATGTAATAATTCGAAATGTAAATATATTTCGGAAATAAGAATAGGAAAATATTTAAGAGTTTAATAATAAATTTATTAAACATGTATACATAAATAAAAATAAGAGAATATAATAATATATTGTGCAGTCAAAATTTAAATAAATATTATAAATACAACAATTTGGAAGATCGATAAATATATTTAATATTTATATCGAAAATATTTTTTAGACTCTTTACTTTAAAAATAAATAAGGTCTATTAAGTTTGACAACAAAAAAAAATGTGCGTAACAGGTCGAAGGAAGTCCGGCAGATCCCATAAAGTATATATATTCTTGATCAGCATCAACAGCTGAGTCGATATAGCCATGTCCGTCTGTCCGTCTGTCCGTCTGTGCTGCTGTATGAGCGCCTAGATCTCAGAGACCATAAGAGCTAGGTTCACCAAATTTGGTAACAATACTCCTAAGGACTGCACAAAGGACAAGTTTGTTTTAGAATTTTGCCACGCCCCCTTCAGCCTCCAAAATTCGTGAAAACCCGAATAACAATAGTATTTATTAAAAGATACAAGTTCCAAATTCGGCACACATAAAATTTACTTCAAGTGGACAAGTAACACAGGAGATTTGAAGCAAACAAATTTTCGAATAGTTCCGAATGTTTGCAGGCATTGAAAGAATATTATTAATTGCAGTTCTGTAATTGCCAATCTGTTTGCAATGGCTTCGTTGGCGCAGTGGTTAGAATGTCAAATTCTTGTGGTGGGGTCTAGGGTTCGAATTCTGTCAGGAGCACACTTTTTTCTGTTTTTAAAAATTGTTAAATAATCGACAATGGCTAAATTGGCGCAATGGTTAGAGTGCCGTAACCTCTTGCGTTGTGGTCTGAAGATCGAAACCTAAAAGAGGCACACTCTTTTTCTGTGTTTATTCTTTTTTAAATTTATCAATACAGTAATAAAATTAAATAAAACAATCATTTTATTTTTATAAACAAATTCTAGCATATACATGCCAATGTATTATATTTAATAATGTATGTACATTAACATAACATTTGTATGTTAATGATTCATGTGTAACATTAATACGGGATTTGCACGTTCCGCTCTCTAACAGTGATTTTCCCTGGGTACCAATTATATTTAATTAATCTGAAGCTAATCTGAGCAGCGTCACATTTATTTAGGTTTATTATAAGTCTTTTAGTTTGTTACTGTCATTTCATTTTTGAAGAAGAAGTAAAGGGTCTCTCATAGTCGATTTCGACTGTAGCCTTTCCGACTGGTTTATGTTGACAAACCTAATAGACCCTTATACTATTTTAAAGTAAAGGGTCCAAACAGAAAACATAAATTGAAACAGAAAACTTTGTGAACAGAGATATAAATAACAAGGAATTTCTATACCAAATATTTAGCTGAAAGCTAAACTCATTAAACATTCGATTGTTAATTATCCACTCATTGGGGGAGTTTTCCAAAGGATATAATTTACGGCAAATATATTTGCTGATCGGTTTGAAAGATGATCGAATGAAGAGATAACAAGTGAGATAACTACTATATTTTCCTATCATAGCAGTATTTTGGTATAAATGTTTTTTTTTTATGAATTTAATACTTTGATTTAATAAGTTTCATGCTTGTAATTTTTTAAATTAATTTTTGTCTTAGATTTCTCAAAATATATTCGATCGAATGAACAACAAAAAAGTTGCATGTAACAATATGTCAACCATTTGCCAGAATATGAAGAAGAACTAGGGCTGCACACTCAGCTCATCACTTGTATTCTTGTTCACAATTCTGGCCTAAAAACAAAGCTCAATGCACACTTATTAAAAGCTTTTGTTTTTGTCCCTATTGCGGCTGTGTATCTTACCCCTCTGTGCCTGTCCCGTTTCCCGCTAGTTTCCGCCGTTCCAGCTGTCAAATTGTACTTTCTTTTGCTGATGCCACAACAATAAGTTGGGAAGGCATGGGAAGGAAACGGAAGCGGCCACAAAGGCGGCAACAGAAAACTTCATTACAATTCTGTTCGGTTGTTGTCTGTCGGTCTGTCTGTCTGTCTGTCTGTCTGTCTGCTCGTTCGCCTTTAGGGGGGGCGCACTGTAACCAAGCATGGCGCGCTTAACTCAAATTGAAAGCGAACAAGGCTGACATTCAATGCAATCGTGCAATCGCAAGGAGTTCGTCCTTTGCAATCGAGTGCGTTTGTGCAATTTATTGTTTTTATGCGTTTGTCGTGCACTTTTTTTTATTTTTTTTATGTTTTTTTTTTTTAGTTTTTAGTTTTAGTTTTGGCATTGGCATTATTAGATTACAAACTTTGCTGCTCGTGCTGATTGGCACACAGTCTTACATTCCCCCTGTTACTACTGCCCGCCCCTCCCCTTCTCCTACTCCCCTATTGGTCTCACCCTTTATGGGTCAGGAGCAAAAGCAGTTGCAATCGTTTGAAGCACTTTAACGGTCCTCGTTGCGACAACCAATTAAAGAAATTAGCCTTCGATGCAGCCAACTTTGATAGTCTCTAAGGAGCTGTGGGCGTGGCAGTAGCAAGGGCGGAGGATGGGGATAGGGGGTGAGTTTCAATGAGGCGAGAACTTCGTCTGTCGTCTGTGTTCACGTGCTGTTTGTCAAATACATCAACGCTTGTCGGTTGCCTGCTTGACTGCCGTCACATTGACAAGTTGGCTTTAACACTGCATCCTGGAGCCAAGCAGGAGTCATACTGTTTCCCTCTCGCTCACACGCACTGTGAGTGGTGAGTGGTGAGTGGTGAGGGGCGGGGGCGGGGGCGGGTTGGGGAAGGGAGGCAGGCGACACTCGACTGTCGACAGTCGACAGGAGTTGCCCAGAGTCAGTAGTCAACCGACTGACTAACAAGCTAACGCCAATGGCGCCCAATGCTCTCCATCCATCCATCTGTCCATCTGTCTGTCTGTCCATCTGCCCAGCACTTCCTTCTCCTCCTCCTCCTTTTTCCAGTTCCATCTCCTTCCATTTTCCCCACCATCCTTTCGTTCGTTCGTTCGTTTCGTCCATTCGCCTGTCAATTCAGTCAATGACTACACAAAAGCTATGCGCGTCCTTCATATGTGTGTGTGTGTGTGTGGGTGTGTGTGTGTATGTGTGTGTGTGTGTGCGAGTGTGTGTTCTGGTGTATGTGTGGTAGAAAATCTCTTTTAATTGCCAATCGTGTGGAAAAATGAATTTTCCATCGAATTAGTATTCTGTGGCTGAAATTCATTCATGGAGCACTCATTAGGAAATCCTCTGCTGCTGCGCTGCCTCTTGTGTCTCTGTCTTCTTCTGTTGTGTTCTTGTTGTTGTTCTTGTTGTTGTTGTTGTTGTTGTTGCTTTTTTTGGAGTGTTCGCCCACGCAACCGCCGCACAGTGGGAAGAACGGCTAGACTAGTTTATAACTAGCTGAATTAATATAATTCAAGTTTTAGAATCTTGAATTATATCTTCGTCCTTTTTAGACCCTTTACTTTTTAAAATAAAAAAGGGTCTATTAAGTTTGTCAAAATGTGCGTAACAGGTCGAGGGAAGTCCGGCAGACCCCATAAAGTATATATATTCTTGATCAGCATCAACAGTCGAGTCGATTTAGCCATGTCTGTCTGTCTGTCCGTCCGTCCGTCCGTCCGTCCGTCCGATTGTCCGTCTGTATGAGCGCCTAGATTTTAGAGACCATAAGAGTTAGAGACATCAAATAAATTACTTGACATACTGTATTTTAGCTAGCGCAACGACAATTTACACTAAGTGTAAAACAATTTGTATATTCATAATTTCAACGCAAATTATTGATATAAATTAAAACTGCATAAGTAAGAAGCGTATGTAATATATTATTATATATATTCGCTTGCCTGTTTCTTAAGTATTTTCGAGTAGAGTTTAACATGTGATTAATGTTTACAGGTTCTTCAAGGTTGTTCAATCTAAATTTGTACATATAAATGCTCATTTATTCTGCAACTTCTTACAATTTAATTTTTTAAATAAATAATGCACCCCCTTTTTTTCTTATCCCAAAATAGAACTCTCAACACCCAAAATATTACCCAGAATAATCTCTTTAATAATTTATCACTCAATTTAAGATTTAAAGACAATTTTAATTTTTAAAAATAATTAGTAAAAGATAAAGAAATAATTAAAACAAATTTATTCTAAAACAATTCGATGTTTTACCTAATAGCACACATACCTAGGAAACAAGTGACAATTTTTATAAGCTAGACCAGCCAATTTTCCCACTGTGTGTCGCTACGTTGTTGTTGTTGTTGTCCCTCTCTCTCCTCTCGTCGGCCGTTATGTTATGAGTTGAGTCAACATATTTTGCAACACTTACAGGCTGCTTATGTGAACATTCTCCGAGTTGGGGTCGAGGGCCGCCACCCCCATGCGAAGTGTGGCGGGGGGGGGGGGGTGGGGGGGTTGTGTGGACTGGTGCCGCTTTTGGCAGTACTCAAAATCAAAATCAAGGAAGTGACTATAATTTTGGTGTAGCATGTTGTCGGTACGTGTTTCAATATGTCAGCATCCGGTGATGAGTTTGTACGTACACTTGTTTGCCTTTGGCCCCCCGCCCCCCGCCCCCCTCCTCTCCCCCTTTTACCTCACTAGCTACACACCCCTACACACTCTGGCCGACTGTGTGGCAGACTATGGGCAGGCAAGCCATGTCATACACGTGCATGAACCCACAATGTTGCCCCCCCCTTTCCGGTTTTCCACCATTTTTTTCTCACTCTTCCTTGATTTTCCACGCTGTGTGTGGTGATTTTTGTTGAGCACTCTTCAGTTATTTTATTGATGTTGTAAATTTCTGGTAATTGAGCTTAATTTTTATACAGTTGCCTCACCCCACGGACCACCCCCAAATTCACCCTCCCTCCCTTGTCACAGTTCACACTTTTGTTTTATGTTGATTGCTTGACCATTCTTTGAGATATATGTACGTGTGTGTGTGTGTGTGTGTGTGTGTGTGTGTGTAGGTGTGTCTATTGTGATCTGATCAGTGGTGCTTTGAATGACCATTGAAATTGTTGCTTAGCATCGAGAAGTATCGAGTATCTGGGCAGAGTATCGAGTATATCTGTCGAGTGCCTTGTGATTAGATTGAGCAACCTTTTTCGAATTAGCTCAAGTTGCTCACACTGTGTGGCCAGCGTGTGGACAGTAATTGCCAAATTGCCAAATTGCTAAATTTTCAAATTGCCATTTTGTAATTGAAATGAAATACTTTTGGCTTTGGGCTTTGGGCTAAGCCGGAGCTGCGTGCAAGGCAATTTCAATTAGGAACTTTTCACACACAGCGTCGCAGATATGAAATTAAAATTATTTGCAAACAGCTGTGGCTACCCACGCACACACCCACACACATACACACGCACACACACACATATATTCATATACATTTACATCTATATCTTTATATAAATATGTATAGCAAGTGGACAATGTTGGCCACACACAATGAGCGCTTGCCGCTGTCATTGAAAATGACAACAAGTCGAATAGCAAAAGAGATAAAAAGCATAGTAGGTGTGTTTTAGTTCTGCATAAGCGACAAGTAGATACACTTTTCAGAGAATCCATACTGTGTTATGGGGTTTGGTTTTATAATAATAAATGTTTCACTATTTTATGCTTCTACACTTAATAAATTTAAGAAAAATTATATATTTAGAAAATCCACACAGAGAATTGTTGAATTTAAATAAATTAACTCTGACTTTCGACAAGAAGTTATCTTTTCTTTCAGCAATAACTCGTAAGTTGCTTAGCTTCCAAATTGAAGTGCTTCATATTTAAAAACTGCCCCAATAAGTATGCTATACATTTTGCTGTGCACCTCAATTTAAAGTGGAACCTAGTTGAACATAAATGTGGAATGTGTTTTACTGTTGAAGGCAAACTTTAATATAGCTAAAAACCACATTTAGGAATGAATGAACCAGAAGAGATTGTAAATTTTGTACTCGTACATTACAACTGAAGTTTAACTGAAGTGCAAAGAATTTGTAGTTTTTTCCACATGACAAATCAGGCATAACCTGCACTAGAGTATATTGCCAACAAGCAGGAAATTATGCAAAAAAAAAGGACTTAGAACTAAAGAGTATTTTGCCAAATGACAAATGAAAAAGGAAAAAAAAAGAAAAACAGATAAAAAAAAAGGAGAAAAAATTGTGCAACTTTTATACGCCCTCGTTCGCAACTTTGGCAATTCCATTTTCACAATCATGCGTTGAACTCTGAACTTTTGCATGTGTAACTCGTTGTGTTAGAGTGTGTTTGTGTGTGTGTGTGTGTGTGTGTGTGTGTGTGTGTGTGTGCATGTGAGTGAAGCGAGCATTTTGGAAAACTGCTTTTTCCAAAATATGCCAACATACAAATGCCCCGTGCGGGGCCAACAAAACTTTTCTTTTGCTCTTCATCGTTCTCATTGGTCATCGCCGGTCGGTTGTCGGTTGTCGGTTGTCGGTCACAGTTGTGTCTGGCACTATTCGTTCAGTGTCCACTTTCCACAGTCCAGTGTCCTTAGTCCTTAGCCCAGCGTCCTTCATCCTGTTGCGACCGCATGGCGTTGGCATTTGGCGTTTAGTTGCGGCTATTGAATGTGTAAAAATTATTGTAAACTTTTCAGACACACATCACACATCAATGGTCCGATTGAGTTTGAGGGTCAGCTTGCAGAAGTATGGGCTATAACAAGGACTCCGAGGGGACAGCTGCAGAGCGGGGGAGTGTCATGCAATGGGGCTTGAGCTGGTTAGCAGCCATTGGCGTGGAAATCAATTAAAAATGCTTGTTGACCAACTTTGTTTTATGAGGTTTTGTATATTTAATGGCCAAAGAGACAGCCGAACACAGACAGTCACTAAGACAGAAGGATAGAGACAGAGTAAGAGTGTATAAGTGCTTACTTTCACTTTGTCAGTATATGATGATGATGATGATGCTTTTGACTTTGTGTTTGAATTGTAAATTAAGCTCTCTATTTATAGCGTTTTTTTGAGTGTTGTGACGCTTTAAATGTAGTTCAGTGTCCTGAATAATGTATAACTGATATCAGCTATTCAGTTCATTAAACCAGGCTTGTTACTCATTCTGATTATATGTGATCTATGGAACTAGCGAGAAAGTGGAGCATTTCCTAACAAATTTATATACATATGGAGATCTTGCGTATTATAATTAACTAAGTTATATTTTTGGTATATTAAATACTTTACAATTAATTGATATATATATAGGAAATTCCAAAATTATAAGTGTTTTGAATTTGAATTCTTTTAGAGAAAAAAAATCGGAATAATTTATTATTTATTTATTTCCAGGCGGAAGGACGGATTGATAGACATGGCTATATCGACTTGGCTGTTGATGCTGATCAAGAATTTATATAGTTTATGGGGTCTGTCAGACAAAATAAATATGTATATACCCCTATACCATTTTAGAGTAAAGCGTCTAAAAATATGAGAATAAACTAGAACACAATGGGTTGCAATGAAATTTCATACATAAGAGTGATAATAATGGATAGAAATAAGTAATTATTCTGTATTTTTATTTGTCAACATAATCATACAAGTTTGCTAATTTATTTACCCATTATTATTTAAAATTAAAATAGATTATTTGAATGACATGACATGATAATACTTTTTATTTGCTTATATTAGGTATGTGTACATTTATTTTGGTTTCCTTACTTACCTTTACTGGGTTCTTGGTTTCTCTTTGTCTTCGACAGAATTTTGTCTCCCCTGTAAATACGAGTATGAAAATTTGTTTTCTTTTTCTTTTATTGCAAAGTTACGATTCCAGTTTTCTTTTTTGCAATTTCGGTTTCCTAGAGTTGACCCTTTTTTTCATTGATTTCTTTTGTTTTGGCTGATTGGTTTTTGGCCCTGCAGCACATGAGAATTACACAAATTGAGAAGTTGACTTCGATCAGCTTTAAATTCAACTTCAAGTACCTTTGATTTCAATTTATACATATATTTCCTATTTTAATAACAGATAGATTAATTTAAGTTGTCTACTGGTAGAAAACAAACAAAATGTTTGTGGTAGGACCTTGGACTGAACTGATGTTAAATTATGTTACGTTTGCAACAAGTTGGCAGCACCTCGTTGCAGAGTGGGCAGGATGAATTTAAGAATTACAATTAGTTAAAAGTTTCTGGTGTTCACCATACATTTTGCTAAACATTTGGCGACTTAATGTAAACAATAGACATATTTTGTTTAATTTTGTTCCTCTTGTAGTTAATACAAATATCACATTGACAAGTTGGCAGCTCCTCGACGAAGAGTTGGCAGCACTTCGTTGATAAGTTGTAAGAAATTCAATTTGTCATTCTTAAAATCCTTACTTGATACAAGTACGGATTACTGTAAATGAGTATTGAAATTCTTAGATGAAGTATACAATATCTTGTTATAGGAGATAAGAATCTTGAATCGAAAAAAGGTTTTCTCGAAATATATTCAAA
This sequence comes from Drosophila histrio, assembly GCA_958299025.2. NCBI lineage: Eukaryota > Metazoa > Arthropoda > Insecta > Diptera > Drosophilidae > Drosophila > Drosophila histrio. Next base: position 30,329,964 of record OY282582.1, read on the forward strand.
AATGATTTATATAAGTGCGGATCTTGTGTTCGAAAGGTACTTAAGTTAAGATTAAGATCTTTGAGTTTAGTAGTTTAGTTTATTCTTAGTGAGACATTATGTTGGAAATGTTGAGCTTTATATATGATTTACTTGATTTTTCGACACACTTTTTGTTCGATCTTATAAATATTTTTACATTTTTAATGAATTTAAATTTGTTGTATTAAAAGTTCCTGAGAATTTAACCTAAAAGGTCTAAGTAATAGAAAAGTTATTAGTTAAATACCTAATGAAATAAATAAATAAAAAATCGTGAATATCTCTGGTTACCTCATCCAGAAAAAGTGTGTACTCGTATATCTGTAATTTTCTCATTTATCTAGATAATTATCTTCTGGTTTTTGATTTATTTTTTTAAACTCATTACTCTTATTTAGCATCCCAGAGAAAACTGGCAACACTGTCCACGTCGAGAATGCAAATGAAACGGTCTGACGGTCACGACTTTGTCAGCGCTTAAAGCCAGGACTTTAAAGTTAGTCCTTGAGTGGTGTTGGTTGTGTGGTGCCAGGCGAGTGGTGTCTGTTGCATTGCCCCACTGCCAGTTGGCGGTGTACTCGTGCTTACAATGGCCTCATCAACTAACACACTGGCAAAATGTGGCAGCACCTCGAATAGAAATTAAAAGTGAAGCACAGGCTGCGTCAACACTTAACTCCGTCAGTTCCCAACTCCATTCTGCCCAACCATGCCCATTGCCAACCTCATCCACGACTTTGTCGTCATTCATGTGCTGGCGCGTCGCAATTCAGTTGAAGGGTTCCCTGATTTTTTTTTTGTACTCTGCGTGTGTGTGTGTGTGTGTGGTGCTGTTGCCACTTGCCACTTGCCACTTGATGCGCCTGGGAAAAAAAAAAGAAAAGAAATCAAGGAAGAAGGCAGCGTCCGAAATCCACTTTGAGTTGGCGCTTAAACTTGCCCTTTGCTTTGTTTCTTTCTTGGCTGTAAAGCGTACTTAAAGGCGTTGCATAAGCAACAAGCGAAAACCACGCTGAAAGTCAAAGGCAAAATATAAAATACAAAAAAAAACGGGGAATGGAATGTGCAACAATGTTGCACTAATTGCGCAAGAGGAAGCGTCTCCTTGTCGCCACTGAATGTAACTCTACTCTACTGAGGCACCTTCCATTTTGCCCATCCCATTTGCATCAGTTTTTCACTAGCATTGAATTAAGCTAAATTATTTCTTTTGCCTGTTTTTGTGTTTTGCCATTTGGCGGACTCCCTGGCACCAACTGCATTTGCCTGACTACCGAGTGTCTTGCCACGCCCCTCTGCCACTGCCTCCGCCTCCCAGTCGGCTTTTCGTTCAGTACGTCCCAAATTCGGTACAGAGCGAGCACGGAAAATTTCATGTGCTGGGGATCACATACCTAGAGCCGCAACCTTTAATTAGCGAGTTCTGTAATAAGAATCGAGCGCTTCTTGGTGCGAAATCCCTGCAGCCGCGTAAGCTACGAAGTCTTGGGGATTACTGAGCGAGCCATAGCGCTGGGCTGCATGAAACGCTGCAAAGAATTCTCGTCTGACGATTTAAGTTCCCTGCAGCTGCGTAAGCTACGATTTCTTAGGTTTTACTGAGCGAGCCATAGCGCTGGGCTGCATAAAACGCTGCACAGAACTCTTGTCTTATAGTGCGAATAGTATGCGGCTGCGTAAGCTACGAAGTCTTACGATTTGCTGAGCTCCCTATAGCGCTCTGCTGCATGATAGGCTGCACAGAATTCCCGGCTTATGGTGCGAATTGTATGCAGCTGCGTTAGATACGAAGTCATACGATTTACTGAGTCTGTCTTAGCGTTCTGCTGCATGAAACGCTGCACAGAATTTGACACTTAACCATTTCTGCTTCAACTTTTTTAGTTGGCTGCATAAACTGCAAAGTTGGAAGTTATTATTTATTTATTGAATGCATAAATATACTATATATCCTATAATATAGTATATATGATAAGAAATTTTAAAATGGATGAATATAAATTTTAAGATTCCCCTTTTATTATTATTTATTAATATAAATTAAATTAATTGAATATTAATTTTTTACTTAAAAATTATGTCATAGTAAACAAAATAATTTCTTAGTAAATATTTAGAATATTGACAAACGTTATTTGTAGGCATCGACATTATATTAATGCTTGAAATAAGTAAATTATTTATTAAATGCATTATGTCATTGAAAATTGAATTGATGCGGTAATCGATAAATTTAAAGGGCTGCAATGCTACAATCGATTACACTTTATATGAGTGTGTATCCCTGTCTTTGTGTATTTATTGCTGCGTGTCTACTGTTCTGCAAGCAAAGTGAGCCTGTGTTTTACAACAATAAATTGAAAAATGGTAAGTTGTTACTATTTATTATGCAATAATTATAATTTCCAATGTATGTATTAAAGTAATATGTTATATTTTATACATTACAGTGTTGAAAATCCATAAATGCATGCATATGTCGCTGTTTGCCAATTTGTGAGGTAAGTTACTGCGTAAATAACTTAAATTCGAAATATATCATATTTGTAATTGTTATTATTTTCTTTAAGATCAACTGAATGAACATACAAAGTAAGTAAATTAATAAAATTAGCGAAAGTAGTTAATATATGAAACTAATGCATTTACTTTTACTTTTTGTTTATTTTCAGGGATAATATAAATATTATATAAGTTTTAGTTTAAGTAAATTTAAGAAAATATTATTGAAAATATAAATGAACAATTATGCAACTAAAAAGATTATAGAATATTTTATTTCAATGCCGCCGCGCAGATTTGCGCGGTCCCTGGGGTGGGAAATTTCAAAAGGATTTTCAGCGTTCTTTCCAACTGGATTCCCAATGCGAATTCCAACTAGAATATCAAATTTAATCCCAACCAAATTTCCCTACGTACGCACAGCGATCTGAACAGTATGCAGCCGAGCGCTATGGCGCGCTCAGCAAACCGTTCGACTTCGTAGCTGACCGGGCTGCATGCTTTTAGAGATTTCCTACCGAATTACCCCGGCCACGCATGTATAAAAGCGAATGAGACTTTTACGCGAACGGGCTGTACAACCTTGTGAGCGCTCATGAGCAAAAATGTATACTTTTCTGCACAAAATGGACGACTGGGCTGTTGTACATTCCCCCTCCCCCCCCCATCCCCGTCCTGTGGTCTTTTATTCCCCTTTTTCTAGTCTGTTTCAGTTTGTTTCAGTTACTTTGTAATGCGCGCGTCATAAAACCATTTCCAAGTCCTTTTTGCCATTTTTGCGACAGACGGCCAAAAACATTTATTTAATTGCAGTATTGTTGTTGTTGTTGTTATTATTGTTATTGCTGTTGCTATTGCTATCCCTAAGCCGTACGTACTAGCCCTTCCCTCTTTCCCGCCTCTCTGTCCTTTCACAATAAGCAAATGGGCAAATTGTCAGTTTGTCATTGTTTGCATTTAACCTAATTTGCCGAAAAGCAACAGCAGCATTTTTGCATTACGAACACGTCTCCAGACATAAATCCATTCGCAGCATAAACAATTTTAATATATATATATATATATATATATATATATATATATATATAGACTTATATATATATTTATGCATATATCATACTTACAATACAAGCTGGGTGACTACAAATTAGTTTTGCTGATTTTTGCATTTTTTTTTTGCAGGCGTTTTATTGAAATTCAAGTTTTTGGTGAGCTCTGACAAATTTCTACATTGAAAATGTTAAAATTTCGTAGAGACAAGTTCCGTAAATTTGGACAGATTTATATGAATTAATTTATTTATTATAATAAACTTATAATATACCTTAACTCTATAAAATATCCGTAAAATATGCACCTATTCTAGTAGTTGGAAATTAACAATGTTTTAATATAATAATATTGTTAATATAATATTATTATTATAAGTAAAATACTATTTATGGAGCACACCTGACTAAAGATTAATGTAAGCACATACTAGATAAAGATGAATCTTTTATCTTGCTTTAATAATAACTAAAAACTTTTGCATATTTATAGAAACGATCAAATTTGTTGTTGAATTTGGCAATTGATACATTTTTTTTGGAGTTTAATTAACATTGAATTGAAACTGTTCACAATTTGTTAAAAATATACTTATGCTGTTAGCCTAATATTGGATATATTAAGTATGCCATCCCTGTGATCTTATAATAATAAATCATTTATTGTGATATTTTGAAGACTAAATAATTTTGTAAGTAACAGATATTTGTGACGTTGCGAGAGTTTCCTTTATGATTTTTTCTTCATTAAAGGCTTTACATTCTTTTATAGAATTTAATAAACATTATTAAACGGCATTTATGGCTTAAACTTTTGTGAAAAAAAAAAAAATAAAACAAAACACAACACAACCAGTCGGAAAGGCTACAGTCGAAGTCGACTGTGAGAGACCCTTTACTTATTCTTCAAAATGGAAATAAGAGTAACACTTATAGTACCCCATAGTGCGTTGTAACGTCAATGTGTTCTTCTTCTTCCCTTGGCCCGACACTGAGTAATATTGAGTTTTGAATAACTTCCGAGTTTATTATCCGATCGTGATGAAATTTTCAGGATACATTAGGACCCCGATGCTTGTCCTTTGTGCCAAAATTCAAGTCTATAGTTTTAATATTGACCATTATATGTGTTTTCAAGTTTTTTCTTAATAACTTTCGAGTTTATTATCCGACGGCGATGCAATTTTCAGGATACATTGGGACTCTCGGGATGCTCGTCTTGTGTGCCAAAATTCTCTAGCTTCAATATTATTCGTTTTATGGGATTTCATAAATTTTGTTGTCGATTCTTGGGGGCGGAAGGGGGCGTGGCAAAATTCTAAAACAAACTTGAACTTTTTGGGGGCCGCAGGAGTATTGTCACCAAATTGATGGACCCTAGCTCTTATAGTCTCTGAGATCTAGGTGTTCAAACAGCACGACTGACGGAGGCGAGCTCAACTTTCATGCGTTTTTTCTATGTTGCTCCCTTAGAATTCTCAACTGGTTCTAGCAGCACAACAACATAGAGAACAAGCTTAGATCGTTGGGTAAGCTAGCTGGAATTGTACTGATGAGGGAGATTGGAATCTCCTTTGGTATACCAAGCCTGGCTCCTTGCCTTTTGGCAAGTATTCTTGTGTTTTGTTGTATGTTTGTATTTACATATATTTGTCGTATCGACAATTAATTGACCTCAAATCAGCTAGCACCCAATTTCAAATATTATTTATTTCAGTACATCAAATTATATTACTTATATACTGACAAACATGTTGAGAGATTCTCTTTAAGACCATGAGTGTTATAATTAATATAATACTAGACAAATACTTTATATTGCGATGTTAAACCTTACAACAATATTTCGATAAGCATTATAAAAAATATATAGATATATGTATATTTATTGAGAATTCTCTGAGCGTTTGCGTTTATTTGGTGTCTGTCTGTCTGTCTGTCTGTCTGTCCGTCTGTCTGTCCATTACATTGGCTTCATTTACTCGGCCAGTGTTGGGATGCGTCGTGTCAAATTGGCTGCCCAATAACAATAAAAAGGGAAAATATAAACTCGCCACACTGCCGCCGTCGCAGTGAGCTTGCCCCATGCCCCCATGCCCCCTTGCTACTTGCCACAATGCTGCTTACATTTTATTGCTGTTAATAGAAAATGCTATGCACGGCCTCGGCTTCCGTTCGCCCTTCCCCGTTCGTGCCCTTCCTTTGCTTTCGTCACTGCGGTTTTAATATGACAATGGGGCAACAATAACAACAACAACAACAGCAGCAGCAAACAAACAACAACAACTGACAATAACAACAACAATAAGCAGGCACCATTAGCTCGTCAGGCGCGTCGGTTTAAATGAGTACGTGCCCTTGTCCATCTCCCCCATCTTCTCCATTTCCTAACCATTCCCATCCCTATTCCCCTCCCCCATATTCCCCTGGCCACATTGGCCCATTGGTGGTCAGCCCTCTCTAAGGACTGCAGGGATCCTGATCCGGTCGCAGTTTCCCTTAGCGCCAATAAAATGCGTTAAGAAAAATAGTTGTAAAACGTTTGATGCATACTAAAATCAGTTGCAATTGATTTGGACCCACAGTCTGGGCCATCGTTTGTGTTTTGAATGCGTTTCGCAGCTCATTACACGCCATGCCACGCCTCCGACCAACATTAACCCATTTCCCCTTCGCCAACCCAATCACGAAATAGACTTGTTAACTTGTAAGTCTGTTAATCTCGTAATGCAAAACAAGGGAAAAAAACATATATATATATAATATATATGCAGATGTTGGAACTTTAGAATGTGGAACTAAATTTAATAGTCCGACGCTAGAATACTCTTGCTATGGGTAATATTAAGTTAGAGCATACTATAGTAAACTTATCTCAATTGTAAATTAATTAAACAAAAAGTTCTTTAAAGAATAACTCAATAGATCAGTTTTGTTTAAATCAACTGAATAGTGCAGTATTAGTATTAATATATAATAAAGTTGTATTGAATCGTTCAGATTCAGTTCGATCGAACGACTCTTCAAAGTGAACGAGTGAACTAAATCCTTGACTCTTGTTCATTCGAGTCATTCAAGTCCCAATCTCATTCAATTTATTGTAGTTCATTCCACTCATTTGAGTCCCATTCTCGTCTACTCTGAATCGATTCCCAAAATGATTCTCTCGTTCGATTGACTCTTTCATTCAATTCAATTCCTTATAATAATAATATATAATATATAAATAGAATAAGACTGAAATAATGTTGTTAATTTTGTAAATGGTTATCTTTATATTTAGTTATAATAAGTTAACAACAATGAATTTGATACTGAAAATATTGAGAGTAAAAAATAGAAGCCAGAAACTTAAATATTTTCTTAGATTTATTTAACTGATAAAGAAAATTAAATCAAAATAATTTGGTGAAATATTTTGGCAATCGAATTTAAAACATATTCTAATATTCATAGTAAATATAGTAATAAGCAGACAAAATAAACATATAAATAAACCAGTCGGAAAGGCTACAGTCGAAGTCGACTATGAGAGACCTTTTACTTATTCTTCTAAACGGAAATAAGATGAACACTTATAGTACCTCATAGTACCGCGTTGTTATGTCAATATGCTCTTCTTTTTAAGTCTTGAATAACTTCCGAGTTTATTTTTCGATCGTGATGAAATTTTCAGGATACATTAGGACCCCGTTGCTTGTCCTGTGTGCCAAAATTCAAGGTTCCAGTTTTAAAATTGACCATTGTATGGGATTTCAAGTTTTTTTTGAATAACTTCCGAAATTATTATCCGATCGTGATGAAATTTTCAGGATATGTTAGGACCTTGATCCCCGTCCTGTTTTTCAAAATTCAGGACTCTAGCTTTAATATTTTTCATTTTATGAGATTTCAAAATTTTCGTTCTCGATTTACGGAGGCGGAAGGGGGCGTGTCAAAATTTTAAGATAAACTTGATCTGCTTAGCCCATAGACGAACCACCATACCAAATTTGGTGACTCTAGCTCTTATAGTCTCTGAGATCTAGGCGCTCATACAGACAGACGGACAGACGGACAGACGGACGGACGGACAGACGGACAGACGGACATGGCTATATCGACTCGGCTGGTGATACTGATCAAGAATATATATACTTTATGGGGTCTGCCGGACTTCCTTCGACCTGTTACGCACATTTTTTTTTTGACAAACTTAATAGACCCTTTTTTACTTTTTTTTCAAAAAGTAAAGGGTCTAAAAAATTTAAACCAGGCATGTACGGTTACTAGATAAGGGATTCAAATGACTACAATGAACTATAAAAAGCGAGATTGAACGAGAGTGAACTACAGCGAACGTGAACGAACGAAAGACTCGAAAGACTCGAAAGACTCAAATGAAAGATTAGTTCGTTCAGTACAAAATGAACTACTGAACTAAGTAATTCAGTGAATTGAACTAGAAAATACAACTTTAATATATAATATAAATTTATATATATTTTTATTTCGCAAGAATTGTCTACTTTCAGGCATTTCAATATCTTATACTGACATATATTTCTGAATATCACAAAACACTTGATTTTTTCCATTGTAAAACTGTTCATTTTAACGATATTTTCTATCATACATATACCAATATGACACAATTTTCGATCAGCCAGATTTTTATATAGATACATAAGAAAAGCTGGAGAGTGGGAGTAGGGAGCGATAGAAGGGGCGGGAGCGATAGTAGGGATAGTAGGGATAGTCGAAGCCGACTATGTAATACCCTTTACTTATTCTGTAAAACTCTCGACTATTCCTATAGTATAGTGTCAGTCATTTGCTACAATAGCCCGATCTTGATCATTATATATTAAGTAAGTTTGGCCTGGATATCTTGGAAAACCAAAAGGTTTTGTTCTTACTACCTTCTTCTTCTTTTATTGACCTGACACTGCGTAATATTTTGTTTTGAGTGCCTTCCAAGTTTATAATCCGAAGGTATTTCCGGGATACATTGGGACTCCGATGTTTGTTCAGTGTGTTAAAATTCAGAACTCTATCTTCCAAATTGCTCATTAAATAGAATATCAAATATGTGTTTTTTGAATAATTTTCGAGTTTATTATCCGATCGCGATTAAATTATCAGGATATATTAAGGCCCCGATATATGTCTTGTGTGCCAAAATGTCAATTCTCTAGCTTTTCTCGATTTATAGGATCTACAAAAAATTGTTTTCCATCTTTGGGAGCGGAAGAGGATGTGACAAAAATCTAAAACAAACTTCACCTTTGTGGTGGCCTCAGGAGTATTGTCATCAAATTTGGTGACTCTAGCTCTTATAGTCTCTGAGATCTAGGTGTTCATACAGAAGGACAGACGATGCTGATCAAGAAAATATATATTCTTTATGGGAACTGCAACACTTTCTTAGACCTGCTATGCATATTTTTTTGACAAACTTACTTTTTCATAAAGTAAAGGTTCTAAACATTTTCCATAGATAAATACCTCAATAGAATTTTTAATATAAACTTACAGATATTCAACCTCCGGGTTGAATGCGTTTATTCCCTGCTAAGCAAATAAATTGGTTATTGGCATATGTAGATATTTGAAAATAAGCTTCAAGCAGATCAAATGAAGATCATAAAAATGCCTGGAATAGTTTTTTTTAAACAAGTTTCTTTCTAGATGACAAAGTTATGACATAAGTAACATACAATGGAAGTCAGATTCGTTATGATTACTTTTAGCTTTAATGAGCAATAGATTCGAAAATCCAGCAAAGAATAAGACTTTCACATTGTCTACCATGAGTAGAGTATATGTACGTATTGCAGTCCTAGTAGGGTATACAAATGCGGTGAGTGCACACCGCATTTTTATTTGTTTATCTTTTATGACTTGGTGAAATCTTCATGCTTAAATTGACCAACGATGACCCGGATCCGGGACCCAAAGGCACAATTAAAATGGGGAACACACAAGCGTATCGCATGCCTTCACCAAGTTAACCGCAAGAACCGTAAACTGTAAACCGTAAACGTTGTCCGTAAAGTTTTAAAGTTTTTTTTTTTGTTCTCTTTCTTGTTGTTATTTTTATTTTTAATTTTTTGCTGCATTTTAATTGCTGGCGTCTCTCTCCAAAAGTTGACTTAAAGTTGTTTTATTGTAATTAATAAAGTGTCATATTTACGAGAGGAAGCCGAAGCTTAAGGCGTATCACATGTGATTGCTGAGAATCAGAAGTGTCCAGAGTTGCCACAGTGTACGTAATTACCCACAGTTTTCCTCCCTACTTAACCACTATTCCACTTTCTGTTTTCTCCCTTCTTTTTGTTCCTTTGTTTTTTTTTTTTAAACCAATAATTGGCATTAAAGAAAAGTAAATTATTGATAGCTTATGTTGGCTATGGAAGGGAGTAACAACGTAAATTCATTTTTAAATATGACAAAACAATGGCACAGCAGTCGCTGCGGAAAATGGAAGGGAATAGGGAAGGGGGTAATGTTAGACGGGCAAAAGGACAAGCTGTCGTTTGGGTTTGTGTTCTGGGTTGGCGTCAGTCATTTATGACGAAGCAATGTGCTTGTAATAGTACTCGTACTAATGAGCCACACACACACACACACACACACACACACACACACACACACACACACACACACACACACACACACACACACGCACACGCACATACACCGAAAGAGGAGAGGCAAGGAGTGCAAAAAGTGGAGCACAAAAACAGACTCCCACAAGGACGTCCTTAGCGCACAGTGGCACAAAACACATAATACGCATGCAATTAGAATAGGTATTAATGTAGTAATTGATTTTCAAACAGTTAAATCGCTCTATGATGAACTCACAGAGTTGTGAATATATGTGGAAATATAATATGAAGTTGTAGATAAGAAATTGTGATTTATTTTGACAAGTCAAGAATATGTTTAGTTCAGAGAAAAACTTTGTTTATGAGAAGTGCATTTCACTATAAAGTGTTAACTGTTTAACATATAAAAGTAATTTTTGTTTAAATTATTAATTCAACAATATTATTATTATTTAAAGGAAAGGAAAATAAGATTATAATTTTGACAACTATTATAGTATTAGTTTACTGAATATGTGTTTTAATAATGCGAAGACGATTGAACTTCAATCTGTTGTTGGACTTGACGGAATTGTGATATACATAAATAATGAAAATCTTTCTAAATATCTTGAAATGAATTCTTCAAATTTAGTCAGACTATTCCATATTGATTTTATATTGATACAAGAAATCAGGACATCAAAGATTAAATATCTTACGCTATTTTAGCTTTAAACGCAAGGTAGTAAAGCGTAGCATATAAACCTCTGAATCAGTGGTCGGCACACGCCGCGCACCGCGCATAGGGATTTTCTCTGCCGCAGCGCTGCCGGCACACAGTTTACGTTTTCGTGTCGCGTCGCTGCTACGACAGGTTTCTGTTAAGTCGCTGTCATGACGCTGTTATGGCGCTGTTATACTGTAATGCAGCTGTTGAGGCAAAATAAATCAGCTGCTGATCAGCCATTGTTATGATTACGCTGTGCAACTTTTACGAAATATACATTGAATACACAGAAAAATAAATGTTCGATTAAGTTTTTGAAAAAGTATTCTTTTTTATACAAATTATGACCAATATATAGGGATATAAATGGGGAAGACATAGTAAAAACATTTCAATAAAATCATATTGAAATTCAAGTTTTAAATAGTTGATTTTAGTAAGTATTGCTTAAGTATGTCTTCAGGATATAATTGCTAAATTAAGACTATATGCAGATCAAATCGCATGTCCTTCTCGGTTTAATTAAATCGGAAAACACCCAACTTTTGACACCATTTGGGATTTTTATACCCTGTGCAAAAAAGGGTATAATAAATTTGTGTGAATGTATGTAACAGGCAGAAGGAGGCATCTCCGACCCTTTAAAGTACATATATATTTGATCAGTATCAATAGCCGAGTCGATTGACACCTGTCCGTCTGTCTGTCCGTCCGTCTGTCCGTCCGTCTGTTTGTATGAACGCGTGAATCTCAGCAACTATAAAAGCTAGAGACTTCAAATTTGGAATGTAGTTTCCTGAATACCATACGCAGATTAAATTAATCGATATCAAGTCCCGTTGGTTTCAAAATTAGAAAAATCACCATAACATAAGCAATGTTAAAGCTAGAGACTTGAGATTTGTCACACATGATAAGAAACTTGCGCTTAATGTGCCCAGAAAATTTCATTGCGAAGCAGCTGATAACAAGAGCAGCTTTATAGCTAGTTTTCTCAAAATACTTTTGTTTTAAGACCTGCACTGGGTATCCTACTGTCGCGCCCGCTCGACTGATCGGCTTGTTTTTAATACTGACATCGTGGATTTCTATTACTAATTTACTACTTTGTTACAACTACTCTATTTAGTTACGACTTATTTTACTTACTTTCTAGAAATAATGTTGATGATAGTGCTAGAAAGTTAAGTGTGAAATTAAACTTTTTTTATACACTGTAGGGCAAATGAAGTTTATTAAAAGTGTTTAACAGTCAGAAGAAAGCGTGGCCGACCCCATACAGTATGATCAGCATCAATAGCCAAGTCGATATAGACATGTCCGTCTATCCGTCTATCCGTCTGTCCGTCCGTCCGTCCGTATGAACGAAGGGATCTCAGAGATGGTAAGAGCTAGATGCTTGAACTTGGTCTCTCAGCACTGGTAATGTTTGCAGGCAGATCAGCTTTATCTTGAATTTTGAATGCCACGCCCCCTTCGCTCACAAATCAAAAAAATGCCTATAATAAAAAAAGTTTTGCAACTAGAGACTTGAGATTTGGCACACATGTTGAGTTCTTTAGTGTCAATGTGTCTAGAAAATCTCATCACGATGCCACATCCCCTGGCAAAACAAAACTAATTACATGTGAATTACATTGGGTGCGAATTTGAGTGGGGTCCTGTACTGCCACAGGGTATATTACGGTCGGAGTCCCAATTGTACGGCTTGTTATGTATTGATTTTTAGCATGATTTATGCAAGAAATAATGGAAAGCATTTCTCTTGAATTGAGTAGCATTTCAATCCAGTTTTTATCTTTCATAACAAATAAGTAACATTTGCACCGACTGACTTTACTCGTATTCTATTTTGAGCAGAGTTTTTCGCATTTGTACCACTGTAAGTGGGTCGCTTACTTTATTGCGCTGCATGGGTAAATGGTAGTAGCTTTTGCGTATGAACATTTGAGCACATTCGTTTCAAATTATTTGCGCATTCGAGCAGCTGTAAACGATTACGTACACGCACACCCAAACACACACACCCAAACACACACACACACACACAAACACACATAAAGAGATATGTTGGGAGTCGTGTATTGACGGGGCTGTCGCGATTCAGGACGACACAAATACTTATCAGTCCCTATAAGCGGGTGTGTGTGTGTGTGTGTGTGTGTGTGTGTGTTGTTGCCAAAATGTTGCCAATTGCCTGGACCCGTTTTCTGTGTGTTGCACATGTCCAAAGTCTGCCCCTGGCTGGCACATTATTGAGCCGTCTATGCAACACATTGCCTCACACTTTGAGGGTTGCCCGTGTCCCCAGCTTGGCATTTTCCTCCTTTTTTTCTCTGTGTATGTGTGTGTGTTGCTGTTGGTGCTTAAGTTCGACAACTCAATAAAATGTGCTTTATGGTGGAAAAAAAAAGTAGGAATAAAAATAAGTGAAAACAAAAACAGAAGAAAAGCAAAAGGCAGACACGGGGCGTAGAACGCGTGGCGAGGGGGGGGAGGTAAGGGAATGGGGGCACAACCCATTCCAAAAATGGGGTAAAAGTAAATGTTTGTTGATACACCAAAAGGTTCACAGCTGGTTCCACAAGTTCCCTCCTCAACATCGACTTTTTCTTCTTGGACTATAGCCTTGGCTCTGCCTCTGCCTCTGTCTCTGCCACTGTCTCTGTTTTTGGTTCTGGCACCGGGTCTGGTTATGTTTTCTTTACCGCTTTTCCATGCAACTGGCAAACTGGCAACTGGCAAACTGGCAACTGGCAACGGCGCTGCCAATTGATTTGCCATAATTTAAGTTTTCTTTCCCGTTTTTTTTTTTCTTCGACCCAAAATGCCGCACGTTCTGGCGAGCCGACGCGAAGGCTACACGGCAATGCTTTGTTTCTACAATACTTACTTATAAATGAGAAAATCGTTTTATGATAACGGCTAGCACACTGCCACACTGTGCCTCATTGTGCGCCTCAGTGTGGCACGGTGTTCGTGGGGGCATCTGGTTTTGTTTCGTTTAATTTTATTCTATTCCTTTTGCCTTTTGCTTTGCTACTGTTTTTTTTTCTTTTTGGAATATTACATACACACATTTTCTTTTAAATTCAATCAGTATGAACACAACAAAGATTGACTTAATTCAAGATGTTCTTATTATCAAGAATTTGGAGTAGAACGTAAAATATTTTGTAATTTGTTTGGGTTAGAATCCATTATATGTTTTTGTGTGTCAACTTTGGTATATTTTGATTTGTAAACTATTGGTCACACTGATTAACACTTGAGTTTCTTTGAAAGTTGGGATTCCCCTTTAAAACACACTGTAGTCAGTTTTTTGATATGTAGGTCGATTCCATTGAGAGATACATTTTGTTAAGCATGGAGACCAACAAAGAAAAAACTTGCTATATTTCACAATTTATTTTACATAATGGCGAAAATGCAAGCAAGCCGACTTAAATTGTGAACGATGTTTATGGCCTCGATACTGTCTTGGCTAATAACGCGCAATTTTGGTTGGAAATTTCGACGTTAAAGATGCACCTCGAGCCGGGAGACCAGTCGTTGAGAATTCTGATAAGATCGTGGAGTTTACTGAAGCAGATGGGCATGTCAGCAGGTGAAGCATCACCCAAACTACGTAGATGGTATATGGATGCCTCACGAATCTAAAAAAAATAACATAATGGATAGAATTTCCATTTGCTAACCCTTGGCCAAACGTAATGAAAACGACCCATTTCTTAAACGCATTTCGATTGGTGATGAAAAATGTGTCACATATACGACAATGTTGTGGGAAAACGATCCTGGTCAAAGAGCGGTGGATCAGCTCAAAAGGTAGCCAAATCAGAACTAACAGCCAAGAAGGCTATGATGTGAATCTTGGGGGGATTGGAAGTGAATCACTTACCAATAGGTGAGGTATTGTGTTCCATCAGAACAGCGCTGGACCACACACATCAATAACACATCGCGCACCAAACTAGGTGAGATTGGATGGGAAGTTTTAATGCATTCACCATATAGTCCGAAGCTAGCACCAATCAATTATCATCTTCGTTTGTCCTTACAAAATTTGTTTAAGGACAAACCAATTGAATTCAATCTATATCCTGTATAATAATAATCTACTTACATATATACATATTTTATCGCTATAATTTTTTGAGAAGAATTCACATTTAGGGCAAATAACAGGTGAAATAGTGCAATGAGCAATATACTGTTTATTAAACGATTATCTGTAACAAATTTATACCAAGCCGATCAGTCGAGTGGACGCGACAGTAGGATACCCTGTGCAGGTCTTCAAAGACAAGTATTTTGATTATAATGGAATGGACGGACGGACGGACGGACGGATGGACGGACGGATGGATGGACGGATGGACGGACGGACGGACGGATGGACGGACGGACGGACGGATGGACGGACGGATGGACGGACGGATGGACGGACGGATGGACGGACGGATGGACGGACGGATGGACGGATGGACGGACGGATGGATGGACGGACGGATGGACGGACGGACGGATAGACGGACGGATGGACGGACGGACGGATGGACGGACGGATGGACGGACGGATGGGCGGACGGATGGACGGACGGACGGATGGACGGACGGATGGACGGACGGACGGATGGACGGACGGATGGACGGACGGATGGACGGACGGATGGACAGACGGATGGACCGACGGACGGGTGGACGGACGGACGGATGGACGGATGGACCGACGGACGGACGGATGGACGGACAGATGGATGGACGGATGGACGGACGGATGGACGGACTGTTACATACATTCACACAAATTTATTATACCCTTTTTGCCCATTTTTAATGGGCACAGGGTATAGAAATTCAAACCTCATGGGTAGAAAATTTACTAACGAAGTTAGTCGGGAAGTTTAGTCGGGAGAGCGTGATATTTGAACTAATAACTATAATCTGCCTATAATAAATGAAAGAATGGCGAAAATTTAAATTTTAAAGATCTATACACAACACAAATCGATATACTTGTAATTTAGAAAAATTGACATCGTCAAATTGAATTAAAATTCTGCTTTATGTGTTACACATTTCCTGTTAAGTGTTTGAACAAATTTTCTTCTCTACGTTTAATATAATAATTAATAATACGTTAGGAAATTGAAGAATTTTTGAAAAATAGCCAAAAACTTCTGTTGATTAAATGATTGATTTTAATGTTCTTGTCTAAGTTCCTGACTGATAGAAAATCAAACAAATTAATTTTATTCGGAAAGGTGTTACTTTAATAGCCATCGCTTCCTGTTGAAATCTGAACTAATCTCCGCTTTATGCGCTCTGTATTACTTTGTGATTTCGTCGGTTGGGACGAAAGCGGAAACAATCCCCATTGAGGGAAGACAAGCGTCAAAACTACAAACTATGCAAATGTTGTGGCAAGCCAAACAAATGCCACATTCCCCCCTCCCACTCACCACTTCGGTTGAATGGAGAGGGGGTGGGAGAGGGAGAGGGAGAGAGTGAAACTGGAGTCGCCGCGTCGCGTAATTAAGGATTCGCGGACACTTTTGCGTGATAAGCGCACGGGCTGCGATTTGGACACGTCTCTGTGAAGGTGTACAGGTGTGTGTGTGTGTGTGTGTGTGTGTGTCTATAGGTGTGATTCTGTCTGTGTGCGAAAGTGTGAGCTAAAGTATTTCGATGGCAACGCACAAAAAACTTGTAACTTTTCGACGCTTTTCCTTTTTTGCTTGTGGCGGCGATAAGAAAACTTGCAACGCGTTGTTGAACTTGCACTTAGCTGCCACATTGACGTTCACGTTTAACGCAGACTCTACATATACAAATATATATATATATATATATATATATTTAGTATATATATGTTTGTTTGTATAGTTGTCGCTTAAAGTCAACTGTTCCGACGCGTCGGCAATTAATCAAAAAAGGTGCGTGATTATCGCACCAGGCATAAGCGATAGACGAGCGCCAAGATTGTTATTGCTACGTGTGGCAAGCACGTGAGTGTGTGTGTGTGCGAGTGTGTGTGTGTGTGAGAGTGTGTTTGTGTGTTTGACACTCAAGTGTAAAGAAAGCAAATATTAAAACATATTTTAATCTAGCAAATGCAATGGAATAGCTCTCTCGCTCTCTCTCGCTCTTTCACTCAATTTCTATCTCGTTCTTACTGCTTCGCTTTATGTGTGCTTCTGGTAAATAATAAATTTATCATTTGTCAGCAGTTAAATGCTTTGGCGTAACGTGCAGAGCGTAGCGCACACACACGGACCCGGGCGACGAATTAATAATTCATTGCGTATACGACGCGTTGCCCACTAGACACAGCAAACTGTCATATATGCCAGCATGACACACACATACACACACACACACACTCACACTCACACTCACACACACACACACACATACAGTGAGTCGCAATAAATCGTCAAGTTTATGTTTGAAGTGTTTATTGAATCCATGATATTCGACGCATTGCTGACTGCACGTTCCCTCTTCCCGCCCTGTCACCGCCCCTGTCACTTTTTTCCCGCCCACTATCCCACTCTGTTGAGTTGCCACTGTTGAATTCCCCTCTTCGCTGCTTACCTCGTTTTGGCCATCGCACAGTCATTTTGTCATTTGTGCAAATATTTGCACAACGTTTGTTGTTTGCCTTTGCGTTGGACAAACCGATCGGTCATTCCATTCAATTGATATACGTATATAAGTAAAAAAAATATACTATATATCTATAAATACAAAAATATATGTATTTTTTTGTTGTTGTTGTCATTGTTGACCCTGTGAATTTTTATAGGCCGTGGGCTGTACGTAAATGTCTTTGCCGGCGTCGTGTTATTTTTTGTAAATCCTTTCAACGTGTCGTCGGTATGTCGGAAATGTTAAAATATTTGCACAGAGTCTCTTCCCTCCGCCCCGGGCCAAATGGTTATGCTCGCCTGCCGGAAGTCACACCTACTATCCCCCTCCTACACGGAATCTCCCCTCACGCCCTCACTTGACAACCGTCAACATGCATTCCGTGAGCCTCGTCACAGCCGTGCTCTCATGTTTTCAGCCAAGTTACGTGGCATTTGTTTGGCATTCGGGCGTGCGTGCGTGCCAGCTTGGACAGAGCTCTAGAGGAAGAGCTGTGATATGTCTTTGGCAAATATTGATATAAGTATTTCACATACTACAGTTATAGATAGACAGGCAGGCGGACAGTCGGACAGTCGGACAGACGGACGGGCAGACACTCAGCTGCTTAAGTGTCACTGTTATTGTTTGCCGAGGCAAATGATTGCTGTTTGCTCCTTCTACTCCTCCCATATCTTCTCCCGTTATTCCTTTATATCCGCCTTTATCACCCACATCTTTACTGGTTGTGTCTGCATCAGCAACAGTTACCAAATGGATTGGCCGATCTCTCATTTCGCACCAGCAGCAACCAACAGCAGCAGCTGTTTGTCCAGTGCCACGTACCACGTACCACACATACACTGAGAGAAATAACTGTGTGAGCAGCGAGAAATCAAATAGATACAGTTAGTCCGTAATTGTTTTGACAAATAGTCGTAATATACCTTGTGGCTCTACGGGGACTCGCTCAAATTCACTCCCGATGTAATTCTCTTGTAATTTGTTTAGTTCAAATTGTGGGCGATGTGGGCGTGGCATCGTGATGAAATTTAATGGACACATCGACGTTAAAATATTATTTATATGGGCCGAATCTCAAGACTCTAGCTGCAAAACTGCTTTTGTTATCAGCTTTATTATGATTTGTGATCGAAGGAGGCGCGGCATTCAAAATTAAACATAAAGAGGATCTGCCTGCAAATATTACCAGTGCTAGGAGACCAAGTTTAAGCTTCTGGCTCTTACCATCTCTGAGATATTTTTGTTCATACGGACGGACCGACGGACGGACGGGCGGATGGACAGATGGACCGACGGACATGGGTATACCGACTTAGTTATTGATGCTGATTAAGAACATCTACACTTTGTAGGGTCTGCCAGACTTCCTTAGACCTGGAACATAGCTTTAACAAACTTAATATACCCTCACAGAGTAATACTCTGTTTATTTTACAATGTTTTTTCAGTTTTTGCCGTTCTAGAATAATCGCAGGGTTGCATTTTGCTTTAATTATAAATTATTCCACTGGAGTACGCTGAGTTGCTACAGCTTCCAGCTTTTCTGTGTATTGTAGATATTATTTACTTGCAGAACTTCTATATATATATTAGGCTATTGTACATTTACCATTTACTATGGAGAGAACTATAATTATAGTTATGTTAACGTATGCCAAACTATATCATCCAAATTATGTTTCTATTTATATACTTACAGGAAATTGCTATTAAAAATTTAAATTTCTTATATGTAAGATGAACTAGAAGGTGTAATCAAGTGCATTCTTTAGAAATCTCTAGAGATTTTAATGACAACTGCCTTTGAATCAACCGATCGAAGAGTTGGAGTTCCTGAAATAACAGAAATTTAATTTGTCGGACAGCTATACATATATATATATATATATATATTTAAATTTACAATAAAAGTATTAATCACTTGTATATTTTATATGATTAATATATTAATTTAAGGTTTACTTTATGCCTATATATTAAACTAATTGAAAGAAGACATTTAATTAGCTCAATCACTTCTAATTGTTTTCTATTCTCTTAACATTTGCCATATGGTTTTAGGATTGTTAGAGATATGTTGAACTTAACTGAATAAAAACAGAAGTTTGTCTCTGAGAGCGAAGCACTAAAAGACAGTTGGGTCTTAATCAAGCATCATCTGTTGATGATGCTCAAGAATTTATATAAATATTCCCATTTAATACTTATCTGTTAATTATAAACATGCTGAGGCATTTCATTGAACTCTTGCCCCCAAAACTATGCTACACTCTTTGATCTAAAGTTCAA
Organism: Drosophila histrio; assembly: GCA_958299025.2. Classification (NCBI taxonomy): domain Eukaryota; kingdom Metazoa; phylum Arthropoda; class Insecta; order Diptera; family Drosophilidae; genus Drosophila; species Drosophila histrio. The sequence continues at coordinate 30,349,784 of OY282582.1, forward strand.
CTGAAATTTAACTGCAGTCTTACATATTTTAGTTGCATAATTTACAATTAATTTTAAGTAAATTCATAAGCTTTAAAGTAGTTTATACAAATTGTCTAAAACTTAACTAGTTCTTCGTCCAGTGCATGCCGCTTTGCGTTATTGTATAAATCGCCAGTTGATTGCGGGGTCAGTTGCATATGCAACCACTTGAACACTTTTACTTTCAAGCACAGTTGGAGTGTGTGTGTGTGAGTGTGTGCTGTGTGTCCTGTGGTGTGTGTGCTGTGGTGTATGCTTATGTGTGTTAGCCAACCGCATAACTGGGCTTAGCTTTGCATGGCCAACATCTTTTGCCGAGTCCATTAAATGAAACTTACTTCATATTGTTAGGCTCAACTCGCGAGTGCAGCAACAACTCGTGTTGTTTGTGTTTGTGTTGTTGTTTGCGTAGTAAATTAAATGATTTTTCACGCCAGGCCAGTAAAGTGGAGTCGAGTCGAGTCGAGGCCAGACCAGACCACGCCATGCGGTGCTTCCACAACATTTTTATGTGTTTGTTTGCGGCAACAGGAGGCAGGACTCAAGCCGCCTCGCTGCCCCAATCCCCTTTCACGTTTGCCACGTTTGCCACGCTGCCTGCCTGCCTGCCTTTTTGGCAATGTTTTAACGTTAATTCATGGTCGTATTTTTATGTTGCACTCGTTGCGCGACGATGCCACGTCGCCTTTATTGGCCCAGCGGCAGCGCTAAAGTGTTTACTAAATAAGCAGATTTCTTTTGTCTCCACAACAGCAGCAGCTGGGTGAGAAGGGGGCGGGGGTGGGGGCAGGTGTCGGCTAACGGAACGCAGGTCGCAGGTCGCGCTAATGGAATGGCTTTTGTATGGCTTACCTGGCCCAAACCATTCGGCCTGGTTGACTTATTTAATTAAATCAGTTGTGGCTTTAAACCGACACGCCTCCCAACTTTCATCAGCCTCATCGCTATTCCCGCCAAAGTCGCTAAGCTGGCTAAGTAGACATTGTTCTTTGTCCTGGCGGCCTCATGATGGGGCTCTCATTGTTTGTTGTTAGTCCTAACGACAGTTCTAAAGCCAAGACAAGCCACGTTAGGGAAAAAAACCTGAAGACGTCGCTCATAAAACTTGCAAATTGCACTGGGAAAATTGATGAAATGAAAACCGCAATGGAGGTGGAGAAAAACCATGAGATACGTACAGATACTATGATGGAGAGGAAATGCAACTGTAACTGTTCCTCTTACTTGCAACGAGCACACGAAACACATGTTCGTATCACAGATATCATAAAAATGGTGCAACTTGCAACAGTTGTCGCTCTGTCGACTGCTGCATGACTGACAACAGGCCACAAAAGGAAAGAGGCAAAAAGCAAAACTTTGCAACGGATACAACTACGTGGCATACAACATTGTGGCGCCTCATAGTGTTGCACGCGTGTCGTGCACCTTTCTATTGTTGGCCTTCGTTCATATTCATGTGGCGAATAACAAATGTTTTTATTGTAATTGTATTGAGTGTATACTAAGTATATGTAGCGTGTATTTTAGTTCCCTCAATCAGATCATGAATCGAATCTTTAAGAATGGTCTTCATCTCGAATCCGAATCCGATTCCGAATCCAAGCCGAACCCCTTCTTTAAATTAAATGATTAGCTCGGATAAAATATGATAAAGATATGATATGAATGAATGGCAAAAATGATCAATTGACTTTTTTTAAATGCATTTTTAATAACTTACTAGTATGTATAATTTTTTTGATTTTAAATTAATTTGAATAACGTTAAGTTAGATTTAAAAAAAAAAAAGATTTTCTTTTTTATTAGTTAATTAATGACGCTTTTAAAGAAAATTGTAACCACTACTCGAACAAAAACCATTCGTCAATATCTATAGAGTTTGACAATTGTTTTCTGACTAAATTTCCGACAGTTGTTGCCATATATAAATAAGAACGTTGTTGATCTTAGCGTTGCCAGATTGACAAAGAGCTTACAAGAATTAGCTAATACAAATTAATAACTTAATTGTGTGTTAATTGTTCAGTGTATGGTTAACGACTCTTGCTTACACTTACGAGTATAAAGTAAATTGTTAATCTTATAATGCTGCATTGTCAGAGTTCTTAAAGATAATATCATGATCTGAGGGCAAATAACATCAACTTATTGTAAATATTTATGTATGCATTTATTTGTATAATGTATATATTTAATATTTGCCCGTTTCTTAAGTGTATACGCTCAAATAAAGTAATAAATTCGTCTTAAGATTAAAAGAATTATATAGTGGGTGGGGCAAAAGTACTCACCTAATTGAAAAAAGCTATAACTTTAGCATGACATTTGAAAATTGTGAAGTAAACAAATGCACAATACAAAATCGACAAGCCATGAATCGGTTTACTCTGCAAGAACGCGGCATAATTGTTTTCATTTTCTTGCGCAAACAAATGTTGTATACAGTATAATTTTAATTTTAAGCTTAAATTGTTCAATATTAATTTTATCATCATGTTGTGTCGACTGTCATCAGCAATCAAGGTATCTTTATTACTTTATTGGCATCGGTATCACGAAAAATGAATAGTATATGTAAATGGTGTCTGAGTGTTTCTTATAAACAACGAATACAGATTTTTCACAAACTTTGAAAATACTTAGTGGGCTGATTTAATGAAAAGTTAGTATGTATTTGGTAGACTGTTTTGTTTAAAAAGATATCATGTCATTCAGCAGGTACTGATTACTGATCCATCACAAAGAGAGAAGCGATTACTGATTGAATTTCCTGCTGAATGCCTCCATTGTGTTTTACATTCCAAACAACAAGTAAAGACATCAACTTGATTTATTGTGTTTACATTCAAAATTCGAACCTTAAAACATATTCGATGGAAGGGAATGAGGCTTTCTCCGAGGATGAAAGCGACAAACTTCCTTAAGTAGGGTGCAGTGTTGGATCAGATGGGTGAAGTGGGGAGTCGGGAGCTGATCAGGAATGGATCTTTTCAATTTTCTTGTCCTTGGGTTGTTTGCCTGGAAGCTCAAAGCATTGGTCAGGTGGTTAGTATGACGATCGAGTCATTCATTTTGCCTATTACATTCTAATTTGATCCCTCCTAATGTCAGAGTTTCTAGTTTGAGTGTCGGGGATTTGGAAACACGAGTCCATCTCCAATGCTACTATACGTATGGTTGAATGCGGCGTCGATGAATGTGGGAGTGGCAATAACTTAACGATGCCAACTAGCTGAGGTGCAAGAGGATTTTTTTTTATTTTTTTTTTTTGTTAGCGGGAGGCATGGCAGTGGCGATGGCAATGGCCAAGAACTGTTAACTGAAAGGAGGCTAAAATAAATCTTGCACAATAAGTTTGCTGAACGGCGATGGCGATGGCGTCAAAACGCTCAAAGCGGCCAACAACAACAAAGCCAAGTGGAACAAGAGCAACGCAAATGACACGAACCAAGGGAGGAAGAGAAGAGAAGAGATGAAGGAGGTGAAGAAGGAGGTGAAGCGTCGACTGGCGGCTGCCTGGCAAAAATAGCCTTATCAGTTCCTGTTTCCTGTCGAAAGTTTTCATATTTTTGCGCGTGGGTGCAACAACAGCAACAACAACAACAGCAACAACAATAGGAAAAGTAAACAGCGCACTGACGACAAAGCAACACACGGAAAGTGTTGCCATTTTTTGTGTGAAGCTTTTGCCTTCGCATTTGGTTGCTGCCCCCACTGCCCCAGTTAGTTTGCCATAGCGGCCGCCTTTTGATTTTGCCCGAGTGGGCGAAGCATGAACAGTAACCACAATAAAAAGCAGGAAATATTTAAACATTTTTCTTTTAGTTTTGCATGAAACGGCAGCGACGCCGACAGCGACGCCGACAGCGCAACCATTTTCACACTTATTGTCAGATTTTGCTTTGTGTTTTGCCTTCGTCGTTGTCGTTGTTGTCTCGTTGTTGTCGTTGTTGCCTCGTTGTCGTCACCTCCGCCTCGTTGTCAGCAACGTTTGCCCCATCGTCGTGTCGTCGTTGTCGTTGTCGTTGTCGCTGTCGTTGTCGTTTTGCTGTGAAATGACGCACAGCCCCGAGATAACACGTCGCACTGGCAAAAGCTGCAACAATTTTTATGTTGCAGCTGTAAATGTGGTAGCCGCTTGGGTAGCAGCCAAACTCAGACCCAACTCGACAGTCAACAATCACACACACATACAGCCACCAAGAGCCTTGCCACCAACCTTGCCACCAGCCGTGTGGCACATATGTTGCGCATATGCCTGCCAAACGCTCAATTTGTTTTTGCCTTTTGTCTGCTGTGTGTGTGTGTGTTGATGGCGTTCTTAAATTTACAGGATATGTGGATAATTTTGAAACGCACAATGCGCCTGTCACCTTTACTTAGCGCCACATTTCTACCTGTCACACATCTATCTCCCCTCCAACCCTCTTTCACCACTTCTCATTCGATACTTTTAGCCAGTTTTTTGCCCTGTGCGTAATATGAATTCTGAGTACTTTTCTAAGTACTTATAAGTTCTTCAAATGCGAATTCCGAAATACAACTAAGTTTAAAATATTATTCAATAGAATTATGAATTGATTGACCGAGAGCGGTTCGATATGTTTTCAGCCTGATAGCGATGGAACAGCTTTAAAATTAGTTTTTATATTTTATTTTTCAACAGAGTCTCCTTCTAAGTCAATACACTTCTCCCAGCGATGCTATCACCTCTTATCGGCCTCCTGCTCCTCCAAATGGTGGTTTACAAAGGATAATTTAGGCACATTTCTGTCCGACAAGCGCAATTTTGAGCTTAGGGAATACAAATAAGTCACTTGGAGCTAGGTCTGGAGAGTAGGGTGGGTGCTGAAGCAGTTCAAAGCGTAATTTATGGATTTTTTGCCATGGCAACTGCAGATTTTTGGGGCAATGGCATTAGCCTGGTGAAACAAAATTATTTTCCTCTGCCGTGGGGCCGTTTATTAGCAACTTCTGTCAATAGTTTAGCCTCCCATGATCGGTTTTCCTTTCTCCAGGTAATCGGTGTACATAACTCCACGACTATCCCAAAAAACTGGCGCCATCACTTTTCCAGCCGACACTCCGATTTAATACGCGTTAACATCGCCAAGAGAGACTTTCATTTGAAAGCGCTTTTGATCATAAGCAGAGCTCGCAATAATTGGTCTCTCTCGTGCTTGTTGTCAGAACAAAACCTCTCGTCCGCTCACACGATACGATGCTGCCCCGAAAGAACTCTCTAACTTCGTTCTCTCTTGGCTTGATCTTCGCTCAATCGACGACCGCTTCTGTTCGCTCGCTCGGCTCATGTGTTCACTCGAGACGCTTTACTTCGTAAAGACTCGGCTGACGGTCTTCTGAGCATGTATGTGTGTTGCGCGTGTGGATAGCTAAACATTTACAGCGAGTCTTATGCACACAGATTAGCACTCTATCCTCTTCTCTCTTGCTCCTTAATGCTTTGCCTGTGACGAAATATCTAAGACAACAACATAAGGCAAACGCAGCAACATCAAAAACAAGCGGAACAGTCGGGACCCCGACCGTAATATACCCTGTGGGTCTACAGGAACCCGCTCAAATTCACTCTGGATAAAATTCTCTAGTAATTCGTTATTTTTTAATTAGTGGGCGAAGGGGGCGTGGTATCGTGATAAAATTTTCTGGACAAATCGACCTCAAGATACTCATCATGTGTGCTAAATCTCAAGTCTCTAGCTACAAAACTGCTTTTGTTATGAGGTTTTTGAGCTACAAAACTGCTTGCTTTATGAGCTTTTACTTAATTTGAGGGCGAAGGGGGCGTGGCATCGCGATTAAATTTTCTGGACACATTGACCCTAAGATTCTTATCATATGTGCCAAATCTCAAGTCTCTTACTGTAATATTGCTCTTGTTATAAGCCTTTCCGTTTTGTAGGCAAGGGGGGCGTGGCATCGTGATAAAATTTTCTGGACACATTAACCACAAAATATTTGTCATATGTGCCAAATCTCAAGTCTCTAGCTACAAAACTGCCCTTCGTATGAGGTTTTTGAGCTACAAAACTGCTTGCTTTATAAGCTTTTACTTAATTTGTGGCAAAGAGGGCGTGGCATCCAAAAAAAAAGATAAACTTGATCTGCCTGCAAAAATTTCCAGTGCTGGGACACCAAGTTCAAGCTTCTAGCTCTTACCATCTCTGAGATCCTTTCGTTCATACGGACGGACCGACGGACCGACGGACCGACAGACCGACTTTATTGGGTCGGCCATGCTTCCTTCTGCCCGTTACATATTTTTAACAAACTTAATATACCCCCACAGGGTATAAAAAAATCTTATTTGCGAACTCTTTGCTGGCTTTGCTCACTTACTGACTCTCAGTAGCTGAGCGACGAACGATTCTGTTCGTATCGATCGGTCAGTAAGAGACCGATTCGTGTCTTACGCTCAACCCGAAACCCGAGAGCGAGAACACGAACGAAACGAAAAAATGGGTTGCTGTGAGCGATTCCGTTTCATTTTTTCGGCCTTTTAAGTGAGCAGACCGCGCAGAAAATTTTCGTTGAGCATATTTTGCGAGCTCTGATTAGAAATGAGCAAATGCGGCGCCCAACGTGCCGAGAGCTTTCTAATGCGACAAGGGCGGTCTTTAGACATCTTGGTGATCTCAGTTAACTCTCTTACTTTAATTTGGCAATCGTTACAGAATTGTGAATTTTGGCGATGTTTTCGCGTCCCGGACGTGTCTCATCTTCTAAGCTCGTACGTTTACGCTTAAATTCAGCAGCCCAGAACTTTACAGTGGGAAAATGATGGGAAAGAGTCCCTATAGACAATGTCTATATTGGTTTTGATTTGTGTAGGCCAATTGCCCTTCAAAAACAAATATCTTATGCAATTTTTTCCATTTTTACAAAAGCACAGACATCGACTTAGTTAATCGATTGTTCTAAGATAACGTAAGAATACTTAAGAGTAAAGCAGAAGTGGGAAACTTAAATGCGACCAGCTTTTAAGTTATAATAGATGCCAAAGATAATTTAGATATTTCAATACAATGAATTCCCTGTGGATTCCAAAAAAATCAACGTTATTTTAATTAATTTGTCCGACAAAATGTTATGATTTGAACTTAACGAAAATGGTAAAAAGTAAAAATGACGATTGCATGAATATCTTATTAAAAATCGCACAATTTTCAGTATTATTATTCAAAATTAATCCCTAGAAATCTTATCATATATTATTGTAAATAATTGGTAAATTGTGCCGATTTTAAATTATTATTTTTAAAATTATTTTACTTTACGTTCTCTTAATATTATTAGATGTATTTTAGGAAGTCGAAAACTGAATTCTCGGAAAACTGAAAGAGTTGACCAAGTTATTAATTGTTATTAATTGTGTTAGAATTGTTGTCATCGAATTATAATACTTGTACTCAGGGTAGTAGAACAACAAATTAAGATGATGAATCAACACGACATGACTGATAACAAACGGATGAATCAACACGAGTGTGAATTATGAAACTATCTTCTTGATAATATTGAATTAAATATTTTGAAATGAACTAATGTTTGGTTTCAAAAATACTAAACTAACAGAATAATAATGTATAAACGGCTTTGGCAGTAAATTAATAATTAAAGTGTGATAATTTTGAATTGCTTTAGTTTTTATCTAAATTATAAACCTAATATGTTTAAATCTAAAAATATCCCATCAAATATAACTACTCAATTCTATATTCGATCATTCAATTTGCATACATACGAGTATGTATATATGTATGTGTATACAACATAACATACATACGTTCCATTGCATCTATATTTAAATAAATTAATTAGCAAAATTAATTTAATAAATAAATCTCTGCTGATCAATTGTGTTACATTGTGATTTAAAATTTTTTGCAAATATTGTGATAATTGGTTTTTATTGTGACGTCAAAGCTTTGGCAAATTTTGGTTATATTTTCGTTTGTATTTGATTCTTGAGTTATTAATAGAATTTTGGCGCCGAAGTTTACATGGGCCGTGTAGCCTAATGGATAGGGCGTCGGACTTCGGATCCGGAGATTGCGGGTTCGAGTCCCGTCATGGTCAGCTGTGAATTCACTTTTTTAAATTTTTATTTTGCTTATTTTAATTGTTTATATCACATATTTTTAGTTAATTAATTTGTTTTTTATTAATTATTTTTTAAAATATAAGAAATTAATTTTAAATAATAAAAATTGTACAAAAAAACGTAATAAACTTTGATAAAAGTGTTATTGAATTCAGCAAAATTATTAGAATATTACTTTATTTAATTATATATGTTTGGTATGTAGTACGGTCCAACTACGCTATAACGTACACGTAGTGAGTTGAAAATAAATGTGTTAAAAGAGACAATTTAAACATAAATATCACAATTTTTTTAAAAAATAAATTGTAATTTAATGTAATTGGCATAATAATAACGACAACTACAGTCTGGCTTCATTATGATGAACTCCAAGGAAAAATGTAAGACAATGACAAAAAATAAACTCGACTAGGAAAATTCCATTTTAGATTTTAAAAATGGAATTCATTTCCAAAACGTAAGCGATTGAATTGATTGTAAATTATCGGTAATTTAATTCTAAATTATACTTTATATGTATGTAGTATATGTGAGACACATTTGAACTTTACTGTAGTGATTTGGTAGATGAATACAATGCGAAAACAAATCAAATACATATTATTTAAATTTAAAAGGCATTGCACTATAAATGGAATGTAGAGAATTTTCTTCGTAATGAAACTCTTCAGTATGACCAAGTTTCACTGTAGATAAGTCAAATTAAATATAAATTAATGTCTTTTGAAGAGCTTTAATATAGAGATCGAAGTATTTGTCGTAGAAGTGATCACTTTAGCCAATTTCGACCGTGCCGATTGGGTATTATTGAAGGTAACTCTTTATATTTCGTTATATCGTTATTTGGGACTCGTCTTCTTTGATTTCTATTTGATAATTTACCGTTTAAATTTATATTAAAATGGTTTACAAAGATTTTAAATTAAAGAAACTAAAAGGTTTAATGTTTAAAAATCCATACGTATTTCAGTAAATTACTTTAAAGCTGTTCAGATTAGCTAACACTATGTGTCATAGAGATATTCAATATGTCAAAGCTTTACTGTCACTTGCCAGTTTTAAAAGTCTTCAATTTTGTGCTTGGACAATGCATCTGTTTTTGTTTTGTTTTCGAATTGAATTGTATGGTTTTTTGTTTGTTTTTTTGAGACTGTGTCACGTAGGTCCTAAAAGTAATTGCGGCAATATGCACTCTGGTTATTGATATATGTTATGAATGAATGGCCAATGTGTGTCTACTGATTGCTAGATGTTACCCTACTGTACTATACGAGATATTTTGACAATAAGTTTCAATTTCTGTCAAGTGGGTGTGTGCGAGTGTGTGTGTGTGCGAGTGTGCGAGTGTGAGTGTGTGTTTGTGTACGTGTAATACGAGTAACACTTATCAAAAGTTTGTTGCTAACACATGCAAATTGAAATGTGCGACTACATACGGCAGGCACACCTACAAACACACACCTACACACACACACACACAGACACACACGCACACACACTTTGGCACATTGTTGCCAGCAGTTTGGCACACGTACTGAGTACATGAGCCTGGCACACACGTGCACATAAACACACACACACACAGTCACAACAAGCCGAATAGTCGGGAACCCGACCGTCATATACCCTGTGACAGTACAATTTGTGGGTAAAGGGGGTGTAACATCGAGCTGAAATTTGCTGGACACATCGACACAAAAGTATTCATGAAGTGTAGCAAATCTTAAGTCCCTAGCTAAAAAATTGGTCTTTTTATGCGAATTTTCTTGATTTGTGGGCAAAGGGGGTGTAGCATCGTGCTGAAATTTGATAGACACATCGATCGAAGGTAACTCATTATGTGTGCCAAGACTTAGGTCTCTACCTGCAAAACTGCTTTTGTTATGAGCTTTTTCTTAATATTCGGGCAAAGCGGGCTTGGCAACCAAAATGGAAAATAAACTTGATCTACCTGCAAATATTAGCAGTGCTGGGAGACCAAGTTCATGCTTCTAGCTCTTACTATCTCTGAGATCCTTTCGTTCATGCGGACGGTCGGACAGACAGACGGGCCGCTGGACAGACGGACATGTCTATATCGACTCGGCAATTGATGCGTATCCCTTTATGGGATCGGCCACGCTTCCTTCTGCCTGTTACATGCGTTTAACAAACTTAATATACCCTCACAGGGTATACAAATGGGGCACCTGCAACAGCAGCCGCTGTGTCTGCGACAAGGACTACGACTAGGACTAGGTGTCGGTCTTGAAGGGAGGGGAAGCGGCGGAGAACGGAGGAGGTACTCGTCTCTTTCGGGAGTACATGGCCTCTAACTTCCGCCTGTTTTAACACCTAACAACCAAAGAAACCAACAACTTGACGCTGTCTCTGCCGTTGTTGCTGTTGTCGTTGTTGTCGTTGTTGTTGCCGTTGCATACTTATTATAGCTGCAGCATGTGTTTGTCTCATTGTTGTTACTTTTTCAAAATCCAAAATTCACCCACAAGCCTTTCCCCCAGTGTGTGTTTGTGTGTGTGTGTGTGTACGTGTGCGGATTTCAACATGAGTTTTAGAAACAAAAGTTTTTGATTTCTTTGTTCGCCTCATTGTTGTGTGTGTGTGTGTGTGTGTGTGTGTATGTGTGTGTTTTTTTGTGCTTTTGTGACAGCAACTTTTTATTTGAAGCATATGCGCAGTTTTCTCTTCCCTCCTCCCCTCTTACCATTTTAACTGGGCCATAATTGCAGCTTTTGACTGTCGAAAGTTTTTGAGTTTTTCGCAGTTTGATTTTCTTTTTAGGCCAAAAAATAAAAGGCAACTGCAATTAATTTAGACACAAGAAAAAAAACAGATAAAAACAGAAGAAAAGATAAAAAGATATAGTATAATTGCATAATTATGCGCCAAGTGGCGGATGACAAAAAGTTGAGAGCGAAATGTTCTAATTAAATTACATTTATTACCCAAAAATTTGTAAGTTTTGCAGCGCCAAAATTTGAACAATGATTGCTGGGCGCGAAAGTAGTGAGTACCCGCAACTAGATTCGTAATTTAATATGACTGACATTCGCTGTTCGCTGACAAGTTTAATACCCAACCAAGCGCCACCAAGCGACGTCTATCGTCTATTGGATAATTAAGCCACTTTGCGACAGGTTTGACAGCCTTACTTTGAATTGTCAGCTCCTGAGGCTGATGCAGACGTTGATGCCGCTGTTGATGTCGCTGTTGATGCCACAGCCACTGTTGCCACTTGCTTCGACTCTCTTGTCTCACGTCCTGCGCTCAATTTCATTTTAAGACAACTTGAGATTTTCGATTGGGCCATGGACATGTTTTTGGCCAAGACAGCACGATGACAACGACAAAAGTTGAAGTTCAATTAAATTTCCAGTTTTCAGTTTTCAGTTTTCAGTTTTGCACTTTTCTTTTGCTATATACATACATATATATTTTTGTCAGTTGTGGTCTGATCATTCTACAGGGACATTGAAATATTGAAAAATTATGATGCTGCTTCTATCGATATGAATTGTTATCCCTCCTCTCTGTCTCTTTGTCCTCTCTGTCCTCTCTGTTGTTCTTGTTCTGATTGCAAAATGCAATTCACATTAAAAACTTTCAGTTGGCCAAGTTGTGGGTGAAAAGTTTTTTTTTTTTGGGATTCGCTTGGATGATTGACGCCTGAACAATTGCAGTTGCAGTTGGTAGCTGATTACTGGCCAGTGGCATCTGTTGTGAGTTGTGAGGCATTGTGTGTAGTGGGGTCAGCGGCGGCAGCAGCTTCTTCTGCTGCAGTTGTGGCAGTTAATCAACCACTAAATGGCAGGCTTTCATCTACAGTCTGATTTCGTACCTTTTGGCATGATGATTAGACGTTAGGCTTCGTCTGTTGTGGCATATGGCATATGGTATGCGGCATGTGGCATGTGGCATGAGTTACATGATGAGCCGAGCAAAAAAATGTCGAAGCATTTGCCGAAGCATTTCTGTGCCTTTGATGGGTCTCACAAGCTGGCGACTGCCGACTGCCGAGGCGACTCAGGCGCCCAACCGCGTGGCTGCTTGCCACAAACCCAAGCCGCCAAATGCCACCACAGCTTGTAGCAATTGTCGTACCATTTGTCAGAAGGACGCGTCGACACTCCTCCCTCTCGGCTCGCTGCGCATGTGCCGAACGCCGTTGTCGGCCGCCGTCTCGCCGCTCGTTCCCACAAGCAATGCATTCCACCACGTGCCAGGCGTGTGGATGCCATGCGGCACATGGTGGATGCCATTCGTTTCGAAAATCCACTTCGACAATTGGCAACGACAATTCGTAGCTCGTGCGTTCGGCAACTGTGCTCGGCCGTCGCCAGCATCCAGCATCCAACGGCTGCCGATACGAATGGCCGACGACAAGGAGCCGAACGCACTTCGGTTCACACATCGGCTGCTATGTGTCCGCCTGCGATGCTGCTGCGTTTTCAGTTGATCATCAACGTCTCCATCGTCTAGTTGGTTTGACGCTTGCAAAAACTCTCTGGCCACACGCACACACACACACGCACACTCGGACACACAGTTATCGCGCGTGTTTTCTGACGGTTTTTGAAGTGCATTCAAATTATCGCATTTTTTTCGTCTTATTAACGACAAATATTGTGTGTTTATTCAGCTTTTTTTTATGTACTCATATTCATATTGTGTTAACATTGTGTTGAAATATATTTATGTGCTTCTTGGGAGCCCAAATGTCTGAGCGTAGTGCCAAAACTCAGACAAATCAGTTGAAAAACTTTTGAAAACCCAAGGAAGGGAGATAAGAATAGGAAAATCGCATCAGAAACAACAATATCAAATGCGCATTATCTCCAAACTGCATCTGTATCGTTATTATCTGGTCCTCATCAATCGCAATGATAAAATGCTGATCGTGGTTCTGTTGATTGTGGCGCTTGTCGAAGGTAAAAGTTCTAATTAACAAAAACGGTTTAAAACTATTAACATTCATTTTGTTTATTGAGAATACTTATATTTTATTTTTCAAAATGTGTGTTAAAGTGAAAGATTAATAAATTTCTTGAAATTCACAAGAGCACTGCAAATATTTGAAATATTAAAGATAATATATTTGAATGTAGGCATAAATAAAGTTGTTTTAAAACTTAATATCGAACCTTTGGCTGACAATTTTGGGAACTTAAATACAGGTTTTTTCTATGCATATTTCTGCATATATTTGGAATAAAATTGAGGAAAACTTCAAGTACTTTGAGTGAATAATAGTTAGTGAAGGTTTCTAATTGAAAAGAAGAAGTTTTCAATATGAAAGCTATGACTTTAAATGATTCAAGTTCTAGTTTTATTAAGTTAATTGTAAATGACTTGAAAGAGCAGCTTCTTAAATAAACATTTTATGTTCATGTTTGTAATCACCGTTGAAATAATTGAGGCCTGCAATTAAACATTACTTTTAAATGAATTTGGGTGTGATAGGGTGTTAGCCAACTCGAGGTAAGTTTATTGTCGATATGACAGATATATCAACATACAACAAGGCAAGAAGCTATGCTTGGTATACAGATGTTTTGAGGAATTGCCAATTTCCCTCATCAGTACCCAACGATCCAAAGTTGTTCTCTATGTTTTGCTGCTAGAACCAGTTGAGAATTCTAAGGACGCAACATAGAATGAACGCATGAAAGTTGAACTCGTCTTTCTGTGTTTTGTTGTAGTTCCCGTGACTAAGTTTTTGATTGCTTTTAAATTATATTGTTACTGCTTTTATGTGTATAAATCTTGAACTTGAAAGAAAGACAAGTTTACAATCCGGACTCTAATAGAAAACAATTGTAACATTTAAATTGTTAAGCATTGTTTAAATTATCATTACTGCAGTACTGGAAAAAGGAAACATTTTCAACATGAAATTCAAGATAAAATATTTAATATTTTAGAAATGGAATTAATTTTAAAACTTGAGTTAGTTTTTACGCCAATTTCTGCGCTTCTTATTCTTATTTCCTAAAAACGAAAGCTTCGAATAATGTATAGTATATAAATAAATGTGAAATTAATTGTGAAAATTTGTTAAACCAGAATAAATTTAAACACATTTTAATTTAAATTGAATTGTTGGTATTTATTTGGAGATTGCAATTGTTTAACACTGATTGATTAAATATATTTCGAATTTACTTATTAAATTTGAAAAGTCAATAAAAGTAAACATCGATCAGTTGAGTGAAATTAACAAAAATAAATAAATATATTGTTAAATCTTGATGTCAATGTGTCATGAGCAATGTTAATGCTGAAACTGATTCTGCTGTTGTCAAAGCAGCAAAATCGCTGGGATGAGGGGAATGTGAATGCTGTTGGGTGTTTAATGCAGTGTCATTGTTCAGTATGTCATTGTGCAGCGTTGTTATTGGCATTAAACAGTATAAATACACCATAAATAAATAAATAAAATAAGTTAATGGCAAAAACAGAAGAGCTGAAACGGAATGCAATGGCAACGACACCGTCAACGGCAACGGCAACGACACCGGCAACTGCAACTGCAACTGCAACTGCAACTGCAATTTAATTGACCAGAGTTCGTTGTTGCTACTAGCTGACTGGGCCCGAACCGAACGATCCCAACTTATAGGCCCTGCCTCTCTGTCTCGCTCCCTCTCTTACTTCAACATATGGAACAAACCAAATTATCTTTTGATTTAATTGCGCAAAAATTCGGTTTTCACCTGATTTTTATTAATGCTTGCGGCTCTGTTTCCATCCTGACCCCCCACCCCCGCCCGAAAAGTACTCGTAATCATAACAAATGAGGTGCCAAATGGTCCACAATGCAACGGTTGATTATTATTATTATTATTTTTTGTTATTTATTTTTAATGTTGCCGATATTCTTGTTGATTTTTAAATGAAATTCTTTAAGCTCACGGCTCCGAACAGTCTATATTTTCAATATTTATGTTTAAGAGCTTAATTTTTAAATACATAATATTATTTAAGTACACACAGCACATTTATTTATATTTTTTGGACTTTCTTTTTAATAGTCTTAAAGCTTTGAATTTTAATCAATCCATCAATATTGAGATTTAATCGAATTCCTTGATTCTGTGTATCCAGATAAAAAAATGCTTAGTAAAAAGATATGATAAAATTTCTGTTTTGTTTTTATATTGAAACATTTTATTTGAATTATTTTTGTGAATATGAATAAGCATATTTATTTAAATTATTTATATGAATATAACAACCATATAAAGAGAGTATAGTTAAGTGAATATTTATTAATAATACAATTTCATACTTTAAATTTTAATAATACATTTACTTACTTTAAATTTCCATATCATGTTTTTTTTTGCATTTCATCTAAGCTATTGTAAATGGATTTAATGTAATATTACTCATATTTCAAATTAAATTCTATAACACTTAAATACAAATTTACCAAACACAATTAAAACTTCCAATTACTCCGAGGACACATACAATTCTAATTAATACAGACATGGTTAGGCTCAAGAATAAATTTCTTAATTAAAATATTTAAATGCGCGGTGTTTTTATATTGTTAAAAGAAAACTTCAAGAAATTTGTGCATGCAAACCTTTTTTGTATAATTCAAAAAGGAATAAATGTATTAAAAATAATATGCATTTAATAAATAATATGCATTAATAGAAACAATTCGAACATCATCCAGTGTATATGTATATTTTGGTATATAAATTGTCTGATCATAGAAGATTCAAGAGCAACTCTTTTCGCTATTATTGAGACTGTAATTTTTATATGTAGTTTCTGCTATATACATTTGTTGAATCAATTCCAGTAATGGATATCAAGGCAAATTTATTTTAAAGCTGCTTCTTCACTGTTTTATCGGCATTAACTTATCAATGAAAGCAATAAATTCTAAATATTTTTCAGTTAATTATATTTATATATTCATGCATAAATACCAACAATTTTGACATCATGGGAAATATTTAAGTGTATATCAATTTCTTGGTCTGAAAACATTTCATAAAAATTCTGTTTGCAATTTTCAGGCTGTTACTTTGATCATTTCTGCTGACTATTTGTATGTTTTGTTCATTTACTGAATCAATTTGATCGAAAACGAATAAATTCTTTTGAAAGCTGCTTCTTTATTGCTCTATCGTCATTTTCTTATCAATAATATATCAAGAATAGATAAACTGTTTTCTTTTAATTGACTGCTCCCTTTTAGACTTTAAAATCAGAGTCTACTAAATACGAATGTGCCTATTAATTAACACAATTTTTCCTGGCCCAAAAAAGTATGCTACAAATGCTTTTAAGCAATTGATTTCCACGACTATATATCGAAAAAAAGATTAATCAAATTAATCTATCTGCTTTATTGACTGCCTTTAGATTTGCGCAAACATTTTAATTATTTTTGAAATTTTAAGAGTCGTCACTTAAGTAATTCTGCAATTAATGCTGTTGCTTTTGCTGTTGTTGTTGTTGTTTTTGTTGTTGTTGTTGTTGTTGTTTTCCATATCACTTAACAAAAAGCCATTTAATGCTGTGCACTGTAATCAGCACTTTAATCATGTTCAATTAACTGCTCTTTTAGATATGTAATAAAGTAAAAAAATCAACAAAAACAAACAACAGGAAAAAAGGCGGTAAATATATGTGAATGTAAATAATTGACAGACGGACAGACGGACAAACTGAAAAACTGAATAAAATGCGATGGGGCAGTGCATAAATATTGAATATGTATTTGCACACTTTATGTATGTGTGTGTGAGTGTGTGTGTGTGTGTGTGCAGAACACAAAAATGATATAAAATGGGCGCTTAAATCTCGGTAAACAATAATTCCCCAGCGATAATAACGCATTACGAATTGTGAATATCGGGAATGTGAATGCGAATGCGAATGTGAATGCATTAAGCGAATACCCGTGCCTCATTGCCGTTCGGTGGCAGTCGAACAGCCGTTGTAATGGCCACTGATAATGATAAACATAAAAGTGAAAATAATTTTCAATTACAGCAACATTAATAACCGATAATAATCCTAAACAAATATTGCAAAATGAGTACTCGGACTGTGCGTGAGTGCAGCCAACTGAATGTGTCTCTTTTTCACTCTTTTCCTGCCTCTCTTTCTTTCTCTCACTGGGTGTGTGTGTGTGTGTGTGAGTGTGCATATCAATGAAATGCAAATTAATTGCCCAGCATGTGGCAGCAATTGGAAACGTGAACGGGAGACCATAAATGATAAGCTACTCGCCCACGTGTACACTGTGCAACACACGCACACTCACACACACGCACACTCACACACACGCACACTCACACACACTCACACACACTTTAAACAAATACGCAGTGTGCATTCATAAATGTAAGCTAAACCACATTATTGCCCCAAACCCACAAGCAGACAGACAGTTAGACAGACAGTTAGACAGACAGACAGACAGACAGACAGCCTAAACCTTTGGCACTTTATGAATTCAATGTGTTCTCGATGTTGTCGTCATTCCCTTGGGTCTGTCTTAATTGATACGACGATGGTCATCATCGTCATCATCACACCATGAGCTGACTATGCGCGACGGCGGTTCTTTAGCTTTTAGAGCATGCAACCACATATGCCACAAGCGGACACGTCGCCCTATGCCCCATCCTTTCGCAGTTCCTCTTTCCCTTTGCCGCTTGCCACACATTCTCAGTTGCGGCAACTGACTCGGCTGACCGCCACTTTTGCAACACATGTATATAAAAAAGTTTAGCTAAAAGTGCGCGCAAATTCGTTGCTAAGTACTTAATAACACTCACAAAAACACACACAAAACACTCACAAAAACACTCACAAAACACTCACAAAAACACTCACAAATACACATACTCGTACGTATACAAAAACTTTAAAGTCTATGTGACTTAAGTTAAACTTGAATAATCTAATCTAAGCTTTATGGGATATAACTAGATTAATTTGGATTAATCTAAGTCTTTCCGTCCGTCCGTCTGTCTGTCTGTCCGTTCGTCTGTCCGTCTGTCTGTCTGTCCGTCTTTCCGTCTGTCTGTGCGTCCATCCGTCTTTCCGTCTGTCTTGTGTCCGTCCGCCTGTCCGTCTGTATGATCGCGCGGATCTCAGCAACTATAAGAGCTAGAGACTTCAAATATATGGAATATAGATTTCTGAATACCATACGCAGGTCATTAGCGATATCTCACCCCTCGTCCACACAAATCGAAAACAGCTATCACAACCTCAAATGTTCAGATAACACAGCATAACACAGCAATTGATAGTTGAAGTACAACAAACGCTGATCCATTTGCTGCATCGCGATTGACCCTCCAATGAAGAAGATATTAAGGAATTTGCATAGAGCACATGACAATCTCATTTGCACTATCGCTCAGGCACAGGGTATTCTACTGTCGCGTGCGCTTAACTGATCGGCTTTTTAGACCCTATACTGTAAAAAAGTAAATAGGGTCTATTAACTTTGTCAAAATGTGCTTAACAGGTCGAAGGAAGTCCGGCAGACCCCATAAAGTATATATATTCTTGATCAGCATCACCAGCCGAGTCGATATAGCCATGTCCGTCTGTCCGTCTGTCCTGCTGTCCGTCTGTCGTGATGTATGAACGCCTAGATCTCAGAGACTATAAGAGCTAGGGTCACCAAATTTGGTGACAATACTCCTGTGACCCCCGAAAAGGTCAAGTTTGTTTTAGAATTTTGCCACGCCCCCTCCCGCCCCCAAAAATCGGAAAAACGCTCGAGTAATTTAAAAGATACAAGTTCCAAAATCGGCATACATAAAATTTACTTTCCTTTCGATGCGTACTAAAAATTTCATCAAAATCGGACAATAAACACCGGAGATTTGAAGCAAACAAATTATCGAATGTACAATGGCAGGAAATGTGCAGGAAATGTGCAGATATGTTAAGATTAACATTTGTATGTTAAGATTAACATTTGTATGCTAAGATTAACATTTGTATGTTAAGATTAACATTTGTATGTTAAGATTAACATTTGTATGTTATTAATTCAAGTGTAACATAAGCGATTATATTTAATTAATCGGAAGCTAATCTGAGCAGCGTCAAATATATTTAGGTTTATATATAAGTCTGTAAGTTTGTAACTGTTATTTCATTGTTGAAGAATAAGTAAAGGGTCTCTCATAGTCGATTTCGACTGTAGCCTTTCCGACTGGTTTAAATTAAAATTATGGCACAACAGTTATTACGTAGCTTTCATTTTAAAAACTAAACATTAAAGTTAATTTCAAATTAATTTTGAAGCAAGTCGTGCATCACCAAAATGTTAAAAAATCTTAACATGGAATACAATATGTAATTATAGTTAATTAAATGAACACAAAATTATATTTTGAAATATTTTTTCTTTCGAAAAATTATATGTAATATTACAGAGTATATTAAATGATTAAAATTTAGACATTTGACGTATTTTCATTTAGTGTGTAATTCGTTTTGAGTGCTAAT
The DNA here is from genome assembly GCA_958299025.2 of Drosophila histrio. Classification (NCBI taxonomy): domain Eukaryota; kingdom Metazoa; phylum Arthropoda; class Insecta; order Diptera; family Drosophilidae; genus Drosophila; species Drosophila histrio. Next base: position 30,369,441 of record OY282582.1, read on the forward strand.
AATCCTATTATTCTACAGAAATTGAAGCGGCAAGTTGCTTTTAATAAAAAAAAGTTTCCAAACATCCCCCTTTAAAAAGCCTTGACGAGGGGTTGGCTGCTAAGTAAAGGAAGATTCTCTCTTCTCCCCCAAATAGTCAGTTGAATTGTTGTATGTTGAGCATCACTTAATAAGTCAAACAACAGATCAATCTAATCAATCAGACAATTTCATATGTATTTTTTGTTAAAAAAAACAATTCGTGTTTAAGTAAATATTCTGTATTTTCGGTGTAATGAGTTTATCAATAAAATTTCATTTATTAACATAAATTCAATTCAAAGAATTACAAATTGACTTGGACTTTTGGAAGCTAATGTGACTACAGCATGGCATCTATCCGAGTTGCAAGGACAACAACAATCTTCCGGGATCCATCAGATTCGCTGATATCATCCTCAATTGTGTCTTGTGACAATGCTGACTGCTGTTAGTATTAGTTGTTAAATGTTTAGCTTCTGGGGACAACGATCTGCCGGGCATTCCATTAAAATGACAAAGCACGAAACATCCAAGCGATCAATTATGTCAACGATTTCCACCTGCAGTTTTTTGCCTTGACCATGTCATCGTCAGCTTGATAAAATATTATGTACATCCATCCGGTCCGTGTCCTCAGTGACAAATTCCATGCTCCAAGCATTGTCGCTTCCATAACTTCAAACCAATTTGATTCCCCCATTGGCCATAGTGCAACGTATTTTTGTCACTGGGTACTATATGAGTGCAATTTAATTTAGTTATATTCTCATTACACCGAATACACGGAATATGAATTCAAACACGAATTGTTTATAACAATATTACATTGATTAGATTGATTAGCCGATTGACTTATTTGCTTAAAGTCAAATTCTATTAACAATACATTTTGGGCATTAAATATGTTTTGGTCTCGTAATGCTGATTTAAAATTGACTCTTTTTTGGGAGCAGCAGGGGAAGCCAACCCCTCGTCAGGGTATTTTTCAGGGGGGGGGGGGTGGTGTGTGTGAAACTTTGGCAATTAAAAGCAACTCGTCGCTCATTTGCAATGCCTGCCCACTAAAAAAGGGCTGCGAACCCATTTCAAAGTGTGAAACAAAAATCAAGACACAATTAATTGCAAGACGTTTGTTAAGACTGAAGAAAACCAACAACAACAACAACAACAGCAACACAATAAAATTGAATTTTTCTCTTTATTTTTTTTTCCTTCTTTTCGTTGTTGTTTTTTATTTTTTTTGTCTTGTTGGACAGTGCAAATTCAATTGCGAGTGCTACAAGTTGTAGACGACGATTTGTAAAAATGCAAATTCCGCAAAAGTCTCGGCCGGGCATTTTAGCCATTTTGGCCATTTTGGCCATTAGGCGCACTTGCCACCAACCGCGAGGCATCAACCACTTGCAGTCATCATTTGTTATTTTCTATTTTCTATTTGGCTTTTAGCATTTTTTCTTCGTTTTATGCTAGTTTCGCGCCCAACAACTGGCAACAGACTATAAACTTGGCTATTTGATTATATATGTATATTCTTACATAAAAGTAGCATCTAATATACTATATTGTAAATACAGTGAGACTTCAGTAACTGGAACATTATGTTAAACTTTCCGTAAGCATGGAATAACAAATATTCCATAGTACGGCTTTAATTGATCCAGTTCTATAAAAATAAATAAATTTTCAAATTTTTGAAATCCATCATTGACTTTTATATACCTTAAAAGATCTATAAAAAGTTCTATTTGAAAAGAGCAACAACATTTTTTGAAACATATTCATATATTTGTACTTCAAAACTCATTCAAAAAGTAATACTTTTAAATGATGATATTTGTTAACCTTTGACTATTTAGCTTTACAGCTTGGAATATACCAAATTGAATCAGAAACTATTTAAAAATTAAAACCCATAACATTTGTATAATATTTTCATAATATTTCTTAAATTTTTGTATTGAATATTTCATACAACATTCATTATAAAATTAACATTTGGATATTGTTAATGTCTCTGACCTGTAGGTAATGCATTTTCCCACCATAAGTTATCCCAAATTCTTTTCATTAATATTTATAAGTTATGTGTTCACTATTCCATATTCATGAGATACCGTTTTTCTGTAAAATTGTCGATTATTCCTATGGCTGCTATATGCTATTATAGTAGTTCGATCTTGATCATTTTTGGCCACCAAATTCAGCCCCATTTTCTGTTAATAGTAATGCAAAAAACTTGATTCTAATATCTTATTTATTTAATTGAGTTTTAATTAAATCCCTAAAATGGGCAAATAACATATAGTGCGTCAGTGTTTGGTAAAATTACCCCTTTACATCCGTAGTAGCCCCTCCTCCCCCCCCCCTGGTTATGACAGGGTACCGATTATACTTATTTTATAACTATATAAGTATCTAAGTTTTTATACCCTGTGGGGGTATATTAAGTTTGTTAAAAATATGTAACGGGCAGAAGGAAGCATGGCCGACCCAATAAAGTATATATATTCTTGATCAGCATCAATAGCCGAGTCGATATAGCCATGTCCGTCAGTCCATCTGTCCGTCGGTCTGTCGGTCTGTCGGTCTGTCGGTCCGTCGGTCCGTCCGTATGAACGAAAGGATCTCAGAGATGGTAAGAGCTAGAAGCTTGAACTTGGTGTCCCAGCACTGGAAATTTTTGCAGGCAGATCAAGTTTATCTTTCTTTTTGGATGCCACGCCCTCTTTGCCCACAATTTAAGTAAAAGCTTATAAAGCAAGCAGTTTTGTAGCTCAAAAACCTCATACCAAGGGCAGTTTTGTAGCTAGAGACTTGAGATTTAGCACACATGATGAGTATCTTGAGCTCGATTTGTCCAGAAATTTTTATCACGATGCCACGCCCCCTTCGCCCACAAATTAAAAAATAAAGAACTACTAGAGAATTTCATGTGGAGTGAATTTGAACGGGTTCCTGTAGACCCACAGGGTATATTACGGTCGGGGTCCCGACTGTTCCGCTTGTTTACTATTATTTCCGTTTTGAAGAATACATAAAGGGTCTTTCATAGTCGACTTGGACTACAACCATTCCGACTGGTCTTCCCTAAGGCCGTTACGATACATTCAGGACCCTAATGCTTGGCATCTTCAGGACCCTAGCTTTGATAATTCTCATTTTAAGGAAATAAAAGACAAAATTGTTTTCGGATGTTTGGGGCAAAATTCTAACACAAACTGGTTCTGCTTAGCCAATAGACATAGACATAGACAACATACCAAATTTGGTGTCTCCAGCTCTCATAGTCTCTTAGATCTAGGCGCCCATAAAGACGGACGGACAGACAGGTGGACGGACGGACGACAGGCGGACAGACGGACAAAGCTATATCTACTCGGCTGTTGATGCTGATCAACAATATATATATACCTAATAGGATCTGCAAGACTCCCTTAGACCTGTTACGTACATTTGTTTGACAAACTTAATGACAAACTGAATAGACTCTCTTAATAGACTTTTTTCAAGCAAAGGTTCTACACATGTTTCTAGATTATAGCAAATATATTTGGTTGTATTAAACTGACTTTAATAATGTTAGGTAGGTATATTTACAAAAATACCCATAACATATATATTTATTCACCGATTTTCATAAGCGAGTTACACTTCGAGTAAATTACATTCAAAATAGAATTGTTTTCAAATTATATTAATTTTATATAGTATTCTTAAATTTATGCTTTAAAACTTGTTTTCAGCTTCATTAAAATACATGCCAAAGTTTATTCCATCAATTAGAAAATTCTTCTACAATTTGCAAGTGTAAAATGTGTAAGAAGTGAGTTGACAAAATTCAACACACACTTCGAATCGAATTGAACTTAATTCTCACGTATTTTATGTATCGAATTTCTGCTTTGTTATAAATAAATAGTTTTACTATGATTTGAATTACTTAAAATTATGTGTAGAACGTTAGCAAAATTCCATTATATTGCCTTAGTTTACTTTTTGCATATTTCTACAAGGTTAAATTTAATTAATTTTATTAATTGTCAAACAATGTAGAATAAAACACAAAAATGAATATGTGGCAATGTGTTTAGTTGCAAATTTGTTGGAATTTTAGTTTATAGAATTAAATGAATGTTAATACGATATAAATGTGGATTAAGCTCGATTTCAACTTTAGCAATTTCGAATGTATTTTATTTTTTTTTTTTGTGCTGCACTTTAATGCCTCGTCAGAATTTCCTTTGCTGTTTATACAAGTTTTGTCTTTTGGTTTTTGGTTTCGGCCCGGTCCAATTCCCCGTTTGCCGTCTCAAATTTGCCATTATCACCTATCATTGGCGCTTTGGCGTCGGATTTGTGTGTGCGGACCATAAAAAAAGGTGCCATGCAGATTGCAGATTGGCATCTTTGTATCTTTGTTGGTCTACCTACGAGTAACTTTGAGTTTGGGCAACGACGACAAACTGAATCGTGCCATGCCATATATTTTGTTGCCTCACATACATACACACACACACACACACACACACACACACACACTTGCACACACATGCCAAGAAGACACTTTATTAACACACACAAGCTTAACTTTTGCCAATGTCCTTAACCATAAATTTGCTTTGGTAAATCCTCATTGTCGTTGTGTGATTTAAACTTTTGGGGCGACATTGCCGCACCTATCAGGACATATGGAACAGGAGCCGCAGCAGAAAGCCCTGCCAAAGTGTCAGCCTCCAATCCTGCCCGCAATCCACCTTCAAACAGGATCCGCGACAACAGACACACACAGAGAGAGAGAGAGAGAGAGACAGTGAGAAAGAGGCTGTGGAGAGGCTAAGAAAATTGAAATGAAGCTGCCGGAATGGCCGTCGTGTCCCAGCGGAGACGCCAAATTTATGATAACGTGCGAAAATGTGAAAAACATCGCCTGGCCGTTGACTGGTTGGATGTGGGGAAGATCCTATACAGTGCAGGGTCAGTCAGTCAGCCAAGTCAGCCAGTGGGGAGGGGGACGTGGACGGGGACGGGGGCATGGGTTAATTGACTTTGCCTGAAAACGCGACTTGGCGCAACTTCAATTCCTATGACCGGAAAATGCAAAGTGCTTAGGAGAAGGCCAGGAATCGAAATGCCAGGAAATGCCAGCATTGCGACACGAAAATGGGAGTTGCCCTGGAGTCAAGCTCGACCTCAGGGGCCAGGACAAGTTCATTGGAATTGGCACAATGCTGAAGCCTCTCTCTTGTTGCCATCCAGTTGAACAGATTGACAAACAAGCCGCAAAGCAGCCAAGCAGCAACTACATTTGAGTGCAGTTTGTTTGGCCACTCTACACTCTCTGTGTGTGTGTGTGTGTGTGTGTGTGTGTGTGTGTGGGTGTCCTTTTCGCCTGTCTCTAGATCCTTTGTCCCGTCTATCTCACTGACTTTGCGTGTGCTGCTGTAATTTGCAGTCAAAGATTTGTAGTTGTTGCCTCTGAACTTTTGGCTGTTGTCGATTTTGATACGAAATCTCAGCACCACCACCCACCACCCACCGCCCACCTTCCATTCTCAATGTTAATGAAAAACTCGGGTGAGTCGGTTGGTCAGTCAGTCAGTCAGTCAGACAGTCTGACAGTCTGCAAGTCGGTTGATTACTCGCTCCAACAACTACAGCAAAATCTATGCAAATAATTCAGAACTGCAGCCGAAACCACAAAACACCAACAACATCAGCTTTAGCTTCAACTTCAGCTTCACATATTTATTTTGTTTTAAGCAACTGCAAAATAAACGAAAATATATTTACTACAATATTTTTGGGAATTAAGTAATGTCCGGTTAACCGTTACTATCTCGATCTGTCCAAGCATCAACTTCAACTAAATGTATGTATATAAAATCTTATACTGAAATTTAGTTGTACTTTTTATGGTTTTGATTTTGGGAATTTCGAGTTATTAAATTGTTGCTAGCTTAACATAACTTAACTTGCATTTACACCAAGTAACCAAGATATTCAACATTTTATGGAACATCCTTAAGCTTTCGTTTAAACATTTTCCAGAATAGGCAAAATAAATAGGTCAGTTGAAGAAGGTTTTCTGTGCTTCATCAATTACCCGAAAATCTGAATCGTGAAGGACAAAAAATGATGAATTTCAATAATAACATTTTCTTTATTGTTTTTCCTATATAAATTGTACTTAATAGGTTTTGTATTCAATTAATTTCAAGCAGTACATTTTCAAAAATTACAAATGTATTTAAGTAATTTTAATGGAATTGTTATTTAACCTTTTTTTGTTTTGTGCCTATTGTCCAGTTTCTAGCAACTCAAATCACAAATCTTTTACAGTAATGATTAATATATTTTAATTAAAAATTTAACAATTCATTTGCAATTCATTTCATTTAATTATTTAATATATTTTACTAAAACAAACCTATTTGCATGTTTAACTAATAACTTGAATCTATATTTATTCTATTAAATATTGTGCAGTAATATTAATTTAGCTACTCTAGTGTCTATTAATAAATTTGCAGATGTAATTAAAATGGTTTATATTTATTATTTCAAAAAGAGATTTTTTAAAATGTTTTTTTATCAATTGCCACAGTTTTTGCGCTCAGTGTAAAGCAAATGAACAGTTCATAACTGCCCTACAAATGATATCGATATCCTTTTAACAAAAAGAGAAAAATTGAAAAAAAAAAGAATTGAAAAGTATGAAATAAATCATGCCTTTGGCCAATTGCGTCAATTCAGCACATTCTTCTACTTACCACTTACCCCCCGTCGGTCTACTGTCGGCCCCTGCTCCTGTCCCTGTTCCTGTCTCTGTCAGCCCTCCGTTCTCCGTTATACTCTGTTGCCCCCCTGTCAGCCCCGCTGTCAGGGCCTGTTACAGGACCTCAGTTCCAGTTGCACACAATACAAACGCCGGTGCTTCGAGTCGTTCGGCGTGGTTCGAAGGCTCAAACGGTGGATGCGGATGGTCGACGCACTTGCCGCTGTTGCTGCTTCGGCTGCTGCTGCTGCTGCCAGCGGCACTGTCTATAAATATTTAAATTTCAAGTTTGGCAAAAGTTTTTTGCATGCATTACCAAGGCGAGGGCGAGGGCGAGGCGTGCTGTGGCAAGGGGGCACTTTGTTGCGGCAAATGCCGGCAACGGCTGCCACGTCGTGCGCGGCTGTCTGGCCGCCCCTCCGCCTCTTACTCAACCCAACATGCCCCACGTTTTTTTTTTTTGGTACAGTATGAAAAAGTTTTTTGCAAAACTTGCAAGTGAAATGTTTGATTTTCAATGATTCAATAAATTATTTATATATTTGCGTATGTCGCCCGACAGCCCATAAGCCTCGTCCCCTCTCTGCCCCCTTGGCCTTTTGTATAACAGTTTAAACAGCGCTCTTACTCATGAGTGTTGATCTCTTCAATTAGTCCGCGTAATGCATTAAAGAGCGTCCGCCAATTCTCAGCCCACGACAACTGTCTTAACGTGGCCAATGCGAGCGAGCTGTTGCCCGGATAGTGCTTGGTAGTTGGCTTGGTAGTTGGCTGTCTGCTTGTTGGCAACTGGAGCGTCGGGCACATTTAAAAGCGATAAATCACTGAGTTTTTGGCAGGCATTGCATCCACTTGCGGTTGCAGCGTTGCGATATCATTAACTTGCACAACTAACCACACACACACACACACACACACAGACACACACACACACACATTCACCACAAAATGAATTCTAATCTCAACTTGCAACTTTCTCTTTCTCCTTCAGCGATTGGCGCCTTTCAACCGGAGTTTGTGGAAAGCATTTCTAATGTGTCCGTCGCTGTCGGTCGCGATGCAACCTTCACCTGCCACGTGCGTCACTTGGGTGGTTATCGCGTAAGTATTATCCCCTCACCCAGCTGAAAACTACTTAACACACTAAACACATTATGCGTTGACTTTCATTAATGATAAAAACAAAACATAAACATAAACACAAACACAAACACAAACACTTCCGAAATGCACTTTAAAAATGTGTAAGTGTATCGGGTATGTACACATATTATTGCCACAAGAGCAATTACTACATGCCACAATCATACGCTTAACTAAACGCATTTAAAGTCATTTTGCGGCTTTTTGGCGGTCGGTATTGTTAACGGCTTTTGGCCACATCCACAGGTGGGCTGGCTTAAAGCGGACACAAAAGCCATACAGGCGATACACGAGAACGTGATTACACACAATCCACGTGTCACAGTCAGCCACTTGGACCAGAACACATGGAATTTGCACATCAAGGCCGTTTCCGAGGAGGATCGGGGCGGATATATGTGTCAGCTGAACACGGATCCAATGAAGAGTCAGGTGAGTGGACAGTTTGATAGAGGACAGTTTGATAGATAGAGAGTTAGAGAAAGTGTGAAGCGATATCGGAAGAAGAAAAGAAAAACAATGAATGTAATCAAGAATGCAAGAAAACTAGTATACCGAAATATTTATAAATACAATTTCAAATTTACATAAGTAAATAAAAGTTTTACAAATCCATGTATATCTAATTTTATTATGTAACTAAAATAATTTATTTAGAATTTGCAATAATTGTTTGTCACTTAGAAATAGGATAGTAAAATATATAAATAAATAAATTAATTATCCTATTATCGGTATTTGCCTTTCCCAAAATTCAAAAATATATCATTTATAGGAACATCCAATTTAATAGAATCAATTAAAATAATAATTAATACATAAAAAAAATATTAATATATTCAAATGATATGATGTAAACATAGTAAATAAATCAGACACAAATAATAACAATGTCATAATATTGATTAAGTAATTAGCACTTTTCGAAATAATCTCTCTTCTACCAATTTACTTTGGACTGTAGTTCAATTTGTTTTCTCTTAGAATGTAATTTTAATTTTAAAAAATTCAATGATAATTTATATATATTATATTATATTTATTATATTATTTATTTATTTATCGTCAACTAAAAGCAGTCTGCAAAAAATAATTGAAAATGATTTTATTATTAACATTAGAAAATACGATTGTAAATTAACAATTGAATTCAAATACAATTTTTAAAGATATATAATCAAGATCCTGCTAGCATTCATTCATTCTCAATATTTCATTACGATCGCCGAATAAACTACGAAGTTAATTATTTATGACCTTATGGGCACCCATGTATGCATAGGTATGTGTACAGGGTATATTGGAGTTTAGCATACTTAACTTGATGATATTTAGTCATTTATTGTTTTCACATGGGTTTATTTCAAATTTAGTAATTGTTCTGTATGCATATAAATTTAGCAATAATATTTACTACAATTTTGTTCTTATTACAAGCAATTGCTGCTACTATTGTAATGTTGTTAGCACCAATTTCTACTACAATTATGCTGCTATTTATAGCAATTGCTACTACTAATTAAATGCAGCAATGTAGGCAGTAATTGCAACTATAATTGTGACCTATTTGGATGCTATAAGCAACATTTTATACTACTATTTTAGCGAAAGAAACAATTGCTACTTCTTTCTTAATGCAGTTTGTAGCAAATGATATTTTTGTATTTTTTAATGTTAGTAGCAAATGCTACTACTATTTAAATGCTATTAGTGGCAGTTACAAAACATTCAAAAATAGTATTAACATTTACTACTAACAGGATAATAATAGTAGTAGCAATTCCTTCAATGCCTTAAAATATTATTACTACTATTTCAAGGCTACGAAGAGTGTCAAGTGCTACTACTATTTAAAAAATAATAGTAGCTAATTATACTACTATCTGCATTTTAAATGAATACTTTTTTAACGATATAACCAATTGCTACTGCTATTCAATTGCTGTTAATTAGTAGCAATTTTTTGTACTATTTTAATACCGTTGGTATTAATTGGCCTTTTTTTTAATGATTTATGTACAAATTTTGTTTATATACATAAGTAACAATTGATACCATATTGTTAATGCTCTCACAATTTTAGTAGAAACTAGCTACTACAAATGTTACTACTACTTCAAGAGCTGCTGCACTTGTTAAGTAGTATGCGAGATCAATAGTCGAACATCTTTGTGGGTATTAGTGTGAGTTCCTGAGCTGTATTTCAGCATAAGAAGCATAACAATCGTTGCAACCCCATGAATAATGCTGCCAGCTAAGAAGACAATGAAAGTGTTTATAAATATTTTTTGCCGTTGCGCACACGGCTTGGACGCTGCTTGAAAGCAATTTCCCAAAGTGTCCGGGAAAATTTCATGCAACATTTGCAGGGGCGGTGAGGAGCAACGAGGAGGAGGAGGAGGAGGAGCAAAAAGTAGTAAAAATGGAATGCAACGCACTTGTCGTCGCACACTTATTGTACGTTTGTTCAACGTACAACATGCCCTTGCCACACGGTGAACTCACCTCCCCTCCTCCACCCCTCTTCTTTCATCCCGTTGACCCCCTCTTGCCAACACTTTCTGTTTGCTCTACGCCCTTGTCGAGCAAGTGAAAGAAAGCGCAGCAAATCGAAAGCGAAAACTATGGCAAATAAGGCGAAAAACACACATATATACAAGTGTACTTACACACATACTATTGCACGTAAGTGTGTGCATGTGTGCGTGTGTGTGTGTGTGTGTGCGTGTGTGTGTGTGGTGGACGCACGTACACTCATGTGTCCAGCCAAGTGAAGTTTATGGCGCCAATAAAATGTATTTCATGCTTCCTTAATTTTTATTTTTACTTTAACGCTTCTCGCAAGGACAACAGCAGCAGGAGGGAATGGGGTGGGGTGGGGAGGGGAGGGGGTTGCTGCCACTGCAGCGTACATACAACACAGAGAGCGGGAAGGGAGTAGGGAGTAGGGAGTAGAGCGCAGTCGTAGCCCAATTGTCTTATGCTTTGTTTTCATTTCGCTTGCTTTTGTGTTGCGTTGTGTATATTTTCCTGTCTTTTATCTTGTTTTGTTTTCTATTACCATTGCGTTAAGAGTCCTTGCCTACTCCTCTCCTCTCCTCCTCTCCTACTCCTACTCTCCTACTCCTCCTCTCCTACTCCTCCTCTCCTACTCCCCTTCTCCTTCTTCTCGGCTTCATCTGTCACAGTCCTAAACTATTTAGCGTTATTTCATTTGCTCTTCTCTATATGCAATACATACATATGTAGTATATATATATATGTGTGCGTGTGTGTGTGTGTGTGCGTGTGTGTGTAAGAAACTTCCCCCCTTTGGGGGGCATAAAAACACATTCCTCCTTACTACTTACAGTATTCTGCTTTATGACCCCGGCTGCATAATCAGCAAATTTTCGCTGAGTGTATAGTAAATTCAGTTAACCGGCCGCCTTTCTACCATTTGCTGATGACGGTTTTATTTGTCATTCTTAGCGTTGTTATCATAGTTGTTGTTCTTGTTCTTTAACAACAAGAGCAACATTTATACCTGTGTTGTTGTGTGCTTGGCATAAATACAAGCTTCATTACCCAATTCAACAAACTATTACTACTTTCCCTTACATAAGTATTTCTATTCATACTCTTTGCCATTTGAACATCTGCATTGGATTGATACAATTTAGCTTTTTAATTTTTTTCTTACATATGTTTACTTTCAAAATGTAAACATTTTTGACGTTTGGCATACTTTAAACATCTGCAAAAAATCAAATTTCCATTTCCAACACTTTCAATTCATTCAAGCAAATGTGTTTTAAACAAAACAAAAAAACCATAAATATTTACGAATGCAATATTCATTAATACTTGAAATGAATGAATGAGAAATTTCAATGGGAAAATCTGTTTCATTTTGAATCAGTTAAGGAAATTGAAAGCTAAATAAGTTTGTAAATCATTCTAAACTTTGACTTTCTCTCTCTCTCTCTCTCTCTGTTTAATTACGAATCAGTTTCCGTTAATCAAAAATTATATCAATAATTAATCTTGTATGCTTACTTTCAGATTGGTTTCCTGGACGTTGTTATACCACCGGATTTTATAAGCGAGGATACTTCGTCGGATGTAATTGTGCCCGAGGGTAGTTCAGTGCGTTTAACATGTCGGTGAGTGCAATAATCCATAGATTAATTACACATACAAAAAAAAAAGTAAAAGTAACATTAAGTAAAAACAGATAAGTGGTAAAAGTTTTAAACTATCGATTTGCTTGGACAGAATAATCAAAAAGTTCCATTTGGGAGGTGGTGAATTAATCAGAGTACAATCACGATTAATTATTAAAGAATCAGAAAAATAAAAAAATGTAAATTAAAAGAGACCGAATGCAGTTTTTAACACATTGCAAATACATTTGCAGCCAACAAAAATATATAAAAAATTATTCGTTTGATAAGTAAACTAAAGAATCTTTAAGAATTTTAGAATTAATAGTCTTGACAATGTGCTCAACTATTTGTTTGTTTATCTAAATATATGTAATCTCATTTGTTTGTATGTGTTAGCTCGTTTGTTCATTTAGTAGCTAATACTCGTACAATTGGAGTCTTTTCGAGTGTTGGCCCTTTAACTGGCTAACAGCAAATCCCAGTCAAATGGGCTATCATCAGCAAACATCGGAGTGCGAACTCCACCCGCATCATCATCATCATCATCATTTAATAATGTCAGCAAATTAAGCGACACTTCATTTCTCTTGATTTGGGTCGGCGCTTTCCATATGCCCTTCTCGACCACAATCAAGAAACGAGTCCAACAGTTGTCAAACAAACTATGCGACACACACATTTACATATATGATATATGTACATATGTATATGTATGTAGATACTCTTCATTCTACTATATGAAAGGAGTTTTAAGCCCTACACAAATATTTTGCTGACTGGCAGATTACAGATTACAGGGTATCCTTGTTCTATGGCTCTATGGATTGTGTTAGCTTATCGCCAGTTTGCTCTTGCTATTTTCAGCGGTTTTTCCTTTTAGCTAACTGCGACAACGACTCGCCGTTGATTTATGAACTTGACCACGACCACGAAGTAATTTTAACGATTTAACCGCAGAATGATGGAACCAAAGCGATAAACGCACTCTCCTCGCTAGTTTCTCTATGTATGTGTGTGTGTGTGAGTGTGTGTGTGTGTGTGTGTGTGTGTGTGTGTGTGTGTATGTGGAAAGCTATTAGAGACATCGTCTGCAATTTTTTCCATTTTAATACCACTTAGGGCAAGTCCCATAAAATGAATTTAACTTTAAGCACACACACACACACACACACACACACACACACCCAAACGCACACTATCTCACATACAGTCACAACAAAATAAAAACGACGACTGCTGGTCACACTTGGCCAGACGACCAGATTGTTAAAATGTTTCTTTTTTTGTATTTGTTTGTTATTATTTTTGCATGGCATCTGGAGACTGTTTCTGTTGTGGTTTCAACATTTTTTTAATTTAATTTGTTAATAGCCATGTTTGTGTGCGTATAATTGTATGTGAGTGTGTGGACAAATGAAAATTTTGTGTTAATTTGTAGTCTTTTTTTTTTTGGTGCATTTCAATCTTAACTTGATCTTAAAGTATTAAAGGTATTCAACTATTTATTTGCTTGACCATCTTAGCCTAATAAATGCATAATGAATTCTAGTTAAAGTGTGCTTATTGGCAACATGTATAAGTTGTCACTTTAATCCCTTGTTTTGACCTAAGGAAAAGCGAGTTGTTGACTTCAATATACTTACCTGTAGTACATGCAACTCTATCTACGATCTGCCCTTCTTAATACATTTCTGGTGGCTATTTACTATTTTAACATTTAAGTTTCTTATTACTTTCTAGAATATCCTAGAGAGTATTTAAATATAAATATTAAACAAGAATATCTACTTAATTCTGTCGAAGAGATGTTAAATTTATGTTGACTGCTTTCTTTGCAAACATAAAAATTAAACAATTTATTGTCTTTTTGTTTTCCTCTTTTTAGGCAATATAAATTTTTGCAGTGAATTAAAATATATTTCATATGACAATGACATTCATGTTTATTAATTGATCCATATGATGTTTTGTGAACTTGTGAACAAGCATAAGTTAGTACCTTAACAACACATGAATGGAAAATGTATATGTAACCGAATTCCATAACAGTGTGAGGATTTTAAATGCATGTAGTGCAGTCCTATTGTCCAATCGTTTAAGTCGCCTTAAAGGTCGGGCAGGAAGTTGACTTCTTGCGAGCAGGCTGTGGTGTCTCAGCAGACTTTCAGTGCATCTGCTAGTGTGTCTTCCAATCTGCTCTTCAACTGTATGCAGATTGAGGTCTGTATCTGAGCCCCTTTACATCTCAGCAACAAGGTGTTTCTTCTGTTAATGATTCATCATAGTTGTTGCATTCTGTGACCACATTTTTTCACCGTACCTCTAAGATGTGACCCAAAGGGTAAGGCGCTTGTCCAGGGTGATGCCATAACTTGCGACAGCTGCTCCAGGGTAACTCCCTCTAGCTAGATTGCAGACTTTTGAGTCTGCGAGACTATCAAGATAGCCCTGTAGTCTATTAGCTGTTGGAATTGTAAATGACTGCGATGTCATCTGCATAGGTCGCAATCAGAGTCTTCGAGGGAGCTATCATATGTTGAACGTTGGGGCAGGGTTTATCGGCAGTATACAACAAAAAGAGCAGCGATTCAAGAAAAATGCCCCCTGAACCGGCTTAATTAGAATAGTGTTTGTACAATCGCATTCTTTGCAGATTTTAAATGGTTTCAATTTATTAATATTTTTATTGTAATTGATTTTTAAAATTCAATTATTTTTAAGCTCAATTAAGTCTAGGTTTTACTTATTGATATTTTGATATCTAAGCAAATGAAAAGTCTCGTAAACGGCTAAAATATACCCTGTAAATGTTGTTGTCAATAAAGAATACATATCTGTACTTTATGGAAACACAGATATGTTTATTGTTTAGAGTTTTTTTTAGAGTTTTTTTCTTAAACATTTAAATGTTCCGGCATAATCTTTAAAAGCATAATATACGCACGGGGAATTATTTTATTATACCACAGTTAGAAAATGTATTAAAATAATAAGAGTTGTATACATAAAAATAAATAGTTATACTATAACAAACATTAAAAAGTAGTTAACACTCTTAGTAACCTGCATAAATTTAAGAAAGAATTAAAGGAAAAATTAAGAAAAAATAAATAAATAAACGTTTAGTATCTGCTTATTATACTTATACATAAGTAAGTACTTTAACAGATATCAGCGCCTCTTTTGATGTATGAAATATGTGCAACTCACATATGTATGAACAGATGCATGTAGTTATTTTCATGAATAAACATGTTGCTGCACACGCAGGATAAGACAAAGATAGGGAGAGTAGGAGAGAGAGAGAGAGAGAGAGAGACAGTGAGGGAGAGAGAGATGGGTGGGGAAATCAGACAAACAATCGGGCTGGCAGTCGTTTAGTTTGGTCTTAAACCAACTTAGCAACTAAGCAACTGCTTTTGACTGGTGCCCAGGCGGTCGCCATTGTGTTGATTCTGCACTCAGGACAAACTCTAAATGTCTCAGGCTGTTTCACTCTCTCTATATATGAATGTGTTAGTGTGGGTATCTGTGTCTGTAGCTGTGTCTGTGTCTGTGTCTGTGAGAGTGTGAGACTTTCTTTTGCTTGGCTATTTTGCATCTGTTTGCGGCATCATAAAAATTTACCACACCCGTGTCTGCTGCGCTGTTAAACTGCTTGCCTCAACATGCAATAGCCAAGATGGGGGAATCCCTCCCCTCCCCACCCCGCCCATCCTTCACCGCCTACCCTGTCACACTTGTTCCCAAGACCATTCAACAGAATCTCAGCCACAGACGGCGACTGCTGCTGCTTCTGCTGGCCAAAAGAACTTGGCGTTTGGGCCAACACAATGGCCACCAAAGCCAGCCGCATATTAAATTGAATAGACAAAACTCAAACTCAACTTTAGCACAAAATGTCACTGCCTAATTTTCTAGGCAAGCATTAAAGTAGTATAACACGATAGATAATTTGCACATTTAAATTAATTGTATTTGTTATTTGTCTTACTATTTTTAACAGCGCACGTGGCTATCCCGAACCAATTGTCACCTGGCGGCGTGAGGATGGCAGCGAAATTGTCCTGAAGGACAACCAAGGTACCAAGACAATGGGTAAGTAGCACAAGAAATCGATCAGTACCGAAATATAGTATTAGTTTAAAGAATGTTTATTTAAGCACAGATAGATTATAACTTTTACTTTCTTTGATTGCGTAGAACTAAATTATGTGCCCCAAAAAGTATGCTATAATTTTGTATTATTAAAGTAAGTTTGACAATTCCTTTTATTTAATTAATTATATCTATTCTTAAAAATATTCCAAGATATTATTTTAAATGTGGAAAAACTCTTGTTAAAGTTCTTTTATTTTTGATAAGTTTATCATAGCACTTATGGTATGCAGTTGCCATAGAAAGTTGAATATTTTTGCAAGTTCGAATCTTTCAAATAAATTCGCTAGATTCCAGCTTCTGTATATTTCACATACTCTAACTGAATTTCAGCAATATTGATTGACTATATTATATAGCCATCATAGAGAAGATTGATCCAAAATTAGTTATTGTCAAAAAAAATATCAAATCCATCTAAAAGCCAATTAAATCGACAATATAATATGGGTTTAATGGAAAGAAACAATCAATAAATGAAATGTTTGATCATAGTATATCAATGAAAGTCACTAGAAATAAATTTTAAAATCTGTCAAAAATACGTTTCTGCATAAAATACACATATATATTCGTAAAACAACACATTTGAATAGCAGTAATTTTGATATACCCTTATATACAGATGCAATCAAACTGATAAAGTATGTAATCTCTGTTATACCATATTATAATTCTGTGATTCCTATTTAACAATAGATTTAATTCTGTCTGAAAATGTAAAATTGTTTATTGATATGATCAATTTAATTCTCACCTTTATTTAGCATTTCCACATTTCTCAATTTGTCCATTTACTCCTTTGTTTAATTAAATTTTTTCTATGTTTTTTACAGTCTCTTCGTATTGTGGCAAAGTGTCTCTTATATCATATTTCCATGAGTTTATCATTTTTAACTCTCTTTGCTTGGAATTGATTGTCTGACAAGTTAAAAGGGTTTATTGAAATGATCGATTCAATTCAAGAATTTATTTATCTCTATTTATTTATTTACAAATTTGCTTTATTCAACTTTTTTTCAATTTATTATTTCTCTCATTGTTTAATTTTTAACCATTAAAGGCTAAAATTGATTGTCTACAATTTTAAATAGTTTATTGATATTTTGCTACTTCTCTATCATTTTAATTTTCAACTTTGTTTCATAAAATAAGTGCTTTGTTGTTGCTGGAATTGATTGTCTAATAAATTGCGATCGTTTCTTGAAATGATCGATTTAATTCATGCATTTATTAAGTATTTTCCCATTTCTCTATTTGTCAATTTACTCATTTGTTTAATTACATTTTTTCTATGTTGTCTGCTGTTGTATCCTCGTATCGGGGCTAAGTGTATCTAATTCCAAAGTTATGTAATTCTTTCATTTTGTAATGTCATTGGCTGTAATTGATTGTCTAAAGATATGAAATCGTATCTTGAAATGATCAATGTCATTCATGCATTATTTTGACATTTCTTTATCTATCTTTTTATTCAATTACTCATTTGCTTGATTATATTTTCTCTGTTTCTCTGTTCACAGTCTCCTCGTACCGTGGCGAAGTGTTGAAGCTGACGAAAATCTCACGCAACGAGATGGGCTCGTATCTCTGCATCGCCTCCAATGGAGTGCCCCCATCGGTTTCAAAGCGCATCTCGCTTAGCATACACTGTAAGTAAAAGCAAACCCGCAAGCTCATTGCTTTAGGCAGAGGCTGCAGCATATGCTGGAGATTGGGGAGTGGGAATACAGGAGGGTGGAGGGTGGATTGGGGAATGAGTGGCATTAATTAGAGAGCTGTGGTTGGTCAACTTTTCATTTTATTTCTATTTTTTTTTGGGTTAGTCGTTTGCTATATGTGTATGTATATACATATCATTAGTCAGTTGTTGCCACAGCTCAGAGGCAACTTCAACCTCAACCCGAATCTGAATCCGAATCTGAACCTCAAACTCAGCTCGAGCTGCAGCAGCAACAACTTTCAGTTTGAAGCTGACCGGCTTCGTGGTGTTTATCTAGTTTAGTGTGCTGGCATGCCTTCCCCTTCCCTTCTGCAGTCCCCTCCACCTCCCACCTCCTCTCAACTCTAGCCACAGTTATCAACTGCATACACACACACACACACACACACTAGCACAGTGGCGCCCTCAGCTATGCTGCGAAAAAAAAGGCAAACTCAAAATTCGCAATAGAAAAGCGAGTAGCAGAAAAGATAGAGGAAAAGGAGGTTAAAGGGGACAGAGGTGAGCGGGTATGGACGAGAGGAGAAGGAGTGATGCGATGGGGGGTGGGGTGGGGTTGGGGTGCACAGCTTGCGCTGTGTGTGGCGCTAACTCGATTGTCGTTGTCGTTGTCGTTGTTGTAATCCGTTTAAATCCAGTCACTGATACTGGGCATTACCTTGTTGCCTTGTGCATTGTGTTGTTGCCTTTTCCCATTCTTTCCATTGTTGCTGTTGTTGTTGTTGTTGTTGGGGGCCACAGTTTTTTGTCAAACCTGTCTGCAGCACGTGCGGCATTCACTGCTGACGCCTGGTGGCCTCTGCCTCTGCCTCGGCTGGCGTCGCTGCTAGTGGCGCTGCCAGCATGTGGCAGTTCACTCAATCATCACGACATCAGCAGCAGCAACAACAACAATAACAACAGCATCAACTCCACTGCGCTTGTTTGTTCACGTTGCAGCTCCGTAATACCAATTCCTCAACTGGCCTAGACTGTGTTGACCAAACCTGGCATATACCAAGGTCCAAGTCCTAGTCCTCGTTCTAGCCTAAGTCCAAATCCTGGCACTCGTCCTCCGCTTTGTGTTGCTTTTTGCTTGTTATACCCTTGCAAAGGGTATTATAGTTTTCTAACCAAACCAGTCCTGCCAAACTATACATATTATACTATTATACTCTATATCAAATAAATGTTATGTCAAGTTAAAAAGATTTTCAGTATAAAATACTTTGTTGCTATCATGAGATATCGGAACCAAACTAACATTTTGTGTGTGTTTCAATTTTGTCTTTTATTTGCTGCTCAAATTTTGTTAAAATCGCTGGACAATATCATATAGTTTCCATAGGATCGGAAAAAGTTGTTATTTCTAAAGACATGTGTATCTCTACCGAACTTAATAGATAACATACATTCAGAATAATCTTATTTAATATCGGACTATTGTATCATATAGCTGTCAAAGAAACAATCGTTTCATAAATATCTTTAATTGTGAAAACACTTTTTGTTTATTAACATAACTTAGTTTTTTAAGATATTTTATAAGAATTAATTCAAACTCTTTATTTTTTAGCTATCATAGAAAGGATCAGTTGATAATGTTTCATATTAGTTTTTTATAGACAGTTTAATAATGTTACTTAATTTAATACAACATACATTACTAAATATTTGGATTTTAAAGATATTTTAACAGATTGAAATAAAAACTGCTTCTCTTTTTGGGAAGAAACTTAATTTAATTTGATCCAAATAAGACTTATATATCATATACCAGATATATTTTGATTTTTGTCTGAAAAACACTTTGATTTTCGAGTTATTTTATTTGAATTAACTAAATAATGTTTCTTTTTTTATTTGGAATGTAAGTCACTTAAAGATATTGTTTACTAAAATATTTTAAATAGAATTTACAATGGTCTGCAAGGGTATGAAATCTTCGAAGTCCCTTAGTTATTTCTCCATTTTTTTGATTTTGTTAGCTTTTGCTTATTTATGAAAAAGTGAAAAAGTGAGAGAACGAGAGCCTCCGACTTGTCACCATGCTCATCCATTCCGTTTTTAGGTGGCAAAATCACGCTTTTTAACATTTTGACATTTTGTTAATGTGGCCTTTAAGTGTGTTGGCCATCAGCGTGGTCTGTGTTTTCCCGCTTGGCTTAAAGTCTATGGCAGGCTATCACTATCTTCTTGTTGCCAGTGGCAGGCGCTACCTTGTGAAAGTTTTTGATCAACTTGAAGGCAGCCTGCCATAAGAATAACCCTTCTGTTTCCTGTTACCCCCCCCCCCCCCTCCCCGTTCCTATTTCCCGCATTTCCCGGTTGCGTCATATTCGAGTGTTCGCTTTTCCTGTTGCTATTTTTGCTGCGAACTTACTCACAATTTGTTTGGCGAATGTTGCGTCTTCTGTTTTTCCCCTCCCTTTACTGCTTACCCCTAGAGCAAGTGAAAACAAAGTTTTCCTGCAGCTTGCGAGTTATTTGCATGGCCTTCGTTCTGTGTGCCATCTTCAGAACTGCTTGCACTGCCGCTGCCTGATAAAGCCTGGCTGCATTTGCAGCTTGCCACATGCGGCACCGACACCGACACCGACAACGACACCGACAACGACACTGACAACGACAGCAACATCGACATCGACACCAACAGCGAGACAGAAGGACAGAAGGACAGATAGACAACGACAGCGACACCGACAGCGCATATCCCCTTGCGTGTTTCCGCGCCATTTGCTGAAGTTTCCTGCCTTGTTAGCCACCTTCCTGCACGGCTAATTAAGGACGTTGAATTGCTGCCGCGTAGCAGGAAACCAAACCAGGACGCGCTACAAACAATTAGGCCACAATTAGCTGCTGACTGCCAAATGCCGACTGCCGACTGCCGACTGCCTTATTCTCCCTGCCGCTTGCCCTTCCCTTCACATAGTATCTCATAAGGGATGCATATTCCAAATCTTTGTAAACATATTCATATTTCTTAGCCATTTAAGTAGTCAAGTGACGATCAGCTCAAATTATCTGCTACTCTATACAAAGGGTTTTTCTTGCCTTTTCATTTGCACTCTAAATTTTTCTTGCTTAGCTTCAACTTAACGTGGTTTAAGCTATTTCACTTTTCTCTCATTTTGCCTACGCCAAGTAATTGCAAATTCTAAGTTTAATAAAGTCAACTTCTAAATTCTTCTTTGTCTATTTCGAAGTAAATTCCAAATTGTATTCCTGACCAGCACAATTATTTATAAGTATAACTTGTAGTTAGTGCTGAAGTGTTGAATAAATATAAAACAATGTATTTAAATACTTTTCCCATCAGTTTTATTAATCTTATTACTATAATTGCCACTCCATAAAAATATGTTGTAACAGAATTTAAAGAAAAGTGTACCAACATTTTATATCTATCAAAAAAAAATCAATTATTTCTGTTAATTTCAATTGTATATTAAAATTATTTTTTTTATTATATGTATAAATACCAATAATTAAGTCAAAGTAAAACGTTTGCATCAAAATGTCTGATTGTTGGGTACCAAAAAATGGATAATTTTTAGAATCTGTTTTTAAAAATGCATTCCATAATTTACTAATTCATCACATATAAATAACGAATACCCATATTTTGTATATCGCTTTAATAGTTCTATAATTACACCCTTTACTTGAAAAAACAAGCCGAACACTCGGGACCCCGACCGTAATATACCCTGTGGCTCTACAGGCTCTTCTTGCTAGTTTTTTTCAATTTGTGGGTGAAGGGGCGTGGCATCGTGATGAAATTTTCTGGACACATCAACCCCAAGATACTCATTATGTGTGCCAAATCTCAAGTCTCTAGCTGCAAAATTGCTTTTGTTGTGAGTTTTTTATTGATTTGTGGGTAAAGGGGGCGTGGCATCAAAAAGAAAAAGATAAATTTGATCTGCCTGCAAAAAGTACCAGTGCTGGGACACCAAGTTCAAGCTTTTAGCTCTAACCATCTCTGAAATCATTTCGTTCATACGGACGGACAGACGGACAGACGGACATGGCTATATCAACTCGGCTATTGATGCTGATCAAGAATATATATATATTTAATGGGGTCGGTCACGCTTCCTTCTGCCATATTGTGTTAAAATTTTGCCAAGTTCCTTCCGACCCGTAAATCGAAAACAAAATTTTGTAGCTCCTTCAAAAAGAGAATTTTGAAAGCTAAAGTTCTGAATTATGGTCGCAAACGCACACTTAACTCGGAAGTTATTCAAAACACAATACTACTCAGTGTCCGGCCAAGGGACGAAGGGGTATTTGCCCATTTCAGTGAATTAATTAGAACCTGAATGTTTATAAATAAGTATCTTAGTTTGTTACTATTATTTCCTTTTTGAAGAATAGGTAAAGGGTCTCTCATAGACTCAATTGACATTGTGAATAAATTGAAACTGAAAATCTTAAATAATATTCGACAGTGAGGTTTCTTCAAGTTCTGATTACTTATATCAAGAGATTAGTCAATTCATCTCAATCACAAATGCAAGTTCAAAGTTTCATCAAACATATTACGAAATAAAATCTAATATAAAATTAATTTTGAATGAATCGAGGTAGAATTTAAGGCCAAACTCGTTGCGTCGAATATTGCATTTTGCATTTTGCAGTTCGCAAATCGAACGCAAATAAATGCGACAAATCGCTAAAAATCACGTACGCCTAAGAGAAAAAAAAACTGGTATCCAAACCAGAATCAGTACCAGAAATGAACAGTAGCATCAATTTTCAATTTTTCGTTATTTTTTTCAGTTTTTTTGTTAAATGTTTTTTGCTACTACCATATGAATATTGTGCAGATGCCTTCAATCTATGTTGAGCTACGCTTCTAAGCCATAACAAAAGGGGGAACAAAAAAAAAAAACAAAGAAAATGAAGGAAAAACAAGGGATATGGGGGAAATGTATGGACAGGTTGGGTCTATTTGCGATGCCAATGAGGTGAAAAATACACGTCATTGGGTTTTGTGTCGGACTTTTACCTTTAACTCAAAAGTCCTACAATGGCCTCCCAAATGTGATGAGGTGTCTCTATTTCTCTCTCTCTCTCTCTCTCTCGGTGTGTCTCTCTCGCTCTCGCTCTCGCTATCTCTTCCTCCCTCTATCTCTTCCTCTGTCCCTCTGTGAGCGTTGTAATTGTAGTTGCAGCTGGTGCCTGGTCCATTCATACTGCTACGACGACGTCATTAGTGCATATTTGTGGCTTTGTTTGCCGCAAGTGAGCGTCGCAGGGGGCAAGGGGGGAAGCGGGGAAGCGGGGAAGGGGCAACTGCAGGCGTGGTTGTTACCAAGGCACATGCTCGGAATAATCATGGCAAAATTTTAAATCGCAAGCGAAAGTGTTTGCCTGCCTGTCCCAGCTCAGTTCATTTCCAGTGCACATTCTAAAAGTTGCACTGCATATTCGTGTGTGTGTGTGTGTGTGTGTGTGTGTATGTGTGTCTGCATGCAGATTGAAAATAGACGCAGTCAACCAGCACTCATCCATTGGTCAAGCTGGCAGAGGTTCTCGTCCACAGCCTCCGAGTGCCAGTGACAGGGAGATTTTTATACTTGAGCGAGGCCCAACTGCACTTCCTCCTCCTCATCCCCCCTCACCGACTGCTGCACCTTTTACTGCTCCTACTACAGTTCCCATGTGCGTGACTTACATGTCAATTTGGTGTGCTGATTTCCGTATGACACTAGCTGCAAATTATGCTTATCTAATGGATTAAACTGGTCTTTAAGCAGTCGCAGAGTTACAAGTTCATTAACGTTTTAACAAGCAGTTCTTTTCAATAATGAGCTTTAAGCACATTAAAGCTTTTAAGAGAAATGTATGACACACTTAAATGAATGATAGTCCAGCGTAAATTACAGATCCATTTTTGCAATAAGCAGCAACTAAAATAGCAATAAATGTTCTTTAAAAGTTTGTAAGCGCTTAAATTTGCTTGCTTGCAATGGAGCTTAAAGCACATTAAAGCTTACAATTGCAATAGACTGAACAATACTTATTTGATGGATTAAACAAATTACAATTTCATAAACGTTCTAAAGAGCACTTGTCTTAAATATTGAGCGTTAAGCACATTAAAGCTTTCGATGAATATCAATAGAATTGTTAACTTTGGCTTACAAATATCTGATAATCAAGCTTAAATTCTAAATAAATCTTTGCATCAAGCAGTGACTGAAGTATCAACAAAAGTTTTTTAAAGTTAATCAACTCGCTATTAAAGCTTGCAACAAAACAAATTTCATTGTCGATTTGCTGCACAATTGAACTGCTGTTGTGAACTAATCCTACCATAAAATAGCGCCAGAAGCTGTAGTCAAATTGTTTTTAGAATCAATCAACGCAATGGATAGTATTTTAATTAAGCTTAAAGCACATTTAATAATAATGGCATTTTTAATTTGATATGCTAATACAAGTTTGTTTGTTCAAGTTTATCAACGTGCTTTCAACTCGATTGCAAGCAATGATGGAATGTACCGAGTGAAACTCACTGGGAGCTTAAGGCAATCAGTAGAAACTGAATTGAGTGAATCTCAATTAAAGATTAGTTATAAATACTTTAGCTATCTTTCAGCTAGTGTCATAAGCTCATACTTTGCACAGTTGTGCTTAATTGTGATCATACACCTGCTACACACAGGCTGATCGCTCTTTACACGTGTTTATCTACATACACATCTGCGTATGATTGTTTGCCAAGCCAAAAGTGGTTTTACCAGTGACACACACACACACACACACACACACACACATACACACACACGCTCACGTGCTTGAACTTAAGTCTATATGGTTACAGTGTGTGAGCAAATAGATAGTTGATAGATAAGACATGTGCACTCGGCCATGGAAATCAATTAAAATCCAACGAACTTACAAAACTGCCGTATGCTTTGTACACACTAACACACAATCACACACACACAGATGGGCAGACAGGCACACCTAGACACACACACACACACACACGTACGCACACGCAGAGGTCATTGTTGCAACCTGCTGTTGCTGCTGCTGCTGCTGCACTGCAATCGACTATCAATGCAGCATGGGCAGCAATGTTGCCACACGCACACAAAAACTGACACACGCACACGCACACACACAAACACACACACACGCACACACACATGTGGGGTTAGCCATGTTGCAAGCAACGGCCTGTGGCGGCTTTGGCAGTTTTACAAAACCACCAATTTTGGTTATAGCTCGGTGGACGTCTAGTAGACAGTGTAGACTCAGACTCGTGTATGTGGACGCAGAGGGGTGACAGCTCTGCCTCATCTATCTCTCCCTCTGCCTCTCCCTCTCCCTCTCCCACCCCATCTTTCTCTTTCTCTCACTCTGCCGACTAAGTGACAATAAACACGCACACGAATTGCAAAAGAGTTGAAATTCCGCTTCACAGAGAGACGTGCGCTGCATTTGCATTGCATTTTGATGACCGCACCGAGTTATGCTACACCCAATTGGCCTTCTTTGTATGTATGTATGTATGTATGTATGTGTATGTGTGTATGTGTGTGTGTGTGTGTGTAGGTGTGTGTAGGTGTAGCTGTTCTTGCTATGCACATGTGTGCACGAGCAGATACTTTATAATACAACTGCTTTTATTTAAAGTTGCACAATTTGAGCAGCATTCGCCATTGTTGTCATTGCTTATCAGTTCATGCAACGAGTGAGCTGTCTGAAAGAACGAGTACAACAAAACCAACACAATTTCAATTGTGCCACAACAATGGGTTGCAAGTTGAGCATTCATCGAGCATTACAACAAAGAATAACTGCAGAGCATAATGGGCATGACTGTAACGCGTAACTTAACTCGCTAATGATTCTCGTTGTATTTGCACTCGCTAAATTTGTTAACGTCAATTTTCCCATCTTTAGCTTAACGTATGAGAGTTGTAATTTGCTATTATTGCCAAAACATAATGAGTTACTTAATACGTTCTTCACTCCCACTGCTTGCTACATATTCTCTCGTTGGTTAACTCACATTTCCCATACATATATCTAATTAACTTTGACAGGATTGTTGTCAGCGATTTGGTAATATCTGTAGTATATTTCACAGCGATAAAATATAACGTGTAACTTGTAGTCGTTCATTGGTCTCGTTGCGTGTGCACTCGCTATCGATCGTTTCCCTACACATTTAATGAGAATTGATAATTCTAGTTTCACGTTCATCGGTCTCACTGCTTACTCTATTTCCTATCGTTGATTTTCTCGAATTATGCATATTTTATCTCAGGGATAAAAGATAACGAGTAATTGCCATCAGTCTCGTTGAATTTGCACTGGCTGCAATTGCTCACTTATAGTCTCTTATAAAGGTAATGGGAATAATATACTTATATGAAATACTAGTTATTATAGCGATTGCTTTTGAAGAGCGACAAACTTTACTTTGTTATCATTTGCGCTGCACTTTCACTCGTTAATCATCGCAACTAAAATTGTATGTGATGGTAGAATATGGCGAGTAGATCTTGGAAAAGACATTGCAAGCACTCTACATATTGGCGTTTTCTCTCGTTACTCGTTACTCGTTCCTCGTTCCTCTCAATCGTTGCAACAATTGGCTTGCAGCATTCTAAAGCAAGCTAAGCAAATACCCATTGTAATTGGCATGCCAAACCTTTTACATAGGCATTAGCTACACATATGTATGTACATACCGTCGCCGTGAGTCGAGTGAGGTGAGACGAGTGGCGAGTGGCGAGTGACGAGTACAGGGAAGTAGTAGACATGAGGTATGCGTATTAAAAATGGTTTTATAATATGCTGCACTGCTGCGACAACATACGAGCATACAATGACTTTCCTCTCTGCTTCTTCCTCTTTCCAGTTCATCCTGTCATCCAAGTGCCGAATCAATTAGTCGGAGCACCGCTTGGCACTGATGTCCAAATCGAGTGTCACGTTGAGGCCTCTCCCAAATCAATTAACTACTGGATTAAGGATACCGGTGAGTATAGTATATGTCTCTCTGTCTGTGTGTGTCTCTCGGGTGTGTGTGTGTGTGTGTGTGTGTGTGCGAGTGTGTGTTTTACTCGACTGCAGCTTTGGTCAAGCGCAAAGCATCACAACTTTTACATTTTATAGACATCTGGCAACATATATGTATGCACTCGTTTGTGTGTCTACTGTGACATTGTCATTAGTCAGTTTTCGGATCGTCACGTTTACAGGGCCCACACAGCCCATTGAACTTTGCGCTATAAACTAAGCTATCAAAAATTATTTACACTGACTCTCGGCAGTTACCATACGGGCACTTAAATTGAACACAACCAGTGTTGAGTTATGCCTTAATAAATTATTGTAAGAATTGCCAGACAAGCGGAAATAATTAGAGCAATCAGTGTGTTGGCCAAGAACATACATGTTCTTATAATCTGATTTTGATTTTAAAGAGATTC
>OY282582.1:30399351-30546547 GCA_958299025.2 Drosophila histrio
TACTAATTTTAAATCTCTAGTTGTTTTTCTAAGCTTGTGTCAAAAACAGTTTACACTTTACATTCGTTTCCTAAACATTTATATGGAATTCTAAAATAACTCATGGCAAATTTGGCAGATACTTTTAGTTGGAAAAGTTTTTAGATACGGACAAAAGGTGCTCGAAAACTTCCATAACTGCAATAACTTTTAAATAGCTGAACCGATTTTTATGTAAAAAGTCTTATAAATTATTATTGGTCTCTACTTCATTTTGCCACTAAAAGCAGGCGACAAAAAAGCAAATATATTGCATTTAAATATATAAGACTGTAAATTTACAAAGCAAATTTAAAAAAGCAATACTTAAATAGTACATAATTTAAATGATTTAAAACTTAAGAGTAAAATAAAATTCGTATTGATAAAAAATAGGGCTAAAAGCTATAGCTTACTATAATTTATCAATTTAATTGAATGGCTCAATTTTAACAATTTTAAGAAAGTTCTCATGTCTGCATAAACTTAAATAACTTCAAAAATTTGGTTTCGTTGACTTCTAATTTGTTGCTTTTAGAGATGATATGAATGAGAAGATCTTTGAGCTATACTTTCTGGAATTTAACACATTTATAACTGGCGAATTATTTGTCAATCAACAGGTGAAATGATTGTCACCTCGAACAAATATCATGTGCAGGACATTTCGCAATCGATGTACGAGGCGAAAATGTTGATGATTGTGCGAAAATTTCAGAAGGACGATGTCGGCTCCTATCGTTGCATCGCGAAAAACTCACTGGGCGAAGTTGACAGCAGTATCCGATTGTACGGTAAGTTGCTGGGCTGGGGGAGGAATTGAGTGTGGTGAGGTGGGAGGGGTGTCAATGCGGGGCGTGTTTTATGGACAATAAACGCGACACATATATTTGGCGGATGTGTAAAGAAAAGGAAAGGGAATGGAGAATGGTAGCAGGAGGGGCAAAAAGGTATTTGCACCTTTGTTTCAATTACTGTTACCGTTACCTGTTACCTGTTACCTGTTACCGTTAGCGTGTTACTGTTACCATTACATTTCCGCCTTCTCGTTCACGACAGAAATCCCCGGACCAAATCGTAAAAATCCCTCAAATAGTAAAGGAAGCGGTGGCGGTGGCGGTGGTGGAAATGGCGTCAACACCGCCGACACGGATGCCAATGACATTTTGAAACTGAAACAACAAGTCAAAGTTACCTACCAGCCGGACGATGAGGAGCTCTACGGTTCAGCGGAGGATTTCGAGGATGGTGAATTCGCCGGATTGCCGCCCTTATCGCCGCACCATTATTACACCAGCGGCAATAAGCCGCCAACACATAAGCCCAACGGCGGCGTCAACGGCGGCGGCGGCGGCAGCGGCGGCCATCAGCACCAGCATCAGCATCAGCACCACCATCATCCACAGCAGACCCAGACGGGTGGCGGGGGTGGCGGTGCGGGTGCTGGAACTGCTGGTGGTTCGACCAACATTGAGTTGGCTTTCGGCAATGGCATTGCCAACTCTGGCAACACCCGTAAGCCGACCTATTACGGCGGCAGCGGTGTTGCCGGTGGTGTCAACGGTGCCGGAGGTGCTGGCAATACGGAAGTCCGCGGCCCCATGGACAACAACGAGCTCGGCAACGGCGGAGCGACACTTCAACACTATCGTCAATGGTTGTGGCTCGCGTTCTCTCTGTGGCATTCACTCTTCCACTGTCGACAGCCGCTCTTAATGGGTTTGTCCGGCTTAGTTAGTCTGTTATAATACATGCTGGCAGCAGTGCAATAGGCACACACACACACACACACACACACACACACACACACACAAACAGTAGGTGTAAATGTTAAATTGTTTTTTTTTTTTAATGTGCAGCACTTGGCATTGCTCAGTTATGTGGCATGCCGCAGAAGACACCGACTTGAAGTAAGTGCATAATCGTATATACATACATATAAATATACAAATACATGCGAAAAGATACGTTCATAAAGCTTTTTTCAGTTCTAATAAGCGACACTAGCTGAAAGTTGCAGTTGAGCAGTGAATTAATCCCCTTTAATGGAAATTCAAATATTAATCCATTGGTCAACTGACGCTTTTGGCTGCCGTCATTGGTTGGTTTTAAATTGTACCAAATTTGAAGTTAAATAACTATATTTAAGCTCATATGATTTTCAACTAATTAATATACTTATACAATATATATATATATACACATATATATGTATATGTTTGCAGCTGCATTAAGTTTACAGAATTTATAAGAACAATTAATAATTACAGTTGTAATTCGATATATATATATATATGAACTCTATAAAGTGCGCTATCTGTATACTTCAATACATATATGTATATACACGCATACATGTATATGTATTTACCTAACTGTAAGTGATTCGACAATTGGGAATCCTATAATAATATAGATGTGTGTGTTTTTTTTTTTGTGTGTAAACAGGAAAAAGGCCTCATCGAACATTAGATTAATAGTTACAAACTGTATTCATGGTCTTGTTAATATTAGTTTAGAGTGTTTACAATGTATAATCATTTGGAACTTAACCCTAGCATAAAGCAAAAACTGATAATAAACTGATGATTGAATTTAAACAAAGAATAAAACTAAATTTAAATGGAATATATATAACATACATAAATAGCAAAAGTTCATGACATTTCATACGTTTAGCTTAATCTCTGATCTCAACTTGGAGTTGTCAATGCAATTCCACATGAAATTATGTGGCATACTTTTTGGGGTATACAATATACATACATATAAAAACAGTTTGTCAAATTAATAAAAAGTATGTGCTATTTATTTCAGTGAAATAATTGTGGACAATATGGAGTTTGAGCCAGGGACTTTGGGTAACAAGCACCAAAGACAGAACTGTTTATAGATCTAAAACAAAGCTAAAAGTAAAAATTGGCGACTGGCCGCGACCTAAAAGAGGATAAATAGTATTTATATATGTCGTCTATATAGACTCGCTTTTGATTAATCTCTTCAATGAGTTTGTAAAACCTTTATCATTATTAATCATATTTTTCGAAAGCTTTCACTTTCCGTTTGATTTGTTAAATTAAAATGTATTCAGCAGGTTTACCTTATTTGCTTTTCTATTTATTATTTTTTATTACAATTGTCAGGGAAACAAAAAAACATAAAGTTAATTTCCTAACTCGATTTATTTTTTAAACCTCAAACACTCAAGGACACAACGCCCCCCCCCCCCCAAAAAAAAAATAAAAAGAGTAGAAAAGAAATAGAAAATCAAAACGAAAACGAAAAAAAAAAGAAAGTCCAATTAATAGGAAAGTGTCGAAACTTTTGATTTGCCTTTTCTCACTTTTGACTGCTTACGTTTGATTGACATCAATCAACTGGCTGGACTTTAAGTTTAATGACGAACGAACGGAAACAAGCATTTCTGACAAAAAGGATTTGCTTCCATCCAAAAACGAATTTCAGCTTTGGAGGAATTGAAGGAAGGGTTAAAAGAATGTTGGGCAAACGCGCATAATTTATGCAAATTAAATGTCATATTTCTGCAGCGCAGATACACGCACACACACACACACAAACACACACACATACACACACACACACATACTCATACTTATCTGTCTTGACTCTGGCGCCGCCGTCGTCGTCGCTGCAGATCCGCCGACTGCACCTCATTTTTCAGCGAAGCGGACAGCTCAAGCAACTGGTATTGGTGTGCGTGTGTGTGTGTGTGCGTGTGAGTGTGTGAGTGTGTGTGTGTGTGTGAGCGAGAACTCAAGAAGCTTTCCTCATGCCTGTGAGCAGCAGTGTTGCCGATTTAGCCTTTTTCTGTCCGTTTAAAACTACTACAGCCGGAATTACCACAAATATCTCATATCCAGGAATACATGCTGTTTAAAAATTCCAAACTTAATAAAAATTGTGCATATTTGAGCACAAACCAGTAAAAACGCTGAAGTCGAGTTCCAGACTATGAGATTCTAGAGAAGCTGTTTAGATATATATAAATGTTATCTATGAATTTTAAATTCTAACTGTATAAAAAATATTGCATACTTTTAGGCACTTGTGTTGTTTAGAATGTCACCACCAATAACTGCGCTCTATTTTCTTTTTAAACTGTAAGTGTTGTGGCTTTTTTAGATTTTTGGAAGCGGAAGGCTGCGTGGCAAAATTTTTAAAACACTGTGAGGTCCGTCGAGACACGATTACACGCCTCTCCACCAAACTTAAAGATTTAACACTGTACATTTGAGAATATTTTATTGAATTGTGAGGGCGAAAAGGGACATGGCCAAAATTTGAAATAAACTTGATTTGCTAAAAGTCTGCGTGCCAAATTTAGTTGCATTAACTTTGGTAGTCTCCGGCTGTTGATGCTGAGAAAAAATGTAACTACTTTATGGAAACGGAGATGCCTACTTCTTCTTGTAACAATTATTGCAACAAGTAAAATAAGCTCCTCATGACCTAAAAATGCTATATCAACAATAAAAAAATAGCGAGAGAAAGCTAAATAAAAATGTTCATAAATCAAAACAAAAAGCTATTAAAGTTTTTAGCTTGTTTTTATACCAATTGAACATATAATGACTTTGTGCAAATGATTGTAATAGTTATAAGGTCCAGTAGTATGTTATTTTCTGGATCAGTTTCAAAAGACAATCAGTTTCAATAGAAATTTTTGATTTGGAGAGAGCTCTCTCTCATTTTGAATTCATTACCCCTCTTTGTGTATTTTAAAGTAAGGTTTCAACGGTTTTTAGTATGACATAAAACATAGTAAAACTAACGCCAGTCGCTGTATTTCAATTTGCAACGCGTTTGACATTCGTTAAGAGGATAGATCTAGCGGAAAAATAGCTAAACTGACCACACTGACAAGCATGCTCCAACAACTTGAGCCATTCACCCGCACGTTCGCCCGCTCACCCGCTAAACTACTTAGTTCACCCGTTCAGCCGTTTTACCCGTTTACCCGTTTTACCCGTTCACTCGTCCGCTGCATATGCAAAAGGTTAAAAACTTTGCCCGAAATGCAGTTGGCAGAGACGTCGCTGCGCTGTCTGCTCTCTGGGCAGGGCCAACATCTTTTGGCAGCTTCTGTTGCGGCAACAACTGGCAGCATGATAAAGCCAAAGGCAACGGCAAGACGAGCACAGAGCTTTCATAGAGCTGTCAGTCCGTTAGTTTTGCTGCCACAAGATCTCACTCAGTCTGTTGCTCTCCCTCACACGTTATCTCTCTCGTTCCTTCTCTCTCTCTCTATGCATGTGTGGCGACTGAATTTGGTTTGATGAATTGCTTGCCTGCCAGTAAACGACACACACACACACACACGCAGACACTTTTTAATGAAATAAAAACTTGTTGGCAAAGTGAATTTTACTGTTTCGTCGACAAGACGCCCGATGACAACACAACTTGCAACTAACATACAAGCTCACACTCTTCCCAGCCCTCCCCTCTCCCTTCCCCCGGGCAACCATGCCACAGCTGTTTGTGTTATGCCAGTCGGCAACAACAACAACAACAACAACAACAACAACAGCAGCAGCAGCAACAACAAAACCGCCGAAAGCTGCCACTGATGATGATAATAAGACGTTGACAACCGCAGCAACAACATCAAAACATGCGAGTTTTGTGGAATCTTTACGGGACACGCACATTGACACAAGTGTTTCAAATTACAAGCCAAAAGCAACAACAGCAGCGATTGCAGCTTCCAGCCCATGCCTAAAAGTATGCAACACTTTTTTTTTTGGTATCTACTGCTCCTCCTAGTGCTGCTCCACATGCTGCTACTCCTGATGCTGCACCTCACACTACCACTCGTTCTGCCAGTGTTGCTTGCCGCTGCCACTTTGCGCGTCTTTTGTTATCTTTGTTGTTTGGCAAATACTACAAAGCACATGCATATGTACATATAGTACAATATGTGAATAGGTTTGCATATGAGCACATTTGTACTATGTGAGTGCACAATACTACACATGTATTCACTCATACTTATGATTGTGCCTAGGCGGTTGCTTAAGTTGTTCCGGTTTGTAATGAAGT
Source organism: Drosophila histrio (assembly GCA_958299025.2). Classification (NCBI taxonomy): domain Eukaryota; kingdom Metazoa; phylum Arthropoda; class Insecta; order Diptera; family Drosophilidae; genus Drosophila; species Drosophila histrio. The sequence continues at coordinate 30,405,433 of OY282582.1, forward strand.
TTGTGCTGAGTACTTTTTGCCATTTATACGCCCAGTCTGTGTGTGTGTGTGAGAGGGTGTGAGGGTGAGTGAGTGTGCGTGTGCCAGTGTTGTGTGCTGTAAGAAAAGGCCGCTTAATTGCTCTATTTGGTACTTTTAAATTGTATTTTAATTTCGAATTTCCTTGTCACACACTGAAAGAAAAAAGTCGTAATTATGTTAAATTTCAATCACCCCCACATAGAAATTTGCGATACTTCAATTTCAAAGTTATTATAAGTAGGAATTGCTGGAAATAAGCAGACAACTTCTTAAAGCATGCATAAATAATCTTTATATAAGCAGAAATGATCTTTCATCAAGTAAAACTCTATGTAGAAAATAGCACAATAATTCTTGCTATAAGTTCGAAACGGTATTTTACGGTGAGTTCGCACATAACAAGTTCGTAACAGCTTAAATCAAGTTTTAGTATTCTGTTCTTATTTAAAAATTTGTTCGTAAAGGACTCGGATCAAGTTTGATCAGTACTTAAATCAAGAATAAACGGCTTGTTCTAAGTACATTTTGAACTCACTGTTAAGCTTGAAATGTGCAAACACTTTAATGTTTAGGACTCAAGAAGTCGTACTTAAAATAAGTAATTAAGTAAGAAATGAGGTTTGAAATGTGGTTATAAGTACGAACTACTAGATTTTTCGCTCAGTGCACACACACACACACACACATAGACTGACATTTATGCCTTGTCTTGTCTTCAACTTTGTGTCTTTCTTTTTTGAGTGTTCTTTTTTCTTGCTCTTGTTGCTGCTTTTTTTTTCTTTTGTTAAATTACTGCGGTTTATTGTTTTATGCGCTCACAAACTTGTATCTATTTAAATTTTGGTGTGTGGCAACATGTTTATTTTATAACCTTAAGGCAACAGTAGCAACAACAACAGCAGCAGCAGCAGCAGTCGACTAAGAAGGGATGGGGGCTTTATGTGTGGTAGGGGGTAGATGCCGGGGGGAGGTAGCCAACAAGCGGCATGCGGCAAGCATCATGTTTGGCGGAAGTTTAATTGAATGCGTCACTTGCTGCCGCTCACTGTTGAATTTGTTGAGTGTTGTGTGTGTGTGTGTGTGTGTGTGTGTGTGTGTGTGTGTGTGTGTGTGGTTGTGTATTGTGTGTGTGTGTGTGTGTGTGTTGTGTGTCCGCTTGTTATGTTCAGCCAGTTAGCCGCATAACATTTGCCGCACACTTACAGAGTTCGCTTAAAACAAATGGCAATCAACTTGAATTGTAACACACACACACACACTCACACACTTACACACTCACACACTCGCACAACAAATACACACAAAGAGAATCAGAAACCGTCGGCTGGCATTTTACATATTTGTTTGTGAAATTTACTCAAGTTTTTTGATTTAATAATAAAATGTACTCACTGTGTGTGTCGCCTTGAAAGTTTTGCGCTCAACAGGGGAGGGGGGAAGAAAAGAAGTGAGGAAGGCAGCAGGAACTGGGGCAGGGGGAACTTGCTGCCAGTTGCACAGCAGAGCTGTAATCTTATCGTCAGCTTGCTTGCCACAACGTGCAGACTATAAAAATTAAATAAAGACATATAAAATTACAAGCAGCTCAACAAAATCTCAACACAAATTCAAATTCAAATTCAATTACAGCTGCTTCTTCAAGTTGATTTTGTGGCAATTTTGTTGCAACTGCAAACACCGAGACACGTTTAATTGTCCAGGTATGCAACTGTCTTTCTCTGTTCACACAAATGTGTGTGTGTGTGTGTGTGTGTGTGTGTGTGTGTGTGTGTATTGCCACTTGACACTTCAGACAGAGCAATGTCAGTTATGGCCGTTGTGAATGTCAAGTTATTTTATTTTCAGCGATTTTCTGTTAGGACTTTGTCTCAATAGAATTTAATTTAATTTCAATTTCATTTCACATAAATGATTTGGCTAAAATATTTTGCGTTTTCTCGCATTGAGTGCAACACATGTTCTCTCTCTCTCTCTCTCTATCTGTGTGTGTGTGTGTGTGCTTGTGTTTGTTTACTTACTTATTTACATCTTGCTGCATTTTAATTAAGAACTTCATTGTTTTTGGCTATAATAATAAACAGCAGACAAGACAGAGACAAACAGACAGACAGAGAGAGAGAGAGAGGGAGCAATTTAATTGTGTTCCCAATTTTACATTCAGCGCAATTCCTCCGCAAATATCCATAGCATAACTTTAGGTGCAGTCAAAGCCAATAACGTTTCAAATTCTGCCTAAAAGCATGCTTCATCTATTTCTCGCAGAAGTAAGAGAGTTTAGTAAACAAATGAATTGTGAATTGTATGTTGCATATTATATATTTAAACTAACAATTCAATTCGATCGTAATCAATTTGTAAAAATTATTAATGATATGCAATATGCAAAAAAAAAAATTAAATTAAAGAAAATATTTAACGAGGTTGTTCAGAAAAATGTTAAACGGTTTGTGCACAATAAAAATCGTCTAATGCTTCAATATTTTTTTTTTGTCTATTAAGCGAATACCTGTTCACTAACTTAGTACAGACATGCATACTAAATTTAAGTATAAGAAATTATATATAGGAATATATAAATATATATATACATATATTGATAACTGTAAGGAGTTGCCAAACAATAATATTATGTGCCATTATTAGCAAACATAAAACGAACAGCAAATTGAATTAAATTCGGCAATGCCGAATTCTACATACTCTTGCATCTGGACATTTTACTGTACTAACAAAAATAGTTCAAAAAGAAGTTGTAGACAAAAGTTGTAAGGAACTAAAGAATACTATTTAGTATATTTGAATATATTCGGACTGCAAACACCCAACAATATTACATATAATAGATTTATGAACTATTAGAATACTTTTTTGATGAAGTACAGGCTTTGAAAGTCTTCTGAGTCAAATCTATTAGTTGCAGGGCATTCAGTAAACTTAATTGTTTAAAGTATTCGACTTGCTAACTCCCTGTACTCCAATCGTGCTGACAACAGATCCTCGAATTACTTTTCTGTCTCTTTCGAACCATTTATGTTTCTATCTAAATAATTTAAAATGTTTCATTATAATTCCAATTTTGTAGCACAGATTTCATTGCTTTCTCCCTCTATCTTTTTCTCCATCTCTTTTGATCGTCCTATGCAAGTGTATTGTACAGTTCATAAATACTATATAGTAGTATTATTATAAACAAATTGAAACTAATAATACTCGTTTATAATCGAAGCTGCAGAAATGGAAACTAAAAGGTATACATAATGTATGTATGTATCTAGTTAAATTGATAACAGTATCTAGTTATAGATGCAGAAACCTATCTATAGATGTGTAGGCTATAAGTATACTATAATGTATGTAAAATCAAATGATTTCAATGTTAAGAGTCGAATTATTGAGAAATGTTAAATAAATATATGAACTTAAAAACCAAAACATACAGAGAAAGCTATAGAAAGAAGTGCTTCAAGTACTATAAAGAAAAGTATGTAAACTCAATGCAGAATTCCCATATATAAATAAAGTAGGCCAACTGAATGCGATGTGCCAAGGATCGCCATGAAGGGAGAAACTGATAAAGGGGCGTGTTTTAATGGTCATCCCGCTTAATCAAAATTTAATTTGTATATAGGCAATCAACAAAGAAAAATGTTCGACAAATTATAATAAATAAAATATTAATAATTGTAATGCAACATATTTATTAAAAATATTTATATATGTACATAAAAGGGCGTATTCAATTGAATTACTATATATATTTAAATACTTATATAAGCAAATGTATTTGGCAATAACAGTTTGATTACTGAATGCATTGCGAGCATTTAAAAACAATTCAGAGTTCATCAAATATAAACAAAAACAAAAAACAAAAATCATACGAAATATAAATGGAATACATACATACATATACGAAATACACACACACACACACACACACACACACACACACACATGCATACAGTTAGCGTAATACGAAATACAAAGAACAAAGAATATAATATACATGTATTAAATCAAATATATCTTATATATATATACATACTTACATAGTTATATACGAGCATATATACAGACATATACTATAATAATAAAAATACGACAGACAAACAAAAACAACATCAACAACAACAAGAACAACAAAGGCGCATAAGAAATTCTACAAATAAAGGACAAATATATTTATTACATTTAATTGCATTAATTATTTCAAAGGCATCAGAGCTCAAATGATTGATAATCCGGCCTTCTGTGCCGTTCTTCATAAACAACGATGGCACATTTAACGATTAACATTCTAACGATTAAAATAAATATTAACTGCTTAAAACTTCCACTCGAGGGCGTGAAATTGTTGTAATACTATCTATGTGTTAACTTACTATTTACAACATCGACAACCAACAACTTTTTACACGGTGAGGCAAAAGTAATCACCCTATTGGATAACGCTAAAACTGGCATTAATTTAAACTGTTTTTTTTTGCTTTGCAAGCCTTTAGTTGCTCAAGTCGCTTAATATCTATAAGACTTGAGGATATATATTTATTTAAGTGTAGGGCACAAAAAGGGAAACCCCACTTCGGTTCGGTTGGTAAGTAAATATGCAAAAGTTAATCTTTGAATTTAGTGAGTAACAGAAAAATGAAATAAAATAAAAGGAATCCAAAAATATCACAAATCTGTGCATAGACTGTCAACGGGCAAATGCAACTCTGTGTGGACAAGGACAAGAGGGGGGCGTTGGGCGGGAAGCAAGAACCGTTAGTCCGTTAGTCCAAGCAGCTGCGCAAATTTAACTCTCAAACACAACAGGATGTCCGTTTCTGAGCAAAGCGGAAACTGTTCTGAAAATAACACAGCAAATAACTTCTGCAACCGCATTCAGCACACTTGTCTGCTCACACACACACTCACAATAACACACACACACTCACAATAACACACACTCTCTCACACACACACACACAGAGTGCACTTAAAGCACACGCACACTCAAAGCTATGGAGACGCAATCACAGTTACAGCTATCGTTGGCTGCCAAATAGAGATCAAACTTATACTTAGCTAAAGTTATAAATATTTACACATAAAGAAAAAAGGTGTAACTTTGAGGCAAAATTAAAGTATATATTTAGAATTTTAGTTTAGTCTATTTAGAATTTCATTTTATGCAGATTTGACGTTAAATCAATTGCTCAAAATAGTATAGCATACTATTGCGGGCAGTTGGTTAAGTTTTGCATTTTGAGGGTATTATAACGTTGTGACAAAGCATTAAAAGGTAAGTATGCAGAAGGTAAGTATGCAGGTCAGACCTTATACAGTATAAAGACTCGAAGTCAGATTGGCAAGCTGAAATAATAGAATAATCTGCATAGAAACCCGCATACCTTTAAAAATAACAGAATAATCTGCATAGAAACAATCAGATTATTCTGTTATTTTTTTAAAGCTATGCGGGTTGAACTTGATAATGATTGATACTTACACATTCTTTCTTTTTTCTTGCCAACTCCTAAATCGAAAGAATCCGAATTGAAGCAAGGAAAGGAAATTCAGTTGTTGCATGAGAAATTTTTTTGTTTTTGCAAAACATTTTCATTGAACTTACTCGATTGAAGATTTCTGAGTTTAGTATTCAAGTTTTTATATTAGATTTGGTGTCTTTAATTAATTTAAAAAAAAAAAACATTTCAATATATTAAAATCAGCTAGATCTAGCAATAAATACAAGTAAACAATGAAACAAGTAGATATTTAAAAGAAGTCTATGTATCCACTATGAATTTTGTGTTGATACGTAGTGTTGAAAAACGTCTTAAAGCTTTTATTAAATACCTTTACATCGTACTATATAGAATCTGTTGTGCACTTGAGAATTCCACCCACATTCTTCTCACAGAATCTTAACCATAATTATGCAGAATTTTAAGGCCAACAAAAAAAGACAATAATGTAGAAAGTTAGACTAACTCAATAATCATATTTTAAAGACATTTAGCTATGAGATATACGTATATAGAACAGATATACCTACTTGCTTACATTAGCATAGAGTATGTCTGTCTGTCTGTCTGTCCGTCTGTCTGTCTGTCTGTCTGTTGAAATCAACGCACTTAGTTTCACTTTCAATCAGAACCAGAGAGAAGCCGCGTGACCCTTGACAGCCGTTACCGTTACCGTTACAGTTAGCCGTGCAATGGGCCATGGACAACAGCATCTGCCAATACAAAATTATGCGGCATGCCCCTTCCCAGCCTTGCCACACTGCTGTGTGCCCGTGGGGCATTAAGCAGCAAAGGGTTGAAGTTGCCTGTCTGTCTGTCTGCCTGCCTGCCTTTCAAAAATTGACTTTTAATGAAAACAATTGAAAATTCGGTGAGGCAGCCTAAGAGGCAAGACGTAGTCCTGCCACCGCCTGAGTGCCACGCTGCCCCGTTGCCCCGTTGCCCCGTTGCCCCACTGCCCTTCCGCAGTTGAACTGTTCAACTGCTCAACTGCTCAACTGGCTGCGGTTATTAATTTCAATTAAAGCATTTAACCGGCAAGCACAAACAGCCCCGGCAATATCATTTTTATTTGGGGCTTCTGTTTACACAACCGCCAAGAAAGCAGCGCATAATTTTCCAGCAATCATCCCCGCCGTGGTCGCCCCCAACCTACCTGCTACACGCTCAATTGCTTGCCCCAGTGCCACATGAATTAAGGCGTGAAATATTCGCGCCAAACTTTTGTATTTGTATCTCAACTTAAAGTAGTCATAGCTTTTGCCAGCATATTTAGCTTTAATAATTTAATTAGATAAAGATAGCTAGAAGGAGACAAATAGAGAGAGAGAGAGAGAAAGATAAAGCGGACAACTTGATCTAATTAATTAAATCAGCTTCAGCTTTTGCTATTCCCTGAATACCACAAACTTTACAAAACAGCAACGATTTCTGCCTCTCTATCTATCTTTCTTTCTCGCTCTGATGATGATGTCATAAATTATGATATTTAAAATAAAATCGAAAAAAGTGCAGAGCAAAAAGAATGAGAGAGGCAAATAAAGAAAAAACAACAATAATGACTGCAATTTGTTGTTAGATTTGCTGTCTGCAATGCAAATGCATACAAAATATGCTGCACATTCGAGCCTGGCAAACGCTATTTAAGGCCAAGTGCGCCAAGTGCGCCAAGTGCGGCAAGTGCGGCACGGGGGCAAGCTGACTGCGAGACTCGACTGCAATGGCAACAGGACTAAGGATATTTATGCGACTCGACCCGTTGGCTGGCAATTTTATCGGGCAGCCGTTAACTTCTTAAACGAGTATTTCAATTTCGTTTGCTTTGCCTTTCCCTCTGTTTGTTATACTACTCTATAGTTTACAACAACATTGAAGGGCATGTTCCTTTTGACAAAATTTTGGCTAAATAAACAAAATTAAAAATAATATATATATATATATAATATATTCCATTTATTTGTTCAAACTCATCAACATATATCCCAATTATTCAATATATTTTCTATTATTTATAAAATATATAAAATAGACTGCAAATAAAGTTTCGAAGAAAATGTCCCTATAAATATATTTAAAAATAGATAGAAAATAGAGATAGTGATTTTAATATTAATTATTACCTATACTATAAACTAGAAAGCAAAAGATTTTAAAAATCTTTACTTTCTTAATCAAAGACTTACATACAAAAAATTAATTATCAAGTATCTTGTTTATATATTTTTCCAAACACAAGTAGTTAAATTTAATTGGATAATTATATACATTTTTAAGTATCCTCCTGTTTTGTTGAATTTTTAAATATAGCTTAAAGAGTAGTACAAATTATGAATTAAAAAAAAAAAACTAAGACAATTGGTCGTTTCAGTTATTTATTTTTTTCATCTAGTTTTTAAATCTCCCTAAGTACATATTTATTGATATGTATATATATTATATTATTTTGTCAATATGTCAGCTATAACAAAGAGAAGAAGTAATTTTGCTCGAATATTAGATACCCTGCACTTAGCCCTAAATTCGCCTTTCAATTGCTTACAAACACATACTACATAGATACTTATCCAAGTGTATTAAAACGGTAGATGACACTAGTGCTAACTATATTCCCCGTTTCACACTACATAACTTCTGTGTTTATTTATAGTTATAAGAATGTGATGATTTTGAGCGAATATAGAGTGATTGGTAAAGTATATACTATCAGAGCTCGCAAAATATGCTCAACCAAAATGTTCTGCGCGGTCTGCTAACTTAAATGACCGAAAAAATGAGACGGAATCGCTCACTGTTTGAACAGCAACCCATTTCGTCGTTTCGATCGTGTTCTCGCTCTCGGGTTTCGGGTTAAGCGTAAGACACGAATCGATCTCTTACTGACCGATCGATACGAACAGAACCGTTCGTTGCTCAGCTACTGAGAGTCAGTAAGTGAGCAAAGCAAGCAAAGAGTTCGCAAATAAGTTCTTTGTTTTTGTTGTTGTTGCGTTTGCCTTATGTTGTTGTCTACGATATTTCGTCACAGGCAAAGCATTAAGGAGTAAGAGAGAAGAGGATAGAGTGCTAATCTGTGTGCATATGCGTATGCACGAAGAGTCGCTGTAAATATTTAGCTATCCACACGCGCAACACACATACATGCTCAGAAGACCGTCAGCCGAGTCTTTACGAAGTAAAGGATGAACGAGTGAACACATGAGCCGAGCGAGCGAACAGAAGCGGTCGTCGATTGAGCGCAGATCAAGCCAAGAGAGAACGAAGTTTAAGAGTTCTTTCGGGACAGCATCGTATCGTGTGAGCGGACGAGTGGTTATTTTCTGACAACTAGCACGAGAGAGAACAATTATTGCGAGCTCTAGTATATCTCATTAAAAATATATATCATTGATAAACTTATGGTAGACAGGAACCTACCTACACAATTCCAAGTCTCAAAATTTTAGATATCTGCTCTCTGTGAGCTATGAGATCGACGCATTGATTTAGTACAAATAGACAAACGGTCAGCGGTTAATGGACTTGACTTTATATAACGGGTGATTACTAAAAATCTGAACTGAGTTTTAGTGCCTGTAATTTCAAAACTATTTGCAATACGATGTTAATATTACGCAATAAGATGACATATTGCATTATCTTTTTGTCATTTGAAGCAGAACATCATGCGATTAGCAGTAGGTGGCAAAATGACTTTAGAGCAGCAACACCTCCGAAAGCGCTCTGTAAGTTTTTATGAAAATAATATTACATTCGGAAAGAAGTTCACGGCAGACCATTTTATGGGGGGGAAGGTGTTCCGAAAAGCACTAAATATTCAATTCTAAGTTCAATGAGAGTTGAACGAAGGTGTTCCGAAAAGCACTAAATATTCAATTTTAAGTTCAAGGGGAGTTGAAGGAATGAAAGGTTCGGGAAGAAAGGTCGATATTATGAGGGAAAACACTATTAAATCCATAACGACTGTATTTAACAATAAAGATGGCACTAGCCAAAGAGAATCCGCAAGGAAATTAAGCTGCTGACAATTACAATTAAAAAACCCTAAAATCGCTTAATATTAAAGCTAAGAAGAAGCAAAAGTCACCAGATTATACTGATGAACAATTAAACGTCGAAAATTCTCAATGCCGTTGGATGTACAATAAGCCCAAAGAAAATTCGTTCATTTTGGATGTCGAGCATTTTGTGACTTTTGTGCCAAAAGAGAGGAAACACACAAAACTTGTCCCAATGTCGTCCAATGGAAATGTTCTTGGTAAACTGGAAAGTTTGATATATAAAAATAAATGGAAAGCCAAGAATGTTGAACAGTACCCTTAGAATTTGAAAATGTCGAAAAGAAATTGAAACTTATGGCGTACAACGAAAATCATTGATGAAGATTTCCTTATAACTCTTCTACTTTTCTAAAGACGTGTACATATTACGAATCAAATGAATAAATAAAATGTTGTAATACAATAAACACAGTCCAGATTTTTAATAATCACCCGTTATTTTTATATACTTTATATTACGATCAATACAAAGATTTACACAAAATATAAAATGATTTGATTATTTTAAAACCATTTATAAATATCTAAATAATTTTAATAATAATTATTATTATACTGGCAATGATAATAAATTGTACATTATTTGTTTAAAATAACACAAAAATATTCTTCTTTAGTATTACATGCTAGACTTCCCTCAACTTGCTTAACAGGGTATCGCTGAGTATGGCTTATGGCTCCATCCATTGTTTGTTGCCTCTTTGTGATGATTCGGCATAAGTTTGAAGTTGTGGCTGACCAAGTGAAGTTCCAACAACAGAACTCACTTGGCGACTACTTACACGTCAATTGAGAATTTAGAATAATAATAAAAGGGAAACACAAAGCATTTACATACCATATACTCGTAGAATGCCAATGATTTTCCAGTCGTTTTCTTTTACAAATTCCGAAATTCACACATCACACGCAGATTGGGAAAATAACAAAAAAAAAAAATAGTAGATTGCAGATTTGGTTGCTTGGCAATTCAGCTGGTTAACACTTAGCAACCAGTTGACAAGCACGTGGCAACCAACGGCAACCGAAGGCTTTATCAATATCAAATAAAAACAATTCAAAGTGCAACATCAACAATACCAAATAAAATAATAATACTAACCACAGCCGGGGAGGAGGACGTGCAAAAACTGCTGTTAATTATACAAAAATTTGTTAACTAAATTCAAGAAGAAATCATATATTTTATTTAAAAAACAACAACAACAACAACAACAACAAAATGGTAAGTTGCCAAGATCTGCAGCTAATAAGCAGGATCTTTAGCAAGCATAAGTAGCTTAAGAGGGCAGCTTCAGTGTTGCAGCTGTTGTTGCAATAAAGCTGGGCAGGGCAACGGCATCTTTCACATTGTCGTTTTGTGATAAGAGTGTGGCAGTGTGGCAACTAACTGGACGCCAGTCCCTTGCCACTTGCCTCTTGCTACTTGCCACTTGCCACTTGCCCTCTTGCAACTCTTTGGCGCTGCATTGGCATATTCAATTTTTCATGCCAAGCCAGGCTGTTGTGCAGCAGCAACACCAGCAACACCAGCAGCAGCAACAACATGCTACACGTACATACATATAGTTTATATATATATATATATATTTACATTTATAGGTATATGCTTATGTACATAATATACGTATGCTTGCCTCACTGTGTTGCCGCCTGCCTACTGTTGTTAAATTGCAAAAGAATTGTGCAGCGCGTAAAATCTCAACAGCAGCAGCAGCAGCAACAGCAGCAACAGCAACAACGACAGCAGCACCCCGTGTTGCTGTTGTCCATTTTCGACAATTTGTATATGCTGGCATACGCATACCTCTCTCCCTATATATATAAATACTTATATATGTATATAGATATATATACTATTATTATTTATGAAAATTTTACGCCTTTTGCCGAGACACATTGGTTGGCGAAGAGCCGAAGAGTCGAAGGGGCGTCGGGGTGAACGCAACGCGGTCGCAACGCGAGCGGCTTCGAAAATTTTTGAATAATTTGCAGTCATAAAATATGCAATAAGCCAACAGCTGTTGTGAAATTGTTTTGAAAGCCGCGCCATCACATTATTTAAAACGGCAACGGCATCGTTGTTGCCACTGCCACTGCCACTGCCACAGCCATCGTCGTCTCTGCTCTGTTTCTGTCTCTTGCCTCAGACAGAGGAACAGACTCCAACTCCGACTTCGACTCTGATTCTGGCTCTGACTCTGACTCTGACTGTCTTCTGGCCATGCAACGGGCCATGTTTGTGCCCATTTCGCGAATGCGTTGTGTTGTGAAAAACTGCTTCAACTCCAAATCGAATTAAGTCTTTGGCATGCAAGTAAATCCAGATATATTGTACATCTATTGTACATACTACATTCAATGTGCCCAGCCGGAGGACTGCATAATTATTATACTTTTCGACAAGCGCTGCAATTTTGCTTGATAATAAACCTCTATTTATAGATATTATATTATTGAATTTTTTACTTTTACAGCCGCCAAAGGGTAAAAAAGGGAAGAAGGGCAAAAAACTGCCAGGTGAGTTTTCTGAAAATTTATGAATGAAATTTTATGTGCTTAACTGATTGATTGGCTAACTGATTCACTGATTCACTGACTGACCGACTGACTGACTGACTGACTGACTCACTGACTGACTTACTATTTTACTGATTTACTAACTGATTGACTAACTGATTTACTGACATTTACTTAAATTTACTGACTAACCGAATGGCTTGTTGAATGACTCAAAGATTGACTAATTGAATGATTGATCGAGTGATTTCTTGACAGATTCATTGACTGTTTTATTTGATTGAGTGACAAACTGACTGAAAAACGATTGACTAACTGACTGACAAGTTGATTGATTGCTTGATTGACTGATTTTCTGACAAATTCTCTGTATGATTGCCTAACTAATTGATTAGCTGGCTGATTGATTGATTGACTGATATTCTGACAAATGCACTGTATGATTGACAGTATAATTGCATAACTAATTGACTATCTGGCTGATTGATTGATTGCTTGACTTACTGAATGGTTCAATGATTGAGTGACTGACTGACTTAATAATTTACTAATTATTTCTTTAAATGACTGACTAACTAATTGGTTGATTGACTGACTGTCTGACTAATTAACAGACAAACTGAGTAACTGACAACTGACGGACTCTCAATCTAACTGACTAACTGATTGAATGACTGATTTACTGACTGATTCACTGACCTACTGACTGATTGATTGGTCAATTTGTCTATTTGATTCTATGAATCATTTTGTATCTGCATAATATCAGTTGAAAACTTATTTTTGTATCGTCCACTCCAAACATAAATAAACACTCCCACAGCGATCTTAACATATTTAATTTTGAAAACATTTTATAGAAATTTCGATCAATGTGTAGCTCGAAAGTCAAAGTCAATTGTGTCAAATGTTTTGTTTTATATCTGCTAAGATAAAAACGATGGTAAAACAAATAAAAACGCGTCAATGCCAAGTTATTCCAGATAGAACATACAGCTAATTCTTATATATGCAGAATCTGAACATTTCGATAATATCACCATAAGTTGTCATAAAAATGATATCAACAGTAAATCCAGCCTAAAATATCATCTTCTCTCTCGAACGACTGAAGTTATGAAGTTGGAAATGTTAAAGAATAATTTAAATTACTTCGAGTGTTTCCCAGAATATAGCCTTACATATAGTAGCTTTAGATATTGTGACAGTTTAATTAGAAATTACTAAGAAGGCAGCCTACGTATACGTAATTTATGTGACTGGTAAATTGTTAGCGAGAGAGAGGAACAAACATATGTATAAAAGTTTGGAAGGAGGAAGACTTCACGTAATGCCCGATAGATAGGTCTGTCAGTTGGCTAGGAAAACAATTTGTCAAATAATGATAATCTGAGGCTTGGTCAGCAGCAGCAGCAGCAGCAAAAAGTGAAAGAGTGTGTGACAAGTGGCATCCCATGTTGTTGGGCCACATGCTCTCAATACAATTTAATTGTGCAACGAGCAGTCGCTTGGCACTGGGGCATGCTACACATTGCTGCAGGCTGGACAACAACAATACAAAAAAATGTCCACTTAATTTCCACGAGTGAACAAACCAGCTCGGCCTCTAACGCACATAATTGTTTCCTATGGCCGAAGAGAAGCAAAGAGGATGCCTGCATAGCGCTATAAAGGGGACCGGAGATAGTGGCAAGGGGCAAGTAGCATGGGGCAAGTAGCAAGCAGCTAGAGGGACAGCAGAAAGAGGAGTAGAAGAGCGGCAAGGCACGGTAGCAGCCGGCCAACGATGCCAATTACACAAACCAATTACAGCAAAGGCTGCACATATGCGGACACGAATGCAGTCCTAAAATACACAAACACACACACACACACACACACACAAACACACACACACACACACACAACACACACTCCCATAAAAGGGACATTTCTTATTAAATTTTCATAATAGTTTCGGAACCTTAAAGGCAACTCAAAAAATTGTATTTTGCAGTACTCATCGATGGCGTCGACACTTCCTCGATGACACGCGATCAGTTGGAGGCGTTTGCATTGCGCCTCAAAGCGGAAATGGATCGGGAGCGGGAGGAACGTAATTACTTTCAGTTGGAGCGCGACAAGATCCGCACCTTCTGGGAAATCACGCGACAGCAGCTGGGTAAGTCTACGTAACCAAAAAAAAAACAAATATAAATTAAATAAAATTAAATACTAATAATCCAAAATGAAAATTATACCAGCAATTGTGGTATGGTTAAAATTTGTTGCGTTACCCTAGCCAGATCAAGAACTTTGAAACCTTTGAAATAATTTGCTCCCTAAACACAATTTATGTATATCTGTATTGCAGATTGTTCTTGGCAAACAGTTTTATTTAACATCTTAAGGGCCGTTCTTTCAATGTCCATATAAAGTGATGCATACAATTATCCATTAATTAAAGTGATCCATAAGAAACTTCAATTTTTGAATCTAAACATAAATGTATCACTTTGGATTGTGAATGGCAAATATGTATGTATTAAAGGTGGCAACATTTTGTACAAAATAGCTAATTATTGGTGACGGGTGGGAACATCAATGTGATTTAACTGTAAATTTCAAATTTGTATCGAAATTAGTAAACTCACAAAACACATAAGTAAACAACAAGCCAAGCGGGTCTTTAAAGAAAAGAATTGTCATTATAATGGGATTTAAATATCGCTTGAAGTCGATTTTGCTTGCATCGAGAGTAGGTCGCTTGAGATAGTCTGGCAACACTGGACTACGGCTGTTGATTGTTTATGTTAAGCGCCACAGCGGCCGAATGGCAAATCAAATTGCTTCTTGAATAACTTTTGAGTTTAATGTCCGAATTTACTGAAATGAATTGTAGCACACATTGAGAGTAGGATACTTACCATGTGCGCCAAATCTCAAGTCTCTAGCTATAAAACTGCTCTTGTTATCAGCTTTTTCAAGTTATGGGCGAAGGGGGCGTGGCATCGCGATGAAATTTTCAGGACACATAAAGCCTAAACTTTGTATCATGTGTGAGAAAAATCTCAAGTCTCTAGCTTCAACATTGCTTATGCTATGGGGATTTTTCTAATTCTAAAACAAACGGTACTTGGTATCGAAAATTTAAAATAAACTAGATCTGCGTATGGTATTCAAGAACCTACATTCCAAATTTGAAGTCTCTAGCTCTTATAGTTGCTGAGATCCACGCGTTCATACAGACGGACAGACGGACAGACAGACGGAGAGGTGTCAATCGACTCGGCTATTGATACTGATTCAGAATATATATATGTACTTTATATGGTCGGAAATGCCTCCTTCTGCCTGTTACATACATTCACACAAATTCATTATACCCTTTTTTCCCCTTTTAAAGGGGACAGGGTATAAAAACAACTAACCAAATAGTACTCGAACTAATATTGAACTTGATTTTTGCATTAAAAATAATGCATGTAGATTTCGAAAGCCGGAATCTTTTAATGAAATCCATATCATTCAAATCTTCAAATAATTTTGGTCTGCTATGATAAACTCGTGTACTTTAAGACGAACTCATCTCTTCGTCGGAATCTGCAGCAACGGTTATCAAACGGTTTGCCAACTGTTGCCATCAGCTGTTTTTATTTATGTGCCATATAGTGCTTATATGTCAGATCAAGTACCCTTTAGCGCTTATGTGTCACATAGCGTTATTGAAATACCGAAATTGTCCCTCCTTGTATGTCGGTATATCCGAAGTATAAGGTTTATTGAGACATAAGTCAGTAATTTATTAATCAAAAACTGTATGTGGTAAATCAAATAATAACGGAAACATTTAAATAACTTTAATAATATATTTAATTAAAGTGAATTAATTCAGGGGACCATGAAATTCGTTCATTAAACGAGCAGAAATTTCTCCAATATTATTATTATATTATATTTTTTATATGTATTTACTAACAATCGTATGTAATAAATTTATTAAGTAGTCAATATACTATAAGGTATTTATGATTAAAAGTAAATATATCACTAGGTTAAGAACAACAAATATATATGTATAAATACAACTATATGATTCTATAGAGCAATGAATGCTAGTAAAGTAAAGAATATTTAGGAATATTATTTTGTTTATTGAGGTGTTAAGGAAATTAAATAAATATATTAAAACATTCATGATATTCTCAATAATATTCTCTAATTCTATCGAGGAATGAATGCAAGTGCCAATACATTTTTACTACAATTAAAATGTTATAAATGAGTATGTAATAAAATAAAATAATATAATAATTTTATATAATATTATTTTATTTTATTACATATTTATTTTATAAGTATAAGTATTGAATTTATTATATTTAGCTAAGGAAAAATATAAATAATAATTATTATTATTTCTTATCAACATATTGAAATTATAATTTCAGAAGGAACTATTTAAGATATGATATAAAATATATTTAAATATAGATAATTTTACTACAATAATTAAAAATAATTTTGTTTTAATCTGATATAGTTATAAATTGACCATATCTAAATAAGGATATGATTGTACTAGCTCTAGGAAATAAGACAATCAATTAAACAAATAGATTCACTAATTTCTTATCAATTTTCATAGAGGAGTCCAAATATGAGCTGCAGCAGAAGGATAAGGAAATTGAGGCGACACAGGATCTGGCTGACATTGATACGAAGCACATCATGCAACAGATGAAGCATCTGCAATTCGAGAATCACAGCAAGCTGGGCGAGGTGCGTGCCGAGGCAATGACACAGTTGAAGGTCGCCCAGGAGCACCATGTGTTGCAGGAGATGGAGCTGCAGAGTGATAAGCGGCAGCTGCGACGGATTGTTCGTGAACGCATGGAGATGAGCGACATGCAACATCGCCAGCTGGAGGCACACTTCAATCAACAGCTGCTGTGAGTATAAGTTACCAGTTGTGTCCCAAATCCCAAATTCTCCAACACTTTCTACCGCAGCGAGCAGCGTCTTCTGTTTGAGAGTGAGCGCAAGGATAACGATCGGCTGCACGAGGAGAAGATGAAGGAGCAGCGCTCAAAGCTGGAACTGTTCTTCAACTCACAAATGTTCGAGGTGGAGGAGCGTAAAAATCAGCAAATCAAGGATTTGCAGGATCATCACGATCTGGCCTTTAACGACATGAAGAACTACTATAACGATATTACCCTGAATAACTTGGCACTGATTGGCAGCATGAAGGAGCAGATTGAGCAGCTGCGTCGTCAGGCCGATCGCAGTGATCGCATTGCCGCCGAGGCCAGCGCCGAGACACGTCGCCTCAAGGAGCCGCTGGAGCAGGCCAAGACCCAGATGAAGGAGCTGCAGCGCAAGCTGGAGTTCTACGATCGCGACAAGTTGCAACTGAGTCGCCTCAAGAAGAGCAACACCGTGCTGGAGAAGAAGGTGAAGAGCCTGATGTGGGAATCCGAGACACTTTTGCTGCGGAACGATGCTCTCGTTGGGGAGCGAGCCACCCTCAAGGCTCGATTCAACGAGGTCATCGTTGAGCTGCAACAGAAGACGGGACTCAAGAATGTTCTGCTCGAGCGAAAGATTGCCGCTCTAATGCGCGAGGATGAAAAACGCAATATTGTGTTGCGTAAAACGATGGCCACTTGTGCTCCCGAATTTGCCAACAAACTGGAGAATGTGGAGAAAACAGTCAGCGATGTCGTTGATAACAAGAATCAAACCATTATCGATTTGCGCTACGAATTGGCCAAGGCCTGGAAGACTCACGATGATCTGCTCGAGACCTATGAGGGCAAGCTCAAACAATATGGCATTCCCACCGACGAACTTGGCTTCGATCCCATCCGTGGTCGGGCTAATCAACAGCTCTACATCTGCGGACCCGCTGGCATTGTGACCGAGAACAAGTGATAAGAGATAACGAGTTAACGATATTTTGTTTGAAGTTCATTTTGAGTTTATTCATCGTTATGTCATGTATAAGAAGTGTGTATACATACATATAAATACTTATGTATATCTGCATACACAGATATGTATATAATTAAAAAAAAAAAAGCCTATAAAAGGAAAAACAGATTTAAAAAGAGTTCAACTTCCAAACGAATAATACTATTTCAAATTCCTTACTCCATATTTCGAATGTTTGTTAATCAATTTCAACTGACGTCGTATGCTGAATATGTAGTAGTTATGTGGGTGACTGTAACGTATAAATATTGCTTCAATGCTGTTTTGGCATTAATTAATTAATATTAATTCTAAACGAAAACGTTTCATAACATTAGGCAGCTTACATAGTATATATGCTAAGTACTTGTAGTTATATATTGAAATTAGTATATTATATTTTTCTTTAACTATATAAGTATTTTAACAGAGTGAGATGTGGAACCAAAAGAAAAAAGAAGTGAAATAAATCAATTGTTAGGTGCAATTGTCTATGTTTTACTTCGTAGTATATGGGATTATGCCTGCAATTTTCATTTTAAAATTTTTCCTATATATCATGAATTAGTTAGTCGTCTTCTGTTTGTTGTGGTTTCGTTTTTTTCTCTTTTTTTTTTTGTGTTATTTCACTTATTTTTCAAATAGATATCACATAAAGTTTTGCTTGGTGTTGCTGCTACTGCGGATTTTATATAGGTTTAGTTTTTTTTTTTTTTTTTTGATTTCAAAACATTCTTTGAGCCTGTTTCCATTTCTTTTAGTTGATGAATTCGTGCTTTTGACGTTTATGTTAAATAACGAATGAAGTATTTGTTTAAGGTTTTTCAGCTACATAGGAGTATTTACAATACGGAATACATTATACTATGTAGTTAATACTATATGAATACATATGTGTGTGTGAGTGTGTAGATGTAGGTGTAGGTGTTTAACTGTTGCGCTTGTGCCAGTTTGTGAGAGAGATTCAGATAGTATATGTATGTCTTTGTGTTTAGTATTCAAATTTAGCATTCTGAGTCTAGGTACTTTTTGGTTACGTTCTTGCTTTACAATTATTTCATATATTTTTCGAAATGATTTGCATTTTTTGTCCAACTTATAATTAATTGAATCTTTGTTAGTTGCTCTTGAGTTTGCTCTAATTTATGTTTTCTTCTCGTATGTTTTTTTGTTTTTGTTTTTCATTTAAAATAAAGAATTCAAAGCGATCACAACGGTTTACTTCACAGACTCGTGTGGGACACTTTATCATAAACTGCCCCTAGAAATATTTTTAGTTTTATTATTCGTATTTCTTTTTTTCTAATGTTCTTTTTTTTCTATCTTCTTTTTGTTTGGAAAGTTTCGTCCAGTTTCCAAATTGTATATAAATTTAAATGTACTTAATAGAATGTTACTTAATTAATGTAGTCGAATTTGTTATGTTGTTGCTGTAATTATTGTTCGGTTTATGTTCAGGCGTTTTATAATCTTATTAGTATACGACTGTGTGTGTGTGTGTGGTGTGTGTGTGGTGTGTTTGAGTCCAGGAGTGTGGAGTGTGTGTGTGTATGGCACATTGGAGGAGTACTTAGCAGTATAAATTTGTGTCTTGTACGCAATTTTCTAATATTTCGCATGTTTTTTGTTTTCTTTTTTCTTTGTTAGTTTAAAGTTTTCCATTTTCTTGTTAAGATTTACACAAAATGTCACAGTATTTTGGGCAGTTTTCACTTGAATATGTTTCAACACAAAACCTAATGTTAATAATAATATTTTGATGTCGTTTAGCTTGTTTCATTCGTGTGGTAACTTATTGTTAGTTTGGACTATTTGTGTTTTTCTTCAATATAGTTTCATTTGAATATTTTCTTTTTTTGTTTTTTGTATCTAAATGCGTTGTTTTGCTTCTGTTTAGTTTACTTTCAGTACATTTTTCGACGAAATTCCTTGTATTACGTTTTTCATATTTGTTTTTGTTTTGTTTTACATGTTTAAGTTAAAATTAAAGATTGACTAACAATTTCTTTGTAAGGCAATTTGTTTATGTTGTTTTTTTTTTCGCTTTGCTCAGATTCACTTTGTATTGTTTTTAATCCAAATTTAATTTAGATTCAGTTCATTCGTTTTTTTAGTTTTTCGTTTGCGTTTTCGTTTTGAAAATGAAATTGCAAATAAATTCTTTAAATTACGACTAATACCAATTCAATTCAAATGCGTACAACTAGAGTATAGATCGTTTACGAAATCATTGTTTCATGTTGAATGAATTGTGATAAATACTTGAATATTTTCTTCTTCTTGTGTGGGTGTTTGTGTATGAGTGTGTGTGTGTGTGTGTGTGTGTGTATGTGTGTGTGGATGCCGCATTATGAATCTAGCTTATAGGCTATTTAAGGTATGCATAGAAATATGTATATAATTAAATAGCATCAATGGTGCTGAATGTGTGCAATAGGGCGCACGAGCACCAATCAATGTGTGTGTGTGTGTGTTGGTGTGTGTGTACAGAGCGAGATAGCGATAGATATATTGAAAGAGTAGATAGCATGATAGAGAAAGAGAGAGAGAGAGAGCTATATCGTTGTCGCTGTCATGTATGTTGTCATGAAAATAGAAGCTCGGTGGCAGGCAAAACACACCAAAAAGAAAAAACAGACCACGTCTGTTGAGCATGTTGAGTCAGCTTATGTTTTCTTTGGTAAGCCGGCTCCATCAACTGGTCGATGAAGTTGTCTAGCGCTGCAGTTGATGGCTTAAGTGAATTTGCCATTAGCAAAAGCATTTATTAGACGCGGCATCTGCTCGGAAATGCCACACAACTCCAATATATTTTCCTTACGCTCCTTTGAGTAGGTCATGGAGCCATGATTTTCGCGCAAGCTCATTATGATAAATCTGCAAGGGTATCACATGTCAATCGATGCTTATTATACAATGTAAACACTACACTAACTTGGCATTCGGATTACGTGTCTGGCGATACTCGTTGAGACGTCGAAAAAGTTCATCTGAATTATTTTTGGGATTGCCACGTGTGGCACACGGCACCAGCACTAAAAATAAATCATACGTATTGGTTGCATCATTCACAGCATTGTCGATAACGTCAGTCAGAGTCTGTTTGATTTTGACGATCTATGAAGCGTATTCAAGCATTAGGAATTGATAGAGTACAGTGATTAGACAGCAGCATAAAACATACCTGTTGGATTTCACAGCAAGATTTGGCTTCATCCACCGTCATGGTTGGAGTCCATGGCAAGGCTTTTAACTTGCCGCTCTTGTCATACCAAATATGCACTTTAACCTGCGATTCGGTCTTGTAGTAACCAAAGGCGAATGCAAGAACCGCATCCAGATATTTCACTGAGCGCCAGCGTCCATTTAGAAACTCTAAAAAGGTGATTCATAAGCAAGACAACTTCAGTAGAAGAGTTTACATACTGCCTATATAGCATTTCTCCAGATTAATGGTAATATGTAGACGCAAGCCCATTGCCTTGTTCAAGCCGAAGGAACGCTTGTAGAGATCACGCATGAAACATGGCTGGACAGCGGGAACAACGCCTCTTGATACCTGTGTGGAGTGTCTCGGTTTTAGTCTAGATATATGCATAAGATTTGCGATAGAAACTTACGACTCTCTTGCGCTTAATCTCACGAGCTTCCTGCATAAGCAGACGTATAGGCTGCACATTGGCAGCCCGCAGCTTGGACTCCTCAAAGAACAGGTCAATATAATTGCGTTGATCGTTGCGATGCAGCTTGAATACATTCAGAAATTTCTGCCAGGTCTCCAGCAGCTGGTCATATGTCATTTTGGGCAGCAGAGCGTTGACCAGCTGTGTATCAGTCATTAGGATGCGCGGCACGTATTGGTAGCCAAGTTTCAATTGCTGAATAATGGGTAATGCCATCTCTGGCTTCTGTGCAAGACGCACCTTGGCAATGCCCAGAATAAACTCTTTGTAGTCGACCAATGCATCAAGATGATCGGGCCACAATATCACCTCTTTGGCGGGCGTGAATATCAGACGCAGAGCGGACAGTATATCCATATCGAACTTCTCGCTTGTGTAGTGGCAATGAAACAGAAGATCACGATGCGTGCAATATTCGCAGTCACTCTGCGACCACATGTCCAACAGTCTCTCCAGTGGCTGCAGTTTGTACCAGTCAATGACGGCCTTACGAATGGTGCGACTAAATGGAGTTTTGCGTTTCTTTAAGCTCTGCACACGCTTCGCGAACTTGACAAAGATTAGCAGATCCTTGCCACTGGTCACCAGCAATGGGAAGTGTCCACGTGCCGATGTGCGTTCCTTTTCGTCAGTCGACGTCGACAGATAGACGGCCAGCACAAGCAGTGCTTCCTCGCGACGCGGCAACATCTCGGCATTTGCAGCAGCGAGCACATGGCTCAAACACTCGACCAACTCTCGCTGACCAATCTGAGTGCAGAGTTCAAGTAAAACGGGGAAATGACTCTCGACTATCAGGTCCAAGGTTGGGGGCGCAAAAACAGGTGCATCAAATGTGCCAATGTAGCAGAAACGTTGAAGTTTATCGGCAACCGATAGAAGAGCCTCTGTTTTTACTTCTTTTTCTACTGCCGCTGGCAATAAACAAATAAACAATAAATCAATGCAACAATAATAATATATATATATGTACATATATACATATAGTGTCTACATATACAAAACCAACAAAAACTTACTCTCATTCATTACAATCTCTGTGGCAACATTCAAATTCGTATCTATGTTTTCATTTAACTGAACTTCTGCTACTGATGTTGACAAACTCTCCACCTCCAACTCCATCTCCATCTCCGTCTCCATCTCCATCATGTTGTGGCCAGCGACAGAGTCACTGCCCTGTTCCGTGCTTGCTTCAGAATTGTACCTCAATTCGTTGTTGTATTAATATGCAACTTTTGCGCGTCTCCTGGCAATCACTTCAACAACACAGGCACAGGCACAGGCACAGGCAGTAGCATGTGCAATTTGCAATTTCGAAGATTTCAACTATAATTTGTATTTCAGTGAGAGATGTGAGCCCAGCCAGTAATCGATGGCGTCACAGTGGTTAGCCACTATCGATATGCTGTTCTTTTTACGATATATCGATTATGCGATATGCTCTGCGCATGCGCAAAGAAGAGAAACACGTGCTTGCCGCCATGTTTGAATTGTACATTTGAAAATGTACATTGATTTCACTTGAGAAATGCTACAAAAAAACTAAGTACAGTGCGTGCACAAATAAATTGCATTGCATATAAATACAATTAAATCATAGCCTCTTTATTTTGGTATATATATATATATATATATATATATATATATATATATATATATAAACTAACTGGTTCATTATAGAAAAGTCTAAAGTTGTTGCCCAACAAATTCTCAATGAAGGTAAATCTTTATAAATCTTTTATCAGGGATCAAAATGGGAAAATGGTCTGTATAAATGTGAAAATCTCAATTGTACTACTTTAAAATTTTCCTTTTTTATTATATAAATTTATTTTAATCTTTTATTTTTGAAATACATAAAGGAATTTATAAAAAAAAAGTCACAATTAAATTTGTATTTAAAAATCACAAAATAATTGTTTACCATGTTTTCTCTGCAGAACTCTCTCTCACCACTAAAAAGCGCTCCCTTTTCCTTTTCCTTTCAAGAAATCATTGATTTTTCCAATAATAATATTAAATATAACATATAACTAATACTCATCCCCTCACTTCCTAATTTTGTACTACACAGAGCGAAATATGCCGTACTAAAATCAAGTAGGAATGACCTCGAATTAAGTATTTCCCATTCTTAAAATCCATACTTGATACAAGTACGAATTACTGAAAATGAGTAAACAAATTCTTAGACCAAGTACACATATTCTTGATATAAGAGTAAACAATCTTGAAATAAGTAGAACTCCAGATTTACTAGATATGAGTATGAAAATTCTAGATATAAGTTCGGAACTCGGGCTCGAACGCTGAACAAGTTTGTGTCATCTTATATCAAGATTTATTAAACTTAAATCATTTTTGCGTTTTCTTGCTTAGAATTCCCAAATGGTTCTAGCTTGTCTGCTATAAGGAGCATTTCAATGGGCATCGAGAAGTTAGGACAGGAGGACAATTTTCTGTAGTCAGTCTTCGCCAACTTTCACACTGTCTGAAAGTCTTTAACACCCACGCTAATAATTTCGACAATTCTATTCTATTCTAAGCGTGTGGTATCATTTTAAGAACATTTTGCAAAATCAATCTATGTTTACACAATTCTGATTTAAGCCTAATGTAAGCAAAAATCCCTAATCATATTTGTATTTTGAGATACTTGTGTACTTAGTTACAGAATTTAAGTGACTCGGAATAAGTGTTAATTGTATTTAAATCAAGAATAAGTGTACTTAGTTCAAGTATGAACTTCCTTTTAAGTTTGAAAATACTGAATACTTAAAATTTCGGACTTAAGAAATCGTACTTGAATTAAGATTGAGATTCTTGACTTCAGTAATTTCATTCTTAGTGAGAAATCAAGTATGAAATGTGGCGTTTTAAGTACGAAATACTTGATTTTTTCGCTCTGTGTATTACTAATTTGATTATATTACTAACTTGTGTAGTCACTAATACTATTAGCTTGCTAACAATTTAGTTATACTCATTTGAACAAACACTAATTCCTATACTTACAAACACATTAATTGTACTAATACTTATTGATCTGATTGGGTTTTTCTGGGTTTTCCCCAATCCTTGCAACAAATGTTGGATCTTTTAAAGTCATAACTTTGAGTACCCCCAGACCTTTAATTTTTAATTTTTTCTTTTCAGTTTAATTTAAATAATATTACTTATTAATTTATAATTTTTTATTTCTGTATTGTGTATATTTTCTTGTCGACTGCTTTTAGTCGTACTAAATAAATAAATAAATAAATGTATTGTAAATGTAAAAATTACATTTTTATTATTAATACTGTGCATTATAAATATTTAAAAAAAAAAGTAATTAAAAAATAAAATAAAAATGTAATGTACGCATAAAAATATCTAAATATATTTAAAAAAAAAATTCACTAATACAAAATATATTTAAATACATTTTTGCATATGCATTCAATTTTAGACTGTAATTTTTTAAGTATTTTATAATTTATATTTAAAGCAAGAATTAATGTTTAAGGATTTACACAAATAAGTTTGATATTTAATTACTATTTTCTAATATTTATATTTAGATAAAAAAGTAAATTTGTTTATATTGCATTTAGTCAAAAATCAACAAATAACTTTTATTTAATCATCTATTTTTCAAAGTTATCAACCTTACGGTAGCTGAAAGTTAAATTTTCTGTAGGTCTGCTTTAATGTGTTTTGTGTATATATAACTATATATGTAGTAGATATATTTAGTAAGCTGTAACCATTATATTTAGTTGAATATACTTAATAATTAATATACTTAATCAAGACTGCAAGACTGCATTTAAGCACTTGTATTTGGTCCTCCTGGTACATGTCGGGATAATCATCATCTGAGCTTAAGAAGGCATCTCATTCCCGTTGATATTGCCTAAGAAAATCACAAATAAATTTTAGAATCCACCCGCTGGAATATTCGTGGATCGAATTACGAATAGGAATGTAAACCCCTTAAAGTATATAGACGAAAATCATGACGCTTTTTTGATTGAAAGATAAGAGTTTGTATTTTTATATAAGTTCTCAGAATTTGAGCGTGTTATTGCCGTTCTTGTTATAACCATTTCTGGGCTTTAGAATTATTAATATTAAATGTAGTTTAAAGTGAAGTGTAAACGATTTGCTTCGTCATTATTATAAAGCAAATATATGTAGATTTTTATAGCAACCGATTCATACGTATATAAAGTTGCTTATTTTAATTTAGTTTTTGTTTTTAATGCTTCATTTTTAAATATCATTTTTTGTTTTTTTTTTTTGGTTTCTTGTGTAATAAAGTAACAAAACAATGTTGTGATTACATCAGTTTACTTTGTTTATGTGTTTTTTCTTTCTTTTTTTTTGCATTTGTTGACATTATTTTAAATGATGTCCATTATTCTGAAAGTTGTCTGGCTTTGCCTTTAGCATGTCGAATGTCTGATGGACAGACCCGCCAAATTCACACTACATTCGGGTATTCATACTATTTACACACATGTGCATATAGTTAGTATAAAGATTTCGATCCATAGAGGATGCGATATTATTTTATTTTAGTTTCCTTTTTTGATTTTTATAATTATTATCGAAATGACTGTAAATGTGATTTGTTTTTTTTTTTTTTATTAATTTTTATTATTATTTAATGTAAGAGGCGTATGCAAATATTTATTGCTAGAATTATTATTGCCAGGTTCGATAAGAAAATAACTTTTTAAATATTCGTACTTATTAATGCGTTCCTTCAAATATTGGCGTTACTTTTTCTTATATAATTTTTTTTTTAAATTTTATTTCTCTTCTTCATTCAATATTATACATTAAATAATTGATGTATTCCTTCCACTGTTATACCTAATTTATTATTTATTGTTATGCTTGAATATTTTAACATTCCGTTGTGTAAAGTAAAATTTGTTGACTAGATTATTCACTAGCGGTCTTTTCTTTTCTTTTCTTTACTTTTATTAATTAATATTTTTATTCTGCCGCACATATTTGCTCATTTCTTAATACTTTTTGTTTCTATGCTTTGTTGTTTTTTTTTTGTTTTTAACATGCTACAATTGGCATTTTTATAAAGTTTTTCATTTGATTTCTATTATTCATTATAATTTACTAGCTACGGGTTAATAACAACTGACAAAAAATAACATTTACAATGCACTTGCTAATTATTTTGTGTTGATTTGTTTTAGTTTCTGTTGTTATTTATTGCTTTATTCATTTACTAATTAGTTGAACTTTCACCGACACTTACTATCGTTTGTTATTGCTTTCCATTGGCAACAATCCATATAAACATATAACGTACTTCATTGTCTATCCTATACCTTAGGACCCTGTACCCAAAGACTGAAGTTGTGAGGCGGTTGTGGGCAAAACATAGCTATATTATAAATGTATATGTACTATATACATAAGTAGTAGTTAGTTCAGCATCGAAAGTTAGTCAGAATCACACAAAGAATAAGAGTTGCAGTCAGTTGGATAAATTAACTAATAAAACAGTACGTAAAGTAGTCCCATGTGGAAATGCGGGTACAGGGTTTTTTTTCACTTTAAAATGTTAACTAACTTCTGTTAATCTGTTATACATAGTACAGCATGTGTCGACCAGTTTACAGTTCCACATTCGTTTTCAGCTTGGAATTTGAAGTAATTGGAAATTGATGTGAAAGCGAAATCTGGAACGGTCCGATTAGTTTAGTTTAGATTTTGCAGAAATAGACATATCAGGCTCCAAATTTGTATTATGTTTTTTTTTTTGTATTGATCGGCTTACGTTTACTTATATTGAGTCCATAAAGCTATTTCCGTCCATCCCATCGCCAGTCTAATTGCAATTATTATTATTTTCTCTTAACTTCTCTAAATTTTATTTCATAAAATTGTTGTTTGGTTTCATCTATTATATTGTTGTATATAATAGTAATAATAATAATAATAATAATAATAACAATAATAATAATATATTTGGTTGCACTACGTGATTTATTATTATTATAAATATTATTTATTTGTTTCATACTACGAAGTTTGAAGCTGCTGCTGCTGCTGATTGGATGAGCGAATTTGTTTGGGTACAGGGTATTAAATAGTCGAGAATTCTCGACTATGGCGAACGCACTTCCTAACTGTTGGCCGTTACTGAGGACGGATTAACTACAAAAAAATGCAAATTTTATTATAAATATTATAATATAATAAAAAAAAGTACCGTTATCTGTTGTTTGTTGAATTAATTTGAAATATGTAAATATGTATCATTATGTTGCATACAATTTACTAGTACAATTTGTGTTGCACATGTTGCATACATCTTATGTATGTTGCATTTATTACTACTACTATTGTAGGCACGATTTCTCAAGCACCAGTTAGCGTTAGGAAAAGAAAGAGATGGCGATAGTTCGAGAAAGAGAGAGCAAGGGAAGTAGAAAAGTCGAGCGTGAGCGAACGAGATAGTGAGAGACAGAGAGAGGGAGAGAGAGAGAGAGAGCGAGAGAATCAGGCAACAGCTCAATCGGAATTCAACTGAAAATTGAGGAAACCGGCCTGATTTAGCAATGAATTACTAATTGGTGTACACTGTTATACGTACTGTAATAACTTTGAAACTGTTATACATATGTATTTATTATAATTATCAATTATTTAATATGATTTTTAAGGCAAACGCAAACGCATTTTAATTGTGAATACATAAGTGTCAATTATGTTATGCACTTTCTTTCATTCTTACGCTCTTACTTTCTTTCTACATGATGTTATTGCTGTTCTTGTTCTTGCTCTTGTTCTTGTTCTTGTTCTTGTTCTTGCAAGTTGATAACTGGTCTAAAAATGTTAGAGCTCAGTTAAGCTTTCATCATGTACATACATACATACATACATATGTATGTATTTAATATGGTTTTTTTCATTGAAGAACTTTGCTAACTCGTTCAGTGTTGATTAAACTAAATGTTTTAACATTACAATTTATTATTTGTTATTATTATAATTAATTAGAATTATTATTCTTCTCTTTTTTGTTTTTGTTTTTGTTTTTTTTTTAATTTTTATTTAAATATATATGTATATATATTTATATGTATATTTTACTTTACGTGAAATCACAGTCCGTATGTGAAAAGACTTTATGTACTTGAATGATAAAACATATACATATATATGTACATACATATGTATGTACTATGTATATATATATGTATATATACGCATATGTATGCATGGATTTGTATATGTATTTGTAAATATGTGTTGTATACAAACAACCATACTAAATACTTAGCACAATTATGCATTTATCTATGTATGTATCCTACAAATGTATCTATCATTATATATGCATAAGTATCTCAAGGCTGACTGAAAAATCTGTTAACAAAATGTGTATTGAGCGATGTAAGTGTGTGTGTGTGTGTGTGTGTGTGTGTGTGTGTGTGTATTTATGTGTGTGAGGCAAGAGTTTATTTTTTTTATTTTTTTTGTTATCTTATTCTTCTTTTTTTTGCTTTTGCTTGTTGTTGCATATAAATTGCTGCATTTTATGTTTTAACAATTCAATTTCATATTAATATTGTTTATGCATGTATTTAAAATATATAAACTTTGTTATTCATTGTTGTTGTTGTTGTTGCTAATAAAAGGCATTTGTTTTTAATCTTGTTCTTTCTTAGAAAAAAAAAACGTTATTGATTTGCTTTTCATTTATTTTTTTTTTGTTAAGTTCAAATTGATTTTTAACTACATAATGTTGTATGTCCTATATAAGATTTGATTCAAATTGTTCATTGTTCATTAGCTAAAATTGTTTATTTGATGAATTTCGCTATCGCTGTTCGCCATCTAAGCTTAATATTAATTATATTTATTTATTATATTTAGCTAATTTAATAAAAAAAGCTTCGTTTTGTTTTCTTTTATTTGCTTTTTGTTAAGTTGATATGAGCATTCACATAAGGTTTATGTTTTCTTTTTCTTTTTTTTCGATTTCGATTTCGATTTCCTTCTTTTTTTTTTGTTGTTGTTAAATATTATTATTAATCGTGCTGTTGTGTGTGTGTGTGTGTAAGTGTATGTGTTTGGGTGTGTGTGTGTGTGTGTGTGTGTAATACACATAAAGCAAATAGCGAAAGCGCATTCTAAACAAGTTAAACAAAATTGTTGATAGCTCTGAATAGTTAGGATCTAATATTGTCATCAAAAATGGTAGGAGAGGCGGCAATGATAGCTAGGGCACGAGCGAGAATGAAAGGGACAGTGATAGTAGTAGACTAAAGACAGTTGCATTGGATAAGGTAAGCGGTTATAGAGAACGAGATGGTTATATGTATGTAAATACGTAGTTTGCAGCGTCTGTTGTGTTGGACGAAAGTGAGGTTAGGTGAGCTGAAATGATCTGTATTACACTAGGCATTTCGGATTATTATACGAGTATATCGTAGTATTGCGTACACACATACATGTACATACTAGTAAGTACTACTATGTATTTTAATTGCTTTAAAAAAAACATCTTACTCACTGCTGTGTGTGTGTGTGTGTGTTGGTATTATTATATTATTAAATGTGTTGTTGTTAGTTTCTAAAAATTTCATAAGCGCCATTTTGTGTCAGCTGATTTTGGAGTTGCCAGTTGCCAGTTGCCAGTTGCCTGTTGTCTAGAACGCCATGCTAGTACGTCGACCCCCCATGCAGCCACCGCCGCCGCCGC
This sequence comes from Drosophila histrio, assembly GCA_958299025.2. NCBI lineage: Eukaryota > Metazoa > Arthropoda > Insecta > Diptera > Drosophilidae > Drosophila > Drosophila histrio. The sequence continues at coordinate 30,435,911 of OY282582.1, forward strand.
CGCCACCGCCCATGCCCCGCATTGCACTGTGCGACACGCTGCGTCCCATGCGCGCCTCACTGCCACGCCTCTCGCGCGCCCGCCTCAACAGATCTGATGTGCTCGGACGCCTGCTGTTGCTGCCACTCGCCGTGGCGCCGCGTCGTCGACAGTTGACAATATCCGAGGTCGAGGAGCGTCGTATGCCACCCGCTGCGCAGTCATCGCCAGCCGCTGTGGTCGCGACAGCCCCACCGCCGCCGCCGCCGCCGCCGCCGCTGCCGCCTGTCCCCCCAACAGCCATGTAGGGCGAAAGAAGGTAGGGCGACAGCGAGGACGAGCCACGATTGATGGGCAACAGCAGTGTGCTCGAGTTGCGGCGCGGCGTGAACGGAGATGCCGTATAGTCCAGCAGTAGATTCATTGATTCTGGATCTGGATCCGCATCCGGATCCGTGTCGACACCCTCGACACACAAATGCGGCGGAATGCGTCGCTGAGTTGCAGCCGTGTTGTCCAACAGTGAAGAACGCGATTGCGACTGTGATGCGGATACGGATGCGGATGCCGATGCGGATTTATGACCAACCGAGGCAGCGCCACTTGCACGTATCCCACTGTACAAGGACTTGATGTGAAAGTCAAAGGACTTGAAGTTGAGCAAGGAGCGACGTTTGAGGACCTTTGTCTGGGAGTGCGATGGATTGTGGGCAGTGTCAAGGGCGGTGTTCGGTTCATCGCAGCTGGCGGTGACTGTGGCAATGTCGTTGTTGTTAAGCGTATCGAATTGCAACTGTATTGCACCACTGAGTGGTACAGTGGTATTTGTAGCAGTAGCTGTAGCTGCTGCTGCTGTTGTTGCTGTTATCATGGCTTGTTGTTGTTGTTGCTGCTGCTGTTGCTGCTGCTGTTGCTGCTGATGTTGCTGCTGCTGCTGCTGATGCTGCTGTACCTCATGCTTGCTTATTGTTGTTGTCATAGTATTGCTACTTAGGCTAGTTTTACTGCTAATCACTTTCAAAAATTTATTATCATTATCTAAGGACTCCTTTCGTCACTGAATAACACAGAAACCCTGCTTGGCAGCCTCCTTGGCATCCGCCTCCTCAATGAAAGCCTCCTCCTCGTGCTTCGGCGAGTCGGCACCGCAGGGTCCGCCCCCACTGAGGCTCAGCGGACCCTGCGGGCAGGCTGATTGTCACCGAAGCGCCAATGTGGATATCATTGGCGGACGCACCGGCTTATTCTCTAAAATGCGTTCCAATTCCAGCATCACGCTCGATGATAAACGCGGCAATAGCTGCAAATAGATCACAGATTCAAGATCAATAATCAAATATAAAATAATACAACACAAATGACAAATCAAGAAATATTAAATAAAAAGTCACAAATGACAGATTAATAATTAATAAAATGTATAATTATTAAATAACATATAAAAGATTAGAGAAAAATGAATATACAATTATAATAGATGATCGCGGACTAGAAAATAATCATTTTTAAGATATTACTTAGAGACAAATGCAATTTATAAAATCAAGATCAAGGATTAGAGACCAAGAAATATTCAATTATAGATTAGAGATCAATAAATACTAAGCAATAAATCACAGTATATAAATCAATAATTATTAAATAACATATCATAATCAGAGCTCGCAATAATCGGTCTCTCTCGTGCTTGTTGTCAGAACAAAACCTCTCGTCCGCTAAAACGATGCGATGCTGTCCCGAATGAACTCTCAAGCTTCGTTCTTTTTTGGCTTGCTCTTCGCACAACCGACGATCGTTTCTGTTTGCTCGCTCGGCTCATGTGTTCACTCGAGACGCTTTACTTCGTAAAAACTCGGCTCACGGTCTTCAGAGCATGTATGTGTGTTGCGCGTGTGGATAGCTAAACATTTACAGCGAGTCTTCATGCATACGCATATGCACACAGATGAGCACTCTATCCGCATCTCTCTTACTCCTTAATGCTTTGCCTGTGACGAAATATCGTAGACAACAACATAAGGCAAACGCAACAACAACAAAAACAAAGACCTTTTTTGCGAACTCTTTGCTTGCTTTGCTCACTTACTGACTCTCAGTAGCTGAGCAACGAACGGTTCTGTTCGTATCGATCGATCAGTGAGAGACCGATTCGTGTCTTACGCTCAACCCGAAACCCGAGAGCGAGAACACGAACGATACGAAGAAATGTGTTGCTGTTCAGACAGTGAGCGATTCCGTTTCATTTTTTCGGTCTTTTAAGTGAGCAGACCGCGCAAAACATTTTGGTGTTGCATTTTGCGAGCTCTGATATTAAATAATAATATATGTATGTGTATTACAGATAAGTGATCAATAAATTTAGCATCACGAAGCGTGCAAGAGGAAGGCGACTGCTACGATTGTTCCATCAGATCGAGTCATATAACAATCTAAATGTAGTTTTTAGGTACAATTAAGCTATACATTTTTCCGCATATAGTATGGAAAGCCAAACCTTTGTTTTTAATTTAGAGAAGTTTATACATAAAATTTATGTTGACGCTTGAATATGCTTTCGTCACTAGACTTTTATCTCGTGTATAGCTTTAATAATACATCACATATTGCAAATCTATAATGATTAAATAAAATATCTCAATTTATCTTTAAATATAAAAATAATAATGAATCTAGGATAAGAGATCAATACATATTTAATAAAATATCACAAATGAAAGAGATTAAACAATATTTAATAATAGATCTAATAACGCCATATATGTATGTATGTTACTAGACTGTGTTCCGAGCAGGTAAACAAATTTTCCACAACGTATCGATGTCATCATTAGATACATACATATTACTTATAATAACATATTTAAAAAGATTCTTGTTTATTATTATTTTCTATAATATTAAAATGTACTTTTTGGGAATAGTTTTTGCCTTCAATAAATATAGGCTAAATAAATGGTTAACAAACATTTCTCATAGAATACAAATAACAAAAAAGAACGATACAGTCGACAGGGAGATAATCATTAAGCCCTTTACTGTTGAAGTTATTCGCACCGAATATAATAAATATAAGAAACTAGAACTAGAACTAGAAGAGACAATGAATTTGATGGCAACCCTTGTTCATAACTCACCTGCAGCGATTGTAGACTCTGATGCAGTTGCTCCGCCGATGTGGCGCCCAGCAGAAGGCACTGAACGGGCTCATGCTTCAATGACCAGGCAATGGACAGCTGCGTGGGACTGCAGCCAAGTTTCTCGGCCAATGCGGCCAAATCACGCAATCGATCACAATGCCGCCGTCCCTCCTCAATACGATCCTTGCCCCAGCTGCCCTGTGGCGATAAAGCAGCCTGCAAAACAAGAAGCAAACACACAATTATTCAGTAATTAGCTCATCAAACTTTGTATGTATTCCCACATGTTGCAAGCTTACATTCCGATTAATCTCATCTTCGGTCCACGAGAAACTCTTCGTTTTGAACGATCCTTTGGGCAGAAATAGCTTGTCCCCATTCTGGGTATCACTCAATGCCATGGACAGTGGTCCCCAGGCCATCAGGCCAACCCCAATTTTGTTATACATCTCTGGCAAATAGAGTTCACACTTTTCCCGACAGAACATATGGTACTCGGATTGCTCAACGATCGGTGTAATGCAATTAAACTGTCGACAGTTCGTATATGCCTCCATGATCTCCACCTGAGACCATCTCGCGGTACCCCAATACATGGCCCAGCCTTGCTGGATGACATAGCTCATGGCGCGCACCACTTCTACAAGGAATTGGCAGTAAAAAGAAACAGAAAATTGGGTATATAGATATAAGTATCGGTATAATAGATTTTAATAAGCAATTTTTACTAAAAATAGACCGAATTTTTAATATATAACTAGATGTAGATCAGTGCTAAAAAACAATAGATTGTGGCTCAATTGCATAAATACCAGTGATCGGAAATACAAGTAATAAAAGTAAATTAAATAATACCGAAAATAAGTGTGAATGAATGGTTGAATGGTTAAATGGAGGACGAAAAATATTAAAGCTAGAGTCCTGAATTTTGGCACACAGGACGAGATTCATCGCGATCGGATAATAATCTCGGAAGTTATTCAAAAAAAACTTTAAATCCCATATAATGGTCAATTTTAAAACTGGAGCCTTGAATTTTGGCACATTGGACAAGCATCGGGGACCTAATGTATCCTGAAAATTTCATCGCGATCGGCTGATGAACTCAGAAGGTTTTTATTACTCAGTGTCGGCACATTGAAGTTTCAACGCGATATGGGGTACTATTAACGTTACTCTTATTTCCTTTTTAAAGAATAAGTAAAGGGTCTCTCATAGTCGACTTCGATTGTAGCCAGTCCGACTATTTTAGGAATTATAAACGTTACAAACGTTATATACAAATATTTAGGTCTAGGACTACCCACCTTCCATGGGACACATGGGATCCGCCTTATGGATGATAACAATATCGATGTAGTTCAACTGCAAACGCTGCAAACTTGCACGCACGCATTCGATGATGTGTTTGCGGGAGAGACCCCGTTCCTCAGATCTGCAGATAGGGAGATACATTGATCAATCGTTAGAGCTTTGAATATCTAGTCGAATAGTTTTGCAAAAAGCTCAACTCACTTGGTGCTCCAGTAGACCTTCGTTGTGATCACATACGTGGTGCGCTTCCAGCCGGTTCGCTGTAATATTTTGCCAATTTCCGTCTCAGAATGCGCCTCGGAGATGTCGAATAGATTGATGCCGCTGTCTATGGCCAATTTAAGTATGGCCTCGGCCTGATCATCACTGACGCCCGGCGAGAAGACCGGCCAGGTGCCCAGGCCCACGTTCGATATGCGCAGACCGCTCTTCCCGAGATTCTTGTACCGCAATCCCGGTGTCGGCGTCGAGCCGTGCCGCAACGGAAGCGCCGGATTGGAGCCGAGGCTTATCGAACGGCCTGCAGCGGTTGGCGGAGAGGGGGGCGCGGCAACAACAGTCCAACATATTGATATCAGTATGTCAGGGTTGGGTTGGATTTTTGGATTATTGTTTCGGTTAGCATGCAATCGGGAAATAATTATTCAGTTCTTTGTTAGAGATTTCCATGACCAAAACTTTGTTTTTTTTCGGTCACAAAAAACGTGCAATAACCAGCAAACAACAAAATCAAAATACGTAACAAAAGAGAACTACAGAAAAAATGAAAAAAAAATTAAAACTATATAGTATTATAATTGTCTAAATATTCAAGTATGAAATTAAAAAACAAGATCTAACTTGGGGGCGAAAAATAAATAAAAATGAGTAGATGAAAACTTCAATTGAAATTTGTTTGAAATCGCATGTAAACCTCAACTATTCTATAAGACTAATAATCTATATATTAAATACAGTTTGATAAGCGTTAATTATCTTTTAACTATGTATTTATTAAAACGCTGATATTTATACTATTTCGACACTTTCTCGCTTGGACTTATCGTATATTAAGACAAGCCTAAATAATACGAGTTATACAATCGGAAAACATAAAATTAAAGCTCCATTTATTTCCCTACAACTTTCAGTTATGTTATTGAAAATAAACTGAATATACATGCAGTTGGTCAATAAGACAGGCAGGAAAATGGTTAACCATTTAGGTTTTTTTTGATTTTCCAATTCGGGAGTTCCTGAGCGCTTTATGGAAAATTATTTGTTAAGCTTTACACTGCGTGAGTCGTGAGTCGTGCCGTGATCAGAGGACTGACTGGAATGGACGTGTATCTCTTGTCAGAGTTGAAGTGTGTGCGAGTATGAAGAGTACGAGTAAATATGTACGAGTTGTTTGATACGTCTTTGATGTATTTGTATGTACATATGTGATTATAGAAAAAAGTATATATATATATAAGATATATAGATAACAAGCCAAGCAATCGAAGAGTATCAACTAAAAGAACAAAAAATGATAAGGTTATATAATAGTGAGAAATTCGATACCGAAATCAAGATGACCGCCCGTACCACTGAACTCCTCCATGCAGTCGAGTGACGCTATCGGAGCCCGGCACCTGCAAATAAATAATCGATTTAGTATTGAATAATAAATATGCTAGAATATAATTGTAGTAATTATTATAAATGTATCACAGTATAATAACTATAATACCTTAAATCTGAAATCAAAGGCATTAAATAATATGAGGGCGATTCAAAATGTTTCCAGCCTGAAAATGAGAACTACCTTCAACGTTAACCAAACTTTGGTATTGTGTTAAGGCAGCTTTTAATGTATTTCCACCAAAATTTCACATTTATCAATATTATAGTTAACGTTAAACAATCGATTAACTAAGTCGATATCAATGCTTTTGTAAAATTGGGAAAAGTTTAATATCATGCGGTCATAAGATATTTGTTTTTGAAGGGCGATACGCCTACACAAATCAAAACCGAGATGTACATCGTCTATTGGAACTCTTTCCCATCATTTTCCCACTGTACGATTGCCGAATTAAAGTAAGAGTGTTAGCTGTGATCATCAAGATGTCTAGAGACCGCGCTTGTCATATTTTAAACAACTAATTGGGCATTAGATAGTTCTCAGCACGTTGGGCGCCGCGTTTGCTCACTTTTGCTCCCAAAAGCGCGTTCGAATAAACTGAAGCGAGTCTCTCTTGGCGATGTTTTCGCGTAATAATTCGGATTTTTGATGCCGATTCATAGCTGTAGATGACACATGAATACACCACTATACTCCAGAAACAAAATCTCAATCTATTACTTGTGGTCTTATTATTAGTATATATAAAAGTTTCCACTATCGATATACGTATATTATGTATCCCATACATACAATCATTTGAAAACATCAGTGTCAAAATAAGCAAATTGTCATAAATTTGACTTATATCTACACGACGGGAATTTTTAATATTCCGATCGAATGTTTTGTTTATGCCTGTAAAAAAATGCCACAAGGTCGGAATGTTTAGATCGCCAACATTTAATCTAAATGTTTAGACTCGATGCTATTCGCCGGATTTTTAATTATATGTAATGTTAAGAATGTTTTTTGTTATTGCAAAAACAATTTAATATAATTATTTAAGGGTTTATAATAGTTATTTTTACGACTAAAGACTCTAATATTAACATAACATCAAAACCAAGCTAAGCAAACAAACCGAACTGTAATTGCATATTAAATTTACACTTTTCCATTTGGACTTGGAAATCTAAAAATCAGACACACTCAAATTTGAACGAAGGTGAAATGAGTATGAGTATTAAAGCACATATCATAAAATTGCATGGGTATTTGGTCAATTTGTGTTGTACTATAAAAACTGAGTTTAATATCGATTTTGTGAATTCAAGAATTCATGAAATGCTCAGTATAAACGAAGTAATGAATTATACTTTCAATAACACTTTGTTATTTCATTTTAGAGATAATTTGCAACTATCGCCGTTTTATTTAGTCGCACATAAAATATCCTTCTGATCGATAACATACATATCAATCCCATTGTAACATTTGATTCTTCACGATGATATCATTCAAAATTTTCAAAAATATATATACTTAGTAATGATAAATTTGATTAGTCAAATATATATGTATGTAGATTCTAACCAGCACATAGATATTTCGTTCTATTCAACGATTCATTCTAACAAACTTCTATGTTTCATTTAGTAGAAAATCAAACTATCATAGAGATTGCTTATAGTATTTATATATATACATAGATCGTTAAATTTACTGATTCTACACAACGCATTAATCGCTAATAAATTTTAAGAAATTGATAACATATTGATTACAGTATTTATGGGAGACTCTTTAAGTTTCGATCGATTCATTCATTACTTAGCACAACAATCAGTCTACGCTGTCGATAACATATCGATAGCACTGTCCACAGCTCGCAATCGTTTTACCTGTAAATTGTCACCGGGTTGGAATCGTCGCTCGCATTATCCATGTTATTGTTGTTATCATTGGCATTCGCCGTTGCACCACCGCCCGCTCCAACCACATTTGTGGTCACTGTGGCGCCCATCACAAAATTCAAACCACCTGGCAACGCCAAAGTGCCATTATTTCTGCTTAGCATGGTCTCTGAGGCAGCAGCAGCGACAGTTGAGGCTGCTGCTGCTGCTGACGCGGTTGGCGTCTCTGTTGCATTGATGGGATAGTTTGCGGTTCCCGGCAGCAGAGTAGGCGGTTGCAATACCGTTATGCCAGTGGAATTCACATCGGGTGGCAAGCCCATAGACTCATGGCCGAGCAGCAACGGGGTGCTGGCATTGGGTGCATCAGCAATGCTTTGTTGCAGTTGCAATTGTTGCTGCTGCTGCTGCTGCTGCTGCTGCTGTTGTTGTTGTTGTGTGTAGTCATATGCTGTGGCAGCTGCACTCGCTGTGGCACTCGCTGTTGCAGTTGCAGTTGCAGCTGCTGGATTGGGAGTCGCATTGGCCTGGCTGCCATCGCTGTTTAGACTGCAAACCATGGACATCTTAAATCTTTTAGGCCGAACTCTGTACAGTTGTTGTCATTATTGATGCTGATTGGTTCATTGGTTCGTTGTGTTTCAATTTAATTTCATCGTTTTTTTTTTAAGTTTTTTTTTTTTTTTACACTACGTCACTAAAATTTGACTAATAATCACAATTTGAATGTTTTTCACAGCTAGATTCCAGCTAAAGCTGCTATTTTAAGGCAAGTCCAGTCAAAAATTTGTTGCTTTGGATACTAAATTTTGTAGATCAAGCATAAATCGATTAACACATACATAAATAGTTAGTCAAGTAATTGTTTTCACAAAATAAACCATTCACGTAGGTTTTTCTTTATTTTAAAAACAGACTTAGAAGCAAAAAAAACGAATGTTTTTCTTATATTTATAGTTAAGTTGAATGGATATTTTAATATATTTTTTTAACTTGTTTAAGAAAAAACAAAAATAAAACTAGACTAATTAGAATGCAAGAAAAAGTATTTTAAAAATAAAAATGTGACTATTTTTCTTTGTTGTCAAAACAATTTTCAGTGTATTTATCATTATTTATTTAGTATTTATTTTATTATTTAGTATTTAGTTTATTATTTGCAAAGTTTTTGTATATTCCAAGTGTTTTACACATTATTAAGTTGACTTTTTTGTTGAGTTTACTGCCACAAGTTTGCGCTGCCACATGCCGCATGCCGCATGCCACACGTTCCACGGCAGGCAGCAATCAATTCACAATTGTGTACGCAGTGCGACAATGCAAACACAAAAGGGACAACATTGATACTCGAAAAAATATATATACATATATATATATATAGCCTATAGATATCCTTTCCATATAAATACATACATAAATATGTGCATATCTTTCATTCCGTCCTTTGCCTCATTACTTAAGTTGAGAATTCTTGCAGGAAATGTTTCAGTGAATTACTTGAAAAACTATTTTAAACTATTTGTAACAATTTCATCAAAATAGTCTTAACAGAGGGTATATAATGGTTGGAATTGCATTAAACACACACACACACAAATTGTAATTGTAGAAAATGATTTAATAGACATGCCAACAGACATGTCATATCTTCAATCTAATACCTTCCACATGTCAAACTGGGAAATTTCCCTGTCGCTTTGACATGATAATTAGTGAAAATGATTTAATATTCCTTCCTTCTTTCTTTCTACACAGGGTATGTTGCAGTCGAATCAAGTTATGAATTCTGTGGGGAATTCCTATCCATTGTAGTTGTGGCTTTACAATAGAAAACAATGGGTTACTGTAAACAGCCGCAACAACCACATCCAGAAACAACAGAACTGCTGCTATAACAAAAGCTGGCTTAAAGTAATGGGGTCAAAGTTCATGACCCAATCCAACCCAAGCAACCCAAAACAGCAACAATACCGTAAGACGCCAGAGACGTGTGTCAAGTGAACAGTAAATGGGTGTATCAAACATTTGAATTACACACTCCAACAAACAAATCAAACTAATTAGATTAAGTAGTTAAAACATACACAAATATGTAAACTAACTACTACAGTACATACTACTACTACTACTATATAATGACTGCAACTAAAGTATTTTTTTTTTCTTTTTTTTGACTGCTTTTTCTGTAGAGAACGTGACCTGAAACCCAAGATTAGCACGGTGGGGTGCACAACAAAAAAGGGACTCAGGGTTAGCATATGCCACCTCACGTGGCACGATGGTCACGCAACACAAACAGAACCGAACCGAACCGAACCTAGAAAAACAGGCCCAAATGCAAATGATTGTGCCCGGTAAGCGCAAAACATTATATGACCCAGGCGCAGCATTGACTTTGGCTAAAATCCAATGACTACAAATTTTTTCTTTCATTCTTGTTGTTGCCAGGCCGCAGGGCCCGTGACTTCCGAGCATGACCTTCGACCGGCCAGGCCCAAACTCCAAAATGTGCTGGCACAACACGAACAACACGAACTCTGGCAAAACTAAGTACACAAATACTGAAATCTACTCAAACCAACTGCCAACCGTCTGATATTACCTACATTACTCGCTGTTTATCGATTTTGTAACACCAGCAACAGCAACAGCCACAGCAGCAACAGCAGCAGCAGCTCTGGGAGCAGGAAGTGCATTAAGTTTACCCACACTGGATTATGATCACCGATAAGTTTATTATACTAAATAACACCGATTTAGCATGACCCTTAACAACCTTTCACCATTGGCTTGGCATTGGCTGAACCCTTGTCTGCATTCATCTATATTCATTTTAATACTCTACTAACACTACAAATTTAGTTTGAACTCAAAATTTATGGAATACACAATACGACTGAACTTGTTTGAATTATATATAATATTTTAACACTCTATTTAAAGCTCTTTATATTTATAAACAACGTGCTGTTAGATTTAACACTCTACTCTAAAATATCTAACAAAAATTTATTGAAATCGAATGGCTTTTAATATATACTTACAGGAATATGAAATGCTATATGAAAATGTAATTAATTAGCTGAACTTTCAAGTTAAATATGTGATTTTATTTGCAGAAAGTGCGCTTAAATGATCTTTAATTTGCTTACAAACTTGTTTTAATTAGCTCAACTAATTAATTTTATATTTACAGTCGAAGTGTATTACTGAAACTTGATGCATTGCTCAACACTGATGACTTAGCATCCCGGCATATTTATGCATTAAGTAAATAATGTCTGCTTTAAAGCTTTAAAATATGTTAAATACTGTAACTGCACTTTTTCTAAATAAAGAAAATCCAATTGATAATTGTTTTTTGAAACTTAAGCTTGATACATTGGACATCACTAGAGTGTCCATGCGATTCTAGCGACTTTGTTTATTTTATTGAAATATGTTAAGCATTCTTCTTTCAACTAATTAATAACTAATTAACTAATGAACTAAATAAACCCTTTTAGAGTTCCGATTCCAAGACATATCTTAAATATTCATATATCAGACATTTACATTTATATATTCCGAAATTACATAACATTGTTCAAGTTAGTCACTCTATTCACTTTGCACTGGAAAATAATTTTACAAAATTAAAAGAAATGTTGGAAACAGATATTTAAAATAAATAACCTAAAATTTATATATTTATTTACTATTAGAGAGAGCATAGTTTACTAAACTTCGGCTATAAATAACCTAAAATAAAACAACTTTATATTTAAGTTACGAAATTGATTCACATTTATCTCTTTTATATTTAATACAATTTAATGTATTTAAGAACTATTGCTTAAAAATATTCCACAAATAAATATTTTAAGCAAATAAACGAAAATGTTTCCTGTAAGCCAAGTGTAATAAATGCACAGGACAAAGCAGCGCTTGAGAGTAAGTGTGTGCTCGTATGTGTGTGTGTGTGTGTGTGTGTGAGTGGCATATATAATTTATAGATTAGCTGCATTGTATAATTTGTCCATTATATACAATTATTTTTAGATTAAATCCTTTTGTTGATGGCAACACGAATATTTGATTGTGCCCCAAAAAGTATGCTACAAAAAAGCAAATTGCCGATTAACGATTGCGCCGCCTGCATATAGTACATATATAGTATGTACTATTGACAGATTTGTCACATGTGTGTCTCTGTGTGTGAGATAATGGCTGTGTGCATGTGTGTGTGTGTGTGTGTGGTGTCAATATTTAGACAAGTTCATTTATTGATTTTATTTAGCACTTAAACTGTCTCATTGCCGATTATCTGTTTAGCTCTGACCTTTAATGCACATATGTGTGTATGTGTGTGTGTGTGTGTGTGTGTGTGTGTGTGTGCACATAAAAGGCAAAAGGAAAGCGCATACTGTAATTTGTTTGTTTGTAAGCTTATTACAACTGACCCGCAAAAGTCCGCTGAATTACATAAAAGCTGCTGCTGCTGCTGCCCAGGGCCCTTGATCTTAATAACAAGTACTCTCCCCTCTCCACTCTTCCCCCTGCAGTCCCATCCCCCCACCGCCCATCCCCCTTCCACTGTCACTGTTATCCTTGCAGCCTAAAAACAACAAATAAATGCAATTTTATGTCTATGCACTTCGTTGCAGCTGACACGGAAACTCAGTGCCACCGGCTGAGGCCCAACAACTCTCCATCTCTCTTTCTCTCACACACGAACACTCCTCTCTTTCTCTCGCCTTGACTGTGCTCGCTTGGATGCTGTAAATAGCACATACATATATGTATACGTGTGAGTGTGTTTAAGTACTATGTATGGCACATATTACGACACTCTTAAAGTCGCGCATTCTTTGAGCTGTTTTTTCCTTTTCCCATTTTCCCATCTTCCCATTTCCTTTTGTGTTGCGGTAAAAGTCATCCCGAGATGAAAATGCAACTGGAAAAGTGTCTGCATCAATTATGTTACAGTATAGATTTACAGGCGTAGAAAAGAAAAGAACAGGTAATATTTTCTTTTTAACTGAACATTTGGTTTTTGGATTTACGAGAGAGATTTGCAGACTCACAGATTCGCACGTACATGCTTAGCTCTCAAAGTGTCACGGACAGCTGGGAATGTTGTCTCAACAGGGGGTGGGGGTTAGCAGTGGTAAAGCGGGACCATTAGGCGAAAGTGAGGGTTAGCTAACAGTTACAGTGTCGTTTAGACCAAAGTGTTGGCCTGACTTAGACGCAGCACGTAGGCGACTGTATAAATAATCAAATAAATACCTAAATATATATATACGTATATACACAGATGCATGTACGTATACTATATATACATACATATATATATATGCATTTATGTACATCGTGTCGCACTTTGTAACGGCATTTTAACTGTTTACTGTTTACGTTTATGGGTTTGCTGGTCGATATGCCGCATTTTGCTATTTATTTTGGTGCTATGCATTTGACTGACCCACAGATTGACATACTACACACATACATACATACATACACATATATATTTGTCATCAACTTGTCAACAATTGATTAGTAATGTCTGGCAACGCCACGCTGTTAAGTTGGCAGCACGGCATTGATAAGTGGACAGAACTGTTTGCGTATACTATCAAATTTGTAAGTTTTTATTTATATATACAACAATATTGAAGTGTTACCTGTTGTTTCTACTACTAATAACTTCAAGCAAGGGACTTGCTAAAAGTTATAATTGTCAAAATCAAAATTAATTACAATGATTTCTTGAATGTAATTCTTAAAATTAATTTAAACTCTTTTTTAATTCTTATTCATAGGCAATATATAAAAATACCAGAATAAAATGTAATTTTTTTTCTTTAAATCAAATATATTTTGAGGGAGGAGAAATGTACTTCGTGCAACAGGCGGAGGAAAGCATTTTTAAAACCCTGAAAGTTCCCATTTTCTCGTTAAGCGGTTGATTTTTCCCTACTCTGTCTGTCCGTCCAACCGTTCGCCCACAAATCAAAAGAAACTAGCTATAACATTTTTTGTTTTATGGGATTTTAATAATTTTGTTTTCGATTTACGGTGGCGCAAGGGGAAGTGTTAAAATTTTAACATAAACTTGCTTAGCCCATAGACGAACGACCATACAAATTTTGGTGACTCTAGCTCTTATAGTCTCTGAGAGCTAGGCGCTCATACAGACAGACGGACAGCCGGACAGACGGACATGGCTATATCGACTCGGCTGTTGATGCTGATCAAGAATATATATGGGGTCTGCCGGACTTCCTTCGACCTGTTACGCACATTTTGACAAACCTAATAGACCCTTTTTACTTTCTTAAAGTAAAGGGTCTAAAAATGCAGTTACAAGAGCAAAGATCATTGCAATGAATTTGTATTTTTGATTTGAATTATTCAAATTCAAAATTTTGAGTTCTATTTATATTAGCAAAAGTTAATATAACAAAAATGAAAGCACAAGTTTTTCATTAAGTTATAAATACAAATTGTTCCTTTATTTTTGCTCTTATTTGCGTTACCTGATTAAAACTATGCCCCATGTTTATATGTATCATTAAACTGTTTAGTTGTTAAGTTGACGCAGATATTTTAAGTGCTGCGATCTGTGAAATTAAATGCAAATACGCTAATAACTAGCGAATTGAAACTATACATCTATCGTATACTAGGGGACTTCGCTGGCCAACCCCCGGCTCGCTACGCTTCTTCTCGGGAAGAAATGTGGAGTGCAAGTGGGGAACACTTTTCATCACAGCTATCGCCGGAGCATGAGGATCGAAGGACAAAGGACACTGCACGAACCGGCACTCGAACCCACAACATCTTGCTTGCGAGTCGACTGCGCTACCATTAAGCCACTGCACTGTCTTGGACTCAGTCAGCTAAAATCCCTATAGAATTGGCTCCGTGCTAAAGACTGTGTTTTCTATTCTTTCTAAATCCTTACAATGGAAGATCAACAAAAGCGAGAGTAAGTGAGAGAGAGAAAGAAAGAAAGAGATATTGTTCCGCCCTTGCTAAATGTTTTGCAGACATTGCACCCGCTCCCACTCTGCTTTTGCTTATACCACCAAGAGCCACTGTCCCTATGGCAGCTATGTATATGATCTCCAATCCGATCTCAGAATGTAACAATGAGTAAGAAATAGATAATCTGTGAGTTTGGTTGAGATAGCTCAAAAAACAACAAAGCTCTTCAATACAAAAGTTTATATTCCAACCGATTGTTCCTATGGCAGCTATATGATATAGTCATCCGATCTTGACCAAATTTTCTTAGAATGTAACAATGAGTAAGAAATAGATAATCTGTGAGTTTGGTTGAGATTGCTCAAAAAACAAACAAGTTTTTCATACTAAGCTATTTTTACCTTTGACACCCCATTTTAACCCCTTCCAGGTGGACGATAATTATGTCTCAGCTATGTTGTGTGAAAATTTCAGCTCGATATCTTAACCCATTTTGGGCTACAGCGTGATGTCTCAGTGAATCAGTCAGGATAAAGAGTTTTATATAGTATATAGATTTCAAAGTTGCTAATACTAGACTGTTAGCGTATTAAAACTGTCTCTATCATTATCATTGTTGAATTCTGACATCGAAATGCAATTAATTAAGTTGACTGTTCGTTTATCGAACTGACATAGTTATAGATTAATGCTGTCACATTTAATATTGATCACCAAGTGGCAACAATACAATTGTATAGAGACTATACGCCAAATTTCACAACAATTGAGGCAAATGAAGCCACGTTAATTTACTAGCAGCGTCCTGTCAGAAACATTTTTAAATGCTGCCAGATTTAATATTTACTGTCAGCTGGCAATTCTACAATTACTTTTGCTGCTTAAATATTTAACAAAAAGTTGAAATGACTACTCAATTATACTACTAGAATGAAAACAAAAGCAATAACTTTGTAAAATTTAATTGAAGTTGAAAGGAAATGATTAAGACCAAATTACTTTAGACTCGCATTGAAGGTAATCGAATACTTATTCATTCGTGTTGTTTCATTTGCTTTGCAAAACAATCGATAACTAAAGTTAAGTGAAGGCCTCTGAAGTGAGTATTTGTATTTACATGGGTTTCTTTTTTTTATTAACTTATTTTTACTTATTTTTTTGTGTTTTATTGTTGATCGCGACACGCATATTTACGTGTGTGCGTCCACTGTTTTTTTTTTTTTTTTTTTTTTTTTTGTTCATTGTGTCGTGTGGCATGCAACATTTGAAATAATATTCAAACGCTTGTCATGTTTCCAAGTATGACCAAAAGGATCAAATGACACGCTAACAATAAACAAAACTGAATATAAACTCATTATAAACTCGATTATGAATGTGGCATATAACGATAATCAAACTAATCCGATTCATTGCGATTTGATACCATACGAATCTGACTATTTCAATGTCAATGCCGATACCCTATAAATGGTAGATATGGGGTGTATCATTTTGAATACATATGTAATTATATATAAGTTAAACCACTGTTTGATTGACAATTAAGTCAAGTTTTGTAGGTCTTTCAAACTTGAATTGAACGAAGTTATTTTATGAAAAAAATGAGTTCAATTGTAAAAAGAATCTTTAAAATTTTGCTTTAAGATTTAAAAATCATGATTTAAGATTAAAAATATCTTGAATTAAGATTTTAAAATCTTGATTTAAGATTTAAAAATCTTGAATTAAAATTGAAAGAAAATTAATGAAAAATGTAAAGTGAGTCTATAACATTTTGATTTAAGATTTTAAAATCTTAATTTAAGATTTAAATATCTTGATTTAAGATTGAACGAATTTGTTTTATGAAAAATGAGTTTAAATGTAATAAGAGTTTTTAAAATATTGACATAAGATTTTAAAATCTTAATTTAAGAATTAAAAATCTTCATTTAAGATTGAACGAATTTGTTTTATGAAAAATGAGTTTAAATGTAATAAGAGTTTTTAAAATATTGACATAAGATTTTAAAATCTTGATTTAAGATTACAAATATCTTGAATTAAGATTTTAAAATCTTGATTTAAGATTTAAAAATCTTGAATTAAAATTGAAAGAAAATTAATGAAAAATGTAAAGTAAGTCTATAACATTTTGATTTAAGATTTTAAAATCCTAATTTAAGATTTAAAAATCTTGATTTAAGATTGTACGAGTTTGTTTTATGAAAAATGAGTAAATAAAAATTTTTTCAAATATTGACATGAGATTTAAAAATCTTGATTTAAGATTTAAAAATCTTGGTTCAAGATTTAAAAATCTTTAATTAAAAATGATATAAGTTGCTTTAATGAAAAGTGTAAAGAAAGTCTATAACATTTTGATTTAAGATTTTAAAATCATGATTTAAGATTTAAAATATCTTGAATTAAGATTTTAAAATCTTGAATTAAGATTGGTAGATTGAACGAGTTTGTTTTTATGGAAAAATGAGTTTAAAAGTAAAAAGAGTTTTAAAATATTGATTTAAGATTTTAAAATCCTAATTTATGATTTGAATTTCCCGATTAAAAATTTAAAGAATTTATTCTGTGAGTATTCGCTGTCCAAAACTGTTTTTCAGCTGAGCTCTGATCTTATGTATAGAAAGAATTGTCGTAATCATTTCTAGTAAATCCAAAGATTTACTTGATTCAAGATTATTTTTCCTTAAATCAATATTGTTGATACTTGGTTCAAGAATTTGTCTGCTCATTATTAATATTTTGTATGGATTAGAAAACTTGCATGACTCTTAAGTATGACATTTTTATGTGTAGTAGAAATCGCAAGAGTTTGGAAAACTTCACAATGGTTTTAAGTTTTGATTTAGGACTCCCAAAGAGGAAAATCGGCAAACAACTGTTATAAGAAACTAAAAACATTAAGAGATATCTAAGCCAATCAATAAGTTCGGAAAATGCATGCATCCATGTGTGGAAAAGTTGTTTGCCAAATTGATTTCGAATTAATCTATATGAAATATTTGACTACAATCGATCCACAGGTTTAGGAAAATTCATACAAATTAGCTAACAAACTATGATAAGTTATTTTGAAAGTTTTTTTTTTTTTTTTGAGATGAAAAGTGGGCTTGTTATTTTTTAAATAGATCTTATATAATAGTTCACGGGCAAAGCCGGCGTTATGGTTTACATAATAAGTAGACTGTCTGAAAGACATTTGAATACTTTGGAATACTTTTGAATAGCATTTGAATAATTGAATGAATATACTCTGCTGACTGTTAACTGAAAACAATGGAAAAAGAAAAAGAAAAAGAAAATAAACATAAGCATAAATAACAAGAGAATGCTGCAAAATAGAAAGGAGATGTTGCGACTGGCAACGTGCAACGTGCGACATGCGGCAAAGACGCACACTTGTCACTGTGTGCGTGTCTCTCTCTGTTTGTGTGTGTGTGTGTGTGTGTGTAGAGGAAACACTATAACAATACGTAATTCCAATTCGTTGTTGTTTGTTTTTTAACATGTTGCCAAGAATACATCACAGCAAAAAAAATAAAAGAGAACACAGCAAAAAAAACGAGTAAAAAATTGTATTTGCATCAAATTTATGCAGAAGTTGAAGAAGTCAGAGCATCACTTATGGAACTTGATAACTGGCACTTTGGATATTCTGGCAACTTTATACAAGATAAAGTATCTTACGATAAGTATGAAATGTGGCAAACTTGACGGATTCGTAGCATCGTTTTGATTACCGGTAATTACTTAAAAATAAAAAGAGACAAGAGCGTGCAGAAGAAGACATCCCAAGAATCGTTTGAAATAGTTTAAAAACTATGCAAAGATTCGGTTTTTAGTTTTCTACTTGCTCTATACATATTTATGTATATATTATCTCGTCATGTGACAAAAGTGCCGATACTTTCTATAGATGTTCAGGTAGCGCTAACAAATAGAGGTCAACATTACGTACGTATTTGTCAAACACATTGTACTATACATATATGATTTGTTATTAATTAAATATGCTGCCTTGATGCATACTTTAATTGACTGCAGGCATGTTTGTGCATGTCAGTGCAGGCACAAACATGTAAATAAATAAACAACTAGCGAGACAAACATATTGTGGGCACTTAACGACCATATGTATGCACATAAATATATAGTATATATATATATATATATATAGATGGAAATTGATATATATATATTTATATAGAGAGAGCTATAGATTCTCAATTGTGTGAGACACTTTAACACATAAATTTATGTATATGCGTATTTATACTTATGCTAGACACTATGCTACAATTTATGAATGTTTTAAAAATAATTATTTTTATGTTTATTTTATTGTTTGTCGTTCGCGTTTTCATTTATATGTACATTTTTAATGTTTTTGCTTAATATTATTATTATTGTTTTTTTTTATTTATTTATATTTATTATTTTGTTGTTGCTATTGTTGTTGTTGTTGTTGTTGTGGTTGTTGTGGTTGTTGTTTTTGCCGCTTTTGCCGCGCACCGTGGCCGTCCGTTGCGTCTGACACGCGAAACACGTAACACCGCAATGAAGTCGACAGACGAAAGACAAAATATTTTGGCCCGCAAGCCGAAAACAGCAAAAGCAAAAATGGCAAATACGTTGGCAGTGACAGAGGCAGCAGAACAGCAGCGACAGCAGCGACAGCGGCAGCAGCAAAAGGCAGAAAACAGAAAGCAGAAAACAGAAAACAGAACTTGGCGAGACCTGGCAAAACGGCCACAACACACGAGTAAAAATTGTGAAGAAGCTGAGTCAAAAAGGGAGGCACGATTTGTGCAAAAAAAAAAAATGAAGCCGGACAATTGGAAACCCGACCGTAGTATACCCTGTGACAGTAGACAGGACCGCGTTAAAAATCAAGCCCCACTTAATGCTTTTGTATTTGTTTTTAATTTGTAGGCGAACGGAGCTTGACATTGTTATGAAACTTTCAGGATACATCGACAACAAGATAATGATTTGGTGTGCCAAATCTCAAGTCTCTAACTGTGAAACTGCTTCTGTTATGAGCATTTTCTTGTTATGCTGGCGAACGTGGCGTGCCAAGCTAAATTTAAGATAAACTTAATTTACCTGCAAGTAAATGGAGTGCTGGTAAATCAAGTTTAGGCTTCTAGCTCTTACCAACTCGGAGATGCTTTCGTTCATACTAATGGCCAGACGGACAGACAGGTGGACAGACAGACGGACAGACAGGCGGACGGACAGGCGGACAGACAGGTGGACAGACAGGCGGACAGACAGGCGGACAGACAGGCGGACAGACAGGCGGACAGACAGGCGGACAGACAGGCGGACAGACAGGCGGACAGACGAACATGGCTACATCGACTCGGCTATTGCTGATGATCAAGAAAGTATGTATGTAGTATATACGGCCAGGCTTCCTTCTGTCTGTTACATACTCTTAACAAACTTAATATACGACTACAGGGTATAAAACAAAATTGAAAGAAAGCACAACAACAACAGTTTAAGCAATAAGAGCAACAACAACAACAACAACGCACTAACTGTAAAACGGCGGCATCTCTCGGCAACGGCAACGGCAGCAGCGATGAGAGCAAAATGCACGTGTTATTTGTGCCAAAAGAGAAGAAGTAAAATATAAGTAAATAAAATAAAAACAAATGTCGTATGCGTAAGAGCAGGACAGCAAGAGCCAAGGCGCGTGAAGGCGACAGAGCGCGCGCCAAACCGAAGAGAGCGCACGAATGCGAGAGCGAAGAGAACAGGCGCAATTGCAATTCACAGAGAGAGAGAGAGAGAGAGAGAGCGTTTTATGTTTAGCGAGCTTTTTTGGGCTCTCTGTTTTTGTGGTGAATTTGGAGTGGCACACACGTGTTCCACTTTTCAAGCGCAACAACACTAAACCGCATTGCAGCCCACCATACCCCTCCCCCCCCCCTCTACCCTGACCAACACTACGCCACCCTCTTACCCAACATCCCCCCCCTGTGCTTACCATAACTAAAGTACAACTGTGCGGCTGTTGTTTCTATGTTTTGCCCAAAATGTGCCTTCATAAGGGAAATGGAAATGGAAATGTACACACATGCAAACGAACACACACGCATTTACATACATACATATATGCATACACATTCATTCATACATATATGCATACACACATGTGTACATACATACATACGTACATACATATGTATTTATGCCCGTTTCATACACAATTTGTGTCGAGCGCAAGTGGCCACAGTTTTTCTTTCATATTTTTTTTTTCTTCATGTTTCTTTCTCAATTTATTTTTTTTTTTTTGGCTCAAGCAAAGCGTAAGCTTAGTTTTTCAGCTGGTTTTTATTGTTGCCTCGTGTGTGCTTTTGAAACCACACACACACACACACACACACACACTTAAAAATGCACCATGACACACATAGAAACAGGGATATTCATATCAAATTGTAGATGGATTCACGCTGCCAAGTGCAAGCACTGGGAGTATTAAGACATCATCCAATGCATCGTATTCAAAGAGCCTAAAATAGAATAACAATATTGCATAGCAAACTTTTGAAAAATTTTTCAGCACTCTTAACGAACTTAAGAAACTGTTAGACTTATAGAATGAAAAACTTCTCTAAAAAGTCACTGTCATAACTTATAGTTTAAATATGAAGCTTGCAAATTAAGAAAATTGCCTTTTTATTTAAAACACAACTAATTTGACAGAGACATAGCATTTACAACAAGTATTATAGTAGGAAATATCTAAAGATAAATCAATATCAATAATATATTTGTGTGTACCACATGACGTATATGTAATTTATAACAAACTATACAACACTGATTGTTCATAGATGTGAAAACATTGTTACTGAAGTTACAAAATCAACAGATTGGATAAGTATCAGTATCTTAAGCATTTATAATTGATTTGAAATTTAAACTATACGTACAACACGTCGTATGAGTTATTTTTAAAGACTTATCTACACTGAATGCTTGACCAAGGCTCGTTAAATAAGCCCTCCTGCCAACTTTTGACAATCTACACTTAAAGAACTGTTAAACTTACCCGACTGTCTGATAATAGACACTTTACTGATCTAACAAGTTCAATTATTAAACTAGCCAATTCAGAAAAAACTGCCTTTTATTTCAAACACAACAAATACTATACACGCAAGATTTTTCAACATTGTTTCTGACATTGTTGATAATCCAGCGGCATTAACTGTAACAAATATTATATGAAAATCAAAAGATATTAATCAATATCAACGTTATAATTGTGTATATCACATGACGTATGCGTAATTAAATATAAACTATACAACACTGATTGTTCAAAGAAGTTCAAACATTATTTCTAAAGTCCCAGAAGCATTCGAGATTTATGTTCAATTGAAATTAGTATATGTACAACATGTCGTATGAGTTATTTTAAAATACTTATGTATCTACACTGGTTACTCAATCAATCAACGCTCGTTAAATAATCTTTTTTCTTTGTCTTCTGAATACCAATAGACCACATATATATTTTTTTAAGAATAATTAACTAAACTTATGAATAAAATTAAAATATATGTTTTTTGCGTATCACATGTCGTATGAGTAATTTTTTTAAATATTTATTAACACTAGGTCTTAAACAATCTTCAAAATCTCTTCTTAAGACACCTGAAATACTATAGTACAATTGATTAAGAATCATTTACTACTGAAAAAACAACAATTGATTTTAAAATGTAATTATGTGGTCCATAGGTCGTATGAGTAATTTGTTTACAACTCTGTCATAATTATAAATATTATAAGAAAATTATAGTAATTACAGTAATTTGTATGACTCACTTTCGCCGTGCTTTTGAGAACATCATTGTTGCTCATTACACATTACATTATCACACTATAATTATATCTACACATATCCGTAAATAATACGGACTTCAATCGAACTGAGGTTCAATGACGACTGCTCAATCGGAAAATTCACAAAGACTGTTATGAGTGCATTAATCACATCGAATTGCAGTTCACACATGAATAATAGATAGACGTGAGAATCGAGCAGATTTGCATAGTTAATAATATTAAGACTGAATGATAACTGCCTGGATAGTGTGAACGATTAAAAGTGAATGACGGCATAGCCTGAGCAAAAGAAATTAATTACTGGCAATTCGTGTAGGTAAATTTTAATTTAACTGTTAATTCATTCATATTTTCATATACTTAAATCATTTTTAATTTAAAGAAAAACCTGAATACAACACAATTTCCTGTTGTTTTCTTCGATTTGTTCTATTAAACATTTTATTTGAATTTGGTAAATTTTATTTCATTTTTCAAAATATCTCACATTGAATGATGTTCTGAAATTGGTCAAACATTTGTCGATTCAGTGGATGGATTTTTAAAGAAAAATATAACTTTAGATTAAAGATTTTCCACTATTTTTTGTTATTAACTTGTCTTGAACTTTGTATTGTCAATATGTCAGGGAAAATAGTTGATATAATTACTATCGAATGTCCTACGTACATATACCAAGTTAATTTTAAGTCTATTCTTATTTATTCTATTAAAGTGTAAGCATTCTTATCGAATCACAGGGTATTTTCCAGGTGAGCTGACTACACTTGCGTACTGATACGAGAGTCTTTCGAAATGCCTTGCCAGATCTTGCGAATCACTCAGCAAATGCAGTTGTGTATGCAAACATACATATGTTAACGTACTCGTATTTGCATTGTGTGACATTCGATTTGAGGTGCATGTCTTGGCTAATTAAGCATACGCTTCGTGCGCCACAAGCCTTTCACACATTTCGTGAACGTTTGCCACAAATAGTACAAAACACCACACGCAAAAAAGCTGACTGACCGAAAGCTTCACATGGCAACACACACACACACACACACACACACACACACACACACACACACACAGAGACAAAGATAAACACGCCCCATTGAAATGACGCATTCAAAAAGCTCTCACACACACAGAGAGTTCTCACATAGCGTTTGCGCGTCCGCTTTTCTCAGTGGACAAAACTTAAGAGAATGTGCCGCAAACTCGCCTTTTTCGTATTTCTCGATTAATTTATGCTCCTGTGTGCCATTAAGAATTTTATGTATTTTCTTTGAACGTGGTGATGCCGCTAATGATTTGCGTAATGACAACGCAACTCCCCGTGGAGCTTATAAATAAATGAAAATTGCAAGCGCTGTGAATTTTTTAAGTGAGCTTCCGGTATAATATTGGTAAATACAAATAAATATATCACAGTTGAGGGATACATATATACATTATACTATATCATAGTATAAATCTCATAAATATATCAAGGATATTTTTTAACAGAGCTTTGAAAGCACATTAAAGCTTTAAGTATTATTATTGATAAATATAAAATTTGTTAATTTGTTTAATTGATATTAAATAGTATCAATATAAGTTGAATCATTTGTGTTATTCCTTTGTTGTTCTCACATATTTTTGTATTTGTTTTTTCATAAAGCACATTAAGTTGGAAAAGCTTTCAAAAACACAAATTGATATTGTTATCACTTAAAGTTGTCAGCTTGATAAGCTACCCTAAACATAACAACCTGCTTCTTTGCTTTATTCTTTAAACAAAGCTTAAAAAGCACTTGAAAGCTTTAGGCGAAGTTATTAGCAAGAGTCAAACAAACACAGCCGTAATGCCGTATGTAACGTAACACGATTCTGTTTAAAAGCATATGAAAGCTTTTCGGAATATTATTCATATTAAAAAGCTGCATAACCTAAAAATATCAGCTTACTAAACTTGATACCTTTAAATATGCAATTTTGCTGTCACAGCTTTGAAAGCACATGAAAGCTTTAGCTTATATTTTTACCAAAAGCTGATATTAGGAAGGAACCCTTAAAGTTCAATCAACTTTCAATAATTTTTATCATTTCAGTAATCTGACACTTTAAGTTAGTTTCATTGGAGTTTGAATTCCCAATTGTTACCCATTGTTTCAATAGAAAAAGAAATTTAAATGTAAATACGTATGCGTATACGTGATATCGATTGAGTGCAGAGGATTATTTATACTCACATGATGCGATGGTAGGCATCCGGCTGGCTCTGGGCACATGTCACGGACTGCTCGGACTCCGTAGAATCATCGCGCAGCGTCGCAACGCCTAACGGTAGTATCGGTATTATAGCAGCTGTCGCAGCTGCCGCTGTTGCCGGGGGTCCCGCCAATGTCGCCGTGTATGCTGCTGGCGGCGTTCCGGTAAAGTTTTGCGTTTGCGGCGATGGTGTCGTGCTTAAAGCCTCCTACAGAGTCACGAATTTAAAGTAAACAGAAAAGAAATGTTATTTTCGGCATGCCGAACATTTGATACCCCTGCAGACCAGTGGCTATTTCTAAAGAAAACTTCAGTAAACTAAGTAATTTTGGCTAACTGAAGAAAACTAGCCTAAATCAATTCGATTCCCAATTAATATATACACCTAGTAATACATTTTTCGACAGAATGTTTCTATGTATGTATATATGATATAGTATCATTAATTAATTAAAATTAAATATACAAAATGTGAATTCCTTTGAGTTATCTTAAGGAACAACAAAGTTGTTCGCACTAAGCTTGATAATTCTTTCAAGATATTTTCCATGACATCCATATGTTATGCTAGAATGATTTAAACCAACAAATTTGGACAGAATGCAACAGATGCCATACCAAATATAAAATCTGCAAGTTTTGGTTTAAATTTCCTAAGAAGCAATAACGTTTTTCAGACTATTTAAACCTTTAATGTTGCAACTATATGATATAGTTTATTGATCCGATATCAAGTTTCAACTAAGAGACTAGTTAAAAAACAGACGGACATTTCCATATTTCCTCAACTCATCGTTCTGGTAAACAATATTATATAATATATAATATAATAACAATATTATGTAGTATATAATATACATATATACCCAATAGGGTCTATCAAGCCTCCCTTCATGGCAAAATTAAAGTATCCCTCTGCAAGGGTATAAAAAAAACATATATAGAACAAAAGAAATAGTCTAAAATTGTACAATCGAGCGAGAACGACTGTGAGAGACCCTGTACTTTCAGCCGAAGCAGCTGTAAAATATATGAATACCTTACAAGTTCCGTATGCGAGAGTAATAAAATTTTCACGGCATAATACGATGTGTATTATGTGTGAATAAAACTTTTAGCAATTGCTTTAATATGACTCTTTAATTTAGTATTTTTTTGGTTTTTTTTTTCAATTTGGTGTCTCTATCTCTTATAGTCTCTGATATAACAGATCTGATTCTAAAATCCATAAAATTTGTATTAATAATTGTATTTTGTTAAATTAGACTAACTTTAGGAGAAAAAAAGTGTAAAAATCACAATTTAACAATCAATGAAATATTGTCGTATATTAAAGACTTTTTCAAAATTCGGTGTGTTTACAGAATAAAATTTGTTGCACTTAGCAAAGAATTTTTAACTCTAAAATGAGTTAAGAACAGAAATGTTTATGCAAAACGGACAGACGGTCATGTTTTCCACTCGTTTGTTGATGCTGATCAAGAATTTTATATAATTTATATAATGTACATTTGCTACTCGGACAAACTTAAATACTACGCTTTATACTATTTCAGTACAGGGCCTAAAAAATACGCAAAAGCGGTGAATTAACGTGTGATTCTTTGACCCATTTACAACACTTGAAAAAACACCTTGAATTCGGCGGATTCCTGCACGGAAAAGCGTTTGCGTTCGTAAAGAATTTCACGCTCAATCGAGCGACTCCGAAATGCTGGTGGCAACGATCGATCCGGAGGCGTTTGCAACTTGGGAGTGTCCGGCGTATGAACTCGGCCAGCAGCGGTGTTCGACTGTGTGGCAACACTTTGTTGCAGGTGCAAGTGCTGACGTTGCTGCTGTTGTTGTTGTTGTTGCTGCTGCTGCTGTTGTTGTTGCTGCTGCTGTTGTTGTTGCTGCTGCTGCTGTTGTTGCTGCTGTTGTTGCTGGGAATGCGACGAGGTTGTTGGAGGACTTTTCTCGTTCTGTTGCTGCTGTTGTTGCTGCTGTTGTTGCTGTTGCTGCTGCTGCTGCTGTTGTTGTTGCTGCTGCTGCTGCTGTTGCTGCTGCTGTTGTTGCTGCTGCTGTTGTTGCTGCTGCTGGTGATGCTGCTGCAATTGTTGTTGCTGTTGCCGCTGCTGATTCTGCTCCTCACGCTTTTGCTGGCGTCGTATCTCAAAGTCCAGCAAACGCGCCTCTCGTTGCTCCTTGTCGCGCTGTTTACATGCAATTGTTGCAAAGTGCATTTTAACTATATAAATTCGTGAGCTCAACGGCCATAATTTGTTTGGTTGCTTAATTATCAAATACTTATGGAGTTTGTCATCTTTGGGATTGCTTCTGATTAGTTAGTTTAATTACGCGCTAAACGATAATATTTTTTTCTTTTTTTTTTTTAAATTGATTGCATTTTGTTAAGATTTCATTGCTTGCTAATTTTTTTTTAAATTAATTTTTCTTTTTTTTTCTTTTTTTTTTTGATGACGCGTCTGCTTGCACACACACACACACACACATACACGCACACGCACACGCACAAAGCACAGCACTCGATAAGAGGTTAAACGTTAACGAAACGAAGACGCACACAGAAGACAGAAGACAGAAGACAGTAGACGGGTAGACGGGTAGACAGAAGACAGGACACTGACACACTCACCTTATAATTGATAGCGTCCTGTTCTTCCTTTTTGGCCTCACGCTCGTTTCGTTGTCGATCGCGTTGTTTTTCCTCGTCGGTTTGCGCTGTTTTGCTGTCTGCAGACCAACAAATAGAAGATGCAAAAGAGAAAGAGAAAGAGAAGAAATCGATGCCCCAACAATTGATTAATTCTAATTAGTTTCGTTATTGTTTATCGATTATTTATTTGCCAATCAAATTGTGGCTCTGTTCATCTTTTCCATGCGCCAAAAAAAAGTTGGAAAGCAAGAAAAATTCATTGAAAATCATAAGTTATTATCATATACTACAGTATACAATAGATACACTTTTTAGATAGTAGTATGTACAATTGCGTACATTATGTACAGAAATCAATATATATATATATATATATATATAGATAAAATACAGATACATACATAGTTGTAGAAGAAGGTCAGCATGCAGAACTCGTAACAATTACATAACTTAGTACGCACATTCATTCCTATGCACAGGCAAGAAAAAAACAAAAAAAAAAAAAACAGAAAAATAACCAAAGAAAAACTAAACCGAAAATGAAATGAAAACTAAGCGAACATCTACGGTCTACTACTATATGTAGAAAAGGCTCTGGTGTTCGCCTAAAGACTAAATAGTAACTAAATTAGTTAGTTTATTGCAAACTTCCTATGGCATTCAGTCATGCACCAGGCATAGACATTGTCCATAAATCTAATTATGCTACAAACTATTGCAAGCTGGTATGCTCTTGTTGCCGTTGTATGTACAAAGATACATAATATTCAATTTTAATTTGATTTTCTACTGTTTACAATTTGCTAACTCAGCCTAAAACTATGCTATGGAATATTAGTTATTCTGTAAGAGTACTCGCCAAGGAGTTTTTTTTACATATTCAATTAGTGACTACAATTATAAATTTACTTTAAAGTTTTATTTACGCATACGCCGTGAATTACAGCGCATAAATTTATTTAAATTAATGCATTTCACAATTGAAATTTTTATATTGAATATAATTGATATTAATTAGCGGAAAAGCCGCCATATAAAGCTTTATAAAGACTGCAGTAAAAATCACTTGAATCACAAAGTAAATCACTGTTGAAAACTACGTACTTAAAGCTTAATTCAGAGCACAAAAAACGCTTTAAAGCTTCTTATTCAAGTACTCAATTTCAAAAGCTCATGAAAGCTGTTTACTGTCGTTCAATTGAATTCTAACTAAATCGTCAATAAGTGTTAGCTGTGAAAGCACATAACTTAGACGTAAGTTGACTTTATTAAATAGTAAGCCTTAAAAACTGTTGAAAACTACGTACTTAAAGCTTAATTCATAAAAACGCTTTAAAGCTTTGTTGTTCAATTGATTTCTAACTAAATGGTCGATAAGTGTTAACTGAAAGTCTAACTGCTTAATCGAAAGCACTTGAAAAAAAAACAGCTTAAAGCTTCGAACTGTCGTCAATCAAATTATTTTATTTATTTGTAATGTGAATAGTTAAAGTTGACAATCGTTGTTTTTTTTTTCAAAAATAGAACCTTGCTTAACTACTTAAACGAAAGCACAGGAAATTCCACTTGAAGCTTTTAACTAACACTTAGACAACTACTACGACCGCTACTTTCGCTTAACTACAGCTGACTTTAAGGCTTGTCTGTTACCCTTAGTGCTGTGCCATTAGCGCAGTTAGTAATTAGCTTTTGTTGTATCGTATTCTGAGCACAAATAAGGCTACATCTGTGCTCTAAAATGCCTTGACAGACATACCAGCATTACAGTGAGTTCCATAATTGTATTAAACGTAAGTACATACATCTACAGCTACATCTGTATGTATGTATGTATGTATGTGCCATTACCTTTAAAAGGGAATCAGTTAAGAGACAGAAATGGGGGGGGGGGCGGGGGTAGAAAGAGATAGAGAGAGACATGGTATTCTACTTATAGACTTATGTACTTAGTACGATATGTGCTTACAAATATTTTGGCATTCGGTATTTACGTACAACAAGAGCAAATCAACTAAAAAACAAAAGGAAAAGGAAAAGTTAAAAGAAAAACGGAAAACTGAAAAGTCAAGGAAAACAAAATAATGCGCTTTTTTACAACCACATAACGGAACAATCTAATATATGTATGCATGTTTATTTAATAGAATAATAATAATAAACAATAAACTATGCAATAAATTTCAAGTTTAATTCAAGGCAACAACAACTACAAGAGACCAGAGCGAGACAGCATGAGCAAAGGCAAGAGCGAGCGAGATAGAGATAGAGAGAGCGAGAGAGAGAGAGAGAGAGAGAGTGATAGAGAGAGAGTGAGACAGACTTACTCCTTACCTCTATATGTGTCAGTTGGTTTTGTTGTACTTTGTTGTTATTGTTGTTGTTGTTGATGTAGTTGTTGTTGATGTTGATGTTGATGTTGATGTAGTTGTTGTTGATGTAGTTGTTGTAGTTGTTGTAGTTGTAGTTGTAGTTGTTGTCGAAGGTGGCAATACTTGTTGTGGGTGTGTCGATTGTATGATATTTGAGCATTTAATTTGTTGCAACCTTACAAGTGCGTGTGTTGCGTGTGTTGCCAAGCAGACGAATTTTAACTTTTCTTTTCTTTACGTTTCGTTTCGTTTCGTTTTGTTTTCTTTGCTTTTCTCGTTTGCGTTTTGCGTATTGCGTTATGCGTTTTCTTTATATTTATATATTTAATTTCTTTGCATTTTTTATTATTTATTTATGCTTCCGCTTCTTCTGCTTCTTCTTCTTCTTCTACTTGTCTTTCTTTTCTTCTTTGTTTATTTTGAACAGCGGCGACGTCGTTTAACGGCGAAATTAGCAGCGTGTGTGTGTGTTAGCGTGTGTGTGTGTGTGTGTGTGCGTGTTGAGTTGATGAGGGCAGTTTACCGTTAGCGGGCACAACAAAATGTCGAATAAATGGCCCCTGCGGCATGTGTGTGTGTCTGTGTGTGTGTGTGTGTGTGTTTCGAGGCCGAGCAAACACTCAATATATAAATTCCTCTTGCAGCTATGCACATACATACATACATGTATGCGTGGGTGTGAGTGTCTGTCTGTCTGTCTGTCTGTCTGTATGTGTGTCTGTCTGTATGTGCGTGTGTGTGTGTGTGTGTGTGTGTTATGGGCATGTGTGTGTGTGTATACGAATCATGTTCAATGGCTGAATGTACCGTTACATGTAGGCACTACATATATTTAAGAATGTTTTGAATTTTATACGATCTTGATTTTGATCTTGAATATATGTATGTATATATATTCTAAATAAAATATAAATATATATATATAAATATATATATATAAATATATATAAATATATATATATAGATATATATATTTTAGAATATTAGCTGAGCTGTGGCGTTACGTGGTCGGTGGGCGTGGTCGGTGGTCGTGGTCGGTGGGCGTGGTCGTGGTTAAGGTGGCGTGTCAGGATAAACGTGGATAAACGACACAATATCAAAGAAAGAGATAAGAAACAACAAAATTGTGAATGATTATTAATTTTTTTTTAGCTGTTTTTGTTTGTTCGAGCTTAGCTTTTTTTTTTTGTTGCTTTTCAGTTTTAACTATTTTTAAAAGCAGAGAGAAAATAATAAATAAATCAAATTTTGTATACTATTTAACTCCTTTCTCCTTCATCTTTTGTTCTATACCCTTGCAGAGAGTTGTACTTAAGAGAAAACTCTATAAAGTATATATATGGACAAGGGCGTCGGAAGCTTTTCAGTAAGGGGGGGGGGGGGCGGGGCCAACACAGGTTTACAACCTCATCTTCTCTCTTTACCTTCCTTTTAAGCACCAGGCATTCAACATACAGTCATTACAAAAATTTAAAACTCTTATTAATTGTTTCTTTTAATAAATTCAACCATTTTATGCAGATTTTGGAAGCTAAATAATGAAATGTCACATGTGTAGGGGGGGGGGGGGGGGGGGGGCAATGTTCCCCCTCTGCCCCCCCCCCTGCCTACGCCCTTGTATATGGACAATCAAGCTATGTAAATTTGTTATATTGTTTTGGGGAAAAAGTAATCCATTACTTTTTTGGGTGTCAACTTTTGTATGTTTTGATTTGGTCACACTTATTTACACTTGGACTTCTTGGAAAGGTGAGATTCCCCTTTAAAACACACTGTAGTCAGTTTTTATACCCTGTGCCCATTAAAAATGGTCAAAAAAGGGTATAATGAATTTGTGTGAATGTATGTAACAGGCAGAAGGAAGCATCTCCGACCCTATAAAGTATATATATTCTTGATCAGTATCAATAGTCGAGTCGATTGACACCTGTCCGTCTGTCTGTCCGTCCGTCTGTCAGTCTGGCCGTCTGCATATCCCTGTGCAGGTCTTTAAACAAAAGTATTTTTTTTATAATGGGATTTAAATAGATTTTATATAGGGTCTCTCTCAAATTCGCTCAAATCGCATAAATTTGTTTCGTGAGCAACTTCTGAGTTCAATATCCGATCGTACTGAAATTTGTAGCACACATTGGGAGTAGGATACTTACCATGTGTGCCAAATCTTAATTCTCTAGCTATAAAACTGCTATTGTTATCAGCTTATTCGAGTTATGGGCGAAGGGGGGGCGTGGCATCGCGATGAAATTTTCAGGACACATAAAGCCTAAGCTTTGTATCATGTGTGCCAAATCTCAAGTCTCTAGCTTCAACATTGCTTATTTTATGGTGATTTTTCTAATTTTAACGATAACCGGACTTGATATCGAAAATTGAAAATAGACTTGATCTGCGTATGGTATTCAGGAACCTACATTCTAAATTTGAAGTCTCTAGCTCTTATAGTTGCTGAGATCCACGCGCTTTTACAAACGGACGGACGGACAGACAGACAGATAGACGGACAGACAGACGGACAGGTGTCAATCGACTCGGGTATTGATACTGATCAAAAATATATATACTTTATGGGGTCGGAGATGTTTCCTGTTACATACATTCACACAAATTCATTATACCCTTTTTTGCCCATTTTTAATGAGCACAGGGTATAAAAATATATTGGACAGAATTTCCATCTGCATACCTAATAAAATCGACCAATTTCAAAAGCGGATGGTGATTGGCGGATGATGAAAATCATCATGTCACATACGTCAGTATTGTGAGAAAACGATCCTGGTCAAAGCGCGGTGAATCAGCTCAAACGGTAGCCAAACCAGGACTAACAGCCAGGAAGGCTATGTTGAGCATCTTGGGGGGATTGGAAGGGAATCATCTATCAAGAGCTGTTTCTATATGGCCAAACACTCAACTCGGATCGGTATTGTCAACAATTAGCCCGTTGAAGATTGCAATTGAACCAGAACCGATCAGAATTGGCTAATAGAAAAGGAATTGTGTTCCATCAGACCACACCAAACTAAGGGAACTTCCATGGGAAGTTGTAATGCATCCTCCGTTTAGTTTGGATCTAGCATCAAGCAATTATCAATTTTCTTAGCGACAAACAAAATTAATTCAATTGAGGACATCGAGACTATATTGGTCGAGGTTTTTAACAGCAAGTCTCAGAGCTGTTTTCAGAGTTCAATTTAAAAATTATGCTCAAAATGGCAACAGGTCACATTTGGCAAAACGGAACATATTTGACATAAATCGGACCACTCAAGCCGTAATAAATTCACTTTGGAAATAGGGTAAAAAATATGGATTTCTTTTCCCCCAAAACAATATAAGTATTAGGTTGTATTAAATTGTGCATAATTAGCCATAAACGTCGTTCACAATTTCAGTCGCCTTACTTGCAATTTTCGCCTTTATCAAAATGAATTTGTAACAAATAGCGAATTTTTTCTTTGTTGGTCTCCATGTTTAACTAAATTTATCTCACAATGGAATTGAACTATCCGTTAAAGGGGAATCCCAGCTTTCCAAGAAGCCCAAATACAGATCAGTGTAAAAAATAGTTTACAAATCAAAACAATCCAAAGTTAAGACACACATAAACATAATAGATTACTTTTTCCCCAAACTAATATATATGTATATATGTACATATTTTGTATATTTATGCCGCCTATAAGTCGCTCTAAGCTATATCGGTTTACTATAACATTTAGTTATCATAGAAAGGATCGAATAGGTCGGAAATTTAAATGTTGTATAAAAAACTTTATTATTTTTCAGGACAAAAGACAGTTGCAGCTTCACTTAATTTCAACCAAATCGGACAACTTCACTAGATATTTGTTATAGTAGAAACAATGTGTCAAAAAGTCAATTGTTGTATGCAAAACATTATTATATTTCTTGATATATGTATGTACTTCAATCATACTCAATAGTGTATTCTAGGAATGTAAATTTCAATGGAAACCTCGATGTCGAGCATAAAAGAAATTTGTTTGTATTACAAGATATAAAAACCGAACTCAGCAAATCGTAGTTATAGTCAAAAAAAAACATATACTGACCAAGTTTTTTTTTTAAATTCAATGGATTACATTCTCAGAGCAAACAGAGTGCCGGGAAAATCTTAGGAAAAATTCTTTATCTCTTAAGATATATGAATAAAATCGAAAACAATCGAAATCGGAGTAACAGCCTAACTCGCCAACATCACTTGACATTATCACATAGTTATGAAAAGAAAGATCGTTAAGTTAAGTTGAAAACAGACACCAACTGCAAGGGAATATAATCGTCGGGTATATAATCCGAAGATAACTATACTTTCTAGACTTATTTTTGAATGATGTTTTTAGCTTACTAGACACTAAGTATATATATAAATGATTTATTGAGGAAAGGAGCTAAGAAAAAAGTAAAGAAAAACTAAAAAAAAAGAAAAGAGAAAAAAAGAAAAAAGAAAAAAGAAAACCTAACTGTTCCTATATAGTATGTTACATACATACGTATATATAAATGTATATAGCTATACGTATGATCGTTAGTTTTAGGCATACCTGATCTGTTCTCATCAAACATTGGTCTGCAAATTTCTCAGCTACATACATACAACATACGTAGTCCGATATATAAGTATACAATATATATATAAAATACCTAATTGATCGGTTTTATTATTTTAGTTTTTTTGTTGAAATGATAACGAAGATATAACGTGAAACTGAAACTGAAACTGAAACTGAAATTTGTGACATTGTGTTGTACACACAGATACACACGATAAGAGTCTCAGATACTTTGAAGATACATAGTCAATATTTAAGATACATATATATATTGTATATAGTATATAGTATATATAGTAAGTTTACATCTATATACGATTATACGATTCAGGTTCACTTAGTTACATACGTACATACGTATACAAAACGCAAGAATATATATATATATTATTAATCGAACTGTAAACAGAGCAAGAGACTGGGTACATTTAGAGACTTGCCGTTAGAAGGAAAGAAACGAAACCAACAAAAGAAAAATACTTAAAAGACGTACCAAAAAATCAAAATAGAATTAAACAAAAATGGAAAACATAAGTGGAAGGAAAGTAAGAAATGTTGCAACACCCAAAACCGTACATGCAACTCACTTGAGGAACCGCCGCCAGCGCCAGGTGGCGGATAGGAAAACCAAAATTGATGTGCCAGTTTGAAGTGGCCCAAAGATGGGCTTGCTGCAATGCAAAAAGAAACGGAAAGAAAAAGAACAACACTTTAACACATTTTGTGGCAAGCACTCACAAATAGGTACTTAAAGGTACAGTCAACTCCGCCCCGCCCCGCCCCGCCATGACACACGTCAAACGTTCTTTCATGTTCCCTAACCTAAGACAACCGAGAAGTTCTTTCCATAGCTGACTTGGAAATTTAATAGTTGTCTATTTGCCAATAGAATTTTATTAATTCTCTTTTGCGTAATAGAATATTTAAATATTTTTGATTCTGTCAACTTTGTTTCTTTAAAATGGAAGTTTTTTACACAGCTGAAATAGAAATTTAGTCTGTGTTGATTTACCAATCAACATTTGTTAATTAATTGTCTAGAATATTTTAATAGCTCTGATAATTTTTGACTTTGTTTCTTTTAATGGAAAGTCTTACCAACATTTTTGTATTAATTGTCTTTTGAATATATTAGAATATATAAATATCTCTGATCATTTAAACTTTATTACTTTGAAGGCTTAAGTTCTTTTTATAGCTGTATTAGAAATTTTATGTTTATCTATTTGCCAACATTATTTAATTCATTGCTTTTTATCTAAGAGCATATTTAAATATTTCTAATAATTTAAACTTTGTTATTTTAAAGGAAAACTTATTTCCCTAGCTGAATTACAAATTTAATCTTTGTCTATTTGTCAACAATTTCTAAATTATTGTCTTTTTTGTAACAGAATATTTAAATAATTCTGTGAATTTAAACTTTTTTGTCCTGAAAGGAAAAGTTCTTTCTATAGCAGTTAATTATATATTTTGCGTAAAAGAATATTTTAATATTTTTCGTTGCTTCTTTAATTGTTTTTTTTACGCAAAAGAATATTTAAATATCTCTGATAATTTAAACTTTGTTACATTCTTAACTATATTAGATATTTAATCTTTGTCCATTTGCCAACATTTAGTAATTAATTTTCTTTAGCGCAAAAGAATATTTAAATATTTCTGATAATTTAAACTTTATTACTTTGAAGGGGAAGTTCTTTTTATAGCTGTAATAGAAATTTAATTTTAATCGATTTACCAACATTTTGTAATTAATTGTGCTTTGTGCAATGGAATATTTAAATATTTCTGATAATTTAAAGTTTGTTTCTTTAATTGACTTTAGCCAATTAAAATATTAAAAATATTTCTGAATTTTTTAACATTGTGTGGTTGGAATTTTAATAATGTGTTAACTAAATGTTTGCCGAATCTCATGGTAAGTATTAATTTGTTAATTCGTTAAAAGTGCTAACGAAATGTTATTAAAATAAATGTTATTAAATATCTAAGTACAGCTATTTTGGTTTAATGGAAGTATCTTCTTAATACACAATTGTCAATAGATTTATGGCTTTTATGTTAACAAACTTTTCCTCTTGACGCATTTTTTAGACACACAAAATCTTAGTATTGTGGATTTAGAGCTCTTTGTCAACATAATGCGCCAGAATCATAAATTTATCATATAAGAAAAGTTTAATTTAAATAAATTTATGTTAAAATTAAAATATTTCGGCACATTGCGACTATTGAAATAATTAAAAAGTATTTTTGCCTGTACAATTAGGATTATATCAATATATACGAATACAAATGATAGTAAAACAATACATTTTAATTGTTAAATAGTGTTTTTTTTTTGATTTTAGTAACCGGTTTCATTCATTACATATCCATAATGATAAGTGGAACAGCCTTAAGTTCAATTAATTAATGCATTAATTGCCTTTCATTCAATTCGCATATAGATTAAAATATTTTAATATGAAGTTGCTAGTGTAAAATTTACTAAAATTAACTAAAAATTCCAGAAATTGTTTCTAAACAGCGAAAAAAAAAGAAGAAAAGTAAAAGGATTCTTTAGTACTATTTTCACAGATTAAATGATATCATAGCTACTAGAGCACGTGACTTTTGGGAACCGGCAACTTTGGAATTAAGCCAAATAAACTGAACTACTTATAGTTGACATAGACTCACCAAATAAGCTGTGTATTTGTTTTTTTTCCTTCTTTAAGTTTCGATTAAAGGATTTCCAGTTTGCACTCGCTTCTTTTGTTATATAATTATTTTGATAAAAACTTTTTCAAATCGCATCTGAGCTTATTGGAACGGGATCGACGTTATGTGTGCCTGTGTGTGTGTGTGTGTGTGTGTGTTATGCTTTTATACACATATACATATGCATGTTTGATTCTAAGAGTTTATATTGGAATATGCAACTAAGTTAATTAACAGCACACACATACACATACATACGTTAGTATATGGCACAACAAACAACACACACACACACACACACACGCACACAGTCATACACTGCATATACTATGCAATGATAAGACAACATTTACCGAGTTTCTTTATTTAATTTTCATCGAGTTTTGCAATTAAATTGATAAGCAGTGACAAAAATCAGAAAATCAGCACAGATTTGTAACATTTTGCAAGTGAAGTCAAGTGTAATTTAATATGGATAGCTGGCGATATGGAATTGAAATTGGAATACGAGACACTGAGAGGCAGCAGCAGCAGCCGTTGGCCGTTTATCGCGACTCGAGGAGGGTTCTGCAAGTACCGAGCTAAAGTATCACACGGCAAAGCTAACGTCGACGTCGACGTCGGCGTTGGCGTTGGCAGCAGCATCAAAATGTTTGTCGTCGGCCTTCGCAATTGCAAAAGCGTTGTCGACGTTCGCTGTTGACGCCGCTGCCGACGTTCGACATTCGCTGTCGCGTCGGCTATTCGGCTGGCTGACAACTTACAACAGTTGCTGTTGTTGCTGTTGTTTTTTCTGCTACTGCTACTGCTGCTGCTTTCGTATTTTGTTACACTGCAGTTTGCACCATAAGTACGAGAGTATTCTCTCGCACATTTTCACTCTCCTCCCGAATGGTTCGCGCTCTTGCTCTCCCCCTCACTCAATCGCCTGCTCTTTCTCGCTCGTCGTTATTAACGTCGCTTTTCTTTCATTTGGCATTAACGATACGAAACCAAAATAATAAGGTGCCAAAGCAACACACACACACACACACCAACAAAAAAAAAGAAGAGGAAACGTTCATAACACACGCGACATGACAACTACAACTAATTACATATTACACTAGTTACATATACACATACATACATATGTACAGTTGTTTATCTGTTTACACTTTATGCACTTATGCACGATTATATGCTAGACAAAAATCCATAAACTACAAAAGACGCAACATATTGCTGACATCATCGGGCGCCCCACCCCCTCCTCACCTCCCCCCCCAAAAAAAAGACTTCCCCATCATATAAAATTTCCACAAGAATGGTTAAAATCGACAGCAAAAGTTTTGCTCAAATGTTAGTGTACACAGAGCGAAAGAATCAAGTACTTTTAACTTCGAAATGTTACTTAGAAATTTGCTAGAGTCGAGTTTTATTTCAAGTATGATTTTTTAAGTATTTTACTAACTTTAAACTGAATACTGAGTTGAAAACGTATTCGAAATAAGTCGTTCGTGTATTAAGCACATTTCAAACTTAATTCAAGTGCTTTAAACTCTTTAACTGAGTAGAGAAAACATCTTAAGATAAGCAAAACTTCTATGCAAAACTTAATCCAAGTGCTTTCAACTCTTTAACTGAGTAGAGAAAACATCTTAAGGTAAGCAAAAGATATTGATTCTATGCAAAACTTAATCCAAGTGCTTTCAACTCTTTAACTGAGTAATAAAAACATCTTAAGATAAGCAAAAGATATTGATTCTAAGCAAAACTGAATTCAAGTGCTTTCAATTCTTTAACAGAGTAGAGAAAACATCTAAAGATAAGCAAAAGATATTGATTCTATGCAAAACTTAATCCAAGTGCTTTTAACTCTTTAACTGAGTAATAAAAACATCTTAAGATAAGAACAAGATATTGATTCTATGCATAACTTAATCCAAGTGCTTTCAACTCTTTAACTGAGTAATAAAAACAACTTAAGATAAACAAAAGATATTGATTCTACGCAAAACTTAATTCAAGTGCTTTTAACTCTTTAACTGAGTAAAAAAACATCTTAAATTGGATTGGATCTAAGCAAAACTTAATTCAAGTCCTTTAAACTCTTTAACTGAGTAAGAAAAATATCTTAAGACAAGAACAAGATAATGGATCTATGGAAAATATTAAAATAAAAGTGATTGTTTAACTTTTATACAATTTATTTGTTTTACAATTTATTTTTTATCTAGATCAATAATATTTTTAAATTAAAATAAAAATTTAAAACTCTTTTCATCATATTTCATCTAAGAAAAATGACATTTTCCCAGTTCATCCACACCATTTTCTAGGTTGGACTTTGCAAAACTCATAACTCTTATTGGCGATTAGTCAATAGTCAAACTATTTTTATGCTCGCACTTTTATCAAGTTTAAAATGTTAATAATTACAAATGAATTTATTAAAAGTAATTTATAAGTATTATATATATTAATATATAAGTACTAAGACTGTTTTCTCTCTGTGTAGATCTTGCAAGCCCGTGCTTAGTATTCAGTATAGTATACTAGATGCACTTCCTTTGATTGATTCGCAATTTTGAATGCCTTGGCTGAGAACGTGTTTCTTGCAACTATTTAACTTGAAATTAAACTTGAATCAATTGTTATATAATACATTGCGAATTAACTGTCTAATTTCAATCATTTATTCAAATATATATAAATGCAACTTTCAACACTTGGATTTTCTGATATATTATATTATTTAAAACAACGTTAATCATTTAATATTAAATAATTTTGAAGGCATACTCCCGCTAAATTTATTAAATTATCTCGATTATGCAGCAAGCCTTAATATATATATAAAAAAAAATAAGTTATTCAAGGACTCACGCTCTCACAGATTAAACTGCCGACACACATAGCATACTATATAGTACATTTATATATATATATATATATATATATATATATATATGTATATGTATAGGCACACATATCTGATTATCAAATTTTCCGCCGAGGGCGTCAGTTAAATTGTTACGCCTATAGTATATAGGGAGGAGGCTTCTTGAGCAACCGCAAGTGCAAACACCCACAAACAACTATATGGTTATAGACATAGGCCATATACTTAGTATATGCATCTAGTAGTAGTAGTAGTAGTATATATAAGTATAACATATGAACGATACGTGACACAGTCCATTAATAGAACACTTTTGTTTATAATTAAAAATATGTTGGCAGACAACAACAACAACAAATTTTACAAAAAAAAAACATATTAGAGGAATTTAAGCACTAAAAACAATTTGATAGAAAAATAGGCACTTTTGATATATCCGTATCATTAGGCATTACCATTGACTACACACGAGTAGCCAGAACCGGAACAAGCTAAACCAGGGCACGTTTGGATGCGTGAAGTGAGACTTGTCGGGGACTTGCAATGTGTGTGACTGTGGCTGCTGGACTTGATTGCGCGACTGGAGCTCCCACGTCGCCTCGTTGTTGCCCAAACTATGCACATTGTCTCATAATGGATGCCTGATTACAGCCGAGAACGAGCGCCAACACATGGTTAAAACTCTAACGAGCCACGACGGAGCAGCGACTCTCCCTTGTTTTTTTGGCTGAGAGAGAATGATAGAGAGAGAGAGAGAGAGAGACAGGCGGAGAGAATGTGAGAGAGAGCGCCTCTCAGCACGTCTGCGTGAGAAAATGGAAATGGGAATTCGGCGAATGACCCAGCAGGAAATGTAATGCATGAATCCTGGTCTCATTTCACAATTTTCCCACTGCAGACTCTCATTTATATGCACACCTTGCGGTGGCCCCAAATTCTCAACTTTATTATTACCGGTTAAATGTCTTAACTGTCAATGGTCTTTAGGCTCCCATTAATACATATACTATGTAACTGAATAGATTAAATAATATGCATTAATTAATATAATTTATTTAATTATTAACCTAAGATGCATAATTGTAGATAAATTGTATGATGATTTGCAAGTTTGTATCACGACCTAATTATTTTCTGTGTTTTCTTTTTTAGTATTTGCCACAAATGGTCCGTAAATTTTAATTTAATTTACGCTTTTTAGTATTTTGTTGGAAGCCTAGTATCAATTGCTTATTTCTAAGATATTTAATTTCTTAAGAAAAATAATAATGTAATATTTTAAGCCAGTTAAATTAATAAATCACTGTCCGCTCTTCAAATTTCAAATATTGCAAGATTTGGCAGTTACAAAATACCGATAAGAAACGAATATCGATATGGATGCCAAAAAGATTAATACATATCGTAAGCACAAGTATCGATACACAAAAGCTTCACATATTGACTGTGTTCATATCGCTTCAAATATCGATAGCAAAAACAGGTGACAACATTGGTTGCCACTTGGTGAAAAAACACTTTGTACCCGAATTAAGAGGCAAATCAAATCAGATTTGTAAAAGAAAAAGTCAAAAACTTGCTATTTAATTAAATTAATTGTTTTGTCTTTTTTTTATTATTTACTTATGTTCAAATAGTTAAATACATATTACATTTTGAGAACGGAAAATAAAATCAAAGGAAAATTTTAGTTTTTAGTTTTTCGCAATCAACCTAAAAATAAGCAAAATGAAGCAAAATGCAAATTAACTTTTTTGATAAAAACGCATTCTCTTCATTACACATAAGTATCTAAAAACATAGTTAAATACAGTTACCAGTTTTGTAATTCAAATTAAAGTTAATATTAAAAAAAAAAATTGTTGTTTCAAATAAAGTTTATCCAATAAAGTTTTTGTATAAATGTAGCCACTTTAAATTAAATTGCGGCAAGAAAGAGTTTCAAAAATTAGCCAATTTAATTTGATTAAAGTGGAGCTAAAGGCTATTTTCTTGAGAAATCAAACTTTTATTATTAAAAGTAATAACCAAAATTATCTCACATTTCATTTGACGGTATCTTAAATATCTACATAAATCAAAAATACTTATTTTAGCCAGTCGGAAAGGCTTCAGTCGAATTCGACTATGAGAGACCCTATACTTATTTTTCAAAATGAATATAATTGCAACAAAGGAGTCGTATTGAGTTTTAAACAATGCAAACAATTAGATCTAAATAACTTTATTAATTCCCCAAAAATTGGGAAATACACTACTATAGTGTGTTGTAACTTCAATGTGCTCTTCTTCTTCCATTGGTCCGACACTGAGTAATATTGAGTTTTGAATAACTGCCGAGTTTATTGTCCGATCGTGATGAAATTTTCAGGATACCCGTTCTGTGTGCCAAAATTCAAGACTCTAGCTTTAATATTTTTCGTTTTATGGGATTTTAAAAATTTTGTTCTCGATTTACGGAGGCGGAAGGGGGCGTGTCAAAATTTTAAGATAAACTTGATCTGCTTAGCCCATAGTCGAACCTAAATACCAAATTTGGTGGCTCCAGATCTTATAGTCTCTGAGATATAGGCGCTCATACAGACAGACGGACATGGCTATATCGACTCGGCTGGTGATGCTGATCACGAATATATATACTTTATGGGGTGTGCCGGACTTCCTTCGACCTGTTACGCACATTTTTTTTTTTGACAAACTTAATAGACCCGTTTTTACTTTTTTTAAAGTAAAGGGTCTAAAAAAGAAGCAATTTCAATGTAAAAACCAGTAGAGTACTGAGTGAGTCAGTAATTTTTGTTATTTTTGGCACGCCAAAGATTTCATATCTTTGCAGAACCCTGATGCACTTTTCAACCGATCTTTCCCATGGCAGCTACATACATGATATAGTTATTCCTTCTGTACCAAATTTGGTCAGTCTGTACAAGAAATGACCAGATATATAATTTGTGAGTTTTGTTGAAGTCTGTCGAAAAATGATAAAGTTTGCCATACAAATGTATGATTTTCGACCGATAGTTGCTATGGAAACTATATGATATAGTGATCCGATCCGGCCGGTTCCGACATACAGACTGATCTGTACCAAGTTTCATCCAGATAACTGAGAGTTTGCATAGAAACAGATGGACATGGCTATATCGACTCGGCTGTTAATGCTGATATATATATATATAATTTATGGGGTCGGAGTTGTCTGCTTTCATGCGTTACACATTTAGTGACAAAATTATAATACCCCCTCGGCACGGGTATAAAAAATAAGAGCCAGTGCGCCAACAGAAAAGAACAGAACAAGTTTTGGCGCAAAAAAACGACAAGTGTGGCAACCGTGAGCGTGATGACGATAGCTTTAAATGATTGTTATCGACCTGCCACCACAACAGCTGTAAATGAATGTGACAAAATGATAATATCTTGTTGTCTTTGGTCTGATTTTTGAATAAAACCAGTCGGAAAGGCTACAGTCGAAGTCGACTATGAGAGACCCTTTACTTATTCTTCAAAAAGGAAATAAGAGTAACACTAATAGTTCCCATAACGCATTGTAACGTCAACATGCTCTTCTTCTTCCTTTGGTCCGACACTGAGTAATATTGAGTTTTGATTAACTCCCAAGTTTATTATCTGATCGCGATGAAATTCAGGGTACGTTAGGACCTTGATACCCGTCCTGTGTGCCACAATTCAGGACTCTAACTTAAATATTTTTTGTTTTATGGGCTTTCAAATTTTGATCTCGATTTACGGAGGCGGAAGGGGGCGTGTCAAAATTTTAAGATAAACTTGATCTGCTTATCCCATAGACGAACCACCATACCAAATTTGGTGACTCTAGCTCTTATAGTCTCTGAGATCTAGGCGCTCATACAGACAGACGGACAAACGGACATGGCTATATCGACTCGGCTGGTGATGTTGATCAAGAATATATATACTTTATGGGGTCTGCCGGACTTCCTTCGACCTGTTACGCACATTTTTTTTTGACAAACTTGATCGACCCGTTTTACTTTTTTAAAGTAAAGGGTCTAAAAAAAACATCGAAATATCGATGTATCGTTTTTTGCATAACAGATTTAAAACGATTTTAACTCGAATTATTGTCGATGAATCGAGTAATATAAATCGTTTTTTATGAACAAGTGCGGGTGAATTGGCTCTTAAATTGAGCACACTTTTTAAGGCAAAGTCAAAATATGTATATCCATATTAATTATTTGACGAATCGCGGATTAACAAAGTGACACACAAACTATAAATCCAGTAAATACTTATGTATACATTTGAATTCATTGAACAGTGTCAAAGTTTGAAACAGGCATTAAAAATATACTTTATTACAATTAATCGTGTTATAGCTTGATTTTTAGACCCTTTACTTTAAAAAAGTAAGAAAGGGTCTATTAAGTCTGTCAAAATGTGCGTAACAGGTCGAACAAAGTCCGGCAAACCCCCATAAAGTATATACTATATTCTTGATCAGCAAACAACAGCCGAGTCGATATAGCCATGTCTGTCTGTGTGAGCGCCTAGATCTCAGAGACTATAAGAGCTAGGGTCACCAAATTTGGTGACAATACTCCTAAGGTCAGCTTAAAGGTCAAAAATCGAAAAAACCCCCAAT
This sequence comes from Drosophila histrio, assembly GCA_958299025.2. Lineage (NCBI taxonomy): Eukaryota > Metazoa > Arthropoda > Insecta > Diptera > Drosophilidae > Drosophila > Drosophila histrio. The sequence goes on from OY282582.1 coordinate 30,480,761, forward strand.
AACAAAAGTGTTGTAAAAGATACAAGTTCCACATTCGGCACACATAAAATTTACTTTACTTCCGATGTGTACTGAAAATTTCATCGCAATCGGACAATAAAAACCGAAGATTTAAAGCAAACAAATTTGTGTTTGCAGGCAGCAACTTGAGGCATTGAAACAATATTATTAATTGCAGTTCTGTAGAAAAATGGTAATTGCCAATCTATCAACAATGGCATCGTTGGCGCAGTGATTAGAATGCCGCATTCTTGTGATGCGGTCTAGGGTTCGAAACCTGTCAGGGGCACACTTTTTTCTGTTTTTCAAAAATTGTTAAATAATAGACAATGGCTTCTTTGGCGCAATGGTTAAGAGTGTCGTACTCTTGCGTTGTGGTCTGAAGATTGAAACCTACCAGAGGCACACTTTATTCAGTTTTTATTCTTTTTTAAATTTATCAATACAGTAATAAAATAAAATAAAACAATAATTTTATTTTCATAAACATATTCTACCATAAATGCCAATGTATTATATTTAATAATGTATGTATACATTACATACATGTATATTAACATAACATTTGTATGTTAAGATTAACATTTGTATGTTAATGATTCATGTGTAACATAAATATGGGATTTGCACGTTCCGCTCTCTAACAGTGATTTTCCCTGGTTTCATTGTCGATTTATAAAATTCGATATTAAACACGATGTTCAATTTGCATTCAGTATGTACATTACTAGGAGATACCGATTGTTTATTGTCTCAGTTGATTGCCGGAACTACTCCACTGTCGTATTTTTTATTACCTTGTATAAATTACCCATACTTACTCATACTGTTGTCGTTGTTGTTTTCTATCTCGCTCCTCCACGTTCTCGTAATGAGTGCTGTTAAATTTTCCTTATTCCTTTTTCAAAATTAATTTCCCGGAACTTTTATCTTTTTTTTTTTTATTCCATTGTTGAAAATCTTTCCTTTTTTTCCTTTACTGTGATAGACTATAAAAATTCACTTGAAATCTCTTTTTTATCAAACTAAAATAGATATATTCTATACTATTATCTTAAGAAATATACTATTATCTTGATGGTAGTAGTGGGAAAGAAGATTATATGCAACCTGGTTCTGAATCTCCTAGCTAGTCCCGTTGGGGCGAGTTTCGCCCTTGGAACCAACCAATGGGGTCCTGCGAGACTTACCAGTTCAACGTAGAAGGATTCCCCGAGAGAACGGATACTCTTTCTAAAAAGTGCAGGGCAGTGGAAGTGAAGGAGGTGTTGAATACTCTCTGGTTCCTCTGTGTTTCTGCAGCTTCGACAGAAGTCTTGATATAGTCCACCGTACCGTTGTGCCATTCGGCCAATGGGACAGTGACCCTTTAAGACTCCGATTAACATACTTAGCCTGTTGTTGTAGGAGCTCTGATCATCGCTTTGGGTTACGGTCTGGTTAGATACATCTGATTTAGATACATTGCAGCCCTGAGCCATTGTCCAATACATTTCTGTCGTACTCCTCGCCGTTTCTTGCCAGTTCGGAGAGGACATACTGAAGGGGTCTTTGTATATCAGCGCCGAACCAGTCCTAGCGCACTCATCAACTATCTCATTTTCTGATGATACACCCAAGTGTCCAGGTGCCCCGACAAGTCTGATTGAGTGGTGGCATTGGTTTAGCGCTGTGACTGTGTTTCGGATGAGCTATAAATTGATATGTTTCCTGAAGATGTAATTAATTCTTATTAATATGATGAATAACTTCGAATTACAAGATTTGTCCTGTTTTTTATGTCCCCTACTATTTCATTTTTGGGGTTCCGTCTATTCTGTTTTTCTCAACGAAGGTTGGCAGCACTGCTCGTAACGCTCTTGAATGCCCCTATGCACAATGGGCAAAGAGTCCCATTTTTTTTTTGGGGGTAACCTTTAAATATAAAGCTGTCCACTTGAAATTTTCCAGTAATTTTAGCAAAACTGTAGTAGATTTTTTTATGTTTTTTTTTTATGGGACTACACCCTCCCAGTCTGTATGAATGCGATCTCAAAAGCCTATAAAAGCTAAAGTCTCCAAATTTGGTATGTAGGTTCCTTAACACATGCATTGGATATAACGCCATCACAGTCCAAAAATTTACAGATGTCCTGAAATTTTCATCACGATCGGTTAATAAACTCAAAAGATATCCATGAAACCATTTGAGTTAACAATAGGTCAATGAATTGAAGTTATCCTGCGGAGTGTGTGTTATGCATGTGCTCTAATGTGTTTGTATACATTTCGATAAATGCGAATATTATTCAATTATTATCCTAGGCATCTTATGTTGAATACAAGATAATAGGAGAATTTGTTTTTTTATCCGTTTGAGTAGTGAAAAATATGTTACAAAAGCAATTAATCAATTCAATTTCTTCAGATAAATCTTCTTGATGGATATATTTTTCAAATTAAGTCTAATTCGGCGATTTCTTTAAACTACAAACAGTGTTAAATGGAAAAACTCAAATGCAACTGCAGCATGAGTTCTTTTTTTAAAAAACGGGGCAACTATAAACGAAAAAGATTAATAACATTGGAATCTAGATTGTTTTGTTAATAAACTTTCCAAATAAACCCGTGGAGATACCTAGTGATATGTACACAAAAGTAATACTCCACAGAACATGAACATATCTTTTAGTTTTGAGCTAAAAGTTCATATGAACAAACACAAATAAAATATCTACCGTCAACTTATTCAACATACCTTGATTACATTTACCATATTTACACTCTTTTTTTAGTTTTAGTAGTATGTATTTACAAATCAAGTACCATTCATACTACAAGTTGGAAATCAGCAAAATTTGAATCAAACTTTTATTGTTTAAAAATCAATACATTTTCAAAATAATGAAGATCTTTTAAATTGTATTTTTGCTTAAAATATCCCATTTTTTCACATAGTGCTAAGCTTGAATGTTATTATAATTTCTTTTTCACTCATTGGAAGTCAATCCGTATTGCAAAATCTTGGCACTTTGCCTATAGGCTCTTTTTTCTCCTTTTACTCGTATGCTAACAAGTTAAGCATTTCCGCCTGCTCAAAACTGTGTAGACAATAGATTCTGACATACTAAACTGCACAATGTTTACGGATACGTATATTTATTTTAATGAAGCAGGAAGCAAACACTGTCTCCAAAAAAATACAGATTTAATTATATCGTGTATAGGAGGAAAATTGACATACACTTCTTAAAGCCATTAAAGTAGATAAACAGAAATTTCAGAAGGACTACCAACTATTTAGCACACTGCTATGAAAAATAAAATAAATTTGTTGGTAAATAGACTAAAGTATATACATATAACTAGCTGGAAAGGTTACAGTCGAGAGAACTCGACTGTAAGATGCCCAGTACTTATTCTGTAATAACTTATACACACGCGAACAACCACGCGGCGAGCCTTATAGATTGTAAGTAGCGTCATTGTTCTCATATGCTTCTTCTTTTGGCCCGATGCTGCGTTAGATTGTTCCTTAAATAACTTCCCAGCTTATTATCGGTTCGTGATAAAAATTTTAGGACACATCGATTCGATTATTTACTGGCCTTGAAATTATATTTGTAAAAATTCACTTACGATTTTCGCGGGCAGAAGGTGACGCATCAAAACTCTATATGCCACTGATTTTGCTTATTATATAGTATGTAGATGAAGCTATATTCCTTCATTATAGCCTCTGAGATCTCGGTATGATTATACAGAAGGACGATGAGACGGACGAAAGAACATACGGAGGAACGGACAGACGGACGGAACTATAGACGGACGGACGAACGGGCGGACAGACGGACGGGCGGACAGACGGACGGGCGGACAGACGGACGGGCGGACAGACGGACGGGCGGACGGACAGACGGACGGGCGGACAGGCAGAAAGACGGACGGGCGGAAGGACGGACAGACGGACGGAAGGACGGACAGGTAATCATACAGACGGACAATAGGATGGACGGACAGACAGACGGAGGAACGGACAGACGGGCGGAAGAATAGTCGGACGGGCGGACTGGTAATCATACAGACGGACGACAAGAAGGACGGACGGGCGGAATGCTAATCATACAGACGGACAGACATACGGATGGACAGACGGACGGACAGACAGACGGACAAGCTGACGGAAGGACAGACGAACGGACGGACAGAGGAACGAACGGACAGACAGCCAGGCATGGCTTTATCGACTCGGCTGTTGATACGGATTCAGATTATATGTATGTACATATATATACTTTATATTGTCTGGCAAAATCTCTTCTGCCTTGTGCCAAACACACCCTTGGTACTTTTTTATGGTACAGGGTCCAAATATAGAGAACAATTGTTGTTGAGTTTGCATTTGGCAGCCGAGTGCGAAGTGTGCGTTTAATGAATTAATGTTAATACATATTTAACTGCCCAACAAAATGCGCGCCCAAAATAAACAAGATCTTAAGCTGTCACAGTGTGCGAGAGCTTAAATGTGTATGTGCACACGTCTCTCACTGTGTGTGTGTGTGTGTTTGTGTGTGAATAACAAAGCCAGCCTAGATTATTAAATAGCAAAGCCAAGCAAAGTGGCTGAGAGAAGCGACGCGGAGAGTAGAACAGCTTAAACGGCAGCAGGCAAGCCTCCAACGAGCCACAGTCGCCCCACCGCGCCCCAACCCCACGCCAACCCATCGGACCGCACCGCAGTGCAAAACGATGTGTGAGAATTTGAGTCAGTTTAAGTTGAAGCCTGAACGAAAAAAAATAAATAAAAAAGAAAAAAAGAAAACAGTTGCTTGCGCACTGTGAAACGCGAAACAAGCGCTGCCGACGTCGCGTCGTTCTCCTTCTCGTTCACGTTCTCTTGTCCGCTTTTTTTTAGTCGTCATCTCGTCAGCGTCAACGTGTTTGCGTCGCGACGACCGTTACACAAAAACAAAAAAAAACCACCAAATTGAGAAAAATAATATAAAATTAAAGAGAAATAAAGCTGCGAGCCTAAAAGCAGAATAAAGAGTTGAAATGTAATATGCATGTGTTTTGTAAACAGCTGCACACACACACACAGATAGAGAGAGAGAGAGTAATTGACAGATCAATGTCAGCGCATGGAAAAATGCAATAAATAATGCAACCAGGACTGCAACAATTGTCAATATATTGCAATTCCTATTAAATGCCACAAACAATTTGTCGAATTACACGAAAATTATAATTAAATTGTAAATTTTTGCTGCGACTGCGTGCCAGCCCTGGTAGTAGCGTTAACACAACGACGACGACCGCACAATATGCGCGCGTGCGTGCGCCGACGTCAGCGTCGGCGTTTGCGTTGACGCTTGCGCCTGCGCTCACATCAAACCATTTTTGTTGTGCACTGCAAATGTGTGCAATAACAATAACAATAATAATAATAATAATAAAGCTAAGGCTAAAAGTGTGAAGTGCATTGACAAAGTGACAAAATGTCCATGTCGTTGCCTCCCCTGCCCCAAATAAGTTTGTGCTTGAAGCTTTTGTGTTTAGAAAAGCTTTTAATTGAAAGTTTGCTCAAGCACTTGATTATTTCGGTCACTGTGCCACCAGCAAACGTATACAGAGTTGTAAGAGCGGGAAAGAGAGATGGAGAGGCTTCAGCAAAGCTTAAGAGTGAGTGCAGTAGTAAAAAGACAGAGTGTGAGTGCGAGAGAAGGAGAGAGACAAAGAGAGTTTATTATCCTGCAGTAATCGCATTTTAGCTCTTAGGTAGCCAGAAGAAATAATACTATTAGCCAGCTGTCTGTCTATTTCCTATAATGATTCGACACTTTCAGATAACTATCTACATATAAAACCAGTCGAAAAGGCTATAGTGGAAGTCGACTATGACAGACCCTTTACTTATTCTTTAAAATGGAAATAAGAGTAACACTAATAGTACCCCATAGCGCGTTGTTACGTCAATATGCTCTTCTTCTTCTCTTGGCCCGACACTGAGTAATATTGAGTTTTGAATAACTTTCGAGTTTATTATCCGATCGTGATGAAAATTTTCAGGATACATTAGGACTCTGATGTTCGCCAGGACCCTAGCTTTAATATTTTTGGTTTTATGGGATTTCAAAAATTTTGTTTTCGATTCTTGGGGCGGAAGGGGTCGTGGCAAGATTCTAAAACAAACTTGACCTTTTCGGGGGCCGCACGAGTATTGTCACCAACATTGGTGACCCCAGCTCGTATAGTCTCTGAGATCTAGGTGTTAATACAGCACGACTGACGGACAACAGGACAGACGGACAGACGGACATGGCTATATCGACTCAGCTGTTGATGCTGATCAAGAATATATGCCACGCCCCCTTGCACCCCAGTAAATCGAAAACAAATTTTTTGAAATCCCATAAGGTCCCAATGTATCCTGAAAATCACAATCGGATAATAAACTCGGAAGTTATTTAAAATACAATATTACGTAGTGTCGGGAAAAAGGAAGAAAAAGAAAAGAATACTGACGTTAGAACGCACTGTTTGAGTATTTCCCCCATTTTGGGAAATTAATTAAAACCTCAAGAGCTTAAAAAGATAGTTGGATTAAGTTTTTCACATTGGGCTTATATTATTAATAGAAAATGGAGCTGGAAATATTGGGCGTGACAACGATATTTTTTCTTAATATTATCATAGGCAAATATGGAATAGTCGAGAGTTTTACAGAATCAATAATAAATGGTTTTTCATAATCGGCTTCGGCTAGAATTCGGTAGAATATCGTTCCCTACTATGGCTCAAGTCCCGACTCTTTGACTTGTTCGTATAAAAATGATTTAGCTTTGCTATTTTAGCCCTTGTATTGCTGACAACAAAACTTATAAAAAATAAAATGGGCAATTTGTGGGCACTTTTTATAGTTTTTTAGCTATCAATAACTTCCTTTTTTGATCAAATTAACTAAAAATTCTGCAAAAAAAAACTTTAAATAACTTCTTCTAGTTACCATTTTTTTTTTTTTTTTTTTTTTTTTTTGGTAACGCCAGCTGTTTTAGACCTTTAATGTCAGACAACATAACTTTAAAACAAATTGCATAAACACTTTTAATAATTTATTTAGCCATTTAAAATTCCCTTTAATTTGATAAAAATTTGCTATTTTAGTCCATAGAATTCTGACAATAAAACCTAAAAATATTGCATATTTTTTAACAGTTTTATTAATATTTTTATCCATTTCTAGCTACTTACTTTTGATAAAATATGTAAATTAAATTAAATAATTTTAAATAATTTCAAAGTTATTTCTAGCTACTTTTTAAAGTCTTTGGCGTTATATTAAGTTTGTTAAATGTATGTAACAGGCAGAAGGCATAAACTGTACACATATGTATATTGTTGATCAGTATCAATAGCCGGGGCGATAAAACCTTGTCCGTTTATACGTCCGTCGGTCCGTTCGTCCAAATCAATGAAGGAATCTAAGAGATGTTAAGAGCTAGAAGCTTGAACTTGATCTCACAGCACTGTTAATATTATTAGGCAGCTCAAGTTTATCTTTAAATTTGGAGCTAGTGACTTCAGATTTGGCACACATGATGAGTATCTTGAGGTTGATATGTCCAGATAATTTCATCGCGATGTCACGCCCCCCTCACACAAAGAATTACAAGAGATTAACATGCACTGGGAGTGAATTTGAGCGGGGCCCTGTTTTGCCACAGGGTATATTACGGTCGGGGTGCCTGTCTGTTCGTCTGTTCGTCTTTTCTATTTTTGCCCTTGAAATTCCGTTAACGCTGACTAATTGTTGAGGGATGGGATAGCTTAGAGTTAAGCTTTAAAGAGTGTGCAGTCGTAGAGAAGATAGAGTTGTGAGTGAGCGAGAATTTATTATCCTTCGGTTTGTTTATTGTTTGCCATTCCATCAATTCCATTGACGTAATGCAGTTGCTGTTCAAACAAAACACACACAAACACACAAACGCACACAGAGAATTTAGTGTCTATTGCAGGTGTGCAGCCTAAAGTGGTTTCAATTTCGCAACTAAACAACACTGTGTTGCATGGTGAATGGGAGGGGAGGGAGGGAGGGAGTGTTGTAGATCGACTGCTTAACGTCATATCAGCGTCAGCAGCAACGTCAACGTCAGCGTCACTGCCAGCGCACCTTTTTGTCTGTCCGTCAAAAGTCTTGTCAAAAATTGCACTTTGTTTTATTTTTTTTTTTTTTTTAATTATTGTTTGTTATTTATGCCGCTTGATGGGCGGTAAGTTTGTTGTCAACCCATGCGTCGCTGCGACGTCGACGCCGACGCCGCCCACAGAGCTTACACGACAGATCGTCACAGATATAGTATGTGTGTATGTGTGTGTGTGTTTAGGTGCGCCAATGTCTCTCTCACTGGCCACTGGCCGCTGTTGCGTCTGCGTCTGCGTCTGACACAATGCGCGCGTCATGCTGTCGACGTCGGACAAAGCCACTGACGTCATAGCGACAATGGCGCGAACAAAGTGCGATGCCGCACAGTGGAACAACAGCAGCGATCGTAAATCTCCTGTGTGTGTGAAATTGATATTGCATTGACATTATTTGTCCGCTAGCTCAGCGTAATCGATCATTGTCATCGTTTTCGTAATTGTTTATCGAGTATCGGAATCATAGTCGGATTCACAATAACAGTGTTGGCAGTTTTGTGAATTTGGCCCCGCTCAAATTCACTCCGGCTGTAATTCTCTTGTATTGCGTTTTTTCAATTTGTCAGCGATGGGGGCGTGGCATCGTGATAAAATTGTCGGGATACATCGACTTGAAAATCATGATCATGTGTGCCAAATCTTAAGTTTCTAGCTACAAAACTGTTTTTGTTATTAGCTTTTTCGCGTGACATCCAAGAAAAGAGATAAACTTGAACTACTACCTGCAAATATTTCTAGTGCTGGGAGACCAAGTCGAAGCTTCTAACTCTTACAATCTCTGAGATCCTTTCGTTCAAACGGAAGCACGGGCGGACAGACGGACGGACAGACGGACTGATGGACGGACAGACGGACATGGCTATATCGCCTCGGCTATTGATGCTATGCTGATGATAAACATACTTTGTCGGGTCGATCACGTTTCCTTATGCATGTTACAACTTTTAACAAACTTAATACTATACCTCCAAAGGGTATAAAACGACAGAAAACAGAACAAACAAATTGTTTTTGTATTTATTTATGAAACAATTCATTTATGGGCTTCATCCATATATTACTAGATAAAGGTATAATATTAAATGATGAACAAAATGGCGTTTAACTAACGTGTGGATTGTTAGACGGATACGTAATTTACTAAATTTACTAAATTTACTAAATTTACATCATTTCAGTGTCAGTGTATGGCGGTTTAGACTTTCCCCGGACATAAATGTCCGTCTTTAAGACTTCCAAAAAAATTTTTTTAAATAAAATAAATAATATCAGGCAAATAAAAGACATTTCAGCCTCTTTTTTACAAATGATACAAAACCGATATGTAAGAATGATAGTCACAAATTCATAAAGAAACTAGTTAGTCAAGTAATTTATTACAAAAATAAAATATGTGACTATTTACTCAAAAATAGCATTTCCTAGTATTGTAGTTTTTGCTTACTTTAATTATTCTAGTTGTTTAGGGTTCTTAGAACAAGTTAAACAAAAATAATAATAAGTATTAAGATCCGTTGAAATTAATTATTGCTAAAACGAAAATAATAGTTATGTGAACTTTTTAATAGGTTAAAGCAATTGCTTGCCTAAATGCCTAAAATAAAAATCAAGACTTTTGGGAAAAAACTATTTGTCATATTTTTTATTGTTACAAGATTTTATTCCTCGTTTTTTTTTTTAACGAGTTATTCGCATCACTGTTTTGTGGCAAATTATCACTCGCTTTAAGACAGAACAACAAATTCGTCTGTTGATTCATTGCCTATAATTTACTGCATTTCGAACAGACATTTCAATCACATCTGTTCCCAGGGACGCATTATGTGCATTGTAGCTGTAATAATGTGAAAGTATCTGTGATAAGTTTATTTACTTAATTATAAATACATACTCGTACATATATATATGTACATATGTACATAGCTTATCATGAGAAAGTATTCTCATGCTACTTACGTACTTATTTTAACAGTTGCACAAAGTCTGCGTTCTTTTGCGTATTAATCATTAGGAAATACTTAATTAAAGCACTTGGAATAATGTAGTTCGATTAAAGGCAATTTTGACGCTTATCTTGCTTTAACTGTATTGGTTTCTCTGATAGATAAACGACAAAAAGTAGAGCATAAATACCAAATAATAACAAAAAATAAATAAATAAATAAGCAGTTAATAAATATTGAAAGTGTGAATTTTGTGGGAATGGCAAAATAATTTATTTGAATTTCTTATTAAACATATAGATATTAAACATATATAGATAATCAAAAAAAAATAAATACCGATACCGATTATAACAAGGAAAAAAAGTCTTGATTTCGGGACGAATGGCAAAATTTTTTGTTTCATCTATTTATTAAAACAATATATATAAATGGACGTAATAAATAATTGTAGAACATGCCTTTCATGCCATAAATATAGTGAAATGGTTCATTTCGGGGCGAATGGCAAACAAATTCCATTTAATTCTTTAATAAACTATATGTATACGTATTGAGTAGTTAAATAATAAATATATTTTGTATGACAAAATGAATAAAAATAGTAGAAATCAAAATATATAATACATACATACCATAACTAAATGCTAAAAGTGTTAATTTCTGGGCGAATGGCAAAATGATTGCTCTTTAAGTCGTTCTTAAGGCGTTGAAGAAAATAACTTTATATAGATAATCAAAATAAATAATAATAACATTAATTAAAGTTGCTACCAAATGGTAAAAGTATTCATTTCGGGGCGAATGGCAAAAATTAAACTGACATCATTGCATGCAGTTTGCTCCACAGTGCTTCAACATATGAACATGACGTCTGTCAGTCTGTCAGCCGCTAAAAGTGTCTCTCTCTCTGTGTGTGTGTGTGTGTGTTTTTTGTGCTTAAATGCAATTACGCGCTCAAGTTAAGAAAACTAGCAAAGCAATTGGAGCGCAACAACAAAAACGAAATACGAGTATAAATAAATAAATAAACAGCAAACGAGAGTAGTTAGTGTATGAGTGTGTTAGTGTGTGTGTGTGTGTGTGTGTGTACGTGCGGGATCATTGCACATTGCGTCAATGTTTCAAGATCACACACAATTCCAATTTCAATTCCAATTCGAATTCGAATTCGAATTCTGCTTGCAATTTTAGCCGCAGTCAGCGCCACTGAGAGCCGCAGCGGTCGCGGTCGCGGGCAATGAGCAATTACGAAAATTCAATAGAACGGGATAAATATCAATACCATCATCCATCAGCAGCACCATCATCAGTAGCAAAAACAACAACAACAACAATAATTGGAGCAACATCAGCAGCAGCAGCAGCAAAGTCACGCTGCCAGCGTCACAGTCACAGTAACAGTCAGAGTCAGAGTCACAGTAACAGTCAGCGTTGCCGTCAGCGTCGTCGTCAGCGTCACCATCAGCGTCGCTGTTGGAGACCGAGCTTACAGCCAAAGCGACAGTTAAGCGACGGCAGCGGCAGCGGCAGGTGTCATTTGAATTCAAAGTGCGCGGACGCGTTTAAAAAATCTAAAAGCGAGTTTGAAACGCACGCGACGCGAAGCTAACGTCGACGTCGACTGCGATGAGTGCGCGTTGCCGCGACGGTCAACAAAATGAAAGAGAAACAGAAACAGAAATTGAAATCGTAAACGAAACTGATTTCAAGCACAAGATAATGACAGCGACGCCGGCGTCGACAGCGTTGCCAGCGACGACAACGCTGACAACGGTTAACGCTCAAAATAAATGCGCGACAGCAGCGCCAACGACTTTTAGTTATCAGAGAGCAGCGAAGCGTTGCGGACGCTTTGAACAGACATCAGCAGCTAAAAGACAACAGACAAACGCAGCAACAACAACGTCAGCTGAACGTCAGCGTCAACTGGCAGAGCACAAAGCGCAATTGCGCGCCGCCTTCTTTAAGGATTTCAACGAACTTGCAGCGCAGTCGCAGTTCCAGTCGAAGCAAACGAAAGCTTTTGATATACGACAGCTGATTGAAAAGTTTCAGGCAATGATTGTACAGCAGCCAACGGGCAGCGCAGCGGTCGCAGGCGCAGGCACAGAACAGCCGCTGAAGCCAACGCTGGCAAGCAGCGCTGCCAACTCAGACGAAGGCTGCAATGCCGGCGGCTTGAGTCCCTGCAGTAGTGACAATGAAGGCGACAGCATCGCCAGGCGCAGTAAACCGAAGGTGACACGTTGTGCGAGCAGCGACTCGGCGCTGGGATTAGAAGTGGATGACGTCAGCATGGATGTGCTGCCGACGCCGACACCGCAGCGACGCATGACATTAACCGTTACCGATTTGCCATTGCGTCCAGCTTTATTACCGCTGGCAGAGCCGACGGCATTACCAGATTCACCATTAAACTCGCCAACCGCCGCGGCAACCGCCGCCGCCGCCGCAGCAGCAGCAGCTTCTGTGCTGAGCTTAAGCGGCGTCGGAGGTGTGCCCAGTAAAGTTCTGCTTGAGGAACGCGTCGTTGCAGCGCTGTCGGCGCCATCAAGCTCGCGTCGCGAATCGACGCAGAGCTGCATCAGCGAATTGGGCGGAATGGGCGGGGTGCGGTATGTGAGAACGCCCTCAGTGGTTGTTTCCGACTATTCGGATGATATTACCGCCTGTGGCATAAGCATGGAGGAAATGGAGTATTTTCGTTTGCAGCGCGCACGCTGCCAGCGTCGCTGTTCGCTGGAAGCGAGTGCCGCTGCCGCCGGCGGCGTCATCGGCGCCAAGGATGAAGCTCAGTCGGATGTGAGCGCTGCCAGCAGCTGCAGTAATTTATATTATTGCGGTTCCACAATATCCGCCCTGGATGGCGGCGAGTGTATTGTGAATGGCGTACGCGTCGCTCTGGCGCGCAAATCAAGTCACAGTAGCAGTGGAAATGATGAGGAAGAAGATGAAGATGAGTTGGAATTGGAATTGGAACTGGAGGTGGAAATGGAAATGGAACAACAGCAGCGAGAACGAGATCATGAACGTGAACGTGAACGTGAAAGGGAACGTGATCGTGAACGTGATCGGGAGCGACAGCTGAGCGAGCTTTTGGCTGCCACGCAGCTTGGCGACGGCTTTAAGAAGGTAGGCAGCAGCAGCGGCAGCGGCAGCGCAAGCAACGACGTCGACGTTAGCAGCGACAGCAAGTCACAATTATAGGAAATCTCAATTAAGATTAAAGATACACACACACACACAGATATACACACACACACACACACACAAACGTACAGACACACGGTGCTGGTGCGGAAAAGTGCGCTGTGTGTTTTATTCATATTATTACTATTATTATTATATACTATATACATTTTTTTTATCTGTTGTTTAAAATAACTATAAGTAATATATGCTTTATATAGATATACATATATATATTCTTTTTTTTTGTGGATGAGCTTTAAATGAAAAGCAGTGGGAGGAAAAGAAGCAGAGCACGACAGAAATACTAGATATAGATACATAGTATATTTATATATATATTTTCTTTTTTTTGTCTGTTGTTTAAAAGAACTATTATAGTTAATATACGTAATATATGCTTTATCTAGATATAAATACATACATTCCTTTTATTATTGATGAGCCTAGAGCCGTTTAATGAAAAGCAGAGGGAGGAATAGAAACAGAGCAAGACAGAGATACTAGGTATACATATAGTGTATTTATACTCTGTGGGAGTCTATTAGTTTATTGAAAGTATAACAGGAAGCGTGGTGGACCCTAGTATCTTTATTCTTGATGAACATAAATAGATGAGTTGATATAGTCATGACCGTACGTCCGGCTGTCTATCTGTCCGTCCGATTATCTGTCCATCTGTCTGTCCGTCCGCCCGTCCGTTCGTCTGCCCGTATGAACGAAAGTATATCAGAGCTGGTAAGACCCTGAAGCTTGAACTCCTAGCACTGCTTGTACATACGTATTTGCAGGAAGTTCAAGTTTATTATACCCTGGGGGGGTATATTAAGTTTGTTAAAAATATGTAACGGGCAGAAGGAAGCATGGCCGACCCAATAAAGTATATATATTCTTGATCAGCATCAATAGCCGAGTCGATATAGCCATGTCCGTCTGTCCGTCTGTCCGTCGGTCCGTCGGTCCGTCGGTCCGTCCGTATGAACGAAAGGATCTCAGAGATGGTAAGAGCTAGAAGCTTGAACTTGGTGTCCCAGCACTGGAAATTTTTGCAGGCAGATCAAGTTTATCTTTTTTTTTGGATGCCACGCCCTCTTTGCCCACAATTTAAGTAAAAGCTTATAAAGCAAGCAGTTTTGTAGCTCAAAAACCTCATACCAAGGGCAGTTTTGTAGCTAGAGACTTGAGATTTGGCACATATGATAAATATTTTGTGGTCAATGTGTCCAGAAAATTTTATCACGATGCCACGCCCCCCTTGCCTACAAAACGGAAAGGCTTATAACAAGAGCAATATTACAGTAAGAGACTTGAGATTTGGCACATATGATAAGAATCTTAGGGTCAATGTGTCCAGAAAATTTAATCGCGATGCCACGCCCCCTTCGCCCTCAAATTAAGTAAAACCTCATAAAGCAAGCAGTTTTCTAGCTCAAAAACCTCATAACAAAAGCAGTTTTGTAGCTAGAGATTTGAGATTTAGCACACATGATGAGTATCTTGAGCTCGATTTGTCCACAAATTTTTATCATGATGCCACGCCCCCTTCGCCCACAAATTAAAAAATAAAGAACTACTAGAGAATTTCATCTGGAGTGAATTTGAACGGGTTCCTGTAGACCCACAGGGTATATTACGGTCGGGGTCCCGACTGTTCCGCTTGTTTTTTTTTTAAATTTATTATTATTCAAGAAAAGCTAGAGACTTGAGATTCGGCACACATAATGAGTACGGGGTCGATGTATACGGAAAATTTCAATACGATATTTAAAATTTAAAAAGAAAATTACCACAAGATATATTATATCTAATCGGATTCCCGAGTCTCCAACTTGTTTTGTTTTAAATGAAATAGGAATCAATGGCAGAGATACTAGAAAGAAAAGATACTAAACAAAATATTATAGATTATATATGTAAGTAATATATGCTTTATATAGATATATATATACATATAGTACTTCTTCTTTTTTTGGTGATGAGCATAGAGCCGTTAAATGAAAAGCAGAGCAAGAGGAAGACAAGGGAGAGATACTACAATTAGACTGCAGCGAGAGGTGGGGAGTAGAGAGTGTTTTGGGAGGGTAATTAATTTGGCGCTTATCTTATCACTAAATGAGATTCCATTTTGTTGTGTGGCGGGGAATTGTTGTTGTTGTTGTTGCTGTTGTTTGTATCTTATGACTCGGCGCCGACAAATGATGATGTTGAAATTGGGTGCGCTGATAAAACGCTGTGGCACAGACTTATAACCTACAGCGAACTGTGTGTTATCACAGCACACACACACACACACATACACACACACACGCACACAACTCCAGAAACAACAACAACGCGCTTATCTTAGTGATTAACTCAGTATATTGTATTATAGATATACACACACATACAGATAGTATATGCATACATATAAATATATATAATATATCTGTATATACTACTTCTCAATATCAAAAAAAAAAAAAAAACAATAACAATAACAAACGACGGCAAGAGAACTATTTGTTAAGTAAATAAAACAACAACTTGCATATAAAACTTACTAAGCACGCTCCCATTTATGTATTTAATAATAATAAAATCATAATATAAATATTTATCAAACTATTGTGTAATGGTATACTTGCATATCCATACACAATTCATATTATATTACATGCTTATCTATAGATTTAGTACGATAAATATAGGGAATGTACATATCGTACATAGTATTGGTACCTGTTGGTACCAAACATTTTACATAGTACATATACTCGTAGCATGTGTTTAGACTGGGTTTTCACGTAATGCCCATTTAGCCAGATCTTTTAATGGGCCTGGGGAAATACTACGTGCATAAGCAGCATTTCCGAAATTTCAACTAACGCACGAAATTTGCTCAGGAATTTAGACGAATTGCATATAAAACAAGTGTAAGAAGTCTGAACTTGGATTTGTTACTACTTAGAACACAAATTCGAACATAATTCTTGACATCTTTATATATCAAATAGAATTTGCGTATAAATATGTGAAGTCTTTTAAGGTCTAGGATCTAAGGAAGTCTGGCGGAGACCACAAAGTATAGATAGTCTTGATCAGCATCAACAGCCGAGTCGATATAGCCATGTCTGTCTGTCTGTCCGTTCGTCTGTCGGCCCGTCTGTCCGTCCGTATGAACGAAAAGATCTCAGAGATGGTAAGAGCTAGAAGCTTGAACTTGTTCTCCCAACACTGGTAATATTTGTAGGCAGATCAAACTCATAATAAAAGCAGTTTTGTACCTTGAGACTTAGCACACATGATGAGTAAGTATAGAGGTCGAGATGTTTAGCAATTTTTATCACGATGCCACGCCCACAAATTGATAAAACGAATAACAAGAGAATTACATTGGAACTGAATTTGAGCGGTGCCCTGTTTTGTTTTAAAATTTCCTTAGACAGCTCGTTGTAAAGTTTCATTATATTATGAAATTATATAAGATACTGAAGCTTAAGACTTTAGCATTAACTTTAGAAATCATTATATAGTTAGATTTATCTATTAGTTTATTTATATATATAATGTTGGTAATATTATTTAAATGTTTTCTATTTACAATTCTTTTTTCATGTAGGTCTTTTTTTTTTTGTTCTTGACAATTTCATCGTTCTTTTGACTTAGAACTTTGACACGTTTACTTCTACGCTGCGTGTCGCTGGCTTAGAATACAAATCTATTTAAAAGCCACATTCCTTAAGCAATATAAGGCACTACTATACATATACTATGCATATACATACTATATACATGTATATAAATTGTAGTAGTTGCGTCTTTAGAGGCATATCTGTGCTTATGACTGAACTAGTTACGCTTATCATTCACACACAATCCAACGTCATATATTATATCTATATCTTTGCCATACGGCTTTTCGTTATATTTCTGTCATATATTTATTTCAGACTCACCTGTAGTTGCCATATATGGGCATTATGCTGTTTCAGAGCTATGCAATTTCGATAAGAGTTTTCCGCTAATTGAAATGGAACATTTCCCTGAATTCTTGGCAAAAGTTTCATCTGTTTGGTTTACGATCTCATCAACTGTTGTGATTTATGGTATTTGTGTTATCAGTGTCTGTGTGTGTGTGTGACTTTCTTTGAATCTACATTTCCTGGTAATTATCCTACGTCTTAGTGGTTGGGAGACAGGGAGGGAAGATCGACTTGCTCTTTGCATTCCATTTTGAAGATGCTGTCTAGTCTAGTCTCGACATTGCGGCGTGGGCTTCATAGAAAACTCATACGTTGATTATTTTAGATAATGATTGTCGTTCTCACTCGCACTCGCATTCTACCCATCTCTTTCTCACACTGTCTTTATTTGTGTGGGTGTTAAGGCAACGCATGCTGTGACGTCACTGGGGCACCATTTACTTATGACTTGAGGCTCATTAATAATGGCAAATCATGGGTCTTGGGTCTGACTTGCCAGGCCGCAAGGCCATAAAACTTTACAAGCAACAAGCTAAATACGAAAATAATGTACAACATTAAAAAAGAATAAACACATTTCACACACCGATACGTAAATACTCTTAGAAGTAACTTGAGCAAGCAAATCAAATGAAAATGGCTTAAATATATTCAAGCTTCAATTGATAGTATTCAAGTATTACGTATTCAACCTAAAAGTTAGTACTATATATCATATACTATGATTCGGATGAATAATGTCAGTTTTGAATTCTGAATATTGTAGACATTGCACATTATTTATTTATTTATTTTAATTGTAGCTTAGAATTAATTCTATAGTACAATAATGTAGCCGGAGCAACTGAGGCCTTCAGGCTTTTTTTGTCTATATTATCTTCATTGTACATAAATTAACCAGATCCCCAGGAAATCACAGCAAATATAATGAACAATTGGTATATACTACATATGATGTCAGCTTGTATTTTAAATACTTCACTGAGTAGCGATTTTCTCAAAGGGAAATTAAAAGCAGTTAATCAAAAATAAATTACTAATTATCAACTGTAACTATTAGATAATACATATATGTTATATATACATATATAAATATCAGTCAAATATTAAAATATCTGTTTATTTCTTTAATATTATGTTTTAATTAATTACTATGTGTTAATAACTAATTATTGATATTTCTGGCCAAATAAATGATGGGGGGAGTTGAAACAGCTGATTACAAATCAGAATAAAGGCGCTAGTTGTTACAAAATTCCTATTATTTAAAAGATTCACGATTTAAATTATTGTGGATGAATTTTATATCAACTGAAGTTTGGACAAAATCAAAAGTAATAGACGGATGAGCTAGAAAATATGCTGAATGGAGCCTGAATCGTGAAAAATAAGGCGCTGCCTGGTCCAAAGAAATATATACATATGTATATAAGCATCCAGATAGATCTCGTTCTTCTCATGAAGTCATTTTCAGGCAGATACTGCTACAAAATGTCTTCCTTTCTTCCATAAATTAAGTTGTCGAGAAATCTAATGGATTCGTAATATAAGTGCATCCATTTATGGTCATATCTGCACTATCATCAATCTCTTTTGCCAGCATTATTTATTTATATTTGTATTTATTATTCGATTTTAGTTTTCATCCATTTATCTCACTATTTATGCAGCAATCACAATTTGATACAAAAACCCAAAGTTTTTAAACCAACCAAAATGCTTTTTGGCCGTAAATCGTAAGGTCTTGACAAATATAATTATTCTTATAAATTAAGATAAGTCACAAATTTGTGTATTAATTTTAACAAGCAATTTAATTGATACCTAACAATGTAGATATTTATTATTATTATTATTATTATTATTATTATTATTATTATTATTATTATTATTATTATTATTATTATTATTATTATTATTATTATTATTATTATTAATATTATTATTATTATTATTATTATTATTATTATTATTAATATTATTTTTATTATTATTATTATTATTATTATTATTATTATTATTATTATTATTATTATCATTGTTATTGTTATTGTTATTATTATTATTATTATCATTATTATTATTATCATTACTATTACTATTATTATTATTACTATTATCATTTTTATTATTATTATTATTATTATTATTATTATTATTATTATTATTATTATTATTATTATTATTATTATTATTATTATTATTATTATTATTATTATTATTATTACTATTATTATAATTATCATTACTATTATTATTATTATTATTATCATTATTATTATTATTATTATTATTATTATTATTACTATTATTATCATTATCATTACTATTATTATTATTATTATTATCATTATTATTATTATTATTATTATTATTATTATTATTATTATTATTATTATTATAATGATTATTATTATTAATATTATCATTATTAATATTATTATTATTACTATTATTATTATTATTATTACTATTATTATTATTATTATATATAATTGTATAATAGAAATAAATCCTAAATTAGATTTTTAAACACAACGACTAACTTAATTTTGATGTATATATTTTATTATTGATTTATTTTATTTATCTACACTATAGCAGCTGATTATTAATTATGGTTTAAGGTATATTTTTAACTGATTCCCAAATTGCGTCGGCCAATTGAATCTACTTAAATGTATAAATTTAATTAAATTAGATAAATCACTAATTCAATAATTATGTATAGCAGTTTTTTTTTTATTTTCATTTTATTTTAACTTTAAACAATTATCAGACACATATTATATTATATCCAAATATCAGAGAAATATAAATAACATTTTTAAAGGTTTTTATGCTTTCTTGTCTTATAAACAATCGATAAGTTTCAACTTGAGCACTTAAATTAAAAATATAAGATATTGCATATGCATATGTATAATCATATTACGTATACTTATATTTACAGCAAAAAAATGCATCAGCTCTTTGCATCTTCTGTGATATGGAAATGTTGTTGCTTGACATTGATCATAGATGATTATTATGATTATTCGCATAATGCTCCAAGCAGTATTACTATTATTATTATTGGATAGTATCTTTTCATTGTTGTTGTTGTTGTGGGTAATTGTTGTTGTTGTACCTATTTGATATGGAATATACGATAGACTCGGCCATCCGTCAGATTGAACAGCCCATAGTTGTGACAGCGTTCGCTCATATCTAATCAGCTCCCCCATTAACGTTAGCGTCGCCGTTGGCTGTGTGCAGTCGACGTCGCTGCCAGTTGGCTTGAAATGGTTGGGGGTGGCTGCCCGCTTGAATTATGACGCCTGTTAATGGTGCGAGAAATCGATTAAGTTGAATGAGTCGACGTCGACGACGACGACGACGATGAAGTCTATGTCTTCGTCTCCGTCTCCGTTTCGGAATTGAAGCCTCTCAGGCGGCTTTAGACAACAACAATGCTGTCCGAGTTAGCTTCGTCGTCGTCGTCGTCGTCGTTGGCTGCGACGTTGGCGTCTGCGTCGGCGGCAACTTCCGTTGACGTCAGCAGCCCATCAACGGCCACCGTGTGATCGTCAAAGTAATTACATGATCGAGCGGGCGTCGTGTCGCTGTAAGCCACGAAAACACAACAAAACTACACAATAAAAAAATACAAAAAAAAATTCAAAAATAAAAATAAATAAATATAAGTAAATAACAGCAAAAACCGCAAGTCAAGAGTAGCATAAAGCAAACAACAATAACAGCAACAACAAGTTGGGAAAAAAAGAAAGAACAGTGTTGGGTATTCACTGCGCGCAATTTGCGTCATTTGCTCTTGTCGCTTTGTTGTTGTTATACCCTACCCTATGGGTATATTGACTATGTCGTGCAGTATATAACGCAATCGAAAAATTCAACAATATCGTAAAGAGATTAAATTTTATTCGATATATGTAGACTATTTGACAGATAACTGCTATATTTTCTCCAGCTACAGGTTCAATCGGTTCTACATAACCTAACTTATGTTGTATAAATATATTTGTAGATCTCTCCAGCATATTTCCTTTTTCAAAAGAATTATTAAAAGATGTCTTCAGCTTTCCCTCTTCTAATTATATGATCTTAGCTAAGACACGATTTGAATTAAATTATTTTTTCAATTTAACCTTGTCTTGTGATAGTCTCCTAGAATCAGCAGGTGACAATTGCGCTTAAGTCTGATGGCGATGTATAATGTGACTATTAAATCAATAAATCGACTTATAAGTATATAATATAAATATTTTTTTATAACATATTGTAAAGTAACTTGCAACTAAAACTGAGTATAACAAAGAAATTTTTAATTTTAAATTTCTAATATTGTCAGATCTCATAAATATTTTAAATCATTTCTATTGATACTTTGTAGACCCATTACTTTTACCAAGTTGAGTTAGAGAGTCAAACTCTTGCGGTATGGTTCTTGGGTTTGACACCTATCGGAGGCACACTAATTCGTGGTTCGTCTAAAGGCTAAGCAGATCAAGTTTATTGTAAAATTTTGACACGCCCCCTTCCGCCTCCGTAAATCGAGAACAAAATGTTTAAAATCCCATTAAACGAAAACAAATTAAAGCTTGAGTCCTGAATTGTGGCAAACAGGACGAGCATCAGGATCCCAATGTATCATCGCGATCGGATAATAATCTCGGAAGTTATTAAAAAAAAAACTTTAAATCCCATGCAATGGTCAATTTTAAAACTAGAACCTTGAATTTTGGCACACAGGACAAGCAACGGGGTCCTAATGTATCCTGAAAATTTCATCACGATCGAAAAATAAACTCGGAAGTTATTCAAGACTCAAAAAGAAGAGCATATTGACATAACAACGCGGTACTATGAGGTACTATAAGTGTTAATCTTATTTCCTTTTTGAAGAATTAGTAAAGGGTCTCTCATAGTCGACTTCGACTGTATCCTTTCCGACTGGTTTTTCTTCTCTTAATACTGTCATATGCAAATAAGGAATAAGTAGACGAGAGTTTTACAGAATAAGTAAAGGGTAAAGGGGCATGTTTACCTTACAGATTGCTGAAAATTCCATTGTCGAATTAATATAAATGCTTATTTCTTGTGATTATTTCTGGAAATTTTATATATAATAAAATCAAATATCTGACTTAAATTCTCGCTTCTCCTATATATATATTTATATTTATTTTATAATAACCAAAAATCCACCATTTCAAAGTTTAATATATGTATATATATATTTATATATATATATATTTTTTACAGACAACTTTATTTATTTTAAAAGTTAATTAAATTATACAATAAGTAAGCATAAATCGACCTGCTAAAATATTCTATGTAAGGACATTAAATCTTCATCAACCTTTCATCATTTTACAAAAATTCCACTAAATATATTATAATAAAATATATATAGATCATATGAATGGATCTATACAATGCAATCGATCTTACTCAATAATCAAATATCTGATTTAAATTCTCTATTGTCTTATAAATTTAATTATTGTAATGATTAATCATCAATTTTCTTCAAAGTTTTACATACTTTTGTTACGAGTATAGACAAGTTTGTTTATTTTTTAAATAGTTCATTATTTTATTTTATTATAAATAAATCAATTAAATGGGTCTACTTAAGAACATAAAATCATCATCAAATTATTATCAACTTACTTAATTTTTTCTTATAGATATATTATATATTACTAAGAAATATAACGATCAATCTTCTTGAAAGTGAATGTATCTAATATCGATTCATTATATACAATACAATCGATCTTATATTATAATTAAATGTCATACTGAAGTTATCTTTTCTTGTATATTGTTATACTATAGATTGCAGTTTATTGATTTTCTTTATTAGATACGTTTTTTTTTTTGTAAAGATATTTTAAGTATATCATAATTATATAGAAATAAACCTGTAGAAGTAAGGGCATTAAAACGTCATTCAGGTCGAGACTATTCTTAAGGTCTTGCTTCGTCTTTGTTGTCGTTGTTGTTGCGTTTCCAATTTCCAGCAAATCGAATCCGAGTGGTTATCGCTGCTATTGCAGTTGGAGTTGCTGCTGTTGCAGTTGCAATTGCTGTTGCTGATGCAGTTGCAGTTGCTGCCGCCGGCAGATCAAATGCAATCCGAGTGCTAAACGTGGAGTCGAGTTGTTTGTGGCGTCGTCTGCCCCATTGGGAGTTTGCGTGCCGATTGCCGCCAGCATATTTGTCATTCTTGCGGCCGCCTTGTTGCAAGCAGCAAGCTGTGCTCTTGCCACTTCTCTTCCGCACTTTAGCTGCAGTTGTTGTTGCTGTTGCACTCGCTGCTCCGATTGCCTTAAAGGTTATGTCGCCTGTCGTGCGACACCCAAACACGACAACAACTCGCACTGAGGTGCATGCAACACGGCCCGCAATCTGCCACAGCTGTGGGATGAATGCAGCATACACTGCAAAATGTTTTTGGCTGCACTAACTAAATGTTACAAGTCACAGTTACCAATAGTAGTTTTTATATGTAACTGTGACTGCAGATACTGTTACTTGTAACTGCTACAGCTCATAGCTGTGAAAGCAGTAACTATTACTTAAGAAACTATTATATTAGTAAATACTACAGCTGTTAATATAGTAACTGCTACATAAGTAACTTTTACAGCAGTAACTGTGACTGCACAAATTCTTGCTTGTAACTGCTACAGCTTAAAAAAAAATAATGTTACATCTGTAACTACTACAGCAATCAATTTTATAGCAGTAATTTACACTAACTGCTACTTCAGTAACTGCTACCGTAGTAAGTGTTACAGCAGCAACTGTGTTCTTATTTGTCGTCTGTTCAGTGACAGCTAAATTAGTAACTGTTATCGCATTAACTGTGGCCAGCTTCAGTTTTACTTTTTGTACTGGTTATTTTAAAGTTATTATTCAACTTACAACCGAAGTAACTGTTACTGTTGCAGTAGTAACTGTTACATCAGTAAATGTTACATTAGTAAATGTTACATCAGTAACTTTTTTTCTAAATACAACTCCTTATTTGATTGACTTTAAGTAAATAGCTAAGCTTACCGATATGCTTATTTCTCTCTCGTTAAACTGTAACTGTTACTACAGTAACTTCTATCGAAGTAACTGTGATTTAAGTACATTTTGCGCTGTGATCAGCTCCAAATTAAATGCTACACTTATGTGTATATAGTCTTCAACAAAGTAAGCGCTACTTAAGTAACTTTTGCAATAGTTACTACTGCTACTGCAGTAACATAATACAAAATGTCGTGACTAAGTGTGAACTCACAGCTTAACTAATTAACTCATTCGCTGAGTAACTGTTACTGAACAAACTTTAGTAATTGAGTAACTAGCCTATCGATCCTCCAACTGCTGTTTGCAATAATTAGTATTTCTCGTAGTATCTACATGGTTAAGCCAAGATATTTGTACTGCACTCAGTGACTGCTCAACTGTGTGGACTCAGTAACAGTTACAGCAGTAACTTTCTGATAAAATATTGTACTCTGTGTGCTGCGAGTACATGCGGGTTATTTTGTGGCCCAACTATCGCCTACTGTCAAAGTTATTTATGTCTTAACACCACATGAATTTTACACATTTGTTTCCCAATAAGCTTTTTTTGCAGTCATAAATCTATGTGATTGATCTGCGATTGATATTGGGTAAACAATAACAGTTACTTAATATTTACTGCCTGACAAATAGTTACATTTTTCTCGCAGTGCAAGCTGGAAATTATGGCGACAACATTTTGTGGCATGTCACAAACAGACAGAGAGTGAAAGAGGCAGTAGAAGAGGGAGAGGGAGATGCTGGCAGGCGGCACAGGAAATGCAACGTGTTCCTAGTCTAAAAAAATCTTTTGCCAGTTGGGCGCCAGTAGAGTAAGGACTGCCCAGCATAACACTTAGATAAAATGCATTAAAAGCAACTCAATATTGAGGTACTCTCTCCAAGTCCTAAACATACATATATGTTTGTATCTACAAGATTACAAAAATATATATTTGTATAGTCAGAGATTTGTTATTCTATGTATAAATTACTCATTATGTCAGCTAAATATACATACTACTATAAAAAAAATAATAATACTACTACATACTACATACTACATATAGAAAGTCACAGCTTTTATAAACAATTTCCTGCTAAGCGAATAAATTATCCGTCCTTTTTTTTTGAGGAATACATCTCGATTTGCCGTTTTCTTTCTTACATAACTAAAAATGCAAATAATAATTGTTAAAATCAGTGAGATGCATCCCAAAACAGAAGACAATGTATGCATATTAGAATTTGTGAACAAAATTTTTGATTGCAATAACTCTTTTTTTAAAAAATTTAACTTCACTTTTCATACAGATGCAATAATTTTTTAATAGAACATTTGACATTCCGATTTCCTACATACAGAAAGAATTAATTTTTCTTTATAATAAACATTGTGCCAGCTACAAATTAATGAGGTGTTTATAAACGACAATTTATGTGTCGTTTAATTTTAAGTATTTATTAGTAAAAGTTATCGAAATATATAAATTTGCACATCAGAGTTTAATTCCATTCTTCTCTACTTAGCAATTTTACACTAGAGTTCATCTTAAGAAGGATTATTGTTTATATTTGATGAGATGTTATTAGTTCACATTTCATATAGATGCTAAATTGGGTTTTAATAAAATTTTGAGATATTTTTAATATATTTTTAACAGTCCGATTTCAATCCAAAGAGACTTAATTTTCTAATATTATTAAATGTGCCGAAAGAGGTCTCTTGAAACCTTAATTTTTGTGTAGTTTTGCTTTAACATTCAAAATTAATAAAATAGATAAATTTGCACATACAAGTTTTCTCTCATTTTCCTCATTTTTTTAAGACTCCAAAATTGAAATCTCTTTCTTAAGCGATTTTATTTTATATTTCGAGAACTTTTACAATTAATTCTCATCCCTTTTTCAAATAGTTTCAAAATCGAACTTTAATAGAATCTTGATACAATATTTGTAATATATTTTAACGATTGATTTCTGACACTATATATACATATCGAACAAGCTGTTATTTACAACAAATTAGGTCTCTAAAAACGACAATTTATGTTTCGTTTCAATTTAATTATTTATCATTTAAAATTATAAAAATAAATAAATTTCCCAAGAAAAAAATTGTTTCCCATTTGGCAGCAAAATTTTCAACAATTATAAACTACTGCTCATGATCATTAGAGAGATTAGATTAGAGAATATTCGATGAGATGCTATTAAATTAAATGACTTCTTGCCAAACTATAAAAAAAAACGTGGGCTTTAACAAAGGTTTCTCTCATTTCTCCCCACACGGGGGGAGGAAGACCTTTCTTTTATTATATATATTTGACGAAGTGCAATTAAATTATTTTTGTACTTTAAAGAACACACTACTGCAGTAAGAGTATCTGAAAGATACAATATCTGAAAGCTGAACAGAGCACTCCTTCGTGCCTAGGCGCAGTTTTGTTTGCTGGCCTCGAGCGACTGTTAGAAGACTGAAAAGATACGCAGTATAATTTGATATAACAGATAATTGAGAAGCCTTGTAATGTAGCATTGGGAACAAGTTCAGAAATAGCCCAAAAAGAGTGTCAGATAAGATAAAAAAGAAACGTATCTGATTATAAAAATGGAGAACAAGAGTAGCTTCGATTGCATAGTTATGTCAAATAGAGTGTATACTCGTAGTAGTATTTATATATCGTATGAAGCAGGTATGTAAGTTATTTCCAGTATCTATTGGTAATAGATCAATTCGTTTCGTTTTCGTTCTTATGGCGTTCGTTCGTTCGTTCGTTCGTTCGTTTGGATTGCCAAATGTTGCATGCGGCTACGGGGACAGTATACTCGATACTCGTATCTAGTAGTATGACAGCAGCTATGAGCTATGTGCCACAGCCAAGACACTGTCTATGCTGTCTGTGGTGCCGTTTTGCCTGCGGCTTATCAGGCTGCCCCATCTGCCTGACTTCATAAAACACTTAAACAAAGTCGGGGAAGGGATGGAGTGGGATCTGAGGCCAGGCGTCAAGTGGTCAATTAATACCGTACAAATATTGTGACAGCCGCCAGAGCCTGTCATAAAGTTGCTGGCCAACCGATCGACTGGCCAAGATTAGGCCATAGCCAATTTGCATACGGATCGGAACGCAACGGAACGGAACGGAACTGTCTCTTTGCGATCATTGCGATCGGTCGACGATGCATGGCCATTATGCAAATCAAATGCATGCCGGCAATTTGCCGCCGCAATTAGCAGCCTTGTTTGAGGATCGGTACGCAAGATCGACACGATCCTTTTCAAACACTGCGACAGTTGTCGCTATGCTTTTCATGTTTCAATCAGCGCCATTATTCCATCATGTTGTCGTCGTCGTCGTCGTCGTCGTCGTCGTCGTTGTAGTTGTTGTTGATTTATGCCGCGATCTGTGCCTAGGATTAGCTGTAGTCGTAGAGGATGAGACATAGCAAAGAACTGAGATGAAAACAAAACAAAAGGCATCGGATCGGGCAAAGCCAAGAAATCGCTTCGGCTGCCTCGCTTCGTGCCTCCAGCGATGATCGTCGGCTCGTTTGCGATCTTGGAGCTTTGCTTGTCGCTGGCGGGCGAACGAGGCGTTCAGTTGATCGTGCGCCGTTCCAAAGTCAACAAGCGATCGGCGTCTCATTCGCAAACGCGTCTCTCGCTCTCGCTCTCAATCGACCGATCAGCCGTCCAACCGTTCGCCCGTCTGCCCGTCTGTCCGTCCCGTCCGCCCGCACCTGCCTGCCTCTTTGCCCCTTTTTTTTTTGCCACACGGCAACTTGAATTCCGTGCAGTGTGTTGCAACTAAAGAAATACACAAAAAATAGAAACATTTCTTGTTTAATAATATTAAGCACTTTTTTTCACTATTATTTGTTGTTGTGGTTTACTCAGCATAATTGCTTTGTGTGAATTAGAACTAAAACTGTATCTGAAACTGCAACCGCAACTGTGTGCAGCGATCGCTGGCAACGCCAAATAACAACAACAACAACAACAACAACAACTACAACAACAACAACAACAGTGAGTACGAAAAAATTCTGTCAGCCGAAAAAGTGATCTGCGGAGTTTTGTTTTGTTTTTGTTTTCATTTTCGTTGTTTGAGAAACGCGGCACCAAATTGATTTTGTTGATTTTGTGACGCGACTTGTTAATTAAAAGTTATTTTTTCGTTATTTTGTTTTTTTTTTTCTTATTCATTTGCCGTAGAGATACTTTTTCATTTCCATTAGATACACTGCCACTTAATGGTCAAATAAAACTATTTGTTGATTTTGTGAATCAATCAGATACAGATATCTTTTTATACAGCAGATAAACTTTCAAAATAAACAAAGAATCAGTTACTTGAAAGCTGTATGTTAAAGATACTTTTATATTTATAGTATATATAAGATACATTTCAAAAGACCAATTTGAATTGTTTTCGATTAAATTTGCATATTTTTGTGTAACAGATAGTTTAATGTAAGGCAGATACATTACATTGAACTATCAGATACTTAGCATTAGAAATTCAGTTGATTTTTCAACGTAACTTGCCGTCTGCTATGTAGAATATACTTTCATGAGCAGCAGATACATTTTAAAAGACTATTAGATAACTAGAATATGTGTAAGTAAATCTGAAAACAAATAGATACTCAACATTCGACATTCATTCGAATTGATTTTCAATTAAATTTGCATTTTTTCTTATGCAACAGATACTTTTATCTGTGGTAGATACATTTCATTAAACTATCAGATACTTAGCAGCTGAATTTAAGTGATGTTAATTCTATAGTTTCCAATTTAAATTTCAACTACGTAACTTGATTGATTCCATAATACCAAAAGATATATTTTATTTATATTTTAGTTAAGATAACTTTATAGAATTTGATTGATTATTCAACATAACTTGAAGTTTTATTTGTTACAGCTACAGATTACATAGCATTTGAATTTTCTTTGAATGGAACTTGCATTTTATATACGCAAAATCTGAAGGTACATTTCATTAAGCTACTCAGATACTTAGCATTCAGCTGCTGAAGCTTGATATCATTTGATTTTATAACCAAAATATACTTTTATATCTAGCAAATAGTTTTTATAAGACTATCAGATACTTACATACACAGCATACAGCTGCTGAATGCATAATTTAATTGCATTCCAAGCCAAACCATCCAACAGATACAAATTCCTGTGGAACGCTGGAGACATGGGATTGATAGTATTTAATTTGCATCTAACAAATGTGTCACTGCAGATGTTAAATTGAACATTTTTGAGACTGTCACTAATTTATCTTAATATTTCTTAACCAAAAAAAAAAACATCTCTATGTCTGTGGACAGTGAAATAAGCTTTAATTGGCTTACAATTATTTCATCATCGATTATGTATATCTATGTGCAAAAATTGTATTCGAAGTGCATTGCAAATCTAAAAGGATAATCTTTATTGGATGGAAATAATGCCAGTTGGAAATAGACTGAATTTAATTTACTTTCTATTAGGCATCCATTTCGATCGATATTAAAAGATAATTCTAAAATTTGAACATTTGCTATGCTTTTTATACCCTGTGGGGTATATTAAGTTTGTTAAAAGTATGTAACGGGCAGAAGCAAGCATGGCCGACCCCATAAAGTATATATATGCTTGATCAGCGTCAATAGCCGAGTCGATATAGCCATGTCCGTCGGTCTGTCGGTCTGTTGGTCCGTCCTTATGAACGAAAGGATCTCAGAGATGGCAAGAGCTAGAAGCTTGAACTTGGTGTTCCAGCACTGGTAATTTTTGCGGGCAGATAAAGTTTCTATTTTTTTTTTGGATGCCACGCCCTCTTTGCCCACAAATTAAGTAAAAGCTTATAAAGCAAACAGTTTTGTAGCTCAAAAACCTCATAACAAAAGCAGTTTTGTAGCTAGAGACTTGAGATTTAGCACACATGATAAGTATCTTGGGGTCGATGTGTCCAGAAAATTTTATCACGTTGCCACGCCCCCTTCGCCCACAAATTAAAAAAAAACCAATTACTAGAGAATTTCATCTGGAGTGAATTTGAGCGGGTTCCTGTAAACCCACAGGGTATATTACGGTCGGGGTCCCGACTGTTCGGCTTTATTTTATTAGAATAGTTTATATATTAAGAGATAAAATGTTTCATCACAAAATTGTATAACAGTAATTTTGTGGTTTGAATATGCTATCGTCACTAGACTTCTACCTCGTGTAGAGTTCTTCTTTTTGGGGATAATATAAAACAAAAGATTTCACAAATCTCATCCACTTTTTCTCTCGCCAAATACACAGATACTTTTGGCTACTCTTAAATACATTTAGCTAGTTCTCGTCAACTTTGCTCAACTTGCAGATACTTGCAGATCAATGTATCTGTGATAAAACAGCTTCTATGTTTCATTGAAATTACATTTTTACGAATATTATGAATGAGATTTAATTATTTTGACTAGAAAATTATTTTATTTATTCATTTAAAGTCGAATGAAACTATTTACAATTTAAAATATGACTTAATTATGTGATTATAATATTAACAATTAAAATAAATTATTTATTAAATTTATAATAATATTAAAATACTTATGCTAAATATGCTAAATTGGAGCACTTGGATAATTGGCTTATACTATTTTCTCAATTGGAGATTGCGTGCTTTTGTTTTTTTTTTGTTCTTCTTCTTCTTTTTACATAGAAATAAGATACATTTTGAAGTGAAAGATACAGGTTTGCGATGGCTAGTTGAAAAGATATATATTTTTCGTATCTGTGCCACGCAAACGGTTTGACCCTTGCCAACTTGCAACTGGCCAACTACCATAAACAGCAGCCTGGCAGTTGCAGTTGCGCATTTATGGCCAACAGTCAACGGTACAATGGTGGCCAGGGGGGGGGGGGGCGGTAACTAGGCAGTGGATACAGTGGACTGTTGCCGATGTTTCGTTGCCACATTAATCATCGCAAGCCAGCGATAAACTTTGACATGGATGCGTGCAACAAGCGGTGGCAGAAGCGGCGAGTCGACGCCAAATGAAGCGATCTTCATAAATCAAAAGCAAAAAAAAAGTGCAGTAGTGGCCAGGAAGGTGGGCATGGCATTTTGGCCAACCAACTCGCATAGACTGTGGGTTGCTTGCCACTAGCCACTTGCCACTTGCCACTTGCAACTTGCTGCCTGTGGCATGCTGCAAGCCGCCGCCTCCTCCTTCTGGCGGCTCATTTGATTTATCGGCCTGGCCAGCGGTCGCCAACAAGTTAATTGAAAACGAGGCGTGACAGTGAAATTTGCCGCCGCACGCCAAGCTTCCACAATATATATATATATATATATATATATATATATGTATAGACTCCGTTTGTGAGGGATGGACGCATAGATGGCGGGCGGGGGGGTGGGATGGGTAACGAGTCCGCACTTTACTGGTTACCCGTTCAATTTTCCCCATTTTCCAAATGCGCCACTAAACTGACAGATTTGGCCATAATAAAAAACGAAAAATCGCCCAGACGCGACGCAGACGCAAACGCAAACGCAGCCGGGAAAATAAGTTGCCAACTTTAATTTATTGTGACATAACGGTATAATCTGACATAAATTATTGATAAGACGACCGACCATAAAAGTACAAGACAGTTGGCTTAACCAACAACAACAACAACAACAGCAACAACAACAATAACAATAACAATAACAACAGCAATGAGAAATCACTAAACTATATTGCCAAAGTCGACTTTTTGTTGCTCTATCGAGATCTGATGGTTTCTTTTGATCATGTTTAACTATCAAATGATTTTATTATTAGCAACTCTAAATATAACTATAATCATTAAGATCTCCTTAAAAATCTATGCAAACATAATTGATCTTCATCTAAGACAAGATCGAGTGTCAGATCAGCAAAAACTGTTTGTATCATTTAGAGGTTAGCGTTTACATAAAATGATTTATATTCAAGAAATCTTAACGAATTTTAAATTCATTTTAAGATATTCTCCAAAGTATCTTTCATAACTGATCATTAGTCAATGAATTGTTCAAAAGATTACACGACATAAAGCATATTTAAATCTATCATCATCTAACATCGGATCTAACTAAAAGATCTCTTGTTATTCTAAACTCCTTATCTACCTAGATGACTACAACTGATCCTGAGTTTGGGGAACTATAAATTAAGTAAAACAGAAATAAATTTGAATAAAGTGGTGGTGAAAATACCAACAATTTTTTTAGAGAAATAAATAGAAACTAAATAAAATCATATAAGAATCACCTGAAGATAAGATTTATAAACACTTTTTGAAGATTTGAAGATCGCTACAAACTCCTTGAACATATAAGTTCTTAAGCTAAATTGACAAAACTAGCCAGACGATCTCAACTGATCAACAGCTAAAGATTTCTGATCTGCAAGATCACTTGAAGATCAGCTCTAAACAGTGATCTACATACATATACTTTAAGTGATTGATCGAACGTATGAACGTACTATGTATGTATGTAATACTCGATCAATAGATCGTTTTATGCAAAATACGATCACTAACAAAGTGACTGCAATTACGATCATTATTTTATGGCACTTGATCTGCTTGCGTCAAGTATCATATGACAATTTGCAAAACAGATCGTGAGTTGAAGCTTCGATTTTACACCAATTGTGATCTCAACTACTGGCTCGATCAAATTGTGTGGCTCATCTTATGGTCAGAGTATGAGAGCAACAACAATGTTTGCAGTTCGCTTATAAATCATTCGACTAACAACAACAACAACAACAACAACTGACTCTCTGTCTGTCCATCCGTCTGTCCCTCTGTCTGGTTGCAACGAGTTGCGCTGCTGGCAAAGTATCTTTTGGATCTATTATTTGACTTTTATGTGCGCATAAATGCGGCGATATGACGACGACTGCAAACGATGCCAACATTCAACATTGGCCAGAAACAAAAAGCCTGGCCAAGGAGTGCAGCCAGCCAGTTTGGTCCGACCGCCAGCTTGGACGAGTTTTCGCAGCCAACTTGCAACTGGATACGGTCAACTGTGGCAACTCCAACTGCAACTGCAACTGCAACAACACAGACAGACATACAGTCAACTGAGGACTTCGCATTGCACTTTCATGTTAATTAACAAGAAACTTTTATCAGCTGCGATTACACGTATGCCACACATCTATGTATTTGTATATATAGTATATAATCCCCACGCCCCGTTTTCCGATAAAATCCGACAGACAACAAATTGTGGGCCATCAATTTGATGCAGTTTAACAAGGCGACAGTCCTACAGATAGATAGATAGATAGATAAATAGATAGATAGACAGAGGGAAGCTAAAAAAATCAGAGAGAGAAAAAGGAGTTTAAATGTGGAGGGGGAGAGAAGGAGAGAGGAAAAGGCAAAGAGTTATAGACTGTAAGAAAAAAAACAAGTGTCTAAAATTACATTTGTTTCAAAAACCAAAAGTATTCGTCTAAAAAAATGCAACGAAATTCAACAATTCTTAAAAAACTAATAAAATTAATATCTTGATTGTGTATTTTTTAAAAGTTGTATTTTTTATTTATTATGTATTATTTCTCCAAGTGTAGCGGTAACTATTCAAAAAGGTGTTCGAAAATGGAACTAATTAAAGCTTGCTTCGTTGAACGCAAAGCTTTTAAAGCTACTATGACTACAAACAAAAGCTTAGGTTGAGAAACAAAAAGCTTAGAACCAGAATTGATAAGAGCTTGCATAGGAACGATCTAGTACGATGGGATATTAGCGGAATTAGCTTTCTTTCTTTTTTGAAAATAAGTTCATAAAATATTATTTAATATATGTATTATAAAACTGCTCCCAAAATAATTATTTTTAGATCCATTACCCATTAAGAAAGTACTATAAGCGAAGAAATCACTGACGTCAAAACGAACTATAAGAAATTTGCCCATTTTAGGGAATAAATTAAAACCTCAAGAACTGAACAAGATATTTGGATATTTGGTTTGTTGCATTCGGCTGATATTATCAATAAAAAATGTGACTTAAATTGGTGGGCGTGGCACCATTTACTTTAAAAAAGTAAAAAGGGGTCTATTAAATTTGTCAACATGTGCGTAAGAGGTCGAAGGAAGTCCGGCAGACGCCATAAAGAATATATATTCTTGATCAGCATCACCAACCGAGTCATGTTCGTCATTTTCGTTTGTCCATCTGTCCGTCCGTCTGTATGAACGCCTAGATCTCAGAGACTATAAGAGCTAGAGTCAACAAATTTGGTATGTAGGTTCGACTATGGGCTAAGCAGATCAAGTTTATGTTAAAATTTTGACACGCTCCCTACAGCCCCCTCTTCTTTATACTGTCATATGGAATTTCTCGTTTTCTTAGGTATCCGGAACAAACTTGCAGTATTCACGTATAATTCTGCTATTAATACTTTTGCAAAATGTGTTACAATACGGACAAATATATCATATAGCTCCTCTAGCAACAATCGGTCAAAATACTCGTACAAGCTCTTGTATGAACAACTATGTAGTATTTCATGATATTCGGACCAAATTCACCAGATATATAAGTAATATTGTGATCCTAATATATTAGCCAAACATGATCCTGATCGTCCGATACTATAGC
Source organism: Drosophila histrio (assembly GCA_958299025.2). Classification (NCBI taxonomy): domain Eukaryota; kingdom Metazoa; phylum Arthropoda; class Insecta; order Diptera; family Drosophilidae; genus Drosophila; species Drosophila histrio. The sequence goes on from OY282582.1 coordinate 30,515,764, forward strand.
ATATAGCTGCCATGGGAATAGTCGAGAATTTTTACAAAATAAGTAAAGGGTCTCTTTTATAGACGGCTTCGATGTCATATCGTTCCCAACTATCGCTCCCATCCCGACTCTCCGGCTTGTTTTAAGTGTACTAAATACAATATCAAAATGTGCTTTAATTTCCGAAAATCGATCAATACAAATGCCATTTGCATCGTTTATAAATAACAAAAGTATATTCAAATTGTTTTAAGCATAAGAAGAAATCAAAATTGATAGAGACTTTTAATACCCTGTACATAGTAAATTATTAGAAGTAGAATTTGTTTATAAATTAAATACATAATATACTAATACATTTTTGTATTTATCTATGTCAAATCCACACATTTCTACCAAAAGATAGATATACTTAGTCATTATATTCAACATAAGTAGATATAGCTTGTTATATATTAGCTTTATACCCTTAAAATTTAATTTAAAATCCATAATATAAATAAAAGTTTACTTCTTAACTCATTTTTAAGACGGAATTCTCAGTAAGAAGACCAAAATCTTAATTTTATAACCTTTCTTTAAAAAAACTAGTTATAAATTTGCTCTTGTTATCAGACTTTTCCAATTGCGAGCGAAGGGGGCACATTAAGCCCAAGGTTCTTATTATATGTGCCAAATCTCAAGACTCTAGCTTTAATATTGCTTATGTTATGGTGATTTTTCTAATTTCAAAACAAATGGAACTTGATATCGGAAATTGAAAATAAGCTTGATATGTGTATGGTATTCGGGAACCTACATTTCAAATTTGAAGTCTCTAGCTCTTATAGTTGCTGAGATTCACGCAATCATACAGACGGACGGACAGACAGACAGACAGACAGACAGACAGACAGATAGACGGACAGACAGACGGACAGACGGACAGACGGACGGACGGACGGACGGACGGACAGACAGACGGACAGGTGTCAATCGACTCGGCTATTGATACTGATCAAGAATATATTTCTATACTTTATAGGGTCAGAGATGCTTCCTTCTGCCTTTTACATACATTCACTCAAATTCATTATACCCTTTTTTGCACATTTTTAATGGGCACAGGGTATAAAAACATCGAGAATAAGAAACTCCTTAAAATAGAGAAAACATCTTTATTGGAAGACCACATTATTTAAGATCTTTTTTTTTTTGATTCTCTTAAAGTTGTCTTATTTCAAAAATTTATATAGTTTACACTTAAATTTTTATACTCGTTCTATGTTCTTAGTGTATTTGCCTGTCGTCAAATATCGTTGCAAGCCTGAGCTTTACAGTTATGTATGTATCTCTGCTGCGATATTAATACTAATGCTTGCCATCTCTTTTCTTCATTACAGGTATGTTGTATTACTTGGACGTAGTTAAATCGTAATTAAATCAGAGAACAATACAAAAGACTTAAGCAAAGAACTTGCCAGAGCGGCCCAACAATAACAAAAAAGGAGGCATGGCACTGTTCCCCTCCTCATCGCGTCCGCGCACGCTCATGGAGCAGCTGTTGGCGCGCAAAATTGAGGCGGCTGCGGCGGCTGGAACTGGTTCCGGATCCGTTGCCGGTTCCGGCTCCGGTACCGGTGCTGGTAGCAGTTCCAGTGCCATAACCTCACTAGTAACAGCAAGCACAACTGTCGCTGCCGCCGGCGCCGCCTCAATTGTGAGTCGACTGCGACGCACCGACTCGCTGGACTCGACGAGCAGCCTCGGCTCCTTGGCATTCGGCGAGGACGTTTGCCGCTGCGACGACTGCCTGCTGGGCATCGTCGATCTGTACGTGATCAGCGCCGCCGAGGCGGCCAAAAAGAAGGTAGGTCGTGCTAGAGATGGACATTTTGGTGTAAACACAACAGTGTCGATATTTATCGATGAACAGATATTGGCCGTTGCCTCGGTCATACATTTTTGAGGCATCGATGTCTAATCTAATCTATCGGTTTTAAGATCCTGGACTTTAAAAGAGTCCGTCTGCTCTCAGAGACTATAAGAGCTAGAGACACCAAATTTGTTATGTTGGTCCGTCTACTTATAGGTTAAGCAGTTAACCAGTTTGTGTTAACATTTTGACACGCCTTCTCCCGCCTCTATAAATCGATAACGAATTTTTGAAATCCCATGAAACGAGAATTATAAAAGCTAGAGTCCGGAGTTTCGGAATTTCGTCGCGATCGGATGATAAACTGGGAAATTTCGACTTTCAAATTGACTTTCGATTTTGGGACAGACTGGGGCGTGGTAAAAATCGAAAACCAATTGTTTCTGCTTATGATATAGCCTACACCAAGTTTAGTGTCTTTAGCTCTTATTGTCTCTGAGATCGAGGTTGCTAATGCTAATCAACTTAACAACTTAAACACCCTTTGTTGTACTATTTAAAGTACAGGTTCGAAAATGTAACAATAAAGAATAAAATTCTTGAATGAGACCAAAGATTCAATGCATCCAAATAACCAAGTTATATGTATATTGGAATTTAGTGTTTATAATAAAATTAAATTGAAACTTTTTTAAGACATGCTAGTTCTAGCAATAAATTAGCTAAAATTGCAACACTTACTGCATCTCCAAATGTTTATTAAGGTAGGTGGCAGGTGGGACTACAACCTATAGCACTTCCTTCAATTGAAGCTAGGCTCCTTTTCGTCAATAGAAACTGATTTTCAAATTCACTTGCTGTGGCTTAAGAATTTTAGTGGATTGCCTATTTTGATATTCTTCCTAAAATCTGTTAGAGATGTTAACTGGTGTTTTCCGAAAAATCGAAGCCTGCTTCTACTCAGTGTAGGACAGTGACAAAATAGATGTTCCACTGTTTCTGCCTCCTGCGAACGGATGGGGTGTGGGGCACACCCATTCTCATGGCATGTTTACCGATATGCCAGTGACCCGTAACGACTGTAATCCTAGTAATGTCCTTTCTAGAGATGCAGAGTGGCTCCTCAGTGCGTTTCTTGTTGTCTCTTAGCTCTCTTGCAGCTCACGAGTGATTTCCATCTTGATATCGAAAATTGAAAATAAACTTGATCTGCGTATGGTATTCAGGGACCTACATTCCAAATTTGAAGTCTCTAGCCCTTGTAGTTGCTGAGATCTACGCACTCATACAGACGGACGGACGGATGAACAGACAGACAGGTGTCAATCGACTCAGCTATTGATACTGATCAAGAATATATATACTTTATAGAGTTGGAGATGCTTCCTTCTGCCTTTTACATACATTCACACAAATTCATTATACCATTTTTTGCCAATTTTTATTGGGAACAGGGTATAAAAATCATGAATGCAGCGATGTGTTTTATATACATTCCTAGGGCGTGACGAGGCGTGAACTTTTTTGTTGTCTACCGTGTGCCATCAATTATCAGGCGAGCAAAAAAAAAGCTCGCAGTTTGGTTCGCAACTTGACTGAATCGATCAACGTGTGTCGAAAGCTTGCGGCTAAAGTTTTGCGACGCTTCGTTGCCAGCAGAGACAGCGGAGCTTCGTGATGTGAGTCCAAATTAAACATCGATTTTATAATCGAATTTTAAAAATTAGCTTTTAAAAATGGATGCCTCGAGTAATCGAAACTTTTAATAGCTCGAGCTAAAATAATGAAACATCATTACTAAAACTTTGGCATATTTACAATTTTCGCAAATATATATTTCATTTTTGACTCAAAGGAATTTGTAAATTAAAGGCTCAAGCGATCGCTATGCACGAAAATTGCAAAAAGCGACAGGGCTGGAAAATCATCAACAATGGTTTCATCAATGATTTGAACAATCGATAAATGACAAAGCTTGAAAATATCGATTTTATCATCAATTTTGTTACTGCTCAACTATAAAAACTTGTAAAAAAAGAAAGGAAGTTAGGCAACAAAATATATTTTATTTTAAAAAGTACATACATGTGTTTTAGCATCTCACCATGCAACGAATTATCGATAGTCAATAATCGTCTGTAAATTATTCGAATTATCGATAATATCGATTTAACAATCGATAATTTTGCAGCCCTACAAAGTGACAGATTGGAGGCATTCAGCAGATAATTCAATCAGTAATCGCTACTTTATTTATGATCAATCAGTAATCAGTACTTGTAAGTAAACACAGGAAATCACACTATTTGTACGATAAATTTTTTGTGATACCGATACCAAAATCTGGTATTTTTATACCCTGTGCCCATTTCAAATGGGCACAAAAGGGTATAATGAATTTATGCAAATGTATGTAACAGGCAGAAGGTAGCATATCCGGCCCTAAAAAGTACATATATTCTTTATCATTATCAATAGCTGAATCAATTGACAACTGTCCGTCTGTCCGTCCGTCTGTCCGGAAAATAACTTTTTTAAAGACCTGTACAGGGTATCCTAATGTCGCGTGCGCTCGACTGACCGGCTTGTTGATTGTCGAAAATTGCCTGCTGAATGTAAAAAGTAGTAATCAGATATCATGATTGGTGATCAGAATTACCTGCCGAATGCCCACATTTTTCATCAACGTCAACTGATTTTCATCGATTCATCGGTAAAAGTCGAGTTACCATCGTCAAATATCGCTTATGCGGTAGCGATTAATGTGTTTTCCATTACTAGCAAAGACAGCAGTGGAACCAGCGTTGTAACGTCAATGTGCTCTTCTTCTTCCTTTGACCCGACACTGGGAAAAAATTGTGTTTTGAATAATTTCCTAGTTTATTATCCGATCGTAATGAAATTAATGAAAGATGCATGAGGACCTCGATGCATGGCCTCTGTGTACCAAAAATCAAGTCTCCAGTTTGAAAATTGACCATTATATGGGACTTAAAGTTTTTCTTGCAATAACTTCCGAGTTTAATATTCAATTGCGATGAAATTTTTAGGATACATTGGGACTCCGATCCTCGTTCTGTGTGCCGAAATTCTAGCTTTAATATTTATGTTATTATGGGTTTTCACAAATTTTGTTTCCGATTTACGGAGATGAAAGGGGGCGTGTCAAAATTTTAACATAAACTTGCACTGTTTAGCCCATAGACGAACCAACATACCCAATTTAGTGGCTCTAGCTCTTATAGTCTCTGAGATCTAGGCGTTCATACAGACAGACAAACAGACGGACATGGCTATATCGACTCGGCTGGTGATGCTGATCAAGAATATATATACTTTATGGGGTCTGCCGGACTTCCTTCGACCTGTTACGCACTTTTTCTTTTTTTTGACAAACTTAATAGAACCTATTTACTTATTCAATGTAAAGGGTCTAAAAAATGGTATTGGTGTTTTTCTAGAAATTGCAAAATTTAAAATATGCTAGATCAATAAATTAGCTAAAATGGCAACACTGGTTGGCAGCTTTGACCAAGTCTGCTGCGGTCTCAGCTTCAGCTTCAGCCTTAGTTTCGTCGTCGTCGTCGTCAAGTTGATGTTGTCGCATTGAATTATTGGACTGTTGGACCGGTCCGAAAGCTGCTGCTGCTGCTGTTGCTGCTGCCGCCATTGACGTCACAAGCGTTATGATGCGACGCGACGCGACGTTGACGCTGACGCGAAAGAGAGAGAGCGCTAACACTGAGAGAGAAACAGCAGCTCGTGCGTAACGCGATAAAGAAATGTTTTTGGGAGGCGGCGAGGGAAAGTTCTGAGAGTTAATAGTAGTGAAGACTTCAACGATCGGAAAGGAGCAGAGAGCGAGATAACGACGTAAGCTGGAGAAAGCAGAGTATCATTAAGAATGATTAATAGAGCACTTACAAATAAGTAATGAGTGTCATATATGTACATACAAATATGAGTGTGGGCGACAAAGAGAACGATAAGTCAACAGTTGATGCTGTGATTAATTTCCACATTCCACGAGAATATTCTTGAAGGTTAAAAATTGAGACAAGTGTTGCCATTTTAGTTAAATATGTGTATAATTTTCATTTATTTTTTTAATTTTCACTTAAAGCAAAAACACTATTAACAAACATTTTTGTTGCTGTTTTGCCTTTTAAAATCACTTTTTTTTTTGAATAATATTATTTTACTTTGTCTTATTAGGATATATTATTCAAATCTAGCTATTTGTTAACGGTCGAATTCTGATTGAGACGCAGCATACTTCTCTCTCATCCTTTTACACTCTCACTTTTGCTGATACGCGCGCTCTCACACAGCGCTGTCGTTTTAGCTATTAAATAGCTAGAACTAGTAATTTTGTAAATGCAAAAGATAAAAATGTAGTTTACGCTATTGTTTTTGTTGATTGCCAAATGACTTCAATAAAACGGGGACCGTAAAAATAGTGATAATTTAATTTTTTTACGGAAAAAATTCTTCACTCATAGTAAGTTTTTGAGAGCGAGAACTATACAAAAATTCCCCTTAAAAATGTACATACATATCTTATCGTGAAAAACCGTACATAGATTTAAACTAAAATCTTAATATGATACAAAATGTATACATATATGTATGTCATCGTTATGAACACACATTGACACATTGACCACAAGATATACATCATGTGTGCCAAATGTAAAGTCTCTAGCTCTTATAGTTGCTGAGATCCATGCTTTTATACAGACGGACGGGCGGACAGACGGACATACAAACGGACAGCCGTCAATCGACTCGGCTATTGATACTGATCAGGAATACATATACTTCATAGGGTTGGAGATGCCTCCTTATGCCTGTTACATACATTTGCACAAGCTCATTATACCATTTCTTGCCCATATTGAATGGACACAGGGTATAAACATGTACCGAAAGCGTACCGGAACAATCGTTTCGGTTTTCTGTTCGTTTTTTAAAAAGATGTTGTTTTGATTTCTGATCTATGTACAATTGAAAAATTTCATTTCGTTTAACAGTTCCGGTTTCGATTCCGTTATTTATACGCAGATCTTAGCGATTTCCAGCTGCTTTTTCGATCAACTCAGCTAGTTTAGCCTTAAAAAAAAAAAATGCTGGCAACACTGCGCTCTCTCTCATCATACTCACGCACTTTTCGCTCTCCAACTCACCGCATAGTATGTACGTCACAGGCCAGACGGACAGACTGCGCAGCTAATAATGAGCTTTGCCCAGCAGCGCTGTCAATGGAAGCTTCCCAAATGGCAAATGCTTTCGTTCCCTTCCCATGCCCATTGTTTGTGTTTTTGGCATTTGCTGTTATCAGTTGCGAGTCTATTGTAGTTAGAACTTTAATGTTAAAAATGCTGCCGCTTCGTTAACCATTGACGACTGCGTCGTTGGCGTCGCAATCGGTTTGTTGTTGCTGTTGCTGTTGTTGTTGTTTTGTTGCTTGCTGCTCATCGCGGACGTCGTCGCGTCGTCGCGTGGCGCTGGCGCCGACGCCGACGCTGGCAGTGGCAGTGGCTCTGACTCTGTGTCTCTGTGTCCCCCCAGACCAGTTGAGCTTTCGCAGCGATCGCGTGCGGCTGGGCTCTGTCTCTGTCTCCGTCTACGTCGCAGTCAACGTTTCTATTTATTTTTTTTTCATTTCTCTCCATCTGCAGCGACAGAAACCGAAACAGTTAACATAACAGCAATAACAATAACAAATAATAATAATAATAATAATATTAACAATAACGACAACATCAACAAACAAGAATAACATTAAGCAGAGCTGTTTTAACTTGTTCGCTGTTTCCAAAATAAAGCTACAATAACAACACCAACAACAACAGAAAACGCAAAAAAATAAAGAGAAACAAATTTGTAATTAAATTTCGCTTTGACTCGCGTTTTGTGTGTATTTTCATTTTGTCTTCTTATTTTATTTATTATTGTTTTTGTGTGCACTTGTGTTTGTGTATGTAAAGAAATAACAAAAAAAAAAAACAAAAAAAAAAAAATTAAAAATAACAACAAACTAGTCGGAAGGACTGGAGTGAAGAGTGCAGTCCGACAGTGCGAGACCCTGCACTTATTCTGCAAGAACTCATACACACACACGAGCAAAGACGCCGCTAGCGTGTTCACTTTTTCTTTCTCTTTTAAATAACTTCTAAGTTCATTATTCGATCGCTGTGAGATTTTCAGGACACATTGAGTAGTTAATGTTTATCGTGTGTGTTGAATTTCAAGGCTTTATCTATAAAATTGCTCTTTTAATTCGTTTTCGATTCGATAATCAAACTGGTTCTGCTTAGAGATGTAAATTCGGATGGAAAACTTGATGTCGATGCTCGTCGTTGCTATTCAAATCAACGTAGTTCCTTCTATCGGTCGTTTCATCAAAAATTGATCAACTCAACTGAACTACGATTAAGAATTTGTTCTTTAAAATAACTTAATATGTTTATTAAACTGATCAATGTCTTACCTAAACGTCAAGGCATTGGTAAACATCGGGATCAACTAAAAAAAATTGGAAATTTCGAGGTATCTCCTTCAAAACTCCATCGATGTACGATGCATCAATGGTTTTTTTTTTTTGCATCCCTAAGTAGAACTTGGTACATAGAAGTATCTTGATACCAAGTTTGGTATCTCTAGCTTTTACAGTCTCTAAGATATAGGTGATCATACCGTTGGTCGGGCGGACTGACGGACGGACGGACAGACAGACAGACATGTCTATATCGACTCGACTGTCGGACTCTACTTTATGGGCTTTCTTTAGACTTCGTTCTGCCTGTTACAAACATTTCTTTGTGTTTCATATAGTGCTTAATAAAGCCTTGGTACTTTTTTCAAGTACAGGGTCTTAAAATACTGTACATAAGTATTTGTTGTTGTAGTTGTTGTTGTTGCTGCTACTGCTTGTTCAACATGAAAGCTCGTTGACAATTTCTACTCAATTTGCGCCGATCGTTGCAAGTTGCGCAGTTGTTGTTGTTGTTGTTTCTGTGTAAAAAGTGTTAATTGAAGCACGCGCCGAAGCGACGCATGCAAAAAAAAAAACAAAAAAAAAGGGCAGAGTGGGCGTTAAACAAGCATTTCTAAAGGGGAGGGGAACGCTGCCTGCGCTCTGCCAACGTCGCTGCCGCTTCCTCTGAAATTAATTCAAGTTTATGTAAACATTTTAACGCCGACGTCAATGGAGAATGCTACGCACTTTGTGTGTGTGTGTGTGTGTGTGTGTGTGTGTGTGTGGAGTGTGTTTATTTGGGTTGAGGGGTGTTAAGGGGAGGGGGTTGGTCTCAGCTCATCAACGCGCACACAAATTGTGAATTATATAATAGTTTCGACGACGACGCTTCGCATGTTTTATTAAACAATTTCGTTTGCATCAATTTGGCAATTGAAGCTCATTTAGCGCCAACGTTCCAAAAATGGCAACCCACAGGCCACCACCACCCCCCCCCCTCCCTCCTCCCGCTGACCATAATTGGCAACAATCGTTCAATATACATCCGTTGAACCGCCGCCACCGAATAAACCAACCAACCAACCACCCAACCACCCACCCACCATCCACCCAACAAAAGCGACCTCAATCGACGATCAGCTTCAACACCTCCCCCCTGCCACCCGCTTTTGTTGCTGCCCTCCCCTGTTTCCCTTTCATTCTATCGCAATTTGTGCGTCAATCGCGACCCCCCGACGCAACCAAAATAGAAAAAAGTGTTTACTTTATTAATTTTAAGCTTTCGGCAGTTAAGAAACAAAAAAAATACTCACACATACACACACAAACGTTGCTATATTTTTTTTTTCATTGTTATGCGGCGTGAATGCCGCACATTAAGCGCAGTCCGGCAAAAAGAGGTGAGGGGTGGCGGCCAGGGGGTTGGAGATCGCCGGATCGTTAGAGTTAGCTGTAGCTTTAGCGCACACAATTCGCGTACATGCATAAATACAGATACACATGTATCTATACATGTCTATATGCATGTATCTTTAATCTAAGCATACATGTATCTAGGCGTATATCGAGTTTTGTCGTCAACGATATCGAAGAACCTACGAAATTGTTTTTTTTTTTTTTTTTTTTTTTTTTTTAGATAAGGAAACGAGCAAATTTAATGTTTGACTGAATTTCAATTGTGTCGAGTAAACAGAGAGAGAGGGAGAGAAAAAGGGAGAAAGAAAAATGACAAGGAGTGGACTACAATTCTAGAAAGAGGCAGATGTATTACTTCTTCAGGAAGAAAGATTTATGAAAGATTTATTAGCTTAACAATCGAGAAAAATGCGAAAGATTAGAAAAGATTGCAGGGGGAATGAGGGAAGAATTACTTTAAAAAAATATGTATTTACTTAAATACTTATTTTAGAAGTTCAGAAAAAATAGAGAGAGAGAGAGGGAGTGGGAGAGAGGGAGAGTGGAAGAATGCGAGAGGCATACATATTTAATTAATGAATTATTAAAATAAGACAGACACAGCTTGACGAATAAAGAGATATTAATTAACTAAATTATTTATTTATTCAAAATTAACTAAAAACAGTCGACAGGCAATTATTTAACGTTTTAAAATAAAATATAATAGCACAAGGAAATAAGATTTAAAACTAATAAAAAAAAAACATTCTATTTATTTATTTGAAATTTAAAACTAAAAATCTAAAAAAAATGATCAACCATCTGCAGGTATTCATTTTAAATTGAAATTTGATTCAAGGCTTGAGAAAAATTCAGAAAAACACAATCAGATGAAGAATATAGCATTGGTTAGGAAAAGGATGAAAGGAAAACAGAATAAACCAGAGAGACTCAAAGGTAATGAGTCAAAATACGCCAAGGAAAGAGTGTAATCTTAAGTCTCTTGCTAGTATAAAACTGCTTTTGCTATAAGCTTTTTTAGACCCTTACTTTAAAAAAGTAAAACGGGTCTATTAAGTTTGTCAAAAAAAAAATCTGCGTAACAGGTCGAAGGAAGTCCGGCAGATCCCATAAAGTATATATATTCTTGATCAGCATCATCAGCCGAGTTGATATAGCCATGTCCGTATGTTCGTCTGTCTGTATGAGCGCCTAGATCTCAGAGACTATGAGAGCTAGAGTCACCAAATTTTGTATGGCGGTTCGTCTATGGACTAAGCAGATCAAGTTTATGTTAAAATTTTGACACATCCCCTTCCGCTTCCGTAAATCGAAAACAAAATTCTTAAAATCCAATAAAACCAAAAATGTTAAAGCTAGAATCCTGACACACATTGCAAAAATCACGGTTCCAATGTATCCTGAGAATTTCATCACGATCGGATAATAAACTCGGAAGTTATTCAAAACTCAATATTACTCAGTGTCGGGCCAAAGGAAGAAGAAGAGCACATTGACGTTACAACGCGCTATGGGGTACTATTAGTGTCACTCCTATTTCCTTTTTGAAGAATAAGTAAAGGGTCTCTCATAGTCGACTTCGACTGTAGCCTTTCCGACTGGTTTTTTATTGATTTGTGGGTGAAAGGGACATGGCATCCAAAATTTAAGATAAACCTAAACTATCTACAAATGTGAAGAATTCTGAAGGTTTAAGTTCAAGCGTCTAACTTTTACCAGCTCTGAGAACCTTTCGTTCATATGGACAGACAGACGGACAGACAGACAGACAGAAGGTTAGACGGCCAAGTCTACATCGACTCACTATTGATGCTGATCAAGAATATATAAACTTGATTGGGTCGGTATAATAAACAAATAAAATACTGACATTTTCGAAGACTTAATTGTGTGCGGAAAATAATTGAATTAACGAATTTGGAACAAAGTAAAAGTTAAGTAAAAATGTGTTTTTTGAGAAGAAGTGAAAGAATTCGAGAACTACAAATAAATATGGATAATACTTAACAATGCTCTGGCTGACTAAAATCCATTGGGCTAAAAAATGCCTGTGAAATTTAGGAAATCAACTTTATAAGAGCAAGTTATAAGGATCGAGAATCAAAGAGAGAGTTGGAGATAATACTATTAACTAAACAGAGAGAAGTGAAACAATATTGAACAGGCAATGAAAGCAGTATAGTAAACACAGAGAGTGAGAGAGAGAGGGAGAGCGATAGAGGGAGAGTGGAAGGGAGATAGAAGTCAAGCTTTACTATTTAGCAGACACATTAAAGATTGCTTTGAACGCGTCCCTTTATCAGCTGTCATTGCATTACGGTTCATTTCCGATTGCAGCACTACGAAATGGAATATCATAGTATAGACTATATGTAGATTATATATGTTCCACATTGTATGTCTATATATATATGTATGTCTATATATATATATGTATGTATATATACAATACAATCTACATGTACGCAAATGCTTATGCGGATGTGCTTATGTCCGTTCAGCTGCCTGCCTCACTATCCCACTCGCCTGTGCTCTGTGTTCCCCCTCTATCTCTTCCTCGGTCTGTTTCTCCCTTTCTGCCTTTGTCTAGGTCTCTCTCTATCTCTCTCTCTCGCTTTACCCTTTCTTCTCCTCTTTTCTTACTCTTTCCCTTTTGTATACCTTTCATCTGTTCCTCTTACTTTCCTTCCGCTCGCTCACTGCCTCACTACTATTCTACTCTCTGCTGCAGTTGCGTTATTCCATTGTATTTCTTCGCTTCCATATCGATCGGCCTACTTATAGTCGCCATATTGTGGCCTATATGCGGTTACACACACACACGCACACACACACACAGAAAGGTGTCGACGTTCCAAGGTTCCGAATGTTGTTATTGTTGTTGTTGTTACGTTATCGCACAGCGCAACTTTTGCAAATGACGTCAAATGTTTTAGAGCGAAGAAGAGAAGACACACGGCAAGTGAGCGAGTGAGAGAGAGAGAGAGAGAGAGAGAGAGGGGGTAGAGTAACTGGATAGCTTTGCTGCCATTCCTGATACTCTATTGCTGCTGTTGTTGTCATAAACATTTACATTATTATCATAATGCGGTTGGTTGTTTGGTTTTTCAGTTGTTTGGTTTTTCAGCTTTTCTGTTGTTCAGCTTTTCAGTTTTTCAGTTGTTCGGTTTACCTTGCCCCCGACTCTCTGCTTGGTTTTGTTTTCTCGTTCTGATTTTGGTTTGAATTCAAATCTGTTTTGTGGTTTCGAGAGTTTGCAGTCAACACGTAATTATCTAAAGGTGGTTTGTCAGTATGCCGGCTTGTCGGCTTGTCGATTTTGTCAACAACCTACTGCACTAGGCGTTGCTCCACTCTCCGAGTCTCCACTTTGGGCCTCGTCCACTCGTCCGAACCGCAGATGGAGCTGCCAAGATGCCAAGATGCCAACACGCTCCAACAATGCCTACTTAGATGCGTGCGCTTGGTTTTCTATTTCTGTTTCTTTTTCTCATTTTCTATTAAATTTAATCAATTTTGATTGATGTGTGCGCCAGTCAACAACAACAGAAACAACATCAACCAGTTACAAGAACAACGAACAAGCGACAACAACATGCTGTAACAACATGCTGACAACAATCCAAAAACAAGTTGCAGTTTCCTCAGCTATTGCATTGAGCAACAACGAACTGTTGATGTCCTCATTGATATGATTGAATGTAGCACTAAATAGAACTCTAGTGGGAATTGAGAATTGGGAGAAGTGATGAAATGTTGAAGAACCTAGATGTATCTGTTTAATACAGGGAAATAGGACGAAGAGGGAGAGCCAACCTACAGTTTAAAAACTCATTGGGAAGGCCTCTACTGTACAAGCTTGGATAAGAGAGATATCCTACTGAAAATCTTCTATCTGAAAGACACCCTACAAGGAGATAACTTACTTAGAGCTATCCTAGAAAAAGGCAGCTTACTGAGGGATACCGTTCTGACAAAAATATAATTCACAAGGATACAACTAACTTTAATAAAAGACATTCTCCTTAAATACATTCTTCTAACATACACCCTAATAGAAAAAAAAAACCATACTGAAAGGAGCCCTACTAACAAGGTTATATAAAGGTTATATAAAGACACCCTACATAAAGACACCTTGCTAAGAGACGTCCTACATAAAGACATCCTATTGGCACGAATCCTTCTGAGGGATACCGTCTGAAAGACACTATACTAAAGGACACCCTACCTATTGAAAACCTACTTAATGGAGCCCTACTAACAGGGTTACTACTAACCTTCTGAGAGACACTCTATAGAAAGACACCCTACATAAAGACACCTTACTAAGATACACCTTGCTAAGAGACACCCTACATAAAGACACCCTACTGACACAAATCCTTCTGAGGGATACCGTCTGAAAGACGCTATACTAAAGGACACCATACTTACTGACAACCTACTTAATGGAACCCGACTGAAGGATACCATATTGATAGACACCCTACTAAAAGTAACTTTGCTGAAAGACATCCTACTAAAATATTACCTTCATAGAGACAGCTGACTGAAGATTAAACTAATGGGGAAGGCAATCTACTGAAAGACTTTATACTGAAGACATATCCCTCTAAAGGCAGCCTACGTACAAACTGACTACTATGACATAACCTAGTAAAAACAATCTATTCAAGAATTAAAAACTGTTAAGAACAGTCTTCAAGCTTTAAAGTGCCAAGGAACTTACTTCTCTTAAATGGCTAGTTCAAATTAGGCAAGGGTATTTAATCATTTATCTCTTTATCTGTTTAGGATTTTAAAAATGGATCGACAATGTAAATAATTGATTTTGGGCCAATTCGACATCGAGTTCAAAATCTTTATACTTATAAAAAATTTATGGTTGATCGTATTATAATATGACAGTTGATTTATGAGGAACTGAATACAATTAGTTAAAAGAATTACCAATCCATCACAAGTAAAGAAGCGATTACTGATTGAGAAACCTGCTGAATGCTCCCAATGTGTCGATGTTTCAATTTTTATACACCACCAAACAGAACCTATAGAACTTATAGACCCTTTTTACAACACATATTTTCTTGTTGATTCTAAAACTTAAAATTAACATGGGTCAAATTTTATTCTGGCAAACATATTATAGTTTTTAATCGGACTATAATTATAGAAAATCTGAAAATACATTACATTAAATTTTGGAGCAATGATATGGAGTATTTCATAAGCGTGATTTCTATATATATATAAACATTGTGTGTTTGATAAGAAAATAGTGAAAACCGAAAGTGCGAATGTCAACTTTGGAATGTTGAATGTTGATAAACTGAACTGGGCTTTTAAACATTTTTTTTTTTTAGTAAAACTAAAGCTGCAAATAGTAAAATTCATTGTCTAGCTTTAACTAAATGTGTGTATAAAGTACTAACTAATTGAGTGTAATGTAGGGTATCTACCGAGTCGGTTACGCCGTCATTCGCATTGCTGAGATTGAAACGTCAAGCGATTTGTTGTGGATTGTTCGTTGGATCTCAATTGTGACTTAGGCGCGAACGAGTTCGCAAATGCGCAGAAATCAATCAACACGAGCAACAACAACAAGAACAGCTTTAAAAGCAGCAGCAACAAGAACAACCGCAGCAACATTTTGTGTCTCTCAGTGTGTGTCTGGCAGTAACAGTGCGTCTAATGCGTATGTGGACGTCGCGTGGACGCCCCTTACATGTCCTGTAAAATGTCCGTGTGCGCTCTCAAGCAACCGCCGGTGCCACGTGCCACACGATCCGCAACAGCAGCAACAACACAGCCAACAACACAACCGTCGACACAACCAACAACACAACACACAACAACCGCGACAACAACTGCAATTCCAACAACGCCGCCAACACCGCCTCCCTCTCCACAGGTTCGCATCTACGAGGACTTCGACAGGATGAGCGCCAAAGAGGTTTACTACAACGAGGCGGGCAAGAAAGTTACGGTCAAGCTGCTGCACTTTCCGGACGTGCTGCCCGAGGATATTGCCAAGCTGCGCTTCGACGACGAGGATGAGGATGATCGCAACGATGCCGATGTGGATGACGATGATGGCGTGGATAGCGATGGCGTTGTTAAGTTGCCCGACAGCAATGCGGATAGCGAGGATGCGGGCAGCGAGGCGGAAACTGCCGTCGCAGAGCCGGTCGGCAGCAGCGGCGGCTCCAGTTGTGGCGCCACCAAGAAGATTTTTCGCCGCAAGCTCTCTGGCAACAATATGCAGGCACGCAAATGCAGTCTCGCCTTCGCCCAGGCACACGGCATCAGACAGCGGGCGGAGAAGAAATTGTCGATGCCTACTATCAGCATTACGGCCAATGCCGGCGAGCATGTCAGTCTCTCCTCCTGCCTCGCCGGCCGCAAACTGTCGCAGCAATTGTCGCAGCCGCTGTCCATGATAATGACGACGCCGCCACGTCGCTCCCATTCCCCGCTGGGCCAGAGTCTCTGTCCCGGCTACATTCAGTACTCGAAGTCGCTGCTGGAGGTGCCGATGCCACGGGACTACGGCTACGCCAGCAGTGACGATCTGAGCTCCGAGTGGGACTCGGATGTGTCCACGTCGGCGGCCACGTCCTCGTCCGCAACGGCCTCGGGCTCCGCGTCTGCGTCGACGGCAACCAGTGCGAAAAAGGTAAGACGTCCTGGGGAAAAATCGTTTGTTACCTTGAATATACGCGATGCTATTCACTGTTATCGGTTAGTATACGGTGCCTCACAATTATAATCCAAAGCGCAGGGTGCTATCGATGCTATCCTATGATATACTTACTAATTACTTACTTACCATTCGGCGGAGCCTAGTGTTAGCGGGTGCTATCCAGTGGTATCTATTGGGTATTCGGTATTCTCTGCTGATACTGGATGCTATCCGGCAGTATCATATTTTATCCTGGCGATATATACTTTTATCTGATGGTGCTTGCTGATACTTTATGCTATCCGATCTGGTATCAGGTATTATCCTGTGCGTTTCCGGAAGCATCAAGTATTATCCTGGTAGTAATGAGTGTTATCCGATAGTATCAGGCATTATCCTTGTGTTATTTAGTTGTACCCAGTGCAATCTAATGCGGCACCATGTGCTATAAGTGCAACTCCTTGTTATCTGTTGTTCTTAATAGACGCTATCCGCTGGTGTCAGGTGTTATCCTAGAGGTATACAATTTTATCCGGTTGCCTCGGTTATTATCCTGGTAATATTCAGTCACTGAACACTGCATTTTGCAGTGGTATCCTTTAGTATCAGGAATATGCTTCTAAATTTCGGTGTTATCCGTTAGCGTCACGTATTATCCTAGTGTCAATAAAGCTTATCCGCTATGATATATTTGTAGTATATAAGTAGTATTTAGTATTATCCGGTAGAATCGTATGCAATACTTACTGTTATGTCGAGCTATCCACTAGCGTTCAGTAAATTCTGGTACTGAGGGATGATATCCGGCAGAATCTTTTATTATCCTGGCGGCATTCAGTGTTATCCGATGCAACCTCGATCGCTTCTTTTATTCGATGATACTCTTTGGTACTGTATGCTATCCGTTGCTATCCAGATAGTATTCACGTGGTATTTCAATCGGTTCTCTGTGCTTTTCACTGTTATCCGATGTTATATAATAGAGCTATATGGTGCTATTCACTGATATTCGATGATACTGAATGCTATCCGAAAGTGTCAAAAATTTTCCTGACTCTACTCTCTGTTATCCGAAGGTACTTAATGCTTACCATTGTTATCCATTAGTGTCAATAATTATCCGTTTGCTATATACTGTTGATAGTGTTAATAATTATTCTGAGTACAATCATGATTATCCGATGATACTTGCTGGTACTGAATAGTATCCGCTGCTATCTGATATTGTCAATAATTATCCGGATGCTATATACTGTTATCCGATGATACTTGATGATACTGAATACTATCCGCTGTTATCTGATATTGTCAATACTTATCCGGATGCTATATACCGTTATCCGAAGATACTCGATGATACTGAATACTATCCGTTGCTATCCGAAAGTGTCAATAATTTTCCTGACTCTACTCTCTATTATCCGAAGGTACTTAATGCTTTCCATTGTTATCCAGTAGTGTCAATAATTATCCGTTTGCAATATACTGTTGTTAGTGTTAATAATTATTCTGAATACAATCATGATTATCCGATTATACTTGATGATACTGAATACTATCTGCTGCTATCTGATATTGTCAATCATTATCCGTTTGTTATATACTTTTATCCGATGATACTGGATGCGATCCACTGTTATCAATTAGTGTTAATAATTATTCTGACTACAATCATGATTATCCGATGATACTTGATGATACTGAATACTATCCGCTGTTATCTGATATTGTCAATAATTATCCGGATGCTATATACTGTTATCCGAAGATACTCGATGATACTGGATACTATCCGCTGTTATCTGATATTGTCAATAACTATCCGTTTGTTATATTCTGTTATCCGATGATACTGAGTGCGATCCATTGCTATCAAATAGTGTTAATAATAATTCTCACTACAATCATGATTATCCGATGATACTTGATGATACTGAATACTATCCGCTGCTATCTGATATTGTCAATAATTATCCGTTTGTTATATATTGTTATCCGATGATACTGAATGCGATCCATTGCTATCAAATAGTGTTAATAATTATTCTGACTACAATCATGATTATCCGATGATACTTGATGATACTGAATACTATCCGCTGCTATCTGATATTGTCAATAATTATCCGTTTGTTATATATTGTTATCCGATGATACTGAATGCGATCCATTGCTATCAAATAGTGTTAATATTTATTCTGACTACAATCATGATTATCCGATGATACTTGATGAACTGAATACTATCCGCTGTTATCTGATATTGTCAATACTTATCCGGATGCTATATACTGTTAGCCGAAGATACTCGATGTTACTGAATACTATCCGCTGTTATCTGATATTGTCAATAACTATCCGGATGCTATATACTGTTATCCGAAGATACTCGATGATACTGGATACCATCCGTTGCTATGCAGAAATCATCCACGTGGTATTTAATGTTATCCAGTGCAATCTCATGCGAAACTCATTATTTTTAATGGTACCCGGTGCAATTCACCGCTGAAACAAGTATCTGGATAGTAATCCAGTGTAGAATAAAGCTATTCTTGGCGACACAATCACTACACGGCGCTAATCGACACTGGGCCAGGCACTATCCGACGTTTCCCCAGACGCTGATAACGCGTTGACGTCATTGAGCGCGCTTTCGGTCGCCAAATCATAAAGCTTAATAGTCTTGTATTGTTAATGGGCCGTGAACAGAGTCGAGTTTTGGCGTCACTTCCCTTGTGACCTGTTTTGGATGTTTGACGCGGCAGCTGTTGGCGGCCAATTTAATTTCACATAGTTAATGAAACGGATAATTTAATGTATCACAATTGCTTCGCCAGATGGCGCTACAATGAAGTGAAATGTGTTTCAAGTACGAGTAAATTTCTAAAATTTCTAACATTTCACAATTTTTCTGTCTTTTCCTCTCTGCCTGTGTAGAGTTCCGGCTGGCGCAAGATTCGCAACATTGTGCAGTGGACGCCCTTCTTCCAGACATACAAGAAGCAGCGTTATCCATGGGTCCAACTAGCCGGACATCAGGGCAACTTCAAGGCCGGCCCCGAACCGGGCACCGTACTCAAGAAACTCTGTCCCAAGGAGGAGGAATGCTTCCAGGTGCTCATGCAGGACGTGCTGCGTCCCTACGTGCCCGTCTACAAGGGGCAGGTGACCAGCGAGGATGGCGAACGTAAGCAGTAGATTTTATGATTTCTTTACCAATTTCTGCTGAATAAGCTTACGAGTCGTTTGGTTCAGTTGTTCATACTATGTAAATCATGATCAAATCATTCTACTAATGTCTACGAAATAAGCGTTATGAGTTTAAAAAGTACAAATCTGAAAACAAATTTTTTAATGGATTAATTGTAGTAGATTCATTGTAGTAGATTTGCATGCGTCCAAATTTCAATTCGGTGTTGACATTTGTGAAGCATAAATCGGTTTAATTCGCAATAACGCGGAATAAATTAATTTTCTATTATTTTGCTTAACATTTCGAAAAGTTATAGCGTTTTCCGTTTAGAGTGATTACTTTTGCCCCACCCTTTTATGTGCATTTTATTTTGAATAATAATCAAAAAAAATATAATATTTGTTGTATCGTATGCTAGGATTTTTAAATACAAATTGAAATTTACTTATCATTCTAGAAGAACATTAAATGTGTCACAAAATAGAATTTTTTTCAAACAAATATTTGTACATTTTTTAGAAACTGTTATCATTACGGTCGCTGTTATTCAGTTATTCATTCGTTCATTGATAAAAACCGGTCAATTTATTCCAATGACGTGCATCAAGTTACAACAAATTTCGTACTAGACTTGTAATTTTAATTAGATGAAAAATGCTAATTGGTTTTTGGATTCCATTACAAGTTTTTTCTGCGTTTCATTTATATATGAATATATGGGAATATATAGGAATATATGGAAATAGATTAATGCACAAGTCACAAACTAAATTTGGTTAAATTATTAGAATTTGGCAAGGAAACTATGCCATAAAATTGTTCCAAATTATTTATATTTTTATTAGAGTTAGACTATTATATAAGATATAGTATACTGAGTATTACACAGAGCGTCAGTCTCAAAATCCATTCTTTTTATAAGTACTAAGTATTGAAAATGAGTGTAAAAACAAAATTTTGGATATAAGAGTATATCGAAGTATCTTTAAGTAAAGTAAAACTTTAGATTGACTAGAAATGAGGCTCTTAAATCAAGATTTATTAATCTTAAGTTTTTTTTGTTTTTGTGTTCACTTGCTTAAAATTCCCAATTCCAAACCAATTGGCATTGAGAAATTAAAACTACTTATACTATTTAACTATTTAACAGGAGGATAATTTTGTGTAGTCAGTCTTCACCTACTACTTTCACACTATCTGAAAGCCTTTAATAATGATTGATAATTTCGATAATTTTATTAGTCACCGTGAGGTGCAATTTCAACAATATTTTACATTTAGCAGTCGACAAGAAATTATAGAAAATTATTAAAATAACATAAGAAAAAAAAAAGGATTTTAAATTAACAATGAACATTATTATTATTATTATTAAATGCGATTTTAAATTACAACTGAAAGAAAGAAAATTAAGAAAGTCGCAAAGTTCCTGGGGGTAAACAAAATTATGACTTTAAATAATCCAACATTTGTTGCAAGCAGTGGGAAAAAGCTTGAGGAAAACCCCATCAGATCAATAAGTATTAGTTTTACAATTAGTGTTGGTATAAGTATAAATATTTGTATTTGTGCAGTATGGGTATACTTAATAATATTAGAATTGGGATAAGTATAAGTGGTAGAATTATGTATATTACAAATAAGTATTAGTATTAGTATAAAAGAAGGAATAAGTAGTATAGTATAGGTATATTTATCAGTATAAAGATAAGTATTAGTTAATATATATTATTAGTTATATATTAGAATGGTCAAGGATAACTCGAAAGGAAAAAGAAAGTGTTTTATAGCGGTGAGAGAGATAGTAAAGAAAAAGTGGAAAAGACTAAGGAGGATATAAAAATTAATTCTAGAATCAGCCTCGCCAATGATCAATTTTTGAAGAAAGACCGCACCAAGAGTTTTTCTACGATTGATTAAAGACGGAAGACTCAAATGAAGAAGTCGTCTACTAGAGTACGATGGTAAATAAAGGCTGGGATCTCAGCTTATAACACGTAAAGAAAGAATTTCTATTGAACGGATTCAATTCGATTTCGGTTATTACAATATTATGGACATTCATAAACATGAACAGTATTCCAGGATAGGACGAGGAACTAGTGAGACATAATGGAATTTAGTGGTAAAAGGATCGATGTGAATTCTTTCGACGAGCGTTTAATAAATGATGAGATGTGCAAAATAAAGTTAAATTTGCAATCAAATATATAACTCCAAGGACACTCACAGTAGATATACGATGCAATGTAGAAGTATTGTCATTCGTATAACTGAATAAATGGGGCCTAGAGAGGCCTTAATGTCATGAGCATACACTTATAACAATTAAGATACAATTGATTGGCCGACGAACACCGTAATTACATACCGTTTAAATCATCTTGTATACAATTATAAAGTAGGGGATGATGCATATATAAGAATGTAAGAATGAAATAGAATCGAGGGCAGATCGAGGGTAACAAAAAATTAAGGTACCAAGTTACTACCTTGAAGTAAGATCGAAATTCTTGACGTCAGTAATTTCATTCTTAGTGAAAAATCAAGTCATAAATGTGGCGTTTTAAGTACGAAATATTTGATTTCTTGCGCTCATTTTATACCCTGTGCCCATTAAAATTGGGCAAAAATGGGTATAATGAATTTGTGTGAATGTATATAACAGGCAGAAGAAGGCATCTCCGACCCTATAAAGTACATATATTTTTGATCAGTATCAATAGCCGAGTCGATTGACACCAGTCCGTCTGTCTGTCTGTCCGTCCGTTCATCCATCTGTCTGTCTGTCCGTCTGTATGAACGCGTGGATCTCAGCAACTATAAGAGCTAGAGACTTCAAATTTGGAATGTAGGTTCCTGAATACCATACGCAGATCAAGTTTATTTTCAATTTTCGATATCAAGTCCCGTTATCGTTAAAATTAGAAAAGTCACTGTAACATAAGCAATGTATAAGCTAGAAACTTGAGATTTGGCACACATGTTAAGAAGCTTGGGCTTAATGTGTTCTGAAAATTTCATCGCGATGCCACGCCCTCTTCGCCTATAACTTGAAAAAGCTGATAACAAGAGCAGTAGCTAGAGATTTGAGATTTGGCACACATGGTTAGTATCCTACTCTCAATGTGTGCTACAAATTTCAGTACGATCGGTTATTAAACTCAGAAGTTATTCCAGAAACAAATTTATGCAGCGCAGCAGATGCGTCGCAGCGCAGTAGCAGCGCAGTAGCAGCGCAGTCGCTGCGCCGCGGCGACGGTATGGCGAACTAAAAGACGCGTTTGTTCATTTATGTTTGATTTGCCTTTCGGCCGCTGTGGCGCTTAACATAAGCAATCAACAGCCGCAGTCCAGTGTTGCCAGACTATCGCAAGCTACCTACACTCGCTATAAGCAAAATCGACTTCAAGCGATATATTTAAATAATGAAAATACTTGTCTTTGAAGACCTGCACAGGGTTTCCTACTGTCGCGCCCGCTCGACTGACCGGCTTGTTTTGTATGATCTTTGTAAACTTAAAGATTGTATTTAAAAAACACAAAAAAAATATAATAAAATGCTAATTATATCAATAATATACTAGTAATTTAATCTCAATACAAACTTCATGTATAATTATTCTAATTGCGTAAAAAAAGCTAAAATAATCTTGAAGAGCATTAATTTTCCTCTGGCAAAAAGATCGATCCTGTTAATGGTTGTTATATGTATAACGTGTAATTAAAACATTCACTTCAACTTATTCCGTATTAATTTAACTATGTACTATGTAGCGACTACTGTAGTTGAGTAAATGATTCCAACTGATACAACTTTTCTACCTCTCCTCAGTCTATTTGCAGCTGCAGGATCTGCTGAGCGACTATGTGCAACCGTGTGTGATGGACTGCAAGGTCGGTGTGCGCACCTATTTGGAGGAGGAGCTCTCGAAGGCCAAGGAGAAGCCCAAGTTGCGCAAGGATATGTACGACAAAATGATACAGATCGATGCACAGGCTCCCAATGCCGAGGAGCATGCGGCCAAGGCGGTCACCAAGCCACGCTACATGGTCTGGCGAGAGACCATCTCCAGCACAGCCACCCTCGGCTTTCGCATTGAGGTAGGTCACTTTCTATTTTCGTTTCGTTCGTGTTCTCGCTCTCGGGTTTCGGGTTAAGCGGAAGACACGAATCGGTCTCTTACTGACCGATCGATACGAAAAGAACCGTTCGTTGCTCAGCTACTGAGAGTCAGTAAGTGAGCAAAGCAAGCAAAGAGTTCGCAAATAAGTTCTTTATTTTTGTTGTTGTTGCGTTTGCCTTATGTTGTTGTCTTAGATATTTCGTCACAGGCAAAGCATTAAGGAGTAAGAGAGAAGAGGATAGAGTGCTAATCTGTGTGCATATGCGTATGCATGAAGACTGACTCGCTCTAAATGCTTAGCTATTCACACGCGCAACACACATACATGCTCAGAAGACCGTTTGGCGAGTTTTTACGAAGTAAAGGATGAACGAGTGAACACATGAGCCGAGCGAGCGAACAGAAACGGTCGTCGGTTGAGCGAAGAGCAAGCCAAAGAAAAACAAAGTTTGAGAGTTCTTTCGAGACAGCATCGCTTCGTGTCAGCGGACGAGTGGTTATTTTCTGACAATAAGCACGAGAGACACCAATAACTGCGAGCTCTGGATCTAACCTTTGTTGTTCAAATGAAATAAGCTGACAATGAGAGATCCTGTACTTATTTAGTAAAACATACATAAGCACGCGAGCAAACGTGCCGCAAGCTTTGTACGTTTTAGCGTAACTGTTCTCTTCTTCTTTCTTTGATCCGATACTCCGAAAAAGTGATTTTAAAATGAGCTAGAAAGGATATAATGAATTTGTGAAAATCTATTCAACAGGCATAAGCAGGCATATAAAGTATATATATTCTTGATCATTATCAATAGCTGAGCCGATTGACAACTGTCTGTCCGACCGTCCGTCTGTCTGTCCGTCCGCCAAGATCTCAGCAACTATAAGAGCTAGAGACTTTAAATTTGAAATGTAGGCTCTTGAATACCTTACACAGGTTAAGTTTATTTTCAATTTTCAATATCTCACGCCCACGCAAATCTAAAAATGAAAATATTGCACTGTCTCAAACTCATGAAGTATAACAAACGCTGGGCAATTTGCTACAATTGACCCATAAATAAACGAGATATTAAGAAATATGTTTTAAATCCATTATTTCATAATTGTTGGCGAGAGAGCGAGAGAGCATATGAGAATTCCATTTGTGCCAACGAGAGCACATATGTATGATAATTTGACTTGCTTTGTCGGTCGCTTTGGCGCTATACTTTGTTTCGGTGACGAAAAAGCTGAAGACTACAATGAAAGTTTTAGTACATTGTGTATAAAGCTGAACGACCATGAAAGTTCATTATAATATCTAGCTTTTGCGCTATTGCAGACTAGTACATTGTGTCGGTGACGAAAAGCTGAATGCTACTACTACGAACGTAAAATTAATATTAGCGATTGCTAATAACACGGTTTAAGTTAAGATTATAACATAAAAATATAACAATTTACTCTGCAAGTTTTATAACGATTAGCCCAAAAATTACGGAGATATTAAGAAAGTTGTTTTAAATCAATTATTTCATAACATTTTCCAGCACTATTGTTTTGGGAGTTGTCGAGCACCGAAAACTCAAATGGTTATAATAATAATAATAATAAAAAAGACCAATTTGTCTATACACATGTTTGCCAATAATATATATAGTACTTTCATAGTATTTAAAGAATAAAAAATTTCCACATCACAACAGTCACAGTCCAGTGTTGCCAGACTATCGCAAACAGGCTACTCTCTAACAGAATCGAACTAAATCATGTGAACAAATTACATACAATGCTGCTTTCTTAACTCGAACTTCCATAAGTCGAATCCTTTGGGGGAAATCCCCAATTAAGTGCGAGTTTTCTTTGATTCTGTAGGAGGCTTCTTCTTCTTCTTACCGACTCCTTCGGATATGTTGTAATGATGTAAAGCAGTCCTCTTTCAGTCACTAATCTCTGATTCTTTGTAACTTCTAAGCCCCAATATTGAAATGTACTTTATATAGTTTCTCTTAAAAAACTTTTAAAAAAAGGAAATCGAACTTTTTCTTTGAATAATAGTGATTCGAGCTAGAGAAGTTAGACTGTACTCATTATAAACAAAATACATTATTTAAGACTGGAACAGGGTATTCTACAGTTGCGCGCGCTCCATTCACCGGCTCATTTTAAGTTAGAGTTTTTTTTAAATATTTTAAAAATCTGGAATCAGTTGAAAACAATTTGGTATTTAATTAAACCAAGGTTCGAACCAAAAAACTTTAGTTAAGGAGTTCGAACCACCAAAGCGAACAATTGTCAACGTTTTTGGGGGCTCATAAGATATGCGAAATAACTTAAGTTTTAGGAAATTCAACAAAAATTTTTTTGAAATATTATAATAATTGACATTTTCCATTTTCCATTTCCAATCGTTCTTGCAGGGCATTAAGAAAAGCGACGGCACCAGTTCCAAAGATTTCAAAACGACAAAGTCACGCGAACAAATTAAATTGGCCTTTTCCGAGTTCCTCAGCGGCCATCCACAAATTCTGGTATGTCGACAAAATATACATTTAGTTGCACTTTAGTTATTACGGTCTCTCTCTCTCTCTCTCTCTGTCTGTCTTTTAGCCACGTTATATACAACGATTGCGGGCCATTCGGGCCACATTGGCCGTGTCGGAGTTCTTTCAGACACACGAGGTGATTGGCAGTTCCCTGCTCTTTGTACACGATCAGACGCACGCCAGTGTTTGGCTAATTGATTTTGCCAAGACGGTCGCGCTGCCGGAACAACTGCATATCGATCACTATTCGGCTTGGAAGGTGGGAAATCATGAGGATGGTTATTTGATTGGCATTAACAATCTCATTGACATATTCGTCGAGCTGCTGGCGGCCATCGAATCGGAGTCGACAACACTTGACAGCGCAACGCCATCGGCATCTGGTTCTGGTTCTGGTTCCGGATCGGCATCTGGTTCCGGTTCGGTATCGCCAGCGCCAGCTTCCAGTGGCCAAGAGGAGGAGGCCAACAAAATGTGAAAACAACAAACAGAATACTATGATTTCTATAGAAAAAAAAGAAAAAAACGATTATACTGAAAGCGTTCCATGGGGCTGTGCCCCACAAAGGACATTTCCTAGCACATTCCCCGAACACCCCCGCCCCCCCCACCACTACCCCCTTTCCCCTACCAGCATCAATGCAAAAAAGAAAATTAATAATCATAGAAAAAAAGGGCGTCGGCATTACGAAATCCGTTAAATAAATGTAGTAAATTAAACTCGAGAAAGTTGAAATATATATATATGTATTGTCCTTTTTTTGAAAAGCTGCCGACGTCCTTGATCGATTCCCAAACTTAGTTTAGTTGCAATCATATACAAACACACATATGTATACATTTTTTTTTGTTTTTTTTTTTCTTAACTGCATACTTTTAACCCGTTAAGTTTAAAATCAAAGACTGAACAACAATATGCGTGTACCCTATATATATACATATATATATATATATATATATGCACACACACACACACACATATATACATATATAGTAAACTTGATGTGCTGTTGCATTGCTGTTGTAGTGTAATTTATTTATGCAATTTTTATTCCAACAATTTTGACGCTGCACAAATGAAAAATGCGAGAAGAAAAACGTGTAAGAAAAAACAAAAAGCAAACGAAAAGTTCTACTTATAAATAATGTTATTAATTTTATGTTTATCTGATTACCTACTAATAACAATATATACTAATAATGTGCACTATTAAACTCATGTAAACCGTTCAACAATTGCATGTCTTTTACTACGTTTTGAAATGGGCGCGCACATCAGCGGCCCCAAAGTATGCAACAGAAGTTGCTTTGGTCGGTCATTTTGTGTAGCATACTTTTGTGTGCTTGCAAAATACAAAATCCCATAGAGCTAGTATTTTTTTTGTAGTTTGTGTGTTTTTTTTTTGCATTTAGCGCATTTCTGTTATTGCCGCCTGCGGTCACACTGTGTTTAGCATGTTTAGTTAATGTTTGTTGTTGCGCGGTTGGCACGTCGCGCGTCTTTACGCGCACGCATCGAACTGTTATTTTTTTCAAAAATGTTTGTTGTTGCATTTCCCAACGTCGCGCGCTGTTGATGTGCATTTTGAACTCGTGCGTTGCAGTCGGTGTTTTTTTTTTATTTATTTTAAACTGTGTGCGCTATATACAACAAAGTGTTTTTTTTTTTAATTTTTGGGTGTGTGAGTGTGCGTGTGTGTTGTTTTGGTTTGTTGGGCGCATTTTGTCGCATATGTATTTTTAAAAATAATACACCCAAAAACACATACACTGCAAGCTATATGTATGTGTGTGTGTGTGTGAATAGCGGCGTCTGTGACTGCTAAAAAAGTTTCTGGTTTCGTTGCTGCGACAACAACAACAGCAACAGCAACAATAAATAAAACTTCAATATGCGCCGACCGGCCTTCGACGCAGAATATTAACAATATCTATGCATGTACATATATACATACATATGTATGTACAAATTGGTGTGTGAGTGTATGTATATACAGCAATAGCAACAGCAACAACAACAACAACAACTGTCACGCATCGTCTGCGGCAAATTGTGGGGCGGGGGGAGTCAGTCGAAGTCGGCTGTCGAAATATCGGAGAACAAGCATCTCTCTCTCTCAAAAATCGCCTGCGGCCTGCGCTCAGCTGTTAAGAGAACCAAAAGCAACAACAACATTAACAATAATAACAAGGCAAAGGCTAAAATAAATAGCTAAAATAATCACACACACAATCACGCGTGAAACTCACACAGAGCGAGAGAGTGAGTGAGAGGGAGCGGGTGCGGGAGCGGGAGCGGGAGAGATATAGGCATCATTGGAGCTTTGAGCCGTGCGTAAAGAAAACCAACAAATAGTATATAAAAACAAAAGCAGCAGCAGCAAATCAAATAAAACGAAAATCGTATTTTTTTTTGTTTTCTTCATCAACTGCTTCTTTCGTTTTTAACGTTTGCTCTTGAAACGCGCTTTTGTTTTGTGTTGTTGTTGTTGTTGCTTTTAATCGATGCCAAAACCGAAAGGGTGCAACAACAACAACAACAACAGCAACAACCACAAGAGCGACGAAATTAAAACTGAAACTTGACGTTGATTTTGATTTTGATTTGTTTGTGTTAATCCGTTTTTCAAGACAAGTGCAATAAAATATCGTTAACTTGGCCAACAGCAAATAAATAAATAGCAACAAAAGTCACGACAACAAAATCAATATTCAAATTAAGCAGAATTCACCAAACAACAACAAGAATAACAAAAACAACAAAACAGCAGCAGCTATTCGACAACTTGTCGATAAGCCGATAGATAACGAGCAGACGAGAGAGCGTCCAAGGGGGAGAGAGAGAAAGAGACAGAGCGAGCAGAGCGACAGAGACAGATAGAGTGTGAGAGAGGACGCAGAGCAGCAGCAGCATCCAAAAACAAGGCGAAGGAAGGGCGACAGACGCAAAAACCACCCACAAAAAGAAAAGTCATGGGACGTCGCACGTATCTGAATCGCGCCTATGCAATTTCCTACCCCAGTCGCGTCGAGGGATGGCTGGATGTTTGTGGTAAGTCGGTGAAAACTACAAATTTAAGATAACTAAAGTGGGCAAAAGTACCTAATTAGATGCCCCATAAACTACAGGTGTATAACTTTCAACTAAATATTCCTTTCAAACAGAAAGAAGCCTGTGAAAGTAGATGAAATTTTCTAGATACATTGATCCCAAGCTACTCATCATACATACAAACTATGTGCCAAATCTCAAGTCTCTAGCTGCAAAACTGCTCTTGTTACAGGCTTTTTCTTGATTTGTTGGCGTTGGGGGGCGTGGCATGCCAAATTAAAGATATACTTGATCAACCTACAAATATAAGCAGTGCTGGAAGATCAAGTTCAAGCTTCTAGCTTTTACCAACTCTGAGATTCTTTCGTTCATACTGATGGACAGACGGACAGACAGGCAGACGGACAGACAGGCAGACAGACATGACTATTGGTGACGCTGCTGATATACTTTTTGGAGTCGGCCATGCTTCCCTCTGCTTGTTACATACTTTAAACAAAGTTTAAATAATCCTACAGTGAATACAAAAACAAACATCAAACGAATAATCTGCATAAATTAGAGATGATCGATATTGGTGATATTTGTATCACAGTGACAGTGAGAACTGTCAGTGACTGTAACTGCTATATATCACTTTGTTTATTCACTTTAAGTTTAATTAACAATTTTACAATAGACAAGTTTCTTTACAGAGTGTAGAAAGTACAAAATGTTCATCAGTAATGGAATAATGTCTAGTAACAAAATATCATACATTGGTTTTGTCACTCTTGTTACTCTTCATATTTTGTCATCGCAGTGACAATTATTTTGAAACACTTGTGACAAATATATCAGTGACTGTGGATGGAATGAGAAAATCATTCACAAATAAGTAAATTAAGTAATATTTAAGTACGTTAAGTATTCGAGTTATTCGATCTCAGATTCTGCAGACGAAGTTATCCGTAATGAACGTAGATGCAATGTAGCTCTGCCTAAATAACTTAAATAAATTGTAATTAATTTGTGTTCTATTGAATATACTATACTACTTTAAACTCTAGAACCAAATATTCCTGTAACTTTATAGTATAAAGAATATCTGCAGTCGAAAGTTCTATAGCTCTTCTCTTCTTTACAGTACACAGCTTCATCTTTCACTTATTCATAATAAACGTTTCTTTATAATAAAGACATTTTCAATTCAATTCAAATAAGTTGTTTAATCTTAATTGAAATTAAGACATCTACTATCAGACCTCTTGGTAACGATTTTTCTAAGTAGTTCAGCAATAAGTGCCTAAGAGTGAAGACAAATTTATGAATTCTGCGAGCGTGAATAACGAAACTGAAGCTGACCTATATAAGTTTATATACATAGTAGTATATAGATTTGCTGAAAAAACTAGTTTTGACAAATTTTGCTAACATTTCTATCAACATATTGCTAATCAGCGCAATTTGGGAGTTCAAATGGCAATCC
>OY282582.1:30546747-30644247 GCA_958299025.2 Drosophila histrio
TATTGTGTGCTGCAACAGGATGATCAAACATTTACCGCCTACTGCAGCGAGGAGATATCGGTAAGTAACACGTAGCGAGCCATAAGCAACGAGTAGCGAGTAACGAGTAACGAGAGGCGCTTGTACCCAATAACCAACTCAAAATGTAAAGAAAATAAACTTTCCTATGCTCATCGTATATATGTATTTGTGCTTCTCTTTTTGTATCTTTTCTTCTCACATTCTCTATTGCACCCACTAATAACATGGATGCTAACAAAACTAAAAAAAAAAAAAAACATTCGCTACTAATTCTGTAGATATTCCCGGCAACGCCCAAAAAGGAGCTTGAGGTGCGTAATGTGCTAACCATATCGTAGTGCTTTCATTTAAAAGAAATCCTTTTGTTTTGTCTTGATTGTTAATTCAACTGCACACTGTTTTTCTCTCCCTCTCTCTGTCTCTTAGCTGGGTGATGTTTGCTATGAGGATATACCACGTGTGCGTCTGGACCGCGTACGTCGTCCAGCCAAAGCTCTCTGGGATGGTCCGCCCACGCTTGCCGAGGAGAACGAGGATTCCGACACGTGTCTGGGCAACGGCATGAACGGACTCAACGACATCGTGCTGAACACAACCCTCTACAGTGAACTAGGTAAGTTTGTGAGCCAGAACTATTAGTAAGTAGTCTATGTGTATGCTTGGCATAATTCTTTAAGATTCCGATCTCAGACCGATACCTTCATAAAGTTCCGCTGTGAACTTGTTTAAACGTTAATTGTTTTGAACAGGACATGGGAGTTGGGTGATGAATTTTCAAGCTATTTTTAGACCCTTTACTTTTTGAAAAAAAAGTAAAAAAGGGTCTATTAAGTTTGTCAAAAAAAAAATGTGCGTAACAGGTCGAAGGAAGTCCGGCAGACCCCATAAAGTATATATATTCTTGATCAGTATCACCAGCCGAGTCGATATAGCCATGTCCGTCTGTCCGTCTGTCCGTCCGTCCGTCTGTCCGTCTGTCTGTATGAGCGCCTAGATCTCAGAGACTATAAGAGCTAGAGTCACCAAATTTGGTATGGTGGTTCGTCTATGGGCTAAGCAGATCAAGTTTATCTTAAAATTTTGACACGCCCCCTTCCGCCTCCGTAAATCGAGAACGAAAATTTTGAAATCTCATAAAATGAAAAATATTAAAGCTAGAGTCCTGAATTTTGAAAAACAGGACGGGGATCAAGGTCCTAACATATCCTGAAAATTTCATCACGATCGGATAATAATTTCGGAAAATCCCATATAATTAAAATCCCATATAATGGTCAATTTTAAAACTGGAGCCTTGAATTTTGGCACACAGGACAAGCATCGTGGTCTTAATGTATCTTGAAAATTTCATCGCGATCGGATAATAAACTCGGGAGTTATTCAAAACTCAATATTACTCAGTGTCAGACCAAAGGAAGAAGAAGAGCATGTTGACGTAACAACGCGCTATGGGGTACTATCTATTAGTGTCACTCTTATTTCCGTTTAGAAGAATAAGTAAAGGGTCTCTCATAGTCGACTTCGACTGTAGCCTTTCCGACTGGTTATTGTTGCTTTGGCAATACGTGTCCACTTTAAAAAAACGAATTAAGTTTGTAATTATCACATGAATTTATCATTATCTGCGCGAATCTTATTATGAAAATGTATATTCCTAAGTTTGCCTTCTTTGCTTGTGTTGGTGTTTTCTTTTTAATGCATTCATGTTTGCGTTTGGACACCCCTGATTTAAAACAACTACAGTGGTCTGTAAGGGCACCAAGTCTTCGACGTGCTAAAGATAACATGTAGATCTTTTTTTATGTGCTTGGTAAAGTTTGCTAGTGATGGGTTGCATTTTGAGATAGTCTTAATAATTCCGCTAGAGTGAGTGGTCTGCAGTGGTTCAGTTCGATAACTTTCTTATGTAACTCTGTAGGCTGTTGGGGTTTTTGGGTTTTTGGATGCCGAGAGGTAATACTAGTATCTCAACTGTGGTTGACTTTTAATTGCATTGACCTACGACTGAGCGCATCAGTAATTGCAATTCGAGTTGTTGTTGTTGTTGTTGTGGGGCCGATGATCATATCAAAACGTGTGTCTGTGTAAGCGCCCTTTTCTCTCCATACCTCTTACATTATTTTCTCCGCCCCTCTCACTCTCTCCGTGTATCTCTCTCCCTCTCGCTCTTTCTCTGTGAGAAGTCACTCAGGAAATTTGTTTGTATCGTCGTCACGCATGCCAGCACATTGGGCACAATAGCAACACATACAACGTTGAAGCTGAACGAGTGTCGATGTGGTAAAGGAAAGAGGGGGAGGGAGAGAGAGGGAAGGTGTAACGATTCTCTAGCGGAAGAGCAACGATACACCAGACAACAGCCATTGAACAACAACCAGACAACAACCACCCGACACACGACAACAATGGCGAACTCGTTAATGACAATCTACGCGCGATTGAACAACATTGAAGTGCAGGCGACAAAACGAGCAAAAATCATAACAAAGGAAACTTTGCAAATCGATATTATTGTTTATCGATTAGGCATTGAAAGCGCTTTCTTTTGTGAAAAGGTTATAGAATGATTGCAATTGTTGCCTCATAAGAAATTGCTATCGTTTTGATAATTGTTTATCAATTGTCTGCCGATTAGTATCGAGGGTATAGAATGTACTATAAGGTTTTTTTTTTTTGAAGACTTTTGATATTAGAAAAAGAATATTCTTGTATGTTGCATGCTTAAAAGTAGATTTTGTTACAAATGAAAAAGCTTTAAATTGGTTTAATGTTGTGAGAGTATTGCAAGGCATCTGATTGTTGCTTTGAATACATTTCTCGAGTTTGTAACTTAAGTCTTTTATTTATAAGCTGTGCTTATCGATGGTTTATCGATAAAATGCACTTTTTGTTGTGGGAACACTTAATTGTTGCCTTGCAATTTCTTTGGGTATGTGGAAGTTGAATATTACTTATGTCTTGTCTCATCAGAGCACACCTAGACTTTGTTTAGTCGAATTAAATCGTTATCTTTATCGTTATTGCCTGACATTTCGCCAACTTTGTTTATCGACCGTTTATCGTTCAAATATTTCATGTGTTTACTCTGTAGATTGTTAGTTTACAGAGTAAACTATTGTCATAATGTTATGTCAGAACCTATCGTTATCGCTATCGCTATCGTTATTGGTATTGCATTTGTTATTGTTTCATGTTATTTTGCAATACACATTGTTTTTGTTGTTGTTGTTGTGTCTTTTAACACAAAGTTTTCATGTTTAGTATTTTTTCACTCATTCAATTATTGGTCACTGATTCGGTTGTTGTTGTTGTGCGTGCATGTTGCTGGCTTTTAATGTTGTTGTTAATGTTGTTAATGGCTGCGTATCAAGGCTGCTGATGTTGCTGTTGGACGAGTTAAGCCAATTCAAAGCTAAATAATCACTGAAGCGAACACTGCGCAGGCGTCGCTGCTCGACACCAAAACTAAAATGCAATTAAAACTGCGATTAGCACAAGTTGCTTCTTACTTCTTGCTGCTGCTTCTTCTTTTTCTGTCTCTGTCTCTGCCTCTGTCTCTGCCTCTGCCGCTGCCTCTGCTTGCTGCAGCAAATGTAAACAAAGCGCGCAACAACAACAACAACAACAAGAGAACTACACGACGCAAACACTTGCAACGCTTCATGCGTTGCCTATTCGAACTTTGTTTCAACTGCCAAACTGTTCCATCAATGAACCGAGAACACTGAGCGAGAGAGAACGAGCGAGAGAGTAGAGAGCGCATGGTGTCTCATTTCCGTTGCGTTTCATTTGATTGCAAGTCGTTGCACTGTAGGGCAAATGCTGCAAAAATGTGTATAAATAAAATGCAATCATTTTGCTTTTCTTTTTTCAAATATTACATATGAATACATTCGACTAGCTAATACTCTACCAGCGTTTACTGCAAATTAAAAAAACATTACTAATTAGTGAGTTAGTTAATTACAGCTTTTGATGGTGCCAAGTCACTTGAACATTTGTTAATTTTGATTTTAATGAAATAAAGCTAACTTATTTTATCTCTGTGTTAATATTGTCAATTATCTGTTAATTTTTATCAGCCTTAACATTCAATCAATTTTTTAAAATTATTGCTAATAACAGATTTAATAGTTTTGTTACCATTTTATTAAGCATATCTTAAATAAAAACTGTAAAGCACAATGTCTAAAAAGTATTAATATTTACCAATAATGTATTAAATATCTTTTTTTTTATCAAATTAAAACGTTAATTCATAACCTCTGTTCATAGTTTTGAAATAAATTTTTTTGAGATTTATTTAAAGAAGCATTTATATAACTAGCTAGCACTGGATTTCTTTCAAACTAAATATTAAATCGTAGATATTATGTATAAGAATAAATAGTATACTAAATAAAAAATAAAATTTCGTATATTTGTCATAAATTTTCGCCCTATTCTTAATATCTCATGTTTTCTTAAAATTTCTGTTGGTTAACTTTTCAAATTGTAAATAAAACATACTTGTTTTTTAATGGTATCTTTGTATATTATTTAATATTTGTATAACCTAATTGCTTTTAACAAATTTCGCATGTTTAACATTCGTTTTCGAAATTTAATAACTCTTATAAAAGTACATAGAAAATATAATACTATGGCCCGATTTCTCATCTTACCGATACAGTCTACTTTATGAAAATGTTACTTTACCATAAATATAGGATTTAACATTTTTCGTTTTCTCATCTTTCCCTTTTCAAAATATTTAAAGTTTAAAATAATGTGGTATCCTAACTAAAACAGAGTAGGCTAACGTTAAAAACGTACAGAGAGGATAAGCTGCCCTGTAAGTTATCGAGAGGCTGGGACTAAATTGATGGCAAGAAAATCAAATTTCTCTTATCGGCAGGTTTATAACTACACTTTAAGACAATAGGCAAGATGAGAAATCGGCCCTTACAGTTTCAAATTTTATTCACCCATTTCAATAGTTAAATACATTTTGAAACAAGCCGAACAGTCGGGACACCGACCATAATATACCCTGTGGGTTTACAGGAACCCTCTCAAATTCACTCCAGATGAAACTCTCTAGTAATTCGTTTTTTATTTTGCGTGGCATCGCGATACAATTTTCTGGACACATCGACCACAAAATCATCATTATCATGTGTGCTATATGTGAAGTCTTTAGCTGTTATATTGCTCTTGTTATTAGGGTTTTGAGCTACAAAACTGCTTGTTTTATACTTTTACTTTTACTTAATTTGTGGGCAAAGAGGGCGTGGCATCAAAAAAAAAAGATAAACTTGATCTGCCTGCAAAAATTACCAGTGCTGGGACACCAAGTTTAAGCTTCTAGCTCTTACCATCTCTGAGATCCTTTCGTTCATACGGACGGACAGACGGACATGGCTATATCGACTCCGCTATTGATGCTGATCAAGAATATATATACTTTATGGGGTCGGCCATGCTTCCTTCTGCCCGTTACATACTTTTAACAAACTTAATATACGCCGGCAGGGTATAATCCTCTGTGAAATCGTAATGTTCGTTTGGCATTTCATCAGCTGCGTACCACTGTAAGATAGAGCATTTCGGCCAGCTTTGTCGCTTGCTCGCTCGCTCGCTGACTGGCTGACTGGCTGACTGTTGTTGCGTTTCGGTTCGGTTCGATTCGTTTCAGTCCACTTTAAGCTTCCGGCGCAGGCGGTTGGGTTCGTTTTACTCGTTCGTTAGCTCTCGCGCTTCGGTACGTTTTCTTCCACATGCAGATGAATTTTCTTGTTATTTTTTTGTAGTTCTTTTTTTTTATGGTTTACTTCTTTTTTTTTTGTACTCGGGTTTACAGCTGAGTGGCGGCTGGCTGGTCTATGTTGCAAGCGTGTGTGTATGTTTTTGTTATTGTTTGTGCGTTTTTTTTCTCAGTTTGCTTCCCTCTGAAAAGACAACAAACACATAGATTTTCGATTTGTTTTGTGAAGTGAATGAAAAATCATCGAGTGAAAATATTTTGTAAAACTATGCGCGTCGTTGAGCGTTGCGAATTCGAAATGAAATGTTCTAAAAATAAATGTAACAACAACAACAACTGCAAAAACAACAAATAAACGGGCGACGCACAACACAAACAAAAACAGCAAAAAAAAAATAGCTAGCAAAAATCGCCCGTTAAAACTGGGCAACTACAACAAACAACAACATAATAAGCATCTTGTCTCATCATCATGATCTGGGCTATAAATTTAGCAAAAAAAAAACAACAAAAACAACAACAAAAATGTCTGTTTTCAGTTTTCCTCCACAAAGGAAAATACATATATGTAACGTCTAAAAACGCCCACAAAACGCACGAGACGCGTTTTGTGCGCGATTCGGGCGCGTTTTTTGATCGCCAGCGAGAAGTGAAAGAAAAACTGCAAAATGAATGAATGAAGGAAAAGAAATGAAATGAAAGAAATGTAAACTAAATTAGGGAAATGAGCGCTTGACACCAATATAGGGAGGAGGGCAAGGGGGCGTGGCGTGGTAAGCGCCCAAAAGGCGGCCAAGTGACACCGGAAAGTCAACGTTTCTAATTCTCGTTGTTGTTGTTGTCGCTATTATTATTATTATTGTGGTTGTTATTACTGTAAACCGTTTACGGCCATAATCGCATCCGGATCAACTTTTGGTTAAAAAGTGTCTCTGCATGTGACACGAATAGCGGTTAAATGTGGTGGTGGTGGCATAGAGGGAGGAGGCAGCAAGGGGGTGGAAGGGGGGAGGAAACCAAACCATCTATGGCCTATGTATGTAAATCAGAATTCAACTGCGTGTTGTCTTTGCGAACTATGTCAGCCGCATTTGGCCAAGTTAACAGCGAGCCAGTTGAAAGAAAGAAAGAGAAAAGTTACAAACAAAACAAGAAGAAGAAGAAGAAGAAAATTAGCTTTAACAACAAAACAAAATAAAAAAAAGGCGCTGCAAATGCCGCCAATTGACACCAATTAAATAATTTGATGCACATGACCTACATTTTATTTATATTATGCGCCAACGACAACAAAATGCTGCTAAAAATCTAAATATACATTTTCTTTTTTTCTTTTTTTTTTCTTTTTAAATAAAACTGCATAAATACGCAATTTACAAGTATTTTTGTTGTTGTTGTTGTTGCTGCTGCTGTGAAAACTTTCCTTTTTGTTGTTGTTGTTGTTGTTATAAATAATTGAAATAGTTGTGTATTTTAAAAGCATCAAATCATTAATCAAATGCACTTCTGCAACAGCCAACCACAGTACTTTGTGGACTTGCCCCCAGCGAGAAATTTTCTCGAACGACAAGACAACAACCGCGACAACAACAACAACCGCAACAACCACAGCGAAATTACAAAGAGACGAAAATTTGAATGCGTTGAAGTTAATTTATATCCTCACTTGATTTATACCCTTAACTACTATATAAATAAGTTTAAACTAAAAACATATTGTTTATCTTTTGGCATATTGACAACTACGTACAAATATTTCTGGAGTCAGCTAATAATCTTTATTTAATAAAAAGATATAATAGAAACTTATACTTTCTTAAAGTACAGGGTTTAAAAACAAATATTACAAAGAAAATTCAATTTGTTTGTTTGTTTGCTCTCTGAAAACTAGTCATTTCATTCATATTTGATCTATAAAAATTCCCTTTTTTCTTGTCATTTTACTTGGGATTTTTTTGGAAAATATCATATTAGTCAACATGTGCAAAATTAAACATATATATATTTTTAATAAACTTCCCCCTCTTTATATTTTTGTTGCAACTCATGCTACTTAATAATTCTCATTTGCATCAAGATTAATAATATAGATTCGTTAATGTAAAAAAAAAATGAATAAAATAACTTCTTTGTGAAAAAACTTCTCTGTTTTTACCAAAACAATTGCCTTTTTATAGTCTAAATTGTTTTGAAAAATTCTTCTCTTTAAATAAGTTATTGAAAATCATATATAATCATATAATCTCTGTATTCAATTCACAGCTTCTCTACAAAGAATTTAAACAAATAGGGAATTTCTTTATAAAGAAAATCACTTATGAAAACTTCTCCATATGCAAATTCTGCATTAGAATTGTTTCGTTTCGCTCTGTATAAGTTAAAATGAACGAATTAACTTATTAAGTTGTTTATGAACTATATCGTTCATATTGTTAAGTTTCTATCTTTTTTAGAATTTCTTATCATTAAAACTGCCCAACTTAAAAACTGAACAACTGAAGAACTACATAAAATGACAGATTTAGTTTACGATTTAAAAATCGAAATTGAAATTGAATTGACAGTATAAATTGAAATAAAAATTCCAACTCTATTCTGCATAAATACTTTTTATGTTAGACACAGAACTTTAAACCGAACCTATGCATACAGAACTTCTCTATTAAAAATTTAATTGTTGGCAACTTTTGTCGTCAAGTAGATCTCCATGGAAAACCTATTCAAACAACAACTTCTCTATCAAAAACTTTCAGGAAAACTTCTAAGCTTCTGCTTA
This sequence comes from Drosophila histrio, assembly GCA_958299025.2. Classification (NCBI taxonomy): domain Eukaryota; kingdom Metazoa; phylum Arthropoda; class Insecta; order Diptera; family Drosophilidae; genus Drosophila; species Drosophila histrio. Next base: position 30,555,291 of record OY282582.1, read on the forward strand.
TATTTCGAGCTGCCTTCTTCTCAGTTTGTTATTTAGAAAGGCTCGACTGTAAACTTATTAATTATTTAAAAATATGCACAGATAAAAAATTCAGACTATCTAAACTATTGTCTAATTTTAACTACTAACCGTAGTTTTTTTTTTATAGCTACTATAGAAAGCATTTGGCAGTTCGTCAAGCTGAATGATAACGAGAGACAACGCAATAAACGACAAAACGATGCGTGTTTCTCACAAAAGATTAGATCGTTTCTAAAACCAAATTCTCGTTGACAATCTAACAATCAATCTGCGTTGCAAAGTTCAGCATATAGTCGTTATATCCATCATGATATACTCTTACTTTATTTTTGGTTTTTACAATGAAAACGCAAACTCCAATCGAAACAATAGACGCTCCCTTTGTTGGGTGTTCGCGAAGTGCTGCGACCGTTGCCATTGTTGATGATGAATGCCATTGTTGTTGTTGTTGTTGTTGTTGTTGTTGCTGTTGTTGTTGCTGCTGCTGGTTTTGTTGTTGTCTCGGCCATCTATCCATCTGTCTGAGTTGCCTTGTTGTGGGTGAAATTGTCAGCCCACAAAAAGGCGGCGAATGCTGCGCGTTTTTATGGCTGTTTTTTTTGTCGCTAGCCAGTTGAGTTGTTGCCATTGTTAGACCCTGTACTTAAAAGAGTACATAGGTTTGTCCCTCTATATATGTATATTTGTTTTAGAATTTCCAAACACGCAAGAAGAGCAATTTTTTTATTTTGAAGTGTTTTATAAAGTTGTTGGGACATATTATAGATTATATATTAGTATACTTTTGGTATTTTGCTTGCTAATTAGAAATAATTAGAATAGAAACAAAAAATAGAATATTATAGGTAATATAACCATCCTTTGATCCTTTAAGAAAGGAATTTAAAAGGTATTTAAACTTAGATCATTAAAATGTTTAAATTTTGATAATACTCCACTTGGCATAAAAGTTCTTAGAAGTTAACTTTTATTTTTGATTTTAAAAAAGATTTTTTTTGTATATATATAATAAATAATATGAAAATAAGCATCACTTAATAATTAAAAAAAAAAAAACAGATATATTTTTTTTATTTTTTATTTAGAATGATTTATGTTGTATAAATTATTAATAGAAGTTTTTGGTATATTTCCTTCACATAAAGTTATTTAATTTGCATATAGTATATGCATTAATAACTCTTACTAGGTATCTCACAGTCGAGTTCTCTCGACCGCGGTCGTTGCTACTAGTAGTATGTAGTTCTCCCCATCTCTGTTTGCCTTTCTGTTAGCTAATTTTATGCACAAATAGTTAAAGTCAAATTTCAAATGCATTGCAACCTTCACGTCTGTCTCAAGCGACGCTCCCTGCAACTTCTCTGCTCTCCGTCTGTCTGTCTGTCTGTCTGTCAAACAGGTGCATTATGGGTGCTACCAGCTGGAACAGACATGCATAGATAGTTGTAGATACACACACACACACACACACACACACATGAGATCTATCAGATACAAGTGTATCTGCAATTGTGTGCTGTTGATTAAAAGTGAATTTCCTCAGTTCGTATCCGTTACTTTGAAGTTGTTGTTGTTGTTGTTGTTGTTCAATTGAACCATTTGAGGCATAACTACAAAAAACAACGGCAGCAGCTACAGCAACAACAACAACAACAACAATTAACAACGCCACATTCAGTAATTCATATGTCATAAATATCTGTCAGTCACTCGGTTCACGCTCAACACATTTGCATGACTGTATCTGTATCTATATAGTATGTATCTGTATCTGTATCTGTATCTGTGTGTCTGTGCATGTAAATTGCCCATTCGCACTTTGCACAAAAACTGCGCGATGTCGTCATCGCCATCATCATCATCATCATCATCATCATCATCATAATCATGAACGTCTTGTGGCCCCGTCGAGAGCAGTCGATCTACATATGGCAATTGTTTCCACTTCCAATTTGAGATAGCCAATTATATAATAGATATATGTGCATATGACGACGGGGCCTGCTTACTTATTCACTCGCATTCTGTCTATTTTAATCTAAGATACGCGAAGAAAGTGTAAAGATACTAGTGTATTTATTAACATCTCGCTTTAAGGAGAACAAATTGCGGAAAACTCGAATAGAACTGGAGACTAAGTATTTAAGAAACTTGTAGAATAATATAATTATTCTATTTACGATTTAAGTAAACTTTCATGTTGATCACTTGAGATCTGAGAAGGAATTTCTTGTAGATATAATTATTTGATGACTTTAACATTCAGATTCACATTACTGTCAACATCAGCTGTTGGATTCTATCTTAAATTTCCCATGACTCATCTCTGATTACATCATCGTTTTGGAAGAGTAAAGAAAGAGTATAGAACAACAAATGTTATAGACTTGCCATACTACAAAGTAGTATAAGTATTGCTATATTTAATTGTCTGTCAGTTTAGACTTCTGTTTTTACTGTAACTAATCTATATGGCAAAGGCAGATCTATAAACTTGATGTATCATACAATTAACATAGGAACGATCAGTTAAACAATTTATTTTATGCAAGTATATATATTTACACGTATACTTATACTTACTTATCATATTACCTCTAAATTTGATAAAGCTCTATTCAAATCTATTGCTAAAATAACTTTTATTGTTATCAATTAACTAATAGATCTTCGTTGAAGATCAGCTTATTATAGTATGTAAATATGTTGCCACAATATCTGTTCCCAACTTATCCAAAGGGTTTTTTTTTACACTTCATCTGATATTGAATCAATCCTCAGTCTATTCTCTACTCATTCATTTTGCATATTCCCAAGGTGGGAAATTCTATCAAGAACACTTTGTTGAAAATCTGTGTATTAAATCAAATTCATAACTGATCGATCAACAGTTCTATCCTCAAGATCGCTTTCACTGTTCACTTACTGATGATCACTTTCGTATTTCTTTCAACTTAATACATTGCCAAGATATATTCTTACCAAGAAAACTTTGTTGAAGATCACTTTGCTATATAAACTATATTTTTTTATCGATCGACAGCTACTTGATTACTTTGAATGAAGAAGACTTTACCGAAGATCAATTTACTATATTAACTTTAGGTTATATCTATTAGCTATACATAGTTATATTCTCAAAATTAGTTTCATGAATTATCACTTTATTATTTCTTTACATCAAACACATTGCCACAATAAATTCTACCAAAAACAATTTGACTGAAGATCCATATACTATACTATAAATGTTAAGTTACACTTAGTTCTATCTACAAGATCGGAGAGGAGAGTTGGCTGAAGATCAGTTTTGATATTTAATCTTTCACAAGATACATATACTATTCCTACCAATAAGACTTTGCTGAAGATCACGCAACTTCATCAACTACAAATTCTATCGATCGATAATTCTTTTTTTCAAGACCATGAAAACATCGATTACTTTAACTGAAGAAAATTTTGCTGAAGAACAATTTAAGCTTTTTAACTGAATATATTTCCATGATGTGAAATACCACCAATAACTCTTTGCTTAATATCAATTAACTATATTAACGTTAAGTTATATCTATCAGCTATATACACTTGGTTCTATCCTTAAGTTCGGAGACTTTGTGGAAGATCGTTTTAATATATGTAAGCTCACAAGATATACAACTTTGCTGAAGATCGCTCTACTACTAGTATGTATATTATAATTAACTCTACTTTACTCTACCAGCTTGTAGTCGATTTCAATTGTCCGATCTGCATTGATTCTGTTTTGGCCACAGCTGAATTGATCTCCCACAGATCTCGTTGGCAACAGTTGCAGCTCTCGATTCTGTAAACTGTAAACATGTCCATTGTGTGGCCAATTGTTTATATTTGATGGCAACACGGAATGGGCCTACAATTGTTGTTGTTGTTGTTGCTGTTGTTGTGGGGTTGGGGTTGAGGGCTGGGTGAATGGATCGAGTCAGGGCTGGACATAAACGATTCTACGATTCGGAAGAGTTGAAGGGAAACATAGTTACTCTGGTACTGAAGCTCCATGGCCACTATTTTGTTTTTGATTTGTTTACACGAATGTTTATCACACCTTGAGATGCGTTTGAAATCATTTCCAAAAATAAAAATGTTCAAATTCAACGCCAATCCGATGTCTGTTGCTTTGGGGAAAATAAAATCAGATAAATTTAGCAAAAACAAAAATGAAAATAAGGAAAAATAATCGCGTAAACAAGCAAACTAAAGGCAAACTAAAGAAAAACAACAACAATAAGTTCACACAATTCTGCCATTAAAAACACAAAATGCCCAACAGTGTCTTCCAACCCAATCCCCCCAACCCCCTCACCGTATATACCCCTTTTTTTATATAGAGGGAGAGAATAGAAGAAGCATAAAACAGTTAAATTGCTTTATGTGCCCATTTCAACATCACAAAGACCCCGTTGGGCGCTACTTAGGGGCCCAAAAGACAAGGCCCAGACCCCCCCCCCTTATCTTACTACTACCCCCCCTACGTTGTACCCCCCGTTTGAAAAACAGCTGTAGTTTTTTGCCCTGCTAAATAATTTACATAATATGCAACACATGTTGACACGAATAACGAGTCAAAAGTGGGCGGTCAGGCGGCCGCTTGAAAGACTCGGCAAATGAGCGGCAGCCCCTGCAACCCCGCCAACCCCGGCAACCTCTGCAATCCCTCGGAGAGCGGTAGAGCTTTTTGCTACTTGCGACAGTCCCCCAAAGTGGAGATAGCAAAAAAAAAACAAAAAAATGCCAACTAACAATCGTCCGCTTTACCTTCTTCTGCTGCTTCTTCTGCCACCCCCCCCCCCCTTGCTTGAGCGTGTGAAAAATTGCGTTTGCCAAGTGTTGAGGTGGAAAGTGTGGCTCATTTCCAAGCACAGTGTTTCAGTGTTGATGATGATGATAATGAAGCACCTAGAGCCAAGTTAATTGGGGAAGAGTTTGCTAAGACTGTGTGGTGAAATGTTAGTGGAAATGGTAGCATTGGAAATTTTGAAAACAGTAGATAAGCATTCTAGAAAAATGCTTTACAGATCCAGTGCGGGAAAGAGAGAATGATGTTGAGCAAGAAAGAGAGAAAGCCTTAAACATTTCGAAACGAAAAATGCCTGAAAAAATGTTGGAAAGTTAAAGTCCGACAATTAAAACAAAGTGAAAAGAATAGCAAGGATTTTCCATTGTGGAAATAACACTGAATACTCAGGAGAAAGAGATGCTTATAGCAGTAGGAAAGATAATGGGAGACAGTGACGACTACATGAAGACTTTTAAGTAAGTGTAGACTACAAAAGCGAAGAGTTCAAATAAATGCAATGTCAAAGGAATTTTGAATTAAAAAGGGAAGAAAAATACAGTGTTAAAGATAATGGTTAAGTCTATAACTTTAGAATGCTAAAAAGATTACAGATAAATCAACTTATTTTATATTGTAGTATGAAACGTCAGGCTCAACTTTATCTATTCTAATATATTACAATAGTATAATTATACTACCCGTTATAGTTTAAGGAATGTGTGTATTCAAATCTTGTGCAATAGTGTATATATTTTCTAAATTTTAATTTTATATCTTATCATTTATATTTCATTTTATATAGTTATAGTTATCGATCGACAAAAAATTACAGAATATAAGGACAATGTATTTTTTACCTAAAACAAATCTAATTAGAAAAACATGCTAAATTCATCAACAGTTATCAGTTAGAACATAAAATTTTATAAATAATGATAAGAAATTATAAAGAATTATAAAATACTTAAGGCAGTTTTCTGTTTATCCATTTGTTTATTATATTTGTATTCAAATAAAATAATAGTTTCTGTTTGTATTTATCAGATGAACAGCAGAACACTTTATAAGCATGAAAAGAATACAATATCTTAAGGCTAAAGTATTAAACGGATTATACTGTATCTGTATCTTTAAACTTAAGCGAATGGCAGCAGTTTACAGATTAAAATGATGATGATGGTGATGCTGATGTTCGCAGGGAATACAAAACGAGAAATTCTCAAGAGTTTATTCGGTGTGATTATTGCGAGCCCATTGAAATTCATGGCCTGTTGTTACTCTGTGAAAGAAAAGACAATTGAAGAATTCTCTTACTCTGTCTCTGTCTCTTTCTCTCTCTCTGTCTCTATCACTCCGTAAATGGTCTGTCCCCGAAAAGAACCGCAAATATCCGTCTAAAAAAGAAGAGAAAGAAAGAAAAAAACACTGACCGGACGAACTACAATAAACAACAATTTTCACTTTTTATTGTTGTTGTCATTTGCTTTCTTGGCTTGTTGTTAATTTAATTTGACTGTGGCCAACGAACGATCAACGACCACAACAATAACGAGTGTTTACCCCCTTCCCCCCTTCCGCCCACTGCCACGCCCCGAAAGCCCCAAAAGCATTGCCTGCTTAGTTTTTCAGTTGACGTTTCAAGCTGAGTTGACTTTGCATTGTTCTGAATGAATCACACAAAAGGCAACACGTTTATGGCTATCTGCCCCCATGTTTCCCTCCCTCTCACTTCTCACTTCTACCCTTTTCCCATTTTAACTGTTTCGTTCACGTACTTGAGCTGTTGTTGGCCACGTCTATCTGTCTGTGTCTCTGTATATCTCTCTTTCTTTCCATTCATTTCATTCTCTATGCGTGCCTCTGTCTTTCTCACTCTTTCTCTGTCGCAATTATCGCCGCAATCATCATCGTGGTCCATTTTGATCATCGCCAGCGTCAATTACCCTGCCGAGCAGGAGGAGAATTGAAGCTCCGACCGTGCAAATAAACTGGGCACAGCATATCGTATAATGCCATATAATAGAAATCTCTCTGATCTGCACGCTTTCAACTTCTTCCCTTCCCTTCCCTTCCCTTCGGCAATCTCGTTGTGTTGTTGGCGCCGTCGCAGTGGCAACGACCCCAGAGGCCTCGGTAGCTCCCTCTGGGTGCTCAGACCCACAGTTCAGAGATACTTGCATAACGTTCATCATACTCCCAATGGCCAATTGTTGTGGTAGCTCCAACTGCGTTATGCGCGCTGCCAGCGTCAACTGCGACGCCGACGCCGACACCGACTGCAAATGCATCTTTTGTTCTATGCGACAAGCGGGCAAAGTTTCCCACGTCCAAAGCGAAGAAAGCAATGGTTGAATGCCTTTAGCGAGGGTCGATCGAGGGTTTTAAAATATATCACACACTTATCACACTATATATAACACTAAATAAATAGTTATGTACACATTAATACACTTCAGTTGAATTTTCAACAGCTTTAAAGCTCTAGTTTTAAACGTAATAACTTATCTTTAATCTTATCTGTAATACAATAATTTGGATTCGGGCTATTAGGGCAACGTTAGCTATTTAATGCTATAAAAAGCTTTAACAGAAAGCTTTATAAGCTTTTCGTTTAATTTATATTCTCCTTTCTTTATTTAAAGGTAATATTCCAAAGAGTAGATCAAGTTTTTGAAAGCTTTTAACAATTTAACAATGACAAGCTTTAATGTAAAGCTTTGTTAGCTCTTGAGAGCTTTATTTTGAGGTAGTATATGCTTTATTTTTATGATGAAACTTGCTGCAAGATCTCACTCCGTCTACATAAAATTATATTACAAAGGAAAGATGAGTGGTTTTAACAAGCAGCTTTCAAGTTGAAAATTATCACTTTTCTAAAATTGTATGTGTAATACTGAATTTTTGATGAAAATAGAAACGTCTTAAAAATATTAACTATTTAACTTTAGCTTACATTATTTAATTTGCTTTATTTAGAAGCTTTGAAAGCGCTTGAAAGATTGCATTTTGAGTATATATGCTTTCCATTAAAGATACATGTATGATGGAACTTGATTTATTATCTCACACAACATATATAACATGATTTTCTACTCAGCTTAGTTTCAACAAGAAACCTTTATCAAATTAAAAATTGTCTAAGCTTTTAACAAAGAGTTTTCAAGCTTTTAAAAGCTCACGTCGATTACATTATATGCTGCATATCTCATTACATTTATTACAATAAGTTCAACGTTGGAGTTTAATGAATTACTGTTAATAATACTCGTAAATATAAACAAAAGATAATTGCAAGCTCAACTGTTTCCTTTTCTTTCTGCTGCTCTGTCTTTTCCCATCTCTTCTTTTTTTTGCCAACAAGTGGCAACGCTCTATAAATACTACTGAGAAACAGAAGCTCATTAGCATTGAAAGTGGCAGTGCTGAAAACGAACTCACGCAGTTTCGCATTAGTCAAGTCAATCGGCGTGTAATTACAATTATCTTAACAGTAGTATAAACATTGTTTGTTTGATCATTTCCTTGATTATTATTATGCCAGTTTGGAGCGGCGGAGGTAAGAACCAAGTTGATAACTGGCTAAAAAGAAGAGTAACCAGTCGGAAAGGCTACAGTCGAAGTCGACTATGAGAGACCCTTTACTTATTCTTCTAAATGGAAATAAGAGTAACACTAATAGTTCCCCATAACGCGTTGTAACGTCAATAAGCTCTTCTTCTTCCTTTGGTCCGACACTGAGTAATATTGAGTTTTGAATAACTTCCGAGTTTATTATCCGATTGCAATGAAATTTTCTGGATACGCTATGACCCCGATGCTTGTCATGTGTGCCAAAATTCAAGCCTCCAGTTTTAAAATGGACCATTATATGGGATTTTAAGTTTTTTTTTAATAACTTCCGAGATTGTTATCCGATCGCAATGAAATTTTCAGGATACGTTGGAACTCTGATATTCGTCCTGTGTGCCAAAATTCAGGACTAGCTTTAATATTTTTCGTTTTATGGAATTTCAAAAATTTTGTTTTCGATTTTTGGGGGCGGAAGGGGGCGTGGCAAAATTCTAAAACAAACTTGACCTTTTCGGGGGCCGCAGGAGTATTGTCACCAAATTTGGTGACCCTAGCTCTTATAGTCTCTGAGATCTAGGCGTTCATACAGCAGGACAGACGGACAGACGGACGGACGGACAGACGGACATGGCTATATCGACTCGGCTGGTGATGCTGATCAAAAATATATATACTTTATGGGGTCTGCCGGACTTCCTTCGACCTGTTACGCACATTTTGACAAACTTAATAGACCCTTTTTTACTTTTTTTTAAAAAGTAAAGGGTCTAAAAAGAAAGAAAAGTTTATTACTACGGCACGAATTCATGACAATTAACACGTGTGAACTGTTTAACGTTTATGCGAATGTCCTGATCATGTTTTAGATAAAGAAGTTGCTGCCATTTGTCAACTGATTTAAAGTCATTTCCTTAGAAGAAACCTCATAATCATTACAGTAGACTCTCACCAACTAGAAATAGAATTTTTCAAAATATTTATTTATTTATGTTCTCGTTGATTACATTTAGAAATGATCGAAACATTCAAAATTTTCCTACTCTGCATTTGCTAATATCAATGGCTTATAACTTTTTTTCCACTTTAGTTATGTCATTTTTGACATTTGCCTGGGAATCGTAAAGATAGTGAATTTTTTTCTACATTTGCTTTATATAATACTTTTTTCACTTTCAAGCACAGCATGTAATTGTGAACTAATTAGTTCATGGTAAAAGCTTAAATTTCTCTCGGTTTTTTTTTTATAGAAAGACTCATTTTAAAAAGTATTTTTCGCTATTCTTTTGTTCCGGCAAACTACAAAGAAACTTGCAATAAATCAAAATATTTAATTGTCAGCATAAAAAGTCAAGTCGATATATCTATGTCCATCCGTCCGTCTGTCTATATAGCCGCCTGTCTGTCCGTCCGTCTGTATGAGCGCCTAGATCTCAGAGACTATTAGAGCTAGAGACACCAAATTTGGTATGTTGGTTCGTCTATGGGCTAAGCAGCATCAGTTTGTATTAACATTTTGATACGCCCCCTTCCGACCGCCTAAATCGAAAACAAAATGTTTGAAATCCCATAAAACGAGAATTATCAAAGGTAGTGTCCTGAATTTAAGCATACAGGACAAACATTGGTGTCCTACAGATTCCTCGGAAGTTATTCAAGCAAACAATCTTACGCAGTCTCCGACCAAAGGAAGAAGAAGAGAACTCTGACGTTACAACGCACTATTAGGCAATTTTCCCATTTTAGGGAATTAATTAAAACCTCAAGAGCTAAACAAGATATTTGTATATACTAATTGGTATTGTATGTATTTTTGTGCATCATCAAATTAGTGTTTTTAACAACACATTATTCTAATTATTCATTATTCTCCTAGCTATAGTATTGTTAACAATTAAGGAAATATGCAATATTGCAATATTTGCATCATATTCGCATAATTCACATTTATTTTTGGCACTTCAGTGTTAGCAACTACTGCGGCAGCCCTCGCTGCATTACTCTAAGCTCCGCATGCATGAGTTGTTGCTGTCTGCGTTGCGGCGACGGCGACGGCGACGGCGAATTTGACGCGTCGCCGCGACGTGCAAAAATGCTGCGCTGCCAAAATATTCATTACTTTGCGGCCCACGCGGATGCGACTCCTTTGTTGTTGTTGTTGTTGCTGCTGTTGTTGCTGCTGTTGTTGTTGTAGTTACGTTTGTTGTTGTTATGGTTGTATTGTCATTATTGTTGCATTAATCAGCATTAAGTTGGCTGCAATTCGATGCAATGATTGCCGTATCGTTGCTTTATTTGGCGCATCCGCTGCTGCAGTCGGCGTCGCCTTGTTGTTGTCGTTCTTCTTCTTCACACACACACATACACACACACACACACACACATAGACATATGACTTTTCGATCCCATGACCATATGTGCACGTATATCAAATTCTGTCCATTTCTGGCCATTGGCTCGCACTTCCGTTCATTCCGTCTAAAGTCCTGAACTGCGCTTACAGGTGCGGCGTCGAAGTTGACGTCGAAGTCGGCGTTACGCTTCGTTGCAGCAGCGGCGTTGGCAGCGACGCGTTTGCGTCGAGAACAGCTGCGTGCGGCGTCCTCTGTCTCTTTTGTTGTTGTTGTTGTTGTTGTTGTTGTGTGGAGAGTGGAGAAAGTAAAGCGGCCGAGACGGCGAAATTTATGTTTATCGCTACAACTATATCCATAACTATATGCATATATAAGTATGTGTGTGTGTATGCATATGTCTGTGTGTGTGTGTGTGTGTGTGTAGTCATCTCTTTGCACCTCATGCGACTTGTTAGTTTTCTTTTTTTTCCAATTTTGTTTTTTTGGCTCACGCAGCTGAAAAGAAAAACAAAGAAATTAGAAAGAAGAAAAACTGAAAATGATTATGGAAAAGTGTTCATGGCAAAACGCACGCAACTTTGGCACCGTAACGCGACCAAAAAGGAAAATTCATTAGCCACAACGACAATCTACAATAATAACAACAACAACAACAACAACAAGAAGAACAACGATAACAACGACTGCAGCAAAAGAAAAGCCACAGAGCTGAAAGAAAAGTGGAAAATGTAAATGATAAATGATAAATGGTGGCCTAGAATTAACATAGGTACATACATATGTGCGCATAATTTAATGCGTGAACACACTGCGATTAAATAAGCAACGATATTCAAATCGATAGTATATGTAGTATATCGATTTGTTTCTATCGATATCTTGTTATCGTTTGCTTAATTGAATTGTATTGTCAAATTTGACAAGTTCATTATGTAAACAAAACACACAACAATCGACTTCTTATCGATAACAAATGTAACAATCTAAAGCTTAATCGATTTATTGCAAATTTGATTGTTTAATGTAAATCGATGAATTTGTATCGACACACTTATTAGTTTATACTTGAGTCAGAGCTGATCGCACAACAATCGATTATTTATAACAATTACAGCAGTTAACATCGATAAGAGAATATCGATAAAATGATTGGGTTATGTACCATATCAATATATCTAAATTTTGTTATTGTGATAGCTGATAGTTCATCACAAAATTCTCTGATTGTGATGCTTTATTATCGAAAATATAAATGTTAGAAAAAAAGGACACAAGATTTGAAATTATGAAGCACGAATGGAATAAGGATATAACTTTATTTTGGGTAAAATGTTTGCCAGATGACAAACAAATACAAAGAAATCTCCACAGGCTATGTTGCCTATTTCCACTAAAGATAAGAGCTTGAAAACTGCTTTCAAATTAAGAATATAATCGTATATTATAAGCAGACTTAATAGTTTTTTTTTACAACCTATTATTTACTATTAGATTGTATCTGTTCTTTGAAATACTTAGCTTTCATTTCAAATAGTTTTCTTATCTTTCAAAAACAGTTTTGACATTAAAAGAAATTACTTCGATATTGCCTAAAAATTCCATCAGAGCAAACTATCCAAACATTTTAACAGTTGTTCGATGATTATCGTATGCTGGATATGAAATTTACTTTATTTTAATCGATTTATTATCGATAAGTCGCTAATGCGCTTGCCAGTAATACTGGCAAAGTGTTTCATTTCATTACCATTCCGTTCCGTATCGTTTGCTTGCGCCAAAAGTCAACTAGCGTAAAATTGTGCAAGTTAAAAGGAAAATTGTTTAAACAACGATGACGATAAAACTTTTGGGCTAAAGACAAACAAAAACGTGAAGAAGAAGAAGAAGAAGGAAACGAGAGAAGAAACAAAACTGCCAGGAACAGACGCTGCGCAGTCGCGCGTGTTGCAAACCCAAAAATTATAGTATTAATGAATTAGTTAACAATTTGCCACAAATGGAAAAAATGTTGGCTAATGGGCAGAAGGGTGGGGACTTGGCTAAGTGGTAAGAGGGTTTGGGTTAAGGAAAAAGGGGTTAGGGGTTGTGTTGTGTCCCAACACCATCCAGTCAGGGTCAAACCTTAGGGCACCCAGCACGCCATGACCATAAATCTTAATTGTCGACGCAGGCAAGCGAAACCGCCGACTTTGCGACGTTGGCGTCGCTGTCGCTGTCGCAGTCGCTGCCGACGCAGCGCCGTTTTTTTTTGGGCGGCATCCGTTGTGGTGGCCAACGATTCCGTCAGTCGAGTCAGTTAGTCGGCCAGTTAGCCACTCTGTCGGTCGATGGGTTTAGCGAGCGTTGTCGCGCTTTCAATTGAACTCGTTGCTCGCTACTCGCTACTCGTTGCTCGCTACTTATTAGTCGTGACTCGCTACTCGTCCTTGTCGCCAGAACTAATTAAGCGAGTGCTTCGTTTTGAATTTGCAGAGCAAGTGAATGGATAACATGCCGTGAACTTTAAGCAAACACACGCAATACCAAAAAAACCAAAAACAAATCTAACAAAAAGGCAGCAAATCAACAATTCTAATACAATACAAAATACCAAAAAAAAAATACCAAAAAGAATTCATAAAACCCAGCGACAAAACTACAAAAGAAAAACAAACCAAACGTCGTTTAATTGAATATGAACTGCGGTGCTTTGCGCACAGTCAACGACGAGGCGCAGCTGCAGACGTCGCAGCAGCAGCAGCGCAGCAAGCAGCGACTGCAGCAACAACAACAGCAGCAGCAGCAACAACAACAACAACAGGATCAATTGCAGCTGGAAACTCAGCGGAAAATGCATTCAATGCCACGCACTCCAACGCAGCAATCGACGCTGCAGTCGACGCCAGCGCAATGTCGCGTCGTTGCCCTTGAGCAGCCGCTGCGACGTAGCACAATGCCGCGTGGGCGTGGCCTCGCCTCCTGTTTGCGCGGCGAACGCGACGATGCCCCAACGCCGCCCATTCACGAGGTGCACTGTGAGTTGCAGTTGCTCCACCACCAACAACAGCATCAGCATCAACAACAGCAACATCTGCAGCTGCAGCAACAACAATTGCAATTGCAACTACAACAGCAGCAGCAGCAGCAGCAACAACAGCTGCAACTGCAGCAGCAGCAGCAGCAGGATCAGCTGCAATTGTGCAGCGGCGGCAGCAGCAACGGCAGCGGCATTATGCCAGCAGCAGCAGCGCTCGAGGCAGCGGGCAGCAGGAGTAAGTAATCGGCAGCAATGTTGCCATATGTCAATACCCTTGCAGAGGGTATTATTAGTTTGTGTAACGCCTGAAAGGAGTCATGTCCAACCGACCCTATAAAGTAGTATATGTATATTCTTGTTCGATATAGCCATGTCCATCTGTCTGTCTGTCTGTTTCTATACGAACTAGTCTCTCTGTCTTATAGCTATGTGGATGAAACTTGTTACAGATCCGTCTTTTTGCTGCAGGCAGTCCATATGCCGGAACTGGCCGGATCGAATCACTATATCATATAGCTGTCATAGGAAATATCTATTGAAAAGTGCATCGGCGGGGTTCTGCAAGGGTATGAAATCGTTGACGTACCAAAAATAACAAAGAAGACTGGCTAAGGGTACCCCACTGTCGCTCCCACCCTGACTCTCCGGCTTGTCAGGGTTAAAATAGCTAATTTTATCCCAAAACAAGCCGATCAGTCGAGCGGGCGCGACAGTAGGATACCCTGTGCAGGTCTTCATAGAAAAGTATTTTCATTATAATGGGATCGCTTGAAGTTGAAATTTGCAGTACACATTGGGAGTAGGATGCTTACCATGCCAAATCTCAAGTCTCTAGCAATAAAACTGCTCCTGTTATCAGCTTTCTCTTATTGTGGGCGAAGGGGGCGTGGCATCACGATGAAATTTTCAGAACACATTAAGCCCAAGCTTTTTATCATGTGTGCCAAATCTCAAGTCTCTAGCTTTAACATAGCTTATGTTATGGCGATTTTTCTAATTTTAAAAACAACGGGACTTGATATCGAAAATTGTAAATAAACTTGATCAGCGTATGGTATTCAGGAACCTACATTGCAAATTTTAAGTCTCTAGCTCTTATAGTGGCTGAGATCCACGCGTTCATACAGACGGACGGACGGACAGACGGACAGACAGGTGTCAATCGACTCGGCTATTGATACTGATTCAGAATATATAAACTTTTTAGGGTCGGAGATGCTTCCTTCTGCCTGTTACACACATTCACACAAATTCATTATACCGCTTTTGTCCATTTTTAATGGGCACAGGGTATACAAAAAATAGGTGTTCTTACAATTAAGAGGTTTTCCCTATTTCAACGAATTTTTGAGTTCGCTTCGAAAATTCGATTTCGCTTTTTGCAAACTTAGCGGATCCTTTTGTTTTCTTATTTTAAATATTGGGTCTAAAAATACGACTTTGGGAAAAGAAAAACTTCTAGTAAATCATATTACAACGATAACGACTTAATGCGAATTAAGTTAAATACAATTTCAGTTTTGTATCAAACTAATTAAAAGTGTATGAAAATGTATGCTTATTAAATGCTGAGGAGATCAAAGTACTTAATACTATAACAGTCAATTTTTTGCCTAGCACGAATCAAGTCGAATAAAAGTCAAGATATAGACACCATAAATAATATATAAGTAATAACAAGATTAATAATATGATCCTGTATAGTTAAATACTCTATATAATTTATAGCACAGTCAAACCTGCTTAACATGAATCAGTTTTGAGTACTTAACTTACAAATGTATCTAAAAAGTATAAAGGATAATTCATATTACAATTTATATTGCCCAAAAATACTGGATTAACATACGTTAAATTAACAAAATTGTTCAAATAACAGTTAAATGTGAATGTGAATCATATTGAAGAACACGTCACTTTTGTCGCAAGCTATCGGCAAGTATCTAAAAAGTACGATTTCGACTTTAGATATCAAAAAGTAATTCGTAATATAGTCACATTTCGTATTAAACAAATTAAACAGGAGTCATTAAGTGTTTGCTCAAGATAAGAAAGTTCCAAGTCAGCACTTCAAAGTACATATTTGAAATGCATAACTTCAGTAATTCACACTATACTGTTAAATTATCCAAGAGTTAAATCAAATATAGTATATTGCAAATAAATTATAATCTGCAAAGGTATAATAAACTTTGAAAGTATTTGTATAGTTTTCAAAAGAAAAAGAGAAGTAATTATTCATAGAGCTGTTTAATTGTAGACTAAGGATGTAAAAAGCCATCAATGTATCGGAGATCAGTGGATTTTTGAAGGCGAGTTTTTGTTGATTCCGATGTTTACCGATGCCTCGATGTTATGGTCAAACATCGGCCAGTTCAATAAATATATATTTTAAACATCAAATTGTTTAACGTAATTCAATTAAGTCAAACAAATGAATAAACTAGATGCTCTACAATCAGGAACTTAAATCGTTATCACACTGATTGAGATTGGAAATCTTTGTTATTAGTAGTATATCTTAATCGTCCTCATGCTGTTTTAAGTTTTTCATGGTTTATAAGCAATATTTGTTTGAGTTCGATTTGGAAATCGCCGATGATCACCGACAGCAACTTTTCCATCTAAATTGAGTTAAGTCTCCTGTATCTTTCGCTATGTGAGGTGTGTGAGGTGACAAACATGTGGTATTTTAAAGATAAACAAACTCTTATCGATTCAGCATCGCAAATATATTATATATATATATTTATATATGTATATATTTCCACTTTCCAAATGATGATAAAATAAAAAAAAAAAAATTTATAAAGAAGCAGAGGCGGAAGAAGCAGAGGGAAAGAAATATAGCTTGTAATGTTGGATTCGTTAATGTCTCATATTTGATGATACGCACTTCATGATGCCAATGACATCATCAGCTACTGTGACGGGATCTGGAATGGGAACTGAGCTAGGGAGGGGTCTAAAAGGGAGCGGGGAGGGAACTGGGATGGGTCTTAGAGGAGTATACGACTTGGGGACGGGGCAATTTTGCTTTGATGTCATTAGTGAGACCTCGCAGAATTTTACAGTTGTGCGAATAAGTGCGAATGAATAGTTGAAAGAGTGACTGACGAACTGAGTGAGTGTTTGAGTGTGACTGTGAGTGTGAGTGTGACTGTGAGTGTATTCATGTACTTACTTGCATTCAACAAAGATGCGCTCAATTTGTGGCGCATGGATGGATGGATAAATTCCGTTTGCCCTTTCGGTTAATCGATGCAATGAACTAACGTTAACTGCAACGCTGACGTTGCAACATATTGTGGCATATAAACCGTTTTACCAAATGCAACCTGTAACACAACACAAAAGAAATGAGACATAAGAAAAAGTAAACTGAGAAGGAACAAAATCATGAGCTGCATTTGTTGACAAGAAACATTCTGAGTAACTGAATGACTTGAATGTGAATGATTTGGAATGATTTGTGAGTTTTGAGAACCGGTTATCGGGTTGAAAAACCCTTTCACTCACAAACTGCAGCTTCCTCAATACGAGAAGCGGCAACAATGAAGCTTGCCCCATTCCATGTGAAGGCTATTCAATGTGCGTTCACACGTGCCTCCAACCGCCTTTCCCCTTTCCCCACCACCTCCCCCGCTCCCAGCCGCTGCTCTTAAAGCTCATATCTTTCATACATTTGTATTTGTATCTGTAGATGTATCTCAAGTCGTAAGTGTATCTGTATCTGTAGCCGAGTCTTTGTCATTTGACGATACAATTATGCACACAAGTTGCGCTCGCCGCTGAATTGGCGCATTTTGTTGTTGCCGTCGCACAGTGGAAAAAGAAAAACGACAAGACTAGCTTATATTAATTTTAATTTATTTATATCTCAAATTTGATAAATCTTTCTAATCTATTCATTTAAAAATACTGCATGTATCTGATTAAAAATGTTTGTGTACTTTTTGTAATATCTATATTTATACAATTTATAAAAATGTCGACACATATTACCAAGAATTCCATAATTTGTGGGCGTGTTGATGAGATGAAGAAAAGGGTGATATAAACAACTTGGTTCTGAATTCCCGAGTCACTTCCGTTGGACGGAATCAACCACTGGAGTCCAGAAAGAGCACCAGATCCTTCAAACGCACTTTTGCAAGACTTTTCAAATACTCGAAGAAGAGTTTTCCGAGTAATCGAGTTATCCTTTTAAGAAATGCGGGGCAGTCATAGAAAAGATGTTGGATACTCTTCTGGTTCTGGTTCCTCCTAGCTAACGTTGCTGCGACAGAAGTCTTGATTTGGTCCTTCCATTCTTATCCTGTTTCTTGTTAAAGTGTAGAAATTCTGTTCTGAATGTATTATTATTATTCAATACTATTATAATACTGTAATTTAATGCAATTTTCTTATTTATTTATGTAAGGCATTTAATCTATGCCTTTTTTATATGGTTTAAGGTGTAAGCAAATTTAAATTGCAACTTTGTTGATTTTAAAAATAATATATATATTTAAGAAAAAACAAATACACATATAAAAAAAAAACACAGACAATCAATATATTTGTTACATTTGAAGATACTATATACATTTTTAAAAGCCAGTCTTGTCATTTTCTTCCACTGTGCGTCGTTATTGTTTTTGTTGTCGCGTTGCTTTTCATATTTTGCATTAATTGAAATGAATTCATAACAAGTTGGCATCGCCTTGCCAAACAAAGGTCAAACTAAGTAAATGGGTCGGGTTATTGTTAAAGTTCTCCGGTTCACATCGAACAATTGCCACAAACCTAAGCTCTATTATATTGTCATGCACAACAACTGATAAAAGAAACTCCACACTATGTCTAACTCGCTCTAACAATATCTCTCTGTTTCTCTCTCTCTCTCTCTCTATCTTTTCAGGTGAGTACAAATCGAAGACACTGCCTCGCATACACTTTGATACGGCGCTAAACGATACGTCATTAAATGAAGGTAAACAATTTCGTTGTTGGGTTGATAGTACACACATACAAACACTCACACACACACACACACACACACACATACACTCACTAACAGTAAGAGTTTTTCAGTTGAGACACCTTCAGTAAACATTATTGAAGTTTATTATCTATAAATATATTCTCTAAATGGGTCTGGGTTATATTGCAAATAATAAATATATATATATATATATACTTAGTTTTAAGACATGTCTCACAGCATTTGACAACCTTGTCAAAATCATAATTAGCTGGTATATTATATTTAACAATTATATAAACGTTAAGAGATCACGTTATTTGATCTACAAACGATCGATTTATAAATGAATGAATTTTTCTTGTAGTAGTTATTGAAAATGAAGTCTTGTTTATGCCATAAAATTCATGATTTGCCAGTTGAGATACCACAAAACTTACAAACCTACAGACATTACAAATAAGAAGAATTTTAGTTTTGGCAACAGCCAAATTATAACAATTACCAAAAACATTTTTATCTATTAAGTTTGTCAAAATGTGCGTAACAGGTCGAAGAAAGTCCGGCAGAACCCATAAAATATATATATTCTTGATCAGCATCAGCAACAACAGAGTCATGTCCGTCTGTCCGTCTGTCTGTATGAGCGCCTAGATCTCAGAGACTATAAGAGCTAGAGTCACCAAATTTGGTATTGTGGTTCGTCTATGGGCCAAGCAGATCAAGTTTATGTTAAAATTTTGACACGCCCCCGTAAATCAAAATCAAATTTTTTGAAATCCCATAAAATGAAAAATATTAAAGCTAAAGTCTGAATCTTGGCACACAGAACGGGTATCAGGGTCCTAAGGTATCCTGATTTCATCGCGATCGAATAATAATCTCGCAAGTTATTCAAAAAAAACTTAAAATCCCATATAATGGGCAATTTTAAAACTGTAGCCTTGAAATTTGGCACACAGGACAAGCATCGGGGTTCTAATTTATCCTAAAAATTTCATCACGACTGGATAATAATCCCAGAAGTTATTCAAAACTCAATATTACTCAGTGTTGGGCCAAAGGAAGAAGAAGAGCATATTGACATTACAACGCATTATGGGGTACTATTAGTGTTTATCTTATTTCCTTTTTGAAGAATAAGTAAAGGGTCTCTCATAGTCGACTTCGACTGTAGCCTTTCCGACTGGTTCTCTTTTAAATCGAAAACAAATATGTATGTTCTGCTCAGTCTATAGAGGAACCCACATACACAGCTTAGGGTCTTTAGCACTTACAGTCTGTGAGATCTAGGTGATCATACCGATGGAACGACGGATGGACGGACTGACAGACAAGTAGGCGTAACTCTATCGACTCTGCTGTTAATGCTGATTAAGCACATAAATACTTTATGGGATCAGGGATTTTTTTAATAAAATTAATTAATTAAAGACAATTGGTACTTCTTTAAAGTACAGGGGTAAACATAAAAAATATTTAATGAATAAAATATGTATACAAAATAAGTAGCCAAAAAGGGCAACACTGATCGTGACTTCAAATGCTTTGCTTCAAACTTTGGTGCATACTTTTCAGCGCGTGCGCAACTTTTTTGTATTGCATACTTTTAAGCAGTTGACACAAATGCAAATAAAGTAAACCGTAACTTCAGTTGGGCCCGCATTAACAGTTCATTGTGCTGCTGCCAAATGCAAATGTAAATGCCAATGGAGAATTGTGAATTGGTAATGGAAATCGAAATGGAAATGGAAATGACTTGTCCAAGCTTCATAAATAAGTCGCGCAGTTCCGCAAAAGGGAATGTGGGATGGGGTGGGGGGACAAGGTGAAACGCGTCGCACACACGTAAAACACAAAAGTCACGCACTTCCGTTAAGCAGGCAAAGTGGAGTCGGGAGTCGTGAGTCGGGGGAGGAGGTTGGATAATGTATGCCTCTAATTTGCTTATTATGCGCTGCCTCTTTGTGCTTAAGTCGGCGCACTAACACAAACAAATGTACATTTGTATGTATGTATGTACATACGACAGTGTGTGTGTGTGTGTGTGTACCTGAGCTCAATTAGATCAATTACGAGCCACATTGCCACTCACGCCCTTATGCCTTATGGCTTATGTCTGCGTCTCGTTCAGCGTCTCCTTCTTCATTACATTCTTCCACTTGTAGTAGTAGTAGTTGTTGTAGTTGTTGTTTGTCTTCCTTCTTCTTTTGCCTGTTCTTGTTGCTTTGCTTTCGAATCGGTTTCTTACAATGCGCTGCATTCCTTACAATCGGGCATATTGCTTTACCCTTGATACATTTAGTAATTTGGCACGGCAGGTTTGCTGCTGTTCTCTTTATTTTTTGTGTTTTTGTCAAGCATGTTTGTTCATGTCTTTGCCTGCGATTTCTACATTTACTGGCTTGTCATGGACACGTACAAACATGCATGTGCTAATGTCGTACAAGCTGAACTCTCGGTTCAATGCAATAAAACTGACCAGCGTCGTCACTCCGGGGGGGGGGTTCACATACAGAAAACGTTCCGCCTTTAATCGTAGAGCTGGTAATAATTTGGTTGTTCGTGTTGAGGCGAACAATACAACTAATACACTTTTAAAAATAACAAAGATTTTATTTAAAATGAATTAAAACTATCTAATAATATGTGATTACTTTATAAATTGAAAATATTTAATGATTGCATTGCGAAAGAATGCAGACTTTGTCTAGTCAAATTTATAAATATCTTAGCAATTTAAATCGCATTAAAAAACATCAGAAATGTACATAGTACATATGTATTTATATATTTACTTTGTTAGTGCAGATCATCAATTACAGCGCATTTGTTTGTTGTATTGACTGAATCGTGACTCGCTCTCATGCTCCTTTTTAATTTGTCTCTTTTGCGCTCTGTCTCTCTCACACTCACACTAACTCTGCTGATTCTGTCGACAATTTGGTGGCTTTGTCAACGCGCATGGGCAGCACTGTTTCTATTTGGCAGCCTCGCTTGGCTGCACTGCGTGTTCTCTTACGAAATTGCCCAGGGATGCAAATGATGTTTAATTCGTTTATACAGTTCTTTGGAATCACTCGTTTCTTTTTTTTGAAGCTAAAGTGATGAATAACAATTCTGAATCATTCACATGATAACAAAAGATTGAGTTAATATAATAAATATAAGTGTTATCTTTGCAATTTTATTTTTGTTTACCACAAATATTACTTTTGCCTCGCCAATTGGTTCGTCGTTGAGCTGTTTTGCATCCCTCGTTTGAGCTGGCGTCGATCGCGCTTACGCTCTCACTCTCGCTATGTCTCTCTCTCGCTCTCTGCAGCTCTCTCATTAATTTTATCGTGGTCGTGTGACGCTGCGTCGGCGGCAGCGTCAGTTGTGAGAGAAGCGCGTCAGCGAGTGGAAGTGAAGCGGGAAGAATACGACGACGACGTGAAGAAGTAGAAGAACGCCTGCGTTCCCCTTAATGCGTTTTTCTGTTTTGTGTATTTTTGTTGCGCTTGTGGTTTAGTTTTCGATATTTAATCTGTCTCTTCCGTTTATCGCGCTACTATTTAACTGTTTTTAATATGTGTGTGTTATTATTATTTTAATGTTTTTTTTTTTAAATCAATTTTGGCTGCATATTGAAATTGTGAGTGTGTGAAATTCTTTTAAAATTGTCGTTACAATAATTTTGAGAAAGTAAAACGTGTGTGTACATAAGCAGACACACACACACACACCCATAGTATGTGTATGTATGTGTAGCGTTGTTTTGCATGCATCGAAACGCAGCGAATGTGATGCAAAGTCGCGATAAAATAACTGCAAGCAGCAGCAACAACAACAACTGGCGACAACGACGCGTGAAAAAACTAAGAAAACAGAAAATAAAATAAAACGTTGGCTCGCAAACGCGGAAATGCACTTGAGCGCATAATTTTTATAAGCCAAGCGACACCAGAAACGACAACAGCAATAGCGACAACGACAACAATAAAAATAACAAACGCAAAAAAAATACAACAAAAATAAAAACTAAAGAAAGAAATAAAGAAATTGCTTGTCAGCAATTTGCAGCAGCCAAAGAAGCCACAACAAACATACAAAAATACACACACATACAGTAAAATACCTGCACACACACACAGACACACTGTGCGCTCTCTTCCTGACGCGTGCGCTATCTCTTTCGCACTGCGCGCGCGCGCCTTTGCCTGCTGCGTGACTGTGTGTGTGTGTGTCTGTGAGAGAGAGAACGTGCGTGCATGAGAGCGAGCGCCGCAGAGAGGATGGTGAGCGAGGCGCCTGAGCGCCGCAATAACAACTACAATTAAAACAAGCGCGCAAAATGTTGCAGGCGCACAGTGACGCCAGCAGCACAACAACAACAACAGCATTAACTAAAAGCCAAAGCAGCGCCGATAGCAGCGACTGCGCTGCCACGACTCCAACGCAGGAGGAGAAGTCACAGCGGCGTCGCTCCACTTTCTATGTTCCGTTATTCATCGAGGACGACGACGAACAGCAGCAGCAACAAAAACAACAACAACAGCAACAACTAACGGCACACGGCGGCAGCAGCTCCAGTTTAAGCAGCAGCAGCAGCTTAAAAACAAGCGGGGGTCGGGGTCAAGGTGTGTTCAAGGTGAGCGCGTTGTTTGAGCGCAAAGCGAGCAACAACAACAACAAAATGTCGCCACCCTGCGGCTTCAATTGGAGCATTAGCGGCAGCGATGCAGGTGCACAATATTCCGACTCGGATGACGAGGAGCAGCAGCAGCAAACGTTGCAGCAATCCTTGCAACGCCAGCAGCTGATCAAGACGCTGCAGCCGGCAGCAACAACAACACCAGCAGCAGCAGCAACAACAACAACAACGCCTGCTGCCAAATTGAAACGTTATGGCATTGTACTGAATGTGATCAGTTTAAATGGCAGCAGCAGCGGCGTCGAGGATGCCAACGAGGGGGGTGGAGGAGCGGCAGGCGGTGGGGGTGGTGGTGTGGACGCCAGGTGCGCACCACGCACACACTTTAACGAAGATAACGACATTGTTATGGCAACGCCGCCCAAACAGCAGGCGCTCTCGCTCTCGCCCGCACACTCGCGCCAGACGTCGACGTCAGCGTCAACAGCGACGGCGACGTCGACAGGCAACGGCGACAACGACAACAACGTCGACGACAACGACGACGACGATGACGATGATGACTCAGAGATAAGTCGCATGCAGACGAACACCTCAACGCCCATCAAGCTAATGAAATCGCGCTCGCGCACAAATATACTCGCCGTGCCGTTGCCCAGTGTTGAGCGCGGTCTGGCAACGGCAACAACGTCGACAGCGGCAGCAACAACGACAGCAACAACAACTTCCTCCCCCACGCGAACAACAACAACATTGATCACATTACGCGCCAAGTCAAAAACATTGCCGCAAAATCTGTCGCCGTCTATTTTATTGCGTGAAGCGGCAGCATTGGATGACACAGCAACAACAACAACAACACAACATAACTACTTCAAGCAACAGCAACAACACCACAACAACAACAACAATCACTCGCAGCAACAACAATCGCAGCTGCTAGACAACAAAAAGCCACAACAACAGCAACGTCAGCTGTTTGGCGGCAGTCAAAACAATTTCGTCACTAGTTCCACTGCTGGTTCCAGTTCCAATTCGCCATACAAATTGCAAAGCAGCGTTTCAGCTGCCTCCATAATTACGCATAGTTTTCCACCCAAAAATCTATTTCTATTGAAATCAACGCCGAAGTTAAGCACAGATGCCACGCCCCCAACAGCTGTTATTACCTCACCGCCCAAGAAATCGTTAAGTTTTATACGACGCGCACATTCCACAAAAATATCACGCAGTAATTCGCTGTTAAAAACAATTGGTGGCGTAGGAGTTGCAGCAAGTGTTGCTGGCGGCGGAGGAGGAGCAGCAGCTGCAGGAACTTCTGCTGCTGTGGCAAGTGGTCAGTCGTTGTTGCAACACGCTGGCGGCATGCCGTCACATCATTATACCTCGTTGTCGGCATCAAATAGTTGTGCCAGCGACACGGGAAGTTGGGGAAAACATTTCTTTACGAGCTACGATGTCTGTCCTCTGGGATTGGATGAATTGAGCGCCTACTTTCAGACGGATCACTGTGAGGAGCTCATCTGCGAGCGATTTATGATCAAGGATCTCAACTTGCACTCGACCACCACGTGCAACACGTCGCCCGTTGAGGCATCCACAATATCGGAGCAGCAACAACACGACGGAGACGCGACTTCGGCGGCGGACGATGATGCGGGACATCATTCTGGTAGGTAGAAAGTCACCAAACACGACTGTGGGAGACCCTGTACTTATTGTGTAGAAAAACAAGTTGTGGGAATACTCAAAAAATGTCAATGACACATTAAACGCAACAAGTGAGAACGCCACGACTAGGAGATACCCTGTGAACAGTCCCTTGAATACTCTAACCCTGTACTTATTGTGTAGAAAAACAAGTTGTGGGAATACTCAAAAAATGTCAATGACACATTAAACGCAACAAGTGAGAACGCCACGACTAGGAGATACCCTGTGAACAGTCCCTTGAATACTCTAACACGTATTTGTACTCAAGTACATGTATGTAAAAGTAACTTACAACTAAAAATGTACATCTGTGTTTAACTACTACTTCTTATTTCTAAAAACTATATTATAAACCTTTTATGACATGTTTAGGACCTATCCTGACTTTATTATGTAAAACTCTCTTTCGAAGTCAGGGCTATAAATGTATAATTTCTCTTGCATCTTGATCTTGTATTCTAAATTCACATTATAGGAGCTTTGTCCCCAAATTTGGTACGTCTAGCTCTTACCATCTCCGAGATGACTTTAACAACGATTTGGTTGTTGAGACTGATCAGGAATACATTTTAGGGATTAATACCCAAACAAATATCGATTGCGGTGCATATCGAAACGAAACAACTATTTTAGAGAGATCGTATATTTCGATTTTTTTTAAGAATTTTTGATTTCTAGATCTTGCATTTTAAATGGTTATTGATATATTTACTTTATGGGGCCTCACACGCCTTTTTCTGCCTGTAACGCACTCATTTCCACTTTGACAAACCTAATCAACTCTTTATACAGGTTCTAAAAAAACCATATTTGGCAAAATAACAATGGCATTCTTTTTACGCCATTTCGATATGCGACTAACATTTCCGATCCCTATGTAGGGTCTTTAATCGGGGCGGTAGAGTTGTACTCCCCTTGCCGAAAGTCGAGCGGAATCGTGTACTTAAACACGTCCCTCGACAACGGTTACAGCTCGTTGGGTTTGTCACTTCCTGTTACTATTTCCACTTATTACGATCCCGCCGATCGATCGATTTATACCCCTGCCTCTACCTTGATCCCCTATACAAAGTATATACATACATATATCCTATGGTGGTTGAAATGCGACTCACGGCCAGGGTCGTCATCCGTCGCTTCGCTTCGTTTCGCTCCCTTTTCGATCGTGAAAGAAGGAAAAATTGAAAGAAAAAGAAAAGACAATGATAAGATAAGAGAACATGAATTTGTTACTCCCCTCCTCCATATACCTTTTCCCCACATAATACACAGTTTTTATGTTCCCCGTGTTGCGATCGTTGATCGACTATCGAGGTACTTCACACATTCCTCTTTGCCCCCCTACACACCCCCTCAGTCGCCCGCACTTTGTTAAGCCTTCCTGTTCTTTCGGCGTGTACCTTTGCTAGCTACTCTTTATTTACACTTGGTGAGTGTCTCTCCATCTCTTTCCCACTCTCGTTGTTGTTGATATTCAATGTTCGATCGTGCGTCGTTTATTTTCTTTATGGATGTGTGTGTGTGTGTGTTTGGTAGCCCAATTGTGTGGCTCAATTGTAGCCCATTTTGATGGCGTTGGCCCTGAGAAGGCAACGAAGCGTCGCACAATGGGCGTCATCTAACCCAAAAGCTATGAAAATAAACAATCACAAGTAAGAACAAATGTCCGACTATTAGATACCCAACACTTTATTTAAGTACATATATTGTTGACATTTTGACATTGATAATTCAAATACAAATAAATAACTTAAATCAGCCATAACCACCGCTATATTTATACAATTTTAATGCGATTATGTGAGATGATTAATAAATATTAATAGAGAATGTTTTCATGAGTGTGTTCTACATAAAAAGCTGTGGATGTGATAAAGTTCGTTCTAGGGATGTAAATTTGAATGGAAAAATCGATGTCAATATTCATCGGCGATTTCCAAATTTACTACGATGTTTATTACGAACTAAGTACCTTCTATTTGTAGATCATCTAGTTTCTTAGTTGGTTTGAATTCTATTTTGAACTATGATGATTCAGTTTATCTTTGAAAATACTTATTGAACTGACCGATGTTTTACTTTAACATCCAGGCATCGGTAAACATCGGGATCAAGAAAAACATCGGGAAACATGGAGGTATCGCCTTCAAAAATCCATCGATGTCTGAAACATTTGATAGCTCTAGCTCTTATATAGTAAGTGGAGTTAGTTTTTATTGAATTGCAAAGTCGAAGGGTGGCGGGGCAAAAATATTAAACAAACTTCATATGCGTGAATTTTACAGAAGTATGTTTGTTAAATTTAATTGATCTAGCTAGCTCTTATAGTATTCGATACAGATGGATATGACTTAGTAGACTCGGCTGTTTATGCTGGTCAGAAAAATGTACATCTTATTTATAGGTCTGCCACGTCTGCTTTCCATACATTGCAACAAATACAATATACCCTAGTACTCTACGCGTATTGGGTATAAAAAATAGTTTGCTGAAAGTTTCTACAATTATGTTTGTTATTGTTATTCCCCCCGTATAAAAAATAAATACTTGAACGCACATAACGAGTTGATTATTTTCCCATGAATAATAAATTCCATTTAAATTAAGTTATTAAAGCTATTTTCTTCCAAACGCACAGATAAAGTTACATTTTATTAAATATAGCTCAAAAACGCGACAATACTGTAGGAACCAAAAGCAAATGTTACTGTGGAAAGTTTTCACTTCAATTTGTTGGTACATCTTTTGCTGAAATTTCTCCAAAACTTTGGTCTCATTTAAATAGCAGATAATATTATAAATATTTGTTTATTAGAATTTTTTAAAAACAACAAACTTTTGGAAAAAGATTTTATCTGAGATATTCTAATTATACTATATTATATAGAGATATTCTTATGAATTGTTTTAGGTATTTTTCTTATTGATGTTATACCATATTAATCATTGACCTCATTTTGATATCGCTAAAGAAACGCGCATTTTTAAACTATGCCAATCATTTTAAAGATATGCAAAAGTATCTTTTACTACCACATTATGCAAGATATTAAGATTAGAGGTAACTTTGATAATATTAACTGATCTTGATTATATAAAGTAATTTAAGCACATTTCTTGTTTAAGATAACAAGTTTATTCGATCGCTTATGATACATTTGATAATAAAAACAATATATTTATATTTCTAATATTCCCTTACCACTACAATGTTTGTGTATATTTTCAATAAATAGATTTTTGTTGCTTGTACATAAACTTTGAAATGGAAAAAGAGTATTAGTATAAGAGTCTCTTCGGTACAAAAACTGCACTACAGTCTATTGCTGTGACTATCGATTACGATCGCTCAACGCTGAAATATCGTATGTTAATTAAGGCAACTTGTAATTAACTAACAGCTGGCAGAAACTAGGTAACTAGAGAAATTACAACAAATAATTGCATCTATTATACGTTATTGCATAAAACAGAAACGATACAAATACGATACGAAGCTATCGCTATCGTGTGATATCGATAGTTCAGCCTATTAACCGAACTAATTTAATGCCATGCAACAATACACACGCACACACTCACACGCACGACATGCAGAAAGATGTATGAGTATGTATGTATGTATTTAGTCCATTTATGCCATTGTCCCGTCTCCATTGCCTGCTGCTCTTGTTGTTGTCGTTTTTTTTTGCGGCTGCTGCTTGTTTTTCGGTCTCTTTGGCTACAATTTCAATTTCATTGCGCGTTGTTCTTCTTTTGTTGTTGTCGCTGGTTTCTTTTTTCGCTGTTTTTATTATGATTCACACGCACACACACTGACACCCGCACCAAAAACCAGTTTGAGAAGTAAACGAAACGCAAAACAGTAGAAAGAGCGTAAGAGTCCAGCAGGAGAGCAAGAGAGTGAGAGAGATCAAAATGAGAGCAGTCGAAACGGCAAACAAACGTTTTAACTTACAAATTGTTGTTGGCATTTTTTGTGCACATTGAGTGTTGCCGATTCAGCTATTTTATAGCTAGAAAGTTGAAGAAATGCATGCTAAATTAGCACTTAAATTGGCTATTCTATAAAATGATTTGACTACTACTAACTTCAATATAATAAATATTTGAATACAATCAATATTTCTCTTTAGAACATAAATTGTATAATTGAGGTATTGGAATAATTTAAAGGAAATATTGAGCAGAAAATGCTATCATTTTAGGTTATATGTATATGATTATTACAATTAATAGTTTCATCATGATTGAAGTACAATTTCTTGAACACTTTTTGCTAAGCTATTTCTAGCTATCTTTTTAGATAAAATCAGCTATTTTAATACTTGATATTCAGGCAACACTGTCGGGCAAATGTAGCGGGAGTGCGAGAGCGGGAGAGAAAGAGATGCGGTCAGCGTTTGTTGCAATTGTTGTGTGCATTTTATTTGAAATTTGATAAGGCGAAAAAACGGTTTTGTAACGACACACGACTCTCAGCTGAGCGATTCTCGATAAAGCGAAAGCCAAAGCATACAGAAAATAAACACAAGAAACTGATAGAAAGACACATGAGCAAACATTTACACTAGAAATGTGTATGCGTGTGTGTGTGTGTGTGTGTGTTTTGAAATATGTGTGTATGTGTATGTAGTGTAAATACACACAGATATACTACATACAGTCGCACTGTGTGCATTTGTTTTTAAATGCACTTTTCATATTTATTATTGATATATGCGTTTTCTTATCGGTTATCGTTTCGGATCGCAATCACATCTATTGACATTTTTGGACTCTTTCTCCCTTCCTCCCATCTTCTTCTGTTCTCTGCTCATCAAACGATCGATGGACGCCATTGCTCTGCTTCAATTCCCCCTCCCCAAACCAACACTCTCATCAATAATTCCCTTTCTTCAGTCATTTATCAGTCGGAGTTGACGGATCGTGTGATAGAGCATAGAAAATAAATTTGTTTAACGCGCTGTTAATTGAGTTGACCTTATCGCACAGTTGTTAGAGGCAAAACCAATCGAATTCGTCTCTGATTTCTAATCCATTCCTCCCCTTTCCCCCTCTTTAAAACGGCATTTTTATCGCTTTCGCTGCCCCTCCAAAATAACCCATAACCCCTGGTCATTGGCCACTGGCCTTACCCGAATTAATGGCATACCAAAGACGCGATGAAATCACCACAGACTACGCATGAATGTTGTACTCGGATGTACATATGTAGATCACAGAGATCTCACTGGAGGTCGCTGCCTCCTCACATCACAGTACACAGCACAGATCACAGATCTCATCTCATCTCATCTTTTGACCAAAAGTGTTACGAGACTCTCCCCAGTTGCTGCTGTAATAGGCCCTGGCCTGGCCATATCTGGCACTTGATCGCGATCTCTAAAATAGAATTGGCAAAAATAAAAATAAAGAAAAAATAGAAATAACACGAGTCCAAAATCACTAAATATGTTGTACAGCCGACAAAATGCATGAAAACGATTTTGTCTCGTTAATTTATTAAAAACTTAAAGAATATTAATGGGCATATGTTGTTTAGTACTTAGTATAAACATTTCATTTACTTGATAACACTTGAAAGACAATTTATGAGAGGATGTTAGCCTATTGAATATGTGTTTATTGAACCCAATTTCTACTTATTTTGAAGAGCCTATCGAGGCATTCATCATAAAAACGATAAATAACGGTTTGTTTTTGTTTCTGATAAGAAAATTTGAAGTTCGAACTGCTGACTGTGAAGTTTACAGAGAAACAATTCATAATATAAGTTTATTATCTTGCCGAGACTTTAAATTACAAAAAAAAGTGTTTGAGTTGATGAAGAATTAATAAGGTTAAAGATAAAGAAGTTAGAATATTTAGGCGATTTATTATGAGTATTTTTATAACGCTAGTAACGAAAGCGGATCCCAGAAACTCACACGAAGTGTGAAGTTTGTTGGACTGCAGACTGCAGGGCCCTAGCAATAGTGGATATAGAGATCGGCTGGGTCGATCGATTCCTCGAAAGGTAGTTCCTGTTATTTTAATATGACATACTAATATCTCCGATCGGTCAGATATTTTTCGAGATATAGACATTTGCATATCTTTATCAAACTTTGCACAATTGCATGCGGGACTTCGGTTGAATCTTCCAACATTTTTATTTATTAGAATAGTTCACATATTCAATTTAGTATCGTTCGTGACACAATTTGTTATCAGAAATTTGGGGCTTGAACAAGCTTTCGTCACTAGATTTTTACTTGGTGTAGATTTTTTTGGGTTGTAGAATTAATTTTAATTTAGACGCCAGAAAAAAAAAAACTTTTAGTATTATATATTTAAAATTTATAAGTATTTGTACCATTTAAAAATTATAGCTATAGATTAAACAAAAGCTTGAAAATGTAGCAGAACTTTTTTTGATTTTTAAATTTAGTTTGAGATACCAAAATTAATAAATTTAGATAATGTATAATATTTAAAAGTCCTTTTATTTCGTGGAGTATTATTATTTAGATAGAAAATATAGAAGATTTAGAATTCAATTTATGTAGTTCGAGATTTAGAAATGATTTTATTATTTTATAAAAATTAAGTATGAGTTGATTCATTGATAAAGAAGTTAAATAATATATATAATTAAGAAGTCTTCTTTTTATTAGGCTAAATAGGTAGAAGATAAAGGTTCCATAATACTATTTGCATGATAAAGAATCACAGCATTTTAAGAAGAGTTCATTTTGGAACTTATATACTATATAAGCTGTAATTTTGATGTTTATGCTGCATAATTTCAAATAGTTGATCACTTTTTAAATGTATATTTTATTGTGATTCAAGTTTCTTTAAATATATGTTTAACTCTATACTATATTCATTAAATTTATTAAGCATTCATTAGAATTTATTAGTTTCTGCTTCTAGGAACAGTGTTGCGTAATCTAACAAATGTAATGACTGATAATAATGATAACTACATGTTTCCAACTGCTTGCAACAACTTCCTCTGTAATTATGCCAACCAATTTGCCCCGACTCCCGACTTCTCTCAACCTTCTTATCCACATAATCAACGTTCTCGTTTTCGTTCTCGCTTTGTGCACTTTTGTGGGGTGTGCCGAGTGTCGTCGCCGCTCTTTGCATTTCTATTAGCCATGGGCGTAGACGTGGGTGGATGCTTTGGGGGCGTCGTTATAAGTATACAAATCATAATCATTATAAGCGCCATTTTTGTAAGTAGAGCTATATACACATATATTTTTTTCTTGGCTTTTATGACTGCGCCCATTTAGGGCTGGCCAAGAAGATGTTTCAACGGGTTTTGATCTTGTATAGAAATATTTTATAAATAGAAGTTGTGCCACAACAAAAACATGACACAATTTCTGAGCATGTGTGTCTGTGTGTGTTTTTGTTTGTGTGTGAGTGTGTGTTGTTGTTGTTGTTGGGGGGTCTTTTCTTTTGGCTTTTGAAATGACAAATCGCGTTGTTTGCATCTGGGCAACTGGATATGAATCAACGATGCGGAAGATGTGTCCCCAAAAGCTCTTTCATCAAATATATATATGAATATAAATCAAATCTTTACAATTCTTTCAGATGAGGTAGAGCCTTAATGATGTTTGCTTTTCTCGATGAATCAGATATTAAAGGGCCTAATAATCAACTAGCTGGGTGGGCTGGGCAAGGTCGTTGTGAGTTTTTTTCCCTACGCTGTCTGTGAGGGCGGCAAATGCCACAAGATGCAAAGAAGAAGAAACCAGTTTACAGCTAAGTAAAGCAGCAAAAACAAAGGGGGAACAAAAGAATGACAAGAAGAAGAAGAAGAAGCAGCAGCAGCAACAACAGCAACGGCAACGGCAACAGAAATTTAAGCATCTTGTGCTGAGTTACCTTTTTCGGGGCCGATGACGATGATGATGATGATGATGATGATAATAATGAAGATGAAGATGAATCATGAATCATGCTACGAGTACCTGCCGTCAGTGCCTCATCAGGGGCGGGGCAGCAAGAACAACAACAACAACCGGGGCAGGTGATGTGCAGCAGCTGCTGTTGTGAATGTTGTATGTCTCTGGACTCCTTTTGTTGTATGCCTCTCGAGTGGCATACGACGAAAACCGGTTGTCCTCCGATGCGGGTCTTAACTGGGCTTTGCATTTGTCGCATTTTTTTCTTTCTTTCCTTTTTTTCTCTGTCGTAAACCAAAATTTAAATCCTCAAATTCCAGCAAAGGTTGCCAAAGGTCATATACAAATTCTGAAATACAATTCAATCTCAATTTAAGCGGATATTGCAGAATACCTTTAAGCCGATTTCAAATGTTTTTTTTTTTGCATTTCCAGCAATTGAACGAATTTGAAATTTCAGCACAAAATCCTAACGTCATCTTTTTATGAATGCATAAAAATGTAGAAATACGTATAATCACAATATGCAGAGAAGACAACAGGTTTAAATACAAGTTTGCTGATGATTTAATCGAGCGTACAAATAAAACAATTAATTCCCCCCTTCCCTGTCCAGTTTCCACTTTCTAACAAACGGAATTATGAATAGAAGATTTGACCGAAATTAATGGAATGCAGTTTTTTTTCAGTGTAAAAGTACTTGCATTACCAAAATGCTCCCTTTTGTTTCATAACGTCACAACGTTTTGATAGCAACTGTGGCATGTGAGAGATTCGCAATGTTCCATTTCCAAAATGTTGCAATGGAAGCTGTGAATCGAGTAGAGAATTACATATGTATTAGCTTTGTTTTATTGAGTAAGCGGAACGATGATGTTTGAGTACATTTCACTCTGTTTTACACATTTGTTTTCTATAATTAAAAATGTACATTTGCTTAGAATTATATGGGCCACAAATGTGCATTTCAAAAATGTGACAAAAATGTGCAATAACAAAGAAAAACGTACTTAAGCATAGTTGATGGCAGTGGGTATTAAACTGCTGAGATTATAATTTATTTTCCATGTTTCATTGCCAAATCGTTGCACTGGGATTTTTTATACGGCTTTGTTCTACTATTACCAAAACGTTTCAATAGGAGCTCTTAATGCAAATATAATTATATGGAGTATGGAAAAATAAAAGTATTTTAAAATAGCACAATTTCAACAGTTTCAAAATTTAGAAAATAAATAAATACAAGCATGCTCCATTGCCAATGCATTTCACTGCAATATTATATATACTATGTACATATGTATATGCCTTCGAATCACACCATGTAATTATAACTTTATAAATTAAATTGATTATTCAGAATGAAATGTTCTTCAACACGAAGTTGCTTTACTCTCAGAGACTTACATATGTTTAGAAAACATTTCCAAAGTACTAAGTACATAATACTTAATAGTATATGCAATTGTTAAATATTAGTAAATACCATTTATTACAAAACAATTTTTAAATTGTTTCACTTTTAGATAGTAATGCTAAAAGGCAGTGCATTATAGTATAATACATTCTGGAAGCATTTGATTTATTTGGACATTATTGCAAAGCCAATATCCAAACGTCCATATTGCGAATGTAACGAAATACTTGACACTTGAATAATTTAAATAAATAAATATATGTAGTTTCATTTCCTATATTTGACAGTGATAAACAAACATGGTCCATTCCGTTGATTGCATTCCATCTAATCGATTCCATTCTGATTGATTAATTCAAATACAATTTATGGCACGAAGAATGAGTTCCATTGTCAAAACGTTGCACTTTGCAAATGTAATGAAATACTTCAAACTTGGATAATTTAAAGAAACAAATATATTTGTACATAGTTTAATTTTCTAACATTAAAGTTTGCAATGCTAACATGTTCCATTGTTTCATTCCATTGCATTCCATCTAACCTAGTATAACATTCCATTCTAATCTCAATCGTTTTCTCTTCTGCTTACAGATACTTCATATGAGAAGGCGTGTCGTCGCGGCTCGGCGCCCACCACGCCCATTTTGGGCAACAAACAACATCAACCGGAGCACAATGCCGCCTCCCGTTTCACCAACTTCTTCTCCAAAAGGTGAGTTCAATCAGTTGAGTATCGGAGTATACGGAAATATAACGAAGATCTCTTTCAGAACGAATCCCCTGAAGCGCACAAAGTCGGTGACCAAATTGGAGCGCACCAAGCGAGGATCGGGAGGATTACGTGGATCACGTTCCCATGAGAGTCTGCTCTCCAGTCATGCGGTCATGTCCACCATAGGTAAGTGCAAGAAAAAGATTTGATACCCTTGTGGATAGATATCATTGTAGATTTGCGAATTCTGAACAGAAGAACAGATGGACATTTCTTCTATATCAAATCTGATCAAGAATCAGTTTTAGTTAAGAAAGTGTTTTGATAAAATTAAAAACTCAAATGTTATTTAACAAGAATAGCATTTCTGGATTTTTTTAAGCTTAGAACAATTTGTCGAAACAATTATTGCTTTAATATTTGCAGACGCAATGATAATATCCTCTTCAAGGTTATAATTCGAATCGAATTACTCGTAGAGTTTCATTTATACTTACTTGTTACTTTTACTCGTTGCAGATTTGTCGTGCAGTGGGGCTGTGGGCGTGGCGCCCGTGCATCAATCGGTGTTGGGAAGACGGCATTGCTTCCAGGTGCGCGGCGGGCCGCGTGGCGAGCGTTATTATTCATGTGGATCGCGGCAGGAGCGAGATCTGTGGATCTACTCGCTGCGCAAGTCGATAGCGCCAAATGCCGAGCACACTCGTCGCACCGACAACTCGTTGAAGTTGTGGGTCTACGAGGCCAAGAATCTGCCTGCAAAGAAGAAATACTTTTGTGAACTGCAACTGGACAAGACGCTTTACGGACGGACAAGCGTCAAGCTGCAGACGGATCTATTGTTTTGGGGTGAATACTTTGACTTTCCGGACATACCGGAAATCAATGTGATCACGGTCAATGTATTTCGTGAGGTGGACAAAAAGAAGAAGCGGGATAAATATCAGTTTGTTGGCTCCGTCAAAATTCCCGTGCACGAGGTGACATCACGTTTAATCTGCGAAGATTGGTATCCCATACTGAGCGATAAGGCGGGCGACAGTCTCGGACGCAGCGGAATCGGAATCGGTGGCAGTGGTAAGGACAGGGATAAGGATAAGGAGCGTGAACTGTTGCCGACTCTGCGCATCAAGTGTCGCTTCCAGAGCACAGACATTCTACCCATCAATGTGTACGGCAACTTTCTGGGCTACCTCAAAGAGAACTACAAGCGAGTGTGCGAAACGCTCGAGCCGGTGATCGGTGTCAAGGCCAAGGAGGACATTGGCCAGGCTCTGGTATTGCTGATGCATGCCCAGGGATTGGCGGGTGCTTTTCTAACCGATGTCGTTGCCCTCGATCTGTTGCGTGTCGGCGATCAACGTTTAACGTTTCGCGGCAACTCGCTGGCCACCAAGAGCATGGAGGCATTCCTCAAGTTGACGGGCGAACAGTATTTACAGGACACGCTCTCGGCGCCCATTAACGAGTTGATTCAATCGGAGCGCGATTGCGAAGTGGATCCCACGAAGACGACCGGCAGCTCGGCCGGCAGCCTGCAGCGTCAGCAGGCGGCATTGCGTGGCGCCGTTCGCAGTGCCTGGCAATGTATCTACGAGTCGCATAAACATTTCCCGCCCCAGTTGCGTGCCTGCTTTGCCACATTCCGTGAACGTTTGCAGCAGCTGGGGCGCCAAGATATGGCCGATAATCTGATCTCGGCCAGCATATTTCTGCGCTTCCTTTGCCCGGCGATATTGTCGCCGTCGTTGTTTAATATCACCAG
This sequence comes from Drosophila histrio, assembly GCA_958299025.2. Taxonomy (NCBI): domain Eukaryota; kingdom Metazoa; phylum Arthropoda; class Insecta; order Diptera; family Drosophilidae; genus Drosophila; species Drosophila histrio. Next base: position 30,592,187 of record OY282582.1, read on the forward strand.
CGAATTGCCGTCGGCGCGTGCGACACGCAATCTGACGCTGGTGGCCAAAACGCTGCAGACGCTGGCCAACTTTACACGCTTCCAGGGCAAGGAGAACTTTATGGAGTTTCTCAATGATTTTCTCGAACAGGAAGCGTCGCGCATGCAACAGTTCCTGGAGTTCATCTCGACACGGCCAGAGCATGCAACGCCCGATTCCATACTCGACTGGGCGGGACATATTGATCAAGGCAAGCAGCTGTCCATATTGCATTGTCTGCTGGGCGAGAGTTTGGCCAAGTTGCCGGAGGCACGACAGCATGAACTCGATCCGCTGCAACACATACTGGACGAGATAACTCGGGCCAAGGAGTTGACAGCGGGACAGGCATTGGGTTCCGGTTATTTGCCCGCGGTTGTGTGTGCGCATGAAAATCAGGAGAATCATCAGCCAGATGGAGGAGTTGCTGTAACATCGGCAGCAGCAACAACAGCGCTAATGACTCAACAGCAGCAGCAGCAACAACAACAACAGCAGCAGCAGCAACAACAACAACAACAGCAGCAGCAACAACAGCAGCAGCAGCAATTGGCGCAGCCACAACATGCTGTAGTTAGCAAACCAGTGCCTGCCGAGCGTGGTATTATGCGTGGCGTACTTACGCCCAGCGCGCTTGAGAAGAACATCTTTCGCTACAACGACCCCACGGTGAATGTGCGACTGCAGCAACAACAGCAGCAGCAGCAACAACAACAGCAACAACATGCCACACACCAGCTGCTGTCAAATTCACAGAGCTCGATTGCAGGCGGCAACTATATGAGTTCGCCTGTATTGCAGCACGCACAGTCGCAGAGTTCCATGGCATCCTCTTCGCTAAACGGCAGCAGCAGCAATTTATTGCAGCAGCAGCATCTGCAACAACAGCAGCAACAACATTGTCCGCCCGCGCCACAAACAAGCGCAGCAAGCACAATGGAACGCTATCAGTATACAGCAAATGGCAATGATTATGAATCCTCGACTGGCGGTTCACGTGCGCGCACTTTGCCACGCAACAACAACAACACCAACAGCAACAGCAACATCAACAGCAATGCGAGTGGCAACAACAGCAACAGCTTGCAGAGCGGCAGCTTCGACGACATGCACGGCGAATTCATACAGATCTCCGGCTTGGACACGAGCAGTGCATTTGTGCGTAAATCGCCAACGCCGCTGATGAAGGCGACAAGCGGCAACGGTTTGATTGCCACACGCAACGGCGGTGTCGGAGCCACGCGCATCAATCGCCACAATTTGAACCTGAATCTGGGCATACCCGATCACTCGGCGCACAATTATTCGCGTGCGCCACTGAATCCCAACTCGAATATGCCCAAGAATCTGGAGGATCTCGACGATCTGTTCAAGTATGCTGAGGAGCATGAAGTGATTGCCGAGCCGCCGCCGTCGTCGTCGAGTGGCAGCAACAATCACAATCACGGTCACGGTCACAGCAACAATCACAGTCACAACTTAAACAAACAGCAGCTGTCGGCCAAGAGCAGTCATTGCAGTTCTGGCTATCAAAGCATTTCCACAAATCCCTCGCCCGCACAATCCTCCAGTCCCGTCGAGGGGCAACAACAACAGTTGCAACAACAGCAACAACAACAGCAGCAGCAGCAGCATCAACAACTGAAACTTGCCGCTCCCTTGGCCTTTAAGAATCCGTCGTATCAGCTGCAACAGAGCAATAACATGCCACAGCAGACACCCTCCTCCAGTCGCGGCCCTGCCACGCCCCATCAGCCTGCCACCGCCAACGCCTCTGTGTTTGGCAGCCGTGTTAAACCTTTGGGCGCCGGTTTAGTTGCCGCTCGTGCCGCTTTCCTCAACAATGGCGGCACTTTGGATGCTGCCACCTTGACGCCCAGTTCGTCGGACGAACAATTGTCGGCGGACAATTATTATAGTTATGCGGCAGCTGCTGCTGCCGGCGCCAATGTGGGCAGCAAACCGGAGGCACAACGTTCGCTCAGCGGCGGCAGCAGCTCCTCAAACTCCAATTCCAACTCGCATTCGGGCAAACCACACAATTATGGTCGGCTCAACGGTCCGTTGAAGCGGGAGGATGTCTACGGCAGTGTGGGGAACGGCAGCAATGTTGGCCTCAATGTCGGCTACCATCACCATCATCATCATCACCAGCAACAGCAGCATTTGCAACAGCAGCAGCAACAGCATCCGCACCTGCAACAGCAACAGTTGCAGCTGGAGCACAAGCAATACGCCAGCAGTGTGGCAAGCAGCACGGGCGGAGCATCCACCACGGCGGTGGCACAGCGTCGTCTGAGTCTCGACTCGGCACGCACGCTCTCCGACAGCAGCACCGACACCGAAGGTGAGTACTAGTCCAGCAGCATTCCCTGTGCGCGATTTGGCATTGAAAAATACGGAAACAACACTAGGAGACTTGTAGAGGAATTTTAAATAGGGAAGAGAATACTAGAATTTTTTTAACTACGAAATAAAAGTTAGAAAAACCATATTAGGGTGCCCTGAGCCAGTCTTCTTTGTTATTTTTAGCACGCCAAAGATATTATGCTCTTGCGGAACCCTGTATTTAATTGACATATGATATAGTAGTCAGATTCTAACCAAACTTTGTCATAATGTACTTAAAAGACAATGCCAAACACACAATCAGTCAGTTTGGTTGATAATTCTTAAGACTTAACAGCACAGATGTTCACACAAAGGCACAGTTTTCGATCTATATATGGCTGCTATATAATATAGTGGTCTGATTTTAATCAAATTTGGTCAGTATGTAGAAGACATGTGAGATTGGTTGATGTTTATTGAAAAACAAACAGTTTGTCATACTAAGGAATAACTTTCGACCACTAGTAGATTTTAAAATACTATTAAATCAATACACTTACGCTTTAATATTAACTTGCTCTCGTTGCTTCTTCTTCTCCAGGTCACTGTGCACAGTTGCAGGAGGGCAAACGACGTCGGCAGCTGCGCAGCAGCGGCGGAGGCGCCTCGGAGTCGGGTCTGAGCAAGGGCTACGACCAGAATGGAGAGATACAGCTGCTGCAGGAGACTCTAGACACGCTGCGGCACACGCTGGACCGCGACGAGGCCGAGTTGCGCGACTCGAGCGATGAGTTGTTCGCCTTGCAACGTCCCGCGGGCGCTGGCAACGGCAACGGTGTCGGAGTCGGCAATCTTAGCCAGCAATCGGAGTCCACCATGCGCAGCATTATCGACAGGTGCCATCTCTTTCCCCCACACACACGAGCGTATACTCATGAGTGTATTCATTGCAGACTCATCACCATGGAGGAAGAGTTGCGACGCGAGCAGCTGAAAATGTCGTTGGCGTTGTCGCACAAACAGCGCGTGATTGAGGAGCAAGGACAACAGATTGCGGCGCTAGACGCGGCCAACAGTCGGCTGCTTAGCGCCTTGACTGCGCTGCGTCAGCGCTACGAGACGCAGCAGCAACAACAACAGCAGCAGCAGCAGCAACAACAACAGCAACAACAATAACATCAAGCACCAAAGAACCAGAAGCCACAGTGAGCGGTTGAAACGGACGAAGGCAGAAGCAGCAACAGCAGCAGAAAAGCATGCAGCTCCTTCCTCGACAACAACAACAACAAAACACACCTATACACACACAACACAACACACACACACGTTGCAGACGCCGCCGTTGTCGTCGTTTTTGTCATAAGAACATTTTTTGTTTATTTTTTTTTTGCGCCCAATTTTTTTTCCTATGCTACATAAATTATGCTACTTGTTTAATAATATACATACATATATATACTTATATATATACATATACAAATAATACATACATATTATAAAGAATTTCTCAAGCTATGTTTAAAAACAAAACGCAACTGTTGCTGCAGCAGCGGCAACAGCAGAAGATGATTGTAAACAGCAGAAGAACAGGACGAAGAAGCAGAACAAGTTAAGTTAATGAATAAAATTATAACCAAAGTTAGACAAAAATCGTTGTAGCACTTGTTTCCTTATCGCTTGGAATTTAAAAGGTATAAACAGCAGAAGTCGTGAATATGTTGCAATTTTTATTGTGCCATCCCAAAAATATGCCACAGAAAATGTAAACCAAGTAAATATGGAATTTTTAGCCACAGCTTAAAAGTATGCTACTAAATTGACAATTATTGTGCATCAATGCAGATAAATGTTCAAATAATGTGACTCACAAATCGAATGAGGAACTGCCCCGTTGTGTCACTGAATGGAAGAGCGCTAACTCATTCATCGGCACACAAATACTTTGGTGTCAGCCTGGACAGAAGTCTCCCCTTTGGCAGACATCACGTCGCGCCAGCACTCTTACAGGGACCAGGTCGAAAGGATGTCCTGGTTACTTACCGCAAAAAGTGTATTTTAGCACCTAGCCTTTTATATGCCATGCGGAATTACAGCCAAGACACAACTGAATAAACTCCGTGTACTACAAGCAAAGAGACTGAGGAAGATCTGAGGGGCTTCCTGGAACAGGAGAACCCAAAATAGGTTACAGAATCCAAGTGATTGCCAAAAGTACACGGAGAGCCTTGGAAGAATCTACACAGTCTAGACAGTCACCGAACAAGAGAAGGGAGAAAACTTAATCGCCACTACCCTTAAGACCTCCAGGATCGGGTCTTGACGCAATGTAGTTTACACTCACATTGAGTTGATCTACCAAAATTAACCCCGGTTTCAGGTTTACTCAAGAGTTTTAAAGAGTAAGTAAAGGGTCTCTAATAGTCGGTTTCAACTGTAGCATACAGTTTGCTACTACCGCAGTTTTCAAATTTTGCCATGCCCCACAAAATTGATAACGAATTTTTATTTATCAAATTAAAAAGAGAAATTTCAAAGCTAGCACACATGTTAAACATAAAAACGTATCTAGCTTTAAATTGCTGTAATTTCCCCGCTACTCAATCGATTTTAATGATCATTATCTTAAACAGCACCCAATTAATGAAATTATGTAGAAAGAAGAAGAAGTCCCAGTAGGCAAAGAATTTTAAAAGTGTCGCGCAACAAATAATAATTTTCTTAATTCAAATACATATGAAAACTGGAATATTAGAAATATACTTAATTACGCAGGACACACTTTTTATATATATATGTATTAATAAAGTCATAGGACCTCAGCGACACGGACTACTCTATATTATCGCGAATATGGTGTAGTAATTTATACAAGTAAAATGGAGTATCTGGCAAATGTACCTGCTTTTTACCATTAAAAATCAGAGCTCGTCATAATTTTAAAGTCACTGCATGGCAAAGTCAAAGACGCAACACACACTATAACCTTGGAAAGTCGAATTAATTTAATCTCTAGTCTGACCCGTACACAACGTATAAAGCCATAGGTACATCCGAAGCAGGCAGGACCAGGATATTTCGAGATCATTCATACTTATTTCTAGTACGTCTTTTTTCGCTCTGTGTATTCGAAATTTATTGGGGAATAGTTTATTGACTGTTTGGAAAGATTCTGTATTTACAAACAATTTATTGTAATTGATAAAACAAATTAGACTTGTTCTTGCAATTGGTTTTCTTTTCGTTGACATTTTGATCAATAATAGTTTTTTTCGGTCCCTGTTTATTATAAATACAGTGTTTTTTTTTAAAGCAATCCCAGCAATCTGTGAGTTTATGACAATTCTTTGAGACACTTGTTTCAGTCAGAATTTGATCAGAATTTGATACATCAAAGGCCGACATAAAAAAAAATTACAAACACAACCAGTAACGATATATATATATATATGTATATATATTTATATATATATATATGAATATATATATAAATAAATATAAAAATATATATATATAAATATATATATATATATATATATATATATTTATTCTATATATATACTTGTATATATTTGCATATATGTATACAACTTTATATGTATATACATATATAGATTTATAAAAAGCTGCATTATCTGTCATAATTTCGATATATTTTAGAAGATATCAAAAATTACAATGGACAAATTAAGCCCAGCTAAGAAAGCGGAAATTAGCAATACATTTGCAATATTGGACGTGGACGGCAGTGGACTTATAACCGCCCGGGAGCTGCGAGCTATGATGAGTGTATTTGGCTATGATAACAGCGAAGAGGATATTCAGCGCATGATCGATGCCGTGGACACCGATGGTACAGGCAAGTTGAACTACTCCAAGTTCTGTGCCGCCTTGCTCTGGAAGGAGAATCAAAGCAACGATTGTACGCAGCAGACCAAAAATGATAATGCAACTGATAATTGAAATGCCCTGTAACTCTTAACTGAATGTGCCAAGTCTCAATATAAGTTGTTAAATTAAATTTATCAATTTTTCCAATTGCAAATATTCTCATAAACCGTTGCGAGTAGTATAACAAATAACAAAAAAAAAAATCAAAAAAAATAGTTTATATAATTCTTGCATTAAGTTTTGTCATTCAACATTTGAACTAAGTTTCAGAACCGATGTTAATCTCAATTCTGCAAAGATATGGGATCTTGAAAATAAAGTGTGCTTGAAAAGTTGAGCTTACCTTTATATCTTATTCAGCAATTAATGGAATAGTAATATCAATATATTTTTATTTAAAATTTTTAAATAATTTAAAGTAAGAAATGATCATATCATCAGTTTAACGTTTGTTTAAAATATCAAATCTTTTCTAAACTATGTAAACTCGATCTAACGTTAAGGCTAAGGACTTTAATCGTTTGTAGCTGAGCCTACAAAGTAGTTATAGCTCTATAAATTGACTAAGCTTCAAAACTTCTCGCTTCTATTTTATTCAACGCTTTCTTTCCGTTTTACGGAGACAGGCTGATAAGTAATTGGCCTTAGCAAAAGAAAACACATTTCTAGCCACCCAGAAATGCTATTTTATTCGATTAGTGTTTTCTATCAGCTGATTTATGAGTAAAGTTTGAGGTGGTTTTGTCAACACTGGTTATTTTGGCGAGTTGTCATTAGATTTTTGGTTTTTTTTTTAAAAAGAAATCCAACGAGGAAATTAAAAATATGTTTAACAAAGTTTATGGGAAATCAGCTCCATCGTTTCCAACCATTAAATAATGGACTGCTGTATTTGGGGGCGGGCGGAGAAGCATTTTTGACGAGGACCATCCGAGACGTCCCAGAGATGTGAGACCACCAGAAATGGTAGATGAAGTCCACAAGATGATATTGAATAATTGCCGAATCAAGCTGCGAGAGATTGCTAAGTCCCTGAACATTTCTTGTGAACGTGTTGGAAACGTTTTACACGAATATCCAAATATCAGCAAACATTCGTCCAGGTGGGTGCCGCGATTGCTTGCAGCGGACAAGAAACACAACCTGTTGGTCATTTCGAAGAAGAAAGAGTTTGGCATTGTTTAACGCAAATAAGATGGATATTTTGTGTAGTGTCGAGGAAGCTTGACTGTCGAGGAATCTTGGATACATCATACATACAATAGAGAGCAAGTAACAGTCAATGCAGTGGATTTCAACTGAAGAGACGGCGCCGATAAAGATAAAAGACTGGTTTGTCGGCCAACAAGGTGATGGCAACGGTTTTCTGGGTTGCCCGAGGCGTAATTCATGTGGATTGACTCGAAAAAGGCAGAACATTTACTGGAGAATAATATTCTAAAACTTTTGGGGCGGTTCGATTCAGAACTGAACCAATATGGCGAAGAAAAAAGTTATATTTCACAAAATCAATGCTCCCGTTTACAAAAGCGTTGTCTTTATGAATAAATTGTGTGCATTACACTACAAAATTACTCCACATCCCCCCTATTCACCATATTTGCCAGCCTGCCACTATTATCTCTTTCCAACCTTTAGAAAAGTGACTTGGTGGAAAGAAATTTCAGTCAAATGAACAGGTAATCTGTGCAACAAACGTCTAGAAACTGGACAAGTCCTATTTTATGGAAGGTATTCAAAAATTGGAATTAATTATTATGATTATGTTAAAAAAATTGTGTTTTCTTTGATAATCCGACTATTTATTAACCCACCCTCGTAAACGTTTTCTGAAGTTGTAAAATTTCACTTAATTTCACTATAATAAGTTCACAAGGGAATAATACCAGCAATTTAACCGGAACTATTAACCGAAACTAACCGTTTTGGATTGTGCTACAGAAACCGAAACACATAATTGTTAAGAACCGAATCGGTTTCGAATCGAATCGAATCGTTGCTGTATTCTGTTAACATGTTTTCTTATATTCTTAGTAGTTTCCCACCAACTCCATCGTCCACTTCTCCACCTCCTCCTTTAGCTCCTTGTCGGTTATGGTCTTGCCTTTCGTTATGGGTGGCAGCTTCAGGAAGGTAAATTTATATCAATCTGAAGGTCAGAGGAATTCACGGGATGAATCAGGACATCCCATTTAAACGAGGCGAGTAGTTTCTTCGTCGAGTTGAACGTGTGTGGACCCACCTCGCGAACAGTTTCCGATATCCGAGGGTTTCTGTGATTGTTTCGTATAGAAGAGATGTGGAGATTTGCGGAAACATCGCAGAAAGCTTATCCACGCTCGTACGATTGATTCATAGCTTTATCAACTATTGAGCGAGTAATGCTCACAGGGAAGAGCTTGGTAGGAGAAGAATAGTGTAATAAACGCTATCCTCGGTATGTCCGTACATATGCAAGGTTTATTAGAGACTGACTTCATTATGTTAGTTTACAGTATTCAATATGTGTGGTCAAATGTTAATGTTAAGATGCCACACTGTTATAACTAACATATAGTAGATATATATATATCGATATAACTGCATGCAACGGTATTTCACAATAATATTCAACTTCAACATATGCCGTTTTCACCTCATTACAAATCTATAACGGAGGTTTTCCCTTCCAATCGAAACAACGGATGATGCCTCGTAGTTCGCACTTGTCGGCAACTGGACTGGATTGACATTGTTCACATAACGTTTCGTCGCATCGATAGTTCTCTACGTCTTGACCTCGAACCGGTCTCGTTGCAAAGGGAAAAAGACAGCTACACATGACAGCCAACATGACGGAAATAAATCCCTCCGGCCGTAAGTGACACAGTACACTTATACTTTCTAGATATGCCTCGTATATACCAACATATGTATGTAAATTACTGTTTTTGATTGTATCTGGATTGTAATGTTGAACCTGAACCGAAAGGATAGTCTCTCTCTTTTGGCTTTTACCAAAAATACATGCATCGCTTGAAGTCCCTGCATATCACAGCTAAGATTACTGATAGAAATAAATATTTGATATGTCAATCAGTGATGCCAATTTTGCCTTTTTATAGCCTGTGCCCATTAAAAATGGGCAAAAAAGGCTATAATGAATTTGTGTGAATGTATGTAACAGGCAGAAGGAAGCATCTCCGACCATATAAAGTATATATATTCTTAATCAGTATCAATAGCCGAGTCGATTGACACCTGTGCGTCTGTCTGTCCGTCTGTCTGTCCGTCTGTCAGTCTGTCCGTCCGTCTGTATGAACGCGTGGATCTCAGCAACTATAAGAGCTAGAGACTTCAAATTTGAAATGTAGGTTCCTGAATACCATACGCAGATCAAGTTTATTTTCAATTTTCGATATCAAGCCCCGTTTGTTTTAATATTGAAAAAATTATCCACGATGCCACGTCCCCTTCGCCCACAATTGAAAAAATGCTGATAACAAGAGCAGTTTTATAGCTAGAGACTTGAGATTTGGCACACATAACACTAGTTTACACTAGGTTTGCAAAGTAAATGTAAGTATGATTTTCTTATGGAATTTGGCCTACTAAACACGAAAATGGCACTTAAAATTTTTTTCATGGAACCGTTTTCGAAATATTAATTTTTTTTCGAATTTTCGAAGTTGCTCCAACATTTTTGAATATATTTCCATTTCTAATTAACCATGCAAGCACTCAAATTAAAGGTAAGTGAATTTTCTACAAGTTGTTCTCAAACAGTCTTAAGATCGGCTCAGTAGTTCAGATGCTAGCGATTGTAATATGTTCAAAAATACGGCTTTTTTGAGTTCGAAGGCTCACATATTGTCCTGGAAAAAATAGAAATCGTAGAATTACAATTCTGCGTAAAGCTGATACTGTTTCGAAGAAAATAAGCTGTTATTGACGCAAATCCAACAGTAAATGGCAAAGTAATGCAAATTTTAGTACAAAAAAATGAGTAAGATTTTTATGTTTTTTAGACCCTTTACTTTTTAAAAAAAAAAAGTAAAAAAGGGTCTATTAAGTTTGTCAAAAAAAAAATGTGCGTAACAGGTCGAAGGAAGTCCGGCAGACCCCATAAAGTATATATATTCTTGATCAGTATCACCAGCCGAGTCGATATAGCCATGTCCGTCTGTCCGTCCGTCCGTCTGTCCGTCTGTCTGTATGAGCGCCTAGATCTCAGAGACTATAAGAGCTAGAGTCACCAAATTTGGTATGGTGGTTCGTCTATGGGCTAAGCAGATCAAGTTTATCTTAAAATTTTGACACGCCCCCTTCCGCCTCCGTAAATCGAGATCGAAAATTTTGAAATCTCATAAAATGAAAAATATTAAAGCTAGAGTCCTGAATTTTGAAAAACAGGACGGGGATCAAGGTCCTAACATATCCTGAAAATTTCATCACGATCGGATAATAATTTCGGAAGTTATTCAAAAAAAACTTAAAATCCCATATAATGGTCAATTTTAAAACTGGAGCCTTGAATTTTGGCACACAGGACAAGCATCGTGGTCTTAATGTATCTTGAAAATTTCATCGCGATCGGATAATAAACTCGGGAGTTATTCAAAACTCAATATTACTCAGTGTCAGACCAAAGGAAGAAGAAGAGCATGTTGACGTAACAACGCGCTATGGGGTACTATCTATTAGTGTCACTCTTATTTCCGTTTAGAAGAATAAGTAAAGGGTCTCTCATAGTCGACTTCGACTGTAGCCTTTCCGACTGGTTTTCTTTCTTTATGTTAACATTATGAATGCTAGAAACAATTGTCAGTCTTTCTTTGCTTTTTGTTGATCTTGCACTCCGTTTCTCGTATGAGAGACCAAATGTAGCCGCCCATCATGGCTTCATCCCAAAATCCGTGATACCGCCGCTCCATGGCCTTCATTTGTTGGTGGAAACGTTCTCCGTGCTCATCACTTACGTCACCCAAATTATAATTATACATTATGTGTGTGGGTGTAATTTATTTAAATGAATGTGAAATTGTAAAAGCAATATTTGAAATTAAATAATGACTTAGGATTATATATATATCTTATATGTTAATAACTAGATTTGATTATATATTTGCGGTTTTTTATCATCTCTGTGTTTTTTATAAAAATAAATTCCAATTATTTCTGTACGTTTTTGTCTCTCTCTTCTCTTCGAGTCGAGCATAGCCATGACTTTATTAAATGATTATTTGCTTTGATTTCTCCTTTTTAAACCCTTTACTTTAAACAAGCCGATCAGTCGAGCGGGCGCGACAGTAGGATACCCTGTGCAGGTCTTGAATTAAAAGTATTTTGGGAAAAGTAATTTAATTATAGTGGAAATGCTCTGTATGTAGTCTGGCAACACCCCATGTTTCTTTCTCTTACACACAGCTGTTATTATATTGCGCGCCAAACCATATGTTTTTGAAATTGAAGGCAATGTTTATATATATGGGTTTTGGTAATGCGGAAAATTTAAGTTATTGTAATACTATGATAGTAACGTAAAATTGTCAACCAAACGTGTTAGGAATCCCAAATATAAATGAATATTATAATAGTAATTATTCAGTTTGTCAGTGCTGGACAACTCTTAAGCTATTGGAGGACAGTGTCGGACAACTGGCCAATTATAATGAAATAATGGCAATAAAACAAATTCCTTAATATTTCCTTTATTAATTGGTCAATCGCTATGAAACTTGCAGCAAATTGCTTAGCGGGGTTATTTTGTTAATTGCGCCACACAACGTCCGACAGTGCAAAACATCAGATTATCATATGCTTTCTCGTTTGTGCAAATGGAATTTTTATATGCTCTCTCGCTTTGGCCAAAAAATGGAATTAAAACAAATTCCTTAATATCTCCCTTATTTATGGGTCGATCGCGAAGTAAATTAGGTCTATTAAGTTTGTCAAAATGTGCGTAACAGGTCGAAGGAAGTTCGGCAGACCCCATAAAGTATATATATTCTTGATCAGCAACGATATAGCCATGTCCGTCTGTCCGTCTGTCCTGCTGTATGAACGCCTAGATCTCAGAGACTATAAGAGCTAGGGTCACCAAATTTGGTGCCAATACTCCTGCGGCCCCCGAAAAGGTCAAGTTTGTTTTAGAATTTTGCCACGCCACCTTCCGCCCCCAAAAATTGAAAACAAATTTTTTGAAATCCCATAAAACGAAAATTATTGAAGCTAGAGTCCTCACTTTTGGCACACAGGACAAGTATCAACGTCCCAACGTATCCCGGAAATTTTATCGCGATCGGATAATAATCTTGGAAGTTATTCAAAAAAAACTTAAAATCCCATATAATGGTTAAACCTGAAGCCTTGAATTTTGGCTCACAGGACAAGCAATGGGGGTCTAATGTATTTTGAAAATTTCATCGCGATCGGCTAAGTAATATTATTATTATTATTATTATTATCAATATTACTCAGTGTCGGGCCAAAGGAAGAAGAAGAGCATAGTGACGTTACAACGCTCCATGGGGTCCTATTAGTGGTACTTTTATTTATTTTTTGTTCTTTTTTACTGAAATTTATCAATACAGTAATAAAATAAAATAATAAAACAAAATTTTTATTTTCATAAACAAATTCTGCCATAAATGCCAATATATTATATTTAAATCCAATGCATACATACATACATGTACATTTACATAACATTTGTATGTTAAGATTAACATTTGTATGTTAATGAAACATATGCATGTTAAACTGCAAACTTCGACTATTTTATTTTTCAAATTATGTACATATGTATGTTTGCGTGTGTGCACTTAACAGATCTTGTTTTCTGTTTTTATTATTATATTTTAAATTTATAATAACAGTAGTTCTTATGCTTTAAATGGGCTTTTATGGAATTTGGCGAGGAAAGAATAAGGGAATCCCTAAGGAATTTGAAGAGGATTCTCTATGGAATTTGGCGAGGAAAGAGTAAGGGAATCCCTAAGGAATTTGAAGAGGATTCCCTATGGAATTTGGAGAGGAAAGAGTAAGGGAATCCCTAAGGAATTTGAAGAGGATTCCCTATGGAATTTGGCGAGGAAAGAGTAAGTGAATCCCTAAGGAATTTGATGAGGATTCCCTATGGAATTTGGCGAGGAAAGAGTAAGGGAATCCCTAAGGAATTTGAAGAGGATTCCCTATGGAATTTAGCGAGGAAAGAGTAAGGGAATCCCTAAGGAATTTGAAGAGGATTCCCTATGGAATTTGGCGAGGAAAGAGTAAGGGAATCCCTAAGGAATTTGAAGAGGATTCCCTATGGAATTTGGCGAGAAAAGAGTAAGGGAATCCCTAAGGAATTTAAAGAGGATTCCCTATGGAATTTGGCGAGTAAAGAGTAAGGGAATCCCTAAGGAATTTGATGAGGATTCCCTATGGAATTTGGCGAGGAAAGAGTGAGGGAATCCCTAAGGAATTTGAAGAGGAATCCCTATGGAATTTGGCGAGGAAAGAGTAAGGGAATCCCTAAGGAATTTGAAGAGGATTCTTTATGGAATTTGGCGAGGAAAGAATAAGGGAATCTCTAAGGAATTTGAAGAGGATTCCCAATGGAATTTGGCGAGGAAAGAGTAAGGGAATCCCTAAGGAATTTGAAGAGGCTTCCCTATGAAATTTGGCGAGGAAAGAGTAAGGGAATCCCTAAGGAATTTGAAGAGGATTCCCTATGGAATTTGGCGAGGAAAGAGTAAGGGAATCCCTAAGGAATTTGATGATGATTCTCTATGGAATTTTGCGAGGAAAGAGTAAGGGAATCCTTAAGGAATTTGAAGAGGATTCCCTATGGAATTTGGCGAGGAAAGAGTAAGGGAATCCCTAAGGAATTTGAAGAGGATTCCCTATGGAATTTGGCGAGGAAAGAGAAAGGGAATCCCTTAGGAATTTGAAGAGGATTCCCTATGGAATTTGCCGAGGAAAGAGTAAGAGAATCCCTAAGGAATTTGAAGAGGATTCCCTATGGAATTTGGCGAGGAAAGAGTAAGGGAATCCCTAAGGAATTTGAAGAGGATTCCCTATGGAATTTGGCGAGGAAAGAGTAAGGGAATCCCTAAGGAATTTGAAGAGGATTCCCTATGGAATTTGGCGAGGAAAGAGTAAGGGAATCCCTAAGGAATTTGAAGAGGATTCCCTATGGAATTTGGCGAGGAAAGAGTAAGGGAATCCCTAAGGAATTTGAAGAGGATTCCCTATGGAATTTGGCGAGGAAAGAGTAAGGGAATCCCTAAGGAATTTGAAGAGGATTCCCTATGGAATTTGGCGAGAAAAGAGTAAGGGAATCCCTAAGGAATTTGAAGAGGATTCCCTATGGAATTTGGCGAGGAAAGAGTAAGGGAATCCCTAAGGAATTTGAAGAGGATTCCCTATGGAATTTGGCGAGGAAAGAGTAAGGGAATCCCTAAGGAATTTGAAGAGGATTCCCTATGGAATTTGGCGAGGAAAGAGTAAGAGAATCCCTAAGGAATTTGATGATGATTCTCTATGGAATTTGGCGAGGAAAGAATCCCTAAGGAATTTGAAGAGGATTCCCTATGGAATTTGGCGAGGAAGAGTAAGGGAATCCCTAAGGAATTTGAAGAGGATTCCCTATGGAATTTGGCGAGGAAAGAGTAAGGGAATCCCTAAGGAATTTGAAGAGGATTCCCTATGGAATTTGGCGAGGAAAGAGTAAGGGAATCCCTAAGGAATTTGAAGAGGATTTCCTATGGAATTCGGCGAGGAAAGAGTAAGGGAATCCCTAAAACTTGATCTGCGTATGGTATTCAGGAACCTACATTCCAAATTTGAAGTCTCTAGCTCTTATAGTTGCTGAGATCGACGCGTTTATACAGACGGACGGACGGACGGACGGACAGACAGACGGACAGGTGTCATTCGACTCGGCTATTGATACTGATTCAGAATATAAATACTTAATAGGGTCGGATATGCTTCCTTCTGCCTGTTACATACATTCACACAAATTCATTATACCACTTTTGCCAATTTTCAATGGGCACAGGGTATAAAAAGTAAATAGGGTCTATTAAGTTTGTCAAAATGTGCGTAACAGGTCGAAGGAAGTTCGGCAGACCCCATAAAGTATATATATTCTTGATCAGAAACGATATAGCCATGTCCGTCTGTCCGTCTGTCCTGCTGTATGAACGCCTAGATCTCAGAGACTATAAGAGCTAGGGTCACCAAATTTGGTGACAATACTCCTGCGGCCCCCGAAAAGGTCAAGTTTGTTTTAGAATTTTGCCACGGCCCCTTCCGCCCCCAAAAATTTAAAACAAATAATTTGAAATCCCATAAAACGAAGCTAGAGTCCTCACTTTTGGCACACAGGACAAGTATCAACGTCCCAACGTATCCCGGAAATTTCATTGCGATCGGATAATAATCTTGGAAGTTATTCAAAAAAAACTTAAAATCCCATATAATGGTTAAACCTGAAGCCTTGAATTTTGGCTCACAGGACAAGCAATGGGGGTCTAATGTATCCTGAAAATTTCATCGCGATCGGCTAAGTGACTCGGAAGTTATTCAAGACTCAATATTACTCAGTGTCGGGCCAAAGGAAGAAGAAGAGCATAGTGACGTTACAACGCTCCATGGGGTCCTATTAGTGGTACTCTTATTTATTTTTTGTTCTTTTTTACTGAAATTTATCAATACAGTAATAAAATAAAATAATAAAACAAAATTTTTATTTTCATAAACAAATTCTGCCATAAATGCCAATATATTATATTTAAATCAGTGGTCGGCACACGCCGCGCACCGTGCATAGGGATTTTCTCTGCCGCAGCGCTGCCTGCACACGTACAGTATAAATTTTCGCTGTTTCTGTTAAGTCGCTGTTATGGCGCTTTTAAGCTGAAATGTCACTGTTGAGGCGAAGCAAAATGAATCAGCTTCTGATCAGCCATTGTGATGCTACGCTGCACAATTTTGACAAATTATACATTATATACACAGAAAAATAAATGGTTTTTGGACTTTTTGAAAAAGTATTCGTTTTTATACACATTATGACCAATATATAGCCGTTTTGATGCGAATCAATAATATAAAGGGCAAGAAACGGCACATGCTTGACGCCTGTTAAAATTCTGTTAATTCGCACACTAATGCAAAAAACATATGACTGTGTTGGTGCCGACCACTGATTTAAATCCAATGCATACATACATACATGTACATTTACATAACATTTGTATGTTAATGAAACATATGCATGTTAAACTGCAAACTTCGTCTATTTTATTTTTCAAAATATGTACATATGTATGTTTGCGTGTGTGCACTTAACAGATCTTGTTTTCTGTTTTTATTATTATAATAACAGTAGTAAAATAAAATAAAACAATATTTTATTTTTATAAACAAATTCTACCATAAATGCCAATGTATTATATTTAATAAAGTATGTATGCATTACATACATGTATGTTAACATAACATTTGTATGTTAGGATTAACATTTGTATGTTAATGATTCAAGTGTAACATAAGCGATTATATTTAATTAATCGGAAGCAAAACTGAGCAGTGTCAAATTTTTTTAGGTTTATATATAAGTGTCTAAGTTTGTTACTATTATTTCCTTTTTGAAGAATAAGTAAAGGGTTTCTTATAGTCGGCTTAGACTGTAGCCTTTTCGACTGGTTTTTGTATGTTTTTGTGTTAGGGGAAACATTCGTACTCGCTAAGCTTACATAAATATTACTTAGGATCTGGCTAATTTAAATAAAGTAAGCTTATTAGTTTCTGCGGGGTTTCGGCGCTTGGTTTTTAGATTGCACTGGTTGGTAGCCTGCGGAGCAGTTAACATCAACTCAGCTAAGCTCATAACTGTGCAGCTAATTACAGTTTTTCATTTATACTTGTTTTCTTTTTGTTTAAGGGAAGAGCTTCTATATTAAACCCCATTAAATACTTTCTTTTATAGACACTAAATACGCGCTAATTTAAATAATCTATATAACTTTTGTTGGGTTTTTTTTTTTTAGTTTAGTTTAATTTAGTTTAGTTTAGCTGAGTGCTACTGGTAACCACTGTTGATTCTAAATTGGGCAGCCATTTTAAATAATAAAAATAATTGTTTTCAATTGAACAACAAATCATACAAAGTCCTTTATTAGCGCGTTTTGTGTGCGTGTGTTTGTTAAACAAAAATCATTAACATTTGATACATTTTGTTACATTGGCATAGAACTGGAAGCGACAAATTTCAATAAAATTAATTAATTACTTAAGCAGCCCCGTAACAGTGGGTCAGATACACATTTTGTGGCGTTTCTTTTTGTATGGTAATTCCTAATAAATGTTCTTTTAATTCATTACAGCTAAATATTACTTAGGATCTGGCTAATTTAAATAAAGTAAGCTTATTAGTTTCTGCGGGGTTTCGGCGCTTGGTTTTTAGATTGCACTGGTTGGTAGCCTGCGGAGCAGTTAACATCAACTCAGCTAAGCTCATAACTGTGCAGCTAATTACAGTTTTTCACTTATAATTGTTTTCTTTTTGTTTAAGGGAAGAGTTTCTATATTAAACCCCATTAAATACTTTCTTTTATAGACACTAAATACGCGCTAATTTAAATAATCTATATAACTTTTGTTGGGTTTTTTTTTTTTAGTTTAATTTAGTTTAGTTTAGCTTCCTGATCGGCTCCACTTTCTGCGACATGGCGGTTAAAACGCGCTGATTGTCAATCACACGAAAGCTGCTAATGTACGAACGTACCTCGCCCTCGCTCTTGGGGGATGGTGGCTCTAAACCTGCAATATAAAGTTGATTAAGGTTAATATTCAGTTGTTAAAGTTAGCTGTGTCTTAAAGTCAATTGAAAGCTAAAGTTAATACGAAAGCTCTGTGCTTCGCTTACGCATAGAAGTTCTTATGCTTTAAATGGGCTTTTATGGAATTTGGCGAGGAAAGAGTAAGGGAATCCCTAAGGAATTTGAAGAGGATTCCCTATGGAATTCGGCGAGGAAAGAGTAAGGGAATCCCTAAGGAATTTGAAGAGGATTCCCTATGGAATTTGGCGAGGAAAGAGTAAGGGAATCCCTAAGGAATTTGAAGAGGATTCCCAATGGAATTTGCCGAGGAAAGAGTAAGGGAATCCCTAAGGAATTTGAAGAGGATTCCCTATGGAATTTGGCGAGGAAAGAGTAAGGGAGTCCCTAAGGAATTTGAAGAGGATTCCCTATGGAATTCGGCGAGGAAAGAGTAAGGGAATTCCTAAGGAATTTGAAGAGGATTCCCTATGGAATTTGGCGAGGAAAGAGTAAGGGAATCCCTAAG
Organism: Drosophila histrio; assembly: GCA_958299025.2. Taxonomy (NCBI): domain Eukaryota; kingdom Metazoa; phylum Arthropoda; class Insecta; order Diptera; family Drosophilidae; genus Drosophila; species Drosophila histrio. The sequence continues at coordinate 30,610,746 of OY282582.1, forward strand.
GAATTTGAAGAGGATTCCCTATGAAATTTGGCGAGGAAAGAGTAAGGGAATCCCTAAGGAATTTGATGAGGATTCCCTATGGAATTTGGCGAGGAAAGAGTAAGGGAATCCTTAAGGAATTTGAAGAGGATTCCCTATGGAATTTGGCGAGGAAAGAGTAAGGGAATTCCTAAGGAATTTGAAGAGGATTCCCTATGGAATTTGCCGAGGAAAGAGTAAGGGAATCCCTAAGGAATTTGAAGAGGATTCCCTATGGAATTTGGCGAGGAAAGAGTTAGGGAATCCCTAAGGAACTTGAAGAGGATTCTCTATGGAATTTGGCGAGGAAAGAATCCCTAAGGAATTTGAAGAGGATTCCCTATGGAATTTGACGAGGAAAGAGTAAGGGAATCCCTAAGGAATTTGAAGAGGATTCCCTATGGAATTTGGCGAGGAAAGAGTAAGGGAATCCCTAAGGAATTTGAAGAGGATTCCCTATGGAATTTGGCGAGGAAAGAGTAAGGGAATCCCTAAGGAATTTGAAGAGGATTCCCTATGGAATTTTGCGAGGAAAGAGTAAGGGAATCCCTAAGGAATTTAAAGAGGATTCCCTATGGAATTTGGCGAGGAAAGAGTAAGGGAATCCCTAAGGAATTTGAAGAGGATTCCCTATGGAATTTGGCGAGGAAAGATTAAGGGAATCCCTAAGGAATTTGAAGAGGATTCCCTATGGAATTTGGCGAGGAAAGAGTAAGAGTACAAATCAGCCAAATACATGATATTATTTTATTTAATCAGCCTACTACGCATAAAATTCGATGTTCGTCGTTCGTAAAATGCAATTATTATCAGATATCGTATACCATTTGTACGATAATTATTTTGTGATACTGATACCAAAATGTTATACTTATTAGTGACTGCCGAAAATGACCAGCTGAATGGAAAAAGTAGTAAACAGGTATCAAGATTGTTGATCAAAATAACCTGCTGCGCACCCTGACCTATAAAGAAGGCTAACTGAAATAATCTTTGAAGCACTTATGCAATTACGATACAATGTCTATAATAATACATCTGTGCGCCGTTTAACGGTTTACATTGTGACCGGAAATGTTAGCCCTAATCGAATTGTTTGATTTTGGTATGTTGCTTAAATCAAACAGCTTGTTGAAGTATAGAAAAAACGCTGAGCCATTTGCTGCAAGTGCTGCTTAAGAGCGATTGATCTATAAATATAGAAGATATTAAGGAATTTGTTTTAAATCCATTATTTCATAATTGTTGGCCAGAGCGAGAGCGCATATTAAAATGCCCTTTGCGCAAACGAGAGCGCAAATGATAATTTGATTTGCGCTGTCGCCGCTGTAGCGCTATACATTGTGTAGGTGAAAAAAAGCTGAAAGCTACACTGAAAACTACACATTGTGCCGGGTGAAGAAAAGCTGAGTGCTACTGGTAACCACTGTTGATTCTAAATTGGGCAGCCATTTTAAATAATAAAAATAATTGTTTTCAATTGAACAACAAATCATACAAAGTCCTTTATTAGCGCGTTTTGTGTGCGTGTGTTTGTTAAACAAAAATCATTAACATTTGATACATTTTGTTACATTGGCATAGAACTGGAAGCGACAAATTTCAATAAAATTAATTAATTACTTAAGCAGCCCCGTAACAGTGGGCCAGATACACATTTTGTGGCGTTTCTTTTTGTATGGTAATTCCTAATAAATGTTCTTTTAATTCATTACAGCTGCCGAACAATGTTTTCCATACAAACACATACATAAATACCGTTTAGAGGGGGACAGAGTGGGAAAAAGAGAGATAGAGAGACTGAGTGCACAATGGAGTGCATTGCACGTGTGTAATTTTTATGTTAAAATGTAAATGCATATTGTGGAATTGTTTGAGTTAAAACTTTAAAGAAAACAAAAGAGAGAGTGATTGAAATGTGCAATGTGCACAAATTGTTCTTAGGCAATGCAAGTGCAGATCACCATGTATACATATATATAGTTATATATGAAACCATACACAAATACCACATATACTCTTACTTAGGATTGAAACCAACATTCATATTTGCTTCATTATTCTGCTTAATGCAGTTGTTCTTGTTAATATTATTGCTCAAAAGGGTGCCCAGTGCAAAAGAACAGAACGCAAACACCTCTTGTTATTGTGCAAGAAACTGTTGTGAAAATGAATAGATATTGATAAAAAGCATCATTTAAGTATGTATGCATATGTTATACTTCATGTTTAACATTTTTTTGTATCTTTATAAAGTCGACTAACTAATTTGCAAGACAGACACGATTCGAAGTCAGCTGCATTCGTTGAATCTAGGTACATTTAAGTTAGTAAGTATATAAGTATGTAGTATATGTAAGTATATATTTTGTTTGTTAATATTCTAAAGCTTTTTGTTGCTTTTTCTTCTTTTTTTTTTGCTGCACAATTGTAGCTACGTTGCTTTTGTTCTGTTAACATTTCCGTTTCAAATTCTACATAAATTAATACATTATACATACATAATAACACGTTCATTACATTTGTAAGTATATATTTATATATCTTGGTATATATATATACATATATATTATATATATATATATAGCACAAGTATATACAGTTTAAAGCTTCTTGTATGAAATGCCGCACAGCGCATTCTGTTTTAATGTTTATCTCATTTTTTTCATCCATTTCGTTTTTACTTAATTAAACATACGCAGCGCAATGTACAACATGGAAATATTTGTGGGGAAAAAGGCGCGAGTAGCAGGAAATACACGTAAAATTAAATAAATTTAACTGTTGAACACGACAGTACAGTTTACATATACGTACTTACATGCTACATAGATTTTAAATTTGTATATATATATATATATATTGCAATATATAATTTAGTTTAAAAAAAATATAGAACATTCAGTGATGCATTCATAATTGTTCTGTTGTTGGCACAAACGTTTCGAGCAACGCAAAATTAAATGCACATCAAAATAAAAGAATTATAATAATAAAAAAATAATTGTATTTCTGTATATTTTAACTAAGTGCAACAAATATCGCTTCCTCATCGTCTAGCTTGTGTTTGTTGTTTTCCTAACTGACGCTATTGTTGTTGTTGTTATTATTATTGTTGTTATTGTTGTGGTAGTTGTAGATTGACTCCTCGTTTGTTGCTTGTACAGCTACAGGTATTTCAGAAATGGCCGCAATAGGCGTGGTCGCCTTTGGTGCAAAGTAAACCTCATAGTTGTAATATCAAAGCTCATCGCTGGTCACAGGATGTTCCTGCACGTATTCCTTGGGAAAGTAGCCAACCTATCCGAGTAGTGTAAATTTGTTAACAAATTTATAAAGCAAATTAAGTGGCTTACACTTACCGTATCACCAATTTTGCCTCGCCACCAGCCTTTGCTGTCGCCATCCTTGCCAATCACAAGTACCTGACAATCAGTGCGCAGTTGGAGTTGATTGCTTCCAGCTTTGGGATCGTAATCGTAGAGCGCTGTGGCAATCACTTCACGGAAGGGCCACTGTAACGATTGATTCAGCCTGCAGGCCAAAAAGGAAATATTAAAGTTACATTTTACATTTAAGATCATATCATGTTCACTAAAGAAACTTATAATCTCCTTTAACTCAACTCTCAACTGCAGAACAACAAATTCGGAGAGACAATTATTTATCCACGCGGTTCGCAGTTGGAAACAACTTCCTCTGTTTTTCAAAATATATGTTCATATATGTAACACCATTTCAACAAAAACTAAAAGCACATCTTGAGGGAAACATGATATTAATATTAAACAACTTTCATTCATTCATTCCAATAGAATGTTTACTTAAATTTCAAGCACTAGGAATCGCAATCAATAAATATAAATAATAATAAAAGCAAATTCAATTAAAGTAAAGTACTTACCCAGCAAAGTTTTCGCCCAGATCGTTGCGCTCGTAGTAGGATACCAGCTCCACAATTGTCTTGAAATGGCGTCGTGAGGATAAACAGTAGAGCATGGACTCGCCATCGTTTTCCTGATTGATTTTCATATGCTTGATGACATGATCATCGGTTCTGTACGGCGATAAAAGAGAATAAAGAGTTAGTGTCGTTCGCCTTGGATCATTTGTTGCATCAGCTGCTGTGCACTCACTTCAAACTGAGGGCATACATGGTCTCGTGTGGCGAGGAGGCGCCTTGTGGACGCACACGCAACAGATACGTGCCAATGCGTCGATTCTCCAATCGATTGGCGGCCGTCTCTCGATCCATATTGCTCACAAACCAATTGAACTCCGACAACTGGCGATCGCAGACGGGTGGCGGTATGCTGACCGGATTCTGTTTGCAGCGACCTGTGGACGAGATGCATCCTCTGTGCACACTTATTTGGCATACCTTACAGCGATATCCTTGATGGATGCGCCCCTTCAGAAATTTCGAGCAATGCCGGCACGTGGTGGGCGCATCGAAGGTATAGATCTCCATTTTGTGATCAGTATTACGACAACCCGGCGGATCCAAGTTTTCCCTGCAAGAAAAACAGTTGTTTAAGATTTGATGTTTAGTTAGCAATGTAACAAAAAAGAAACTTGCATGCATCTTTCATTGATGAATTTTTAACGGCAATACCTCGATGTTACCCGATGCCTCAATGTTTAGGTAAATAAATATCTTTGAATAATGAAATTTGTAATCCAAATACTTTTTAAAAAGACTAACACAGGGTATCCTAAAATCGAGGCATCGAACAAAATTCGACATCAAGGTTTCTACCCAAATTTACATCCCTATCTTCAGTTTACTCACATGGCCTCGGTCAACGCTTTACGCCATTTGTCACGCTCGGGCTCCGACTTTAGGTAGAGTGTGAACGCAGTCTTGGCGGATTTGCGAGCCAACAATAGCTGATATTTAAAGCGCGTATCCCGACCAAGTGTTCGCCTTGAATGACTTTGCTCGACACGATAATCGGCGAGATTGTGCGAGTCGCGATATGTGTACTGCATGTCGCCAGTCTTGATGTGCAACGATTTGACCAGTATCAGAATTTTATCAAAGACAAATGCGTAACGCATTTTGGTCTTCTGATCCTCGTGCGCCTTAATGTGTAGATCTCCGTCCAGCAACAGGCGTCCATATTGCAGCAGATCATTGCCGTTTTGCGGCAAATTCAAATCGAATATACTGTCCTTGACCTTTTGTATAATGACCAGATGGTCAGAATCGCGCTTAACCTCATTAATATACTGTGACACATCGATCATGGCATCCTTAGCACGCTCGAGCGAACGGTAATCCTCGTGCAACGGTGACGTCTCCTTCACCAGCTTGTCTAGCAACAGATGATACTTAAGTATGCGCTGCATTGGCACGGACAGTATATCCCTCAGCTGCAATTTGCCCACATTGTATTCCCGTTCACACTTCTGCACCAGCTGGTCAATTATCTGGTTTTTCTTGCACACATCGGCCAGATAATCTATGGCATTCAACAGGCAGGAACAGTACTCCCCGTAGATGAGAAAAGGTTCACGAAACTCCAGGAATACCTGTCCCATTTTTTGCTTTGTCATCGGCGCCAGTGACTCACGTAGCTTCTCAAGAAATTTGGTGTGTATGTCAGCCAATTCCTAAAATATGAATATATATCAAATAAATTGTATTACATAGCAATAAGTAGTAAATGCCGCAATATACTATATATTTGCTTTTCATGGATTTACCCGAATTCGCGGGAAGATGAGCCGAAGTTCGTCCTGATTGAGATGCCGTTCCAGCGGTAGCATAAACTTCGCCTTAAGTGCATTGAGCACGTCCAGATAGTTGGATTCCGTATCGATGAGTTCGCGTATGACATAGTCTCGCTGCTCGAAGCTGGTCGCCGATGTTGTCTACAGGAACAGGGAAGAGATGTGCAGCAGTTAGTCGATCTGAGCTGAGCATTGGCAGCAAGCTCGTTACAGAGACATGCAACTAAGCATAGCTAAACATTGTTTGGCAGGCTTTATATGAGGTACATAGTTCAACCAATTTTACTACCTGGCCTCTACTCGTTCTGTGCAGGGCGCACAAATCTTGATAGACCTCCTCTTCTTTTGTGTTGATGTGATCATAAACGGTTCCATTGCATGCAATATTGTCGGTTGTACTAAATGAAAATACAAAAGAAAAAAACAAAAATAAATCATAATACAAGAACGCATAATGTGAATGAACGAAAAAATAAAATATATAAAATATAAATTTGAATTTAAATAAAATTGCGCGCGCGATAACTTCGCGAACAATTATACTTTGAAAAGTATCGATTTTACATTTATCGCATTACCTAAAGTGTGTATCGATAGGTTCATACAAAATATTTGTGCTAAATCATCAGCTTGCTGAGCTGCTTGCTTATAACATGAAAATGTTAACTTAACAGATATCGAACAGAACCAGGGCAGGCAATAGCAGCAGTAAAGCATCCAATATCAACTTTTTTTGTTCGTTAATTTTACTGTGCACGTGCGTTGAGAGCATTTTCAACAGCAAACTGCGCAATGGAGCATCACACCTATGCCAAAAGTGGCTCCAAGAAATGTAAGTAATGCAAATGTCCTGCTCTGGGCGCAAATGTCGAATGCTAAATGAATGGCATTTGAAATTTCAGGGTCAGCGGAAGAGAAGCGTCTTCTCGTCACAAAGCGCATTGAAGCTGAAGATTTGTTCTCCAAATATTCGTCGAAGCAAGCGGAGCCATGGAAGTAAGTGCATGCTAGTGCAATTGTTGTAAATGCGTAGCAAGCAGAGCAGTTCTGCTAACACTTGTTGTTGTTCTCGTATTGTCTTGCATTGCAGAAAGTTCAAGGACATGGCCAAAATTGGCGACTACAGCGAACGGGCGCTGCGCAAGCAATGGTTAAATATGGTGCAACGTTATCGCATACAAAAGTCAACGTTGCAAGTGACGCCGCTGAACAAACAGTGCATCGATGTACTCAACGAGGAGTGGGAGTACTTTGGCGAAATACACGCCTACATGACCCAAAGAACCACCGACCTGCACTCGTATGCGCTCAAGGAGCCAAACATCGATCAGTCAAATAATAATAACAATAATAATGTCGCCATGCGAGGCGTTGTCAATGATCACAACTTCTGTAATCGTTCGGTTGGCATTAAGGACGCAATGAATGCACCGCAAATTCGCGGCATGGATAAGAACATTCTATCTGGCCGGAAGCAGCAAGAAGTGAGCAATGATTCCTTCAGCGACAAGTTAGTAGATTCGCTAGCGAAGTTGGATAAACAGCAGTACAAATTGGAGCAGCAGGCCTCCTCCGCCAGTTGCAAGGAAATAAAGGTCGAACCCATCATTATTGTCAAGCAAGAGCCATTGTCCGATATGAACTTCAATGAGTATAGTGCCGTGGACAGCGTATGCTCAGCCGCAGATACATTCACCGACTCAGACTCGCGTGAAAGCTCTGAGCCATCGGATCCCGTGGCCGTCGAGGTATCTGACCTATCTACGGATTCAATCGCCAACTCACTGTTGCCGGATAAATCTGCCTCAGAGACATCTGAGGCCAAGACAGTCGGCCAGACAGCCTCAGAGCCAACAACGTCTCAAAAACGCAAGCTCAACGCGATGAGCGAGAGGGAAAAGTATTACAGACATCGTCGTCGTTACGATCATCGGATGGAGGTGCGTTTGGGAGGACTGTGCCTTCTTGCCGGACAATTGTTGGAGCATTTGGTGCCCGACTTGAATGTCGCCCCATTGCTGATGAACATCTACAACAATGTGGACTTCAACTGTAACAGCAGCTGCGACGAGGAAGATACCGAAGATGATGATGATGGCCAGTAATGAGTTCCAATGGAAGCTACAGATGCTAAACATCATCATGTTCCTGTTACTAAAAGATTCAAATTGCTCTATTTACATAGATACACACACACACACACTACACATACCAACAAAGACACACAATACTTGACACTTGGAACACTTCCCTGGCTGTTAATTTCCTAAAACCACACGAGAGAGACACGTTCACGTTGAGAAAACTTGTACTGTATTTTTAAAGAAAAGACTTGAAAAGCACGATACGCTAAGCTCTAAGTAGTTCAGAGAACGATCTCCTCAGGAATCGCTCAGAATTATTGAAGATACTCGCTTATTGTTAACGGAAGGCAAATCAACACTATCAGACCATTGGCAACAGAGATTGCAAAGGAAGAAAACAGCTGAGAACTTGTGACCATATTATTCCCTATGATTATTATAGATTGGATACTAAAGATATATCGCAAAATAAAGGACTGTTACTATATACATAAACCAAAATCATTGAGCAATTTTCAAAATATTCTTATAAAAAACGCTTTGGATGTTGTAATTGCATTGGGGATTTTATAACAATGACAAACCGGCAATTCTTGGCACGCCACAGATTTTATACGCTTGCAGAAGCCTGAATTCAATTTTCGACAGATCGTTGCTATGACAGCTATATGATATAGTAGTCTTGTTGTATCCCAACTTGATCACTATGTAAAAGACAATGCCAAATACACAATATGTGAGTTTGGTTGAGATATCTCAGTAAACCACGAAGATTTTCGATCTATTGTTCCTGCGACAGCTGTATGATATTCTTCCGATCGATTTTAAACAAATTTTGACACAATGTATAAGACATCACCAAATGCATAACTTGTGAGACTGCTTGAGGTATTCGACCGATTGTTCCCAAGGTCCCTATAGTGATTCAATCTGGCCGGTTGCGACAAATTTACAGGCGACGTACAGGCGGTACGAACAAGACAGAATTGTACCAAATTTAATCCAGATAGCTTTAAAACTGAGAGACTAGTTCGCATAGAAACAGAAGGACATGGCTATATAGACTCTGCTGTTAATTCTGATCAAGAATATATATACTTTATAGGTACTGACATGCCTCCTTTAATGCGTTACACATTTTGGGATAAAATTATAATATTATCTGTTTAAAAACCGGCTGGTGTAGACTATTACAGGTGTGAAATGTATAGCAAACAAAAGTCTTAGGCTCGAGTTTAAAATGACTCATAAGCATATACTTATTATACAATTTTTGTGAAATAATTATGGAAACCAGTTTTATGAAAGGTCTAAATTAGTCTAGAAAGTTAGAGCAATAAGCTGGAGTTGACAAGGAAATGATGGAGAATATAACGATAAGATGAAGCTTAAAAGAAAGAATTGACGTTTCGAATTCTTAAAGAAAGTGGGGCTTAAAAGATGGAATTAATCTAATGAATTCTTGAAGAAAGCGACAATGGAAACTGATAGAAAATAGAACGCTAAGATGAAATTAAAAAGAAAAAAATAAGCTAACAAATTCTTAAAGTGACAACAAAAGCAGATCGAAAATATAATGATCTGGAATTTGTAAGATGCAATTGAGATGGCGAATTTTTGAAGATAGCGACAAGGGAAACTGATAGAAAATTTAACAATAAAATGGCGATAAAAGAATAAATTAAGGTGGCAAATTCTTAAAGAAAGTGACAACGATAGAAAATAGAACAATTTTTTAGAAAATGAAATTTAGGTGGCAAATTCTTAAACAAAGTGACAACTGGAATTGATAAAATCTGATCTTATACTCGTAATCTCAACATTTCAACAATCTTGTAAGTCTCCAAAATAAGATAAAGCTAACCAATCGGGCACATCATTAGTCCATATGATACCACATTCAATAAACACAAATACGATATGTGCACGTTTTTGTATTGTTTACACACAAAACGAAGGGTCGGTTCAGAAATACCCATTCGGATAGCTCTTATCTCAAGGGCCCGCAAACAAAAAAAAAGCCCCAAAATTTTGGATCGATATCAACATTGTGCGCTTCATATCTGGTCGCATCGCCTGTCATGACTCAGTATCATTCGTGTTTGGCATACAACTTATAAACTCTATAAGCCCAAAACGGTTTTGATTCCAAAAAAAAAAACAAAAAAAAACAAAAAAAAACGAAAAAATCGTTTCCATTTCCGGTTCGTTCTGTTTGCCATTTTCGTTAAAAGAAATTGCAATATTATGGTGTATCAGGGGTTCAGTTAAAGCCACATATATATATATAGATATATGTATACCTGAGGTCTGTTCAGAACATGGTGGTTTTATAACGGGGATAGTGAGAGAACGAGATAACAAAACAGAAAGCAAAAGCAAATACAAAAGAATGCAGGCATAATCCGACATGGACAAGCAAGTTTAGTATAGTGCAATTGGATTTAGATAGTGTATATTAGTATATAGGGTGTTTAATGAAGGGTCTGGAGAGTGTAGAGTTTAGGCGTACGTAATGTTTAGTGTGTATGTAGTATAATTGAAAGCACAGGATGTAGACTAAAGAGTTTTTGGTAATAGTGTAGTAGCTCTATTGTGCAGAGTATAAGTTATATGGTGTAGAATCTGTTGTGTTGAGTGTAGAGTAGAGAAAGTTGAGTGTAGAGTTAAGTTAAGTTGTAGATTGTAAAGTATAGTGTAGAGTGGAGGGTGTATAGTATAGGTTATTAAGAGTATATATAGTTTAGAGTAATGTATAGGAAGTGTAGTGTAGAGTATAGGTTGTATATTGTAGAGTATTGCATGTAGATTACATGTAGTTGCGTGTAAGGTACAACAAGTTGAGAGTGTAGAGTAGTAATAGTGTGTGATATAGGGTGAAGAGTATACGATATATGTATTATATTGTAGAGTTTAGGATGTTAGATGTAGAGTATAGGGTGTTGAGTGTGGACTACAGAGCAGGGGTGGGCACGTCGTAGTGGTTCACCGAGCTCTTGTTGGATTCTTTGACGTTGAAACAACAAAACAATACAACAACAACACAGCAAAATAATAATGTAGTGTATAAATATTCATGTGTTTATATTGCTAAAATTGCCGATTCCACAAGTTGTGTTTGTTGTAGAGCTCAGTTCCCAAATATCGTTGCCCACCTCTGGTACAGAGTATAGATTATATAATAAAGAATAAATCGACCCATTGCTCAAGAGTATCGTATGCTACAAAGTTACTAGTTTTACAGAAGTTTTTTTTTTTTAATTTCTCTACTTTAAATGGGGATTTGCGATCAAATTTGTATTGAATTGTTGGCGGAATCATAGTTTTAATCTTTTACAGTTTATTTAGATATATTTTTATTAACAATACGGCATTTACATTTGACAATATGATTTGGAAACTAGTCGGCAATTTATAGTTAAGAGAACCCGTCTGCGAAAGCCTTTAACTTATTATGTTAAAGTCATACATACGCGAACAAATACGCGGCAAGCTCTGTACGTTTTAACGTCAAAGCCCAAAGCTGTGTAAAATTGTTTCTTAGACAGCTACCGAGTTTTTTATTCTATCGCAATGAAATTTTCAGGAAACATCCGTTACGCGATGGTAGAAGGTTTCATATTGCAGACAGACATGGATATATCGAACCGCTGTTGATGCTGATCAAGAATACAGTTTAGAATGTCTGATACGGCTACTTCTGCCTGCACATTTTTAACAAACTTAAAAAATTCCTGATACTTTTGAAGATCAGGTTATAGGCACATACGATATTATCGCGAGAATAGGTCGCTTAGTCTATAGGGAGTATGCATGTAGGATTTAGGTTGTGGAATTCATAATTTAGAGTCAGCGGGAAAAGGAAATAGCAGGAATTGATACCGAAACAAATATCGCTTTTAATGCGTTCCGAAACGAGTATTACGATAAAGGATTTTATATCGGTTTTGTGCTTTCATTATTTAAAATATTAAGGAACCAAAATGTATTAATAAATACATACATAGTCACAAACATGTGAATTTTTATCGTAATAAACCGTACTTAAATTTCAAGTACATTTTTAACGTAATTAAAAAAGTTATATAACATACACAAAGCCACAAAGAACTTTTGAAAAAAAAGTAACAAACGTTATTAAAAACAAATTTGTTTCGGTATGGGTATTAGATTTGAAATGGATAGTTTCTGGTTTTTATTCTTTGGGTTCTAGGCATGCGTGTAGAACAGTGTAGAGTGTCGAGTGTAGAGTATACAGTGTAGAAGTGTAGTAGGTGTCGGCGATTAGTTGTGATAGATGTGTTTTAAGTAGTTAGCCAGTTACATACATACATACATACGAGCAGAGTCATGGCAGTAACAAGTTACATACAAGCAGGTAATTTGATTGGGTGTTGAATGGATGTGATGGTGATGGTGATGGTGGTGTTACACACATGGTTATAAGAGCACACAGTATCTAGAACGATTAGTTGGTGAGTAGGAAGGCAGCACACCTCTGGTTTGACCTTTGACTGGAACGTAACGTAGCACAAATCCTCATAGACCTTTTCATCATCCTCGCTGTAGATGTCATTGATGTACGCGTATTCGTGCTCCGTTGACATCTGGATCGAGGATCGATAGTTGTAGACAGCGGCGGCAGCTCGTTGCAATTTCTGGCTTTCACTGACAAATAGCGACGAGGATGAGGAGCTGGTGGATGCATGATGCCGCTTCTCAGTGCCGGAGAATCTGGCTAATGACGGGGTGGCTGTTCCTGTTCCTGTTCCAGTTCCAGTTGCAGCAGCAATAGCCGCTGCAGCTTCTGCGGCAGCAGCTGCCGATGTACTCGCCTTGGGTGCATCCATTTGTGGCGTGGGCGTAGCACAATCCAGACTGCAACTTTTGGCCACGTCGAGTGTCTGTTCGAAGGATAGAGCACGCAATTGTCCCTGGACGGATTGGTTGACGTCAACGATGACGGCGTCATTGTCGATCGTTGTATCACACATATTTGACAGCGAGTCCTCGATATAATCGTCGATGTCCTCGGTGCCATTCTCAATTGTTATATCGCTATTCTCGTCCTCAACGGAAAGTGAACCGCTGTGCGAGGTGCGCTCGTAATATTCCGAGGACGAGGAGCCTGGCGCATCGATGCTGCTGGTTTTTTTCATGTCATTGCTGGCGGTTGAGGTGGTTTGGTGCGGGCGTGGCGGGGTGCGGGGGGCATTGCGACACACACACACACACACACACAGACAGACAGAGAGAGAAATACAGACACAACAAAGAGTGAGCGAGACCGACAGTCAAGGGAGTTAGACGACAATACAGTGAGAATTTGGAGCAGCAAAAGGCAGTGTGTTAAACATAATGGAAGAAATAGAAAGTGAGAGGGAGAGAGAGAGAGAGAGAGAGAGAGAGAGAAGAGAGAACAGAGCAGACAGACGTAAAAAGAAATATTTATATATATGTAGATATATATAGGGGGGCGGGGGAGAAAGAAAGAAAGAAAGAGAGAGCGTTAGATAAAGCTTGGGCATGGTTATTTGTTGCTTGTTGTTGTTACTGTTGTTGTAGTTATTGTAGAACTTGTTGTTGTTTTTTGATAAGCAGTCAGACAAGGGCTTAAGCGGATCTCGGGTCTGGCATCGGGACATTGTCAGCTACGTGAACGCATACGCATAATGAGACTTGATTTTTCTTCGACAGGAAATGCAAAAGCGAGCAACACTGCTCAACATTTTCAATTGCAGCTGCAATCGACAAGGCGGTGGCGTGGAAGGGGAGTGTGGGGCGGATGAGGAGGGGGGTGTGTTGGGTGTTTGTAGAGCACGCACTAAAGATAACATATGGCGTTCATTGCTCGTCATGGCATTTGTTTTTATTATTTTAGGTGCTAAAACTTACGTGGAGTGCAAATCCTTATAGATGGCCTCATCCGAGTGGGAACGTTCGCTGGGCGACAGCTGCAAATTGAAGCCGCTGCAAAAGTGGAATAACAAATGAATTAGCAAATGGCTGGCAAATGCAATTTCAATTGGAGATGGGCGCGTGACAAACAAAAAATACATATCGTGCTATCTTTATAAAAAAAAAATACTATCATCTATTATTTATGTGATAACCGAGTCGATGGCCTAGGATATATACTTGTTAATTATGTATTATGCTTAGTACTCTTATTGCTAAGGTTTAAATAAGTTATACAGAGTGGGGCCAAAGTAATCACCCTATTGAAAAATGGAAATAATTATTTCGCGTTCTTGCGGAGTAAATCATGGTAATCATGGCTTGTCGATTTTGTATTCTGCGTTTGTTTACATCACAAATGTCAAAACCAAATTGACATTTGGCCCCATGCTAAAGTAAAAGCGTTTTCCAATAGGGTGATTACTTTTGCCCCACACTGTACATGCGATAACAGTACAGGACTCCCATCAAATTCGCTAACGTTGTAGTATTTCATTATGCTTCAATGGGGGCTTGACATTGTGATAAGATCTTCTAAACACATCTACTCCAAGATACTCATAATTTGGGTTAAGTCTCAATTTCTCTTGTTATGAGAAATTCCGATCCAATATTTAAGATAAGCTTGATCTACCTGCATATATGGGTAGTCTGCATACCATATTTGGTGCAACTAGTAGCTTTTATCAACTCTGAGTTGCTTTTATTCATACAGATGACATACAGACTCGGCTGATCAAGAATATACTATATACTTTAACGGACAAGCTAGACAAGCTATTGTCAGTTATATACTCTTGACAAACTTAATACTCTATCACCCAGGATATAATGACAAACCAAATAAGCTGGTCAGTCGTGCACGCGCGACAATTGAAAACGCAGAAAGCTTTGCAAGTTGTAGCGTCAGTTTTTCCTTCCTCTTGCTGAGTAAAAAAGTTTTTAGAATATCTCCCGAGTTAATTAGCCAATCGTGATGAAATTTTCAGGACAAATCGAAACAACGATACTAATTATGTGTGCAAAATCTCAAGTTTATAGCTGATTCAAATTTAAAAACAATCTTGATCTACGTATGGTATCTATATTAACCTACATACCAAGTTTGAAGACCCTAGCTCTCATAGTTGCTAAGAACGACAGACAGACGGACATTTGCTCAAATCCATTATAAAACAAAAGTAACATAAGCGACTTATTTGCTTTTTGTTTTTTTTTTTCACGATTAGCTCATTTCTATTGCTTAACCCCTAGCGACCAATTTAGCACTTCTTATCGACATACTGGGCATGTGGCACTTACAGCAGTTCCGGATGCATTTGTTGCACCTTGCGGCACTGCGACAGCTTGGATAAAGTGATGAGCACGCGATGGAAGTTGGTTAAATCGTAGAGCATTGTTGGCTCAAAGAGATCACCGTCCCGTATGTTGAAATGATTGTGACACACGTCCAGAAACAATTTAATGTTCTTGCAGCACAAGAACTGAAAGCAAAACAAAACGACAATTAGATGCGTCATTTAATTGACTGATTGATTGATTGTCGGAGTCCTCTTACCTGTGCCATTTGTGGCTTGCGATTAAATTCGCGCGCATCCATGCTGCTCGCATCCAGATGTATGACCAGATTGCAGAGCAAGACGCCGTCGCGCAGTGTCATGGCCAGGATGCGTATTTCGGCGTCTGACTGGGCGGCCTTGTGGTCCGACGGTATGACCTTGCAGCGTACCAACCAGGCGACGCATTCGCGCCACAAATCGGCGTTAACTGCCGCCGCCGCGGCAGCGGCCGCTGCTGCAGAGGATGAGGACGAGGACGAGGTCATCGCTGCAGCTGTGGCGCCGTTGCCAAAACTATTGGAGGCCATTTGTTTGCTTTGTTTGTGTTGTTTGTATTGTGGCACTTGATTTCAAGCTGGATCTTGGGCGTGTGTGCGTGCGGGCAACTGCTGCTGCTGCTGGTGGTTGTGGTGCTGCTGCTGCTGTTGTTGTTGTCGTGACGGGGCGTCGTTTGGGGCGTGCGGCGCGCGCATAAATTTTTAGTTGCGTTTAATGAAAACAATTGAAATTCATCAGTTGGCCGTTGCGCGTTGCCGTCAACAGATACACAGAAACACCAAAAACAACAACAACAACAACAATTAGCACAATAGCAACAAGAACGACACAAACAGCGCAACGGGAACTCGCGCTGGCAAACCAACAACTATTTCGGGGAATACGAACGCGAACGGTCGGACGCTTGTTTGATTTCTTCTCTATATTCAATTGATATTTGATATTCAACACTTAATAGATTGCACGGAGGCGCTTACACACACACACACACGCACACACCCACACATACACACGCACACACAGCTGAAGAGGATGCGCTTTCGGTATTTAACATCGATTTTCTATCACAATCGACTTATCGATATATTTATATTTATAAGCCTTCTGTTAAGTTAATAAACGCACAAAATAAACTAACTTGCAGTCATATAAGTTTCAAAGCAACAATAAATTTAACACAATATACTCAATTGTTGACATCTATTTATTTAACAATCTACTTTAGACCACTGTTATCTAACATAATCACTGTTATACTTAAAATGTTAATGTTAATGGTCTGAAATGTGCATGAATTATCGATAATTATCCAGTAGGGTTGCAGAGTTGTGTATGCATGGTTGCATTTGTGTGTTCTTCGCGCGTTAATTTGAAATCGTATATTGAATTTGAATAATTGTTGATAATTTAGATGAAACAAATTGTTGCCATATTAAATTACATTGACTAGCAGTTTTAAAAAAAATGAAATGAATTTTTGTAGATTATTGATTTCTTAAAATTATTTTGTCAATTACGAATATATTTTATATGAACGTCGGTTAGTTTATAGTTTTTTTTTTTATTTTATAACTTCTAATAACATTAAAGGCAGTTTGTTGTAAATGTGTGTTTAAATTTTGCTTATTACATAAAGTGCTATAAACGAATTTCTCTAATTGACCAGCAACTCGAAACAAACCAATCAATATTATACACAATAATTAAAGTGATTTTTATATTTTTTAAATTAGTGAAGGAGCATTAAGAATTTGGATCAATTAACTTTTCGAGCCCACCCGAATTTAAAATGAAATTCATAATTGAAAAATGTAACATAAATTCCATTGCAGTTGGAGCAGACTTCGAACTTCGCGGAAACAGAAGCAGTCTTGGCAACAATCTCTGGCCGCTCTTGCTGTGTTGTGGCCGGCACAGCTGTGTTTTATAGTTGTCTGCAGTGCTCGTAAACAAAACATGAGCATGAGAAGAACAAAAAGCAAAGAAAAATATAACAAAAATCCTTAAGCTTCGATAAACAAAAGCTAATCCACAACGAGGTGGCGGCTATTGCTCGCGTGCACCTTATAGAAGCAACAATAACGGCAATGCTGCCTGTCTTGCTTTAGGTTCTCTTCCTTTTTCAATTTACAAATGCCAGCAAAAAAAGAAGTGAAAACAAAGAAAGAAAGAGAGAGAGAGAGAGAGAGAGAGTAAAAAATACCATAAATTATGAGCTTGAGATAAAACAAAAAGCGCAAATTGAACTGGGCGTAAATTAAAAGAAAGCAAAAAATAACCAAAAAGAAAGCTATAGTGGAGTGCCCGACTATTGTATACTCGTTACTCAATTTAGATATGTAGGTATATGTAAACTGCATTGGAATTAAGATAACTGCATAATATTAGGCGCTTCAGGTGCTTAAAAACTACACTTTATTAAATAACGCGTGTGGAAAGAGGAGTGGCAAGTATTTGATACAAACTTGCTCTACGCGGAATTCATAACAGTCTGTGTGTCACAATTTGGTTTTTTCAACCTCTGAGATCTAGATGTTAATACAGACAGTCAGACGGATGGACGGGTAGACGGACAGACAGACAGACATGACTATATCGACTGGGTTGCTGATGTTGATCAAGATACGGAGCTGCCTTCTTCTCCCTTTCACTTACATACATTGCAACGAATAGAATATACTCATTTACTCAAAGAATACCACTCATAAAAACGAAGCGAGTAATAACCGCAAATGTGGCAACACCTGACGCGGATATGGACAACTCGCAGACGTTGTATAAACTTGACCAGGAGGCACAAACAAGTTGACGGCCTGTCGAGATTACAGCCCTGAGCTGACCGCCTGGGCTGCGTGCCGAAATCAAAGATAACGACTCATCAACGGCGTCATAAAAACGTGGCATCAATTTTATTGCTGCGGGACGTCAGCCAGAAGGCGATGGCCAAGACAGCGGGAATGGTAACAAAAATAATACCCTCTGCAAGGGTATAAAAACGGTTGAAGCGACGTCATCGTTCGCGCGTCGCGACTTAAAAGGTCACGCTAAAGGCAAAGCCAAAGCCAAAGCTAAAGGCAAAGGCAAAGGCAATGGCGTCAACGTCGACGGAGCGGCAGTCAGACAGAAAAGTATTGTGGCATAAACTACGGGGCAAAAACTAAAACAACGCTAGAAGAGCTTACCAGCAGCAGCAGCAGCCACAGCGGGCACAATCCTCTTCATTTAAATAGATACAGCAGAAAATTTGCATCATCAAATCATAAATCATGGAGCACAAGGTTCCTGTATTAATTCAAATTATACAAAAATCCCGCATTCCGCAAAATAATGAAATTAAAATTAATGATTGTTATATAAATCCAACATAAAATAAATTTGAAAACATAAAACCTTTACATACTATACTTAGTATGCAGCCAACAGTAGAATCTGCATTCTGTCGAAATAAATATTTCGAATGATGTTTTATGTAATGTATGAGTTCTTAATAAAATAGACTTTATACTACACATGCCTATTAATCAATCGTTGTTTCTAATTATCGAGCCAGCACCGTATACAGTTTGTAGTTTTAGTTTAGAGCTCATGACAAAATTGCTTAAACTTTTTGATCCCTTTCAAACATGCACATGGAAGCTTTAAGTTATTCGATTTATGGTTTCAGCAGATCCTTACAGAGGATATTATATATATACTCCATAATCCTGTAAAGAAATATGTCATACACTGAAATAAATACTTACCAATCGAAAATTAACAGATACATATGTATACTTGTTATTGTTTCCTCAGATGATTTGTGGTCGTAGGTCATTTAATAAACACATCAAGTGTACTTATCAATTGTTAATACTTTTATTAATAGAATAAGTTCTGAAAAATATAATACTGAAAATAGCTCCATATTCTCTTTTTATCAACTTTCAGTTACTTGCCTATAAAACTAGTTAATTATTTAAATTTAAAAAGAAATCCTTTAAATAAATACTTGTTTTATGCATAAACGGTCACTCTAAGGGTTTTCTCTCAAGTACCTGTATAATATGGTCACTTTCTTCAGAAGTTTTTATAAATAATGGCATGATAAACACATGCAAATATTGTCACTCTAATAAAATTTTACCACTGTGCGACGATACGGTCACTTATGCTCAAGTTTGCTTCTTTATTTTTACATATGATGTTATACTTAATTTATACATACGTATATATATCATTTTAAGTATAATATGGTCACTATAGAGCAAATAGTTGTCATACGATGCATAATATGGCCACTCTAATGCAACTCTACCACAATACTTATAAATTTTTTGGAGCTTAAAGTATAATAAGGTCACTCTTTTGCAAATCTGCTACTATACTTATCAATTTGAACTTTTTAAAGTTCGATATGGTCACTCTAATGCCAGCCAACTATTATTCTTATGAATTTGATTCCATTTAAAGCTAATATAGTCACTCTAATGCAAGTATACCGTGATATTGATCAATTTGTTGGCATTTAATGTATATTATATATATATATTTCATAATATGGTCACTCTAAAGCAAGTCTACCAATATACTTATAAATTTGATTGTATTTAAAGCATAATATAGTCACTTCTATACAAGTATACTGATAAATTTCTTGACATTCGATGTATAATATGGTCACTCTAATGCTATTCTGTTCATATGCTCACAAGTTCTTACATGTGAGGTCACCCTAATGCAAGTTTACCACTGTAAATATGAAACTTTGGAAACTTCTATAGTAGTTATCCACATGACGTCATATTTATACTATGTCTGGTCACTCTAATTCAAGTTTGCCTCTGTACTTATCCATGTGATGAGCAAAGTATTTTCACAATAATATTCTTATTGATGTTTGTTTTTGTTGTTGTTACGATTGCTGGTGCTTCTGCTTCTGCTGCTGCTGTGGCTGCTGCTCATGCTACAATTTGCTGCGCAGCCAAAGTGGCGCCAAAGTTACGCACAAAGAAAAGACAAATAGAAGAGCGCAGGCGACAAAAACGTTGCAAACGTGAACTATGCAAAAATAAAAAAAAAATAAAAATAAAGATGTCTCTCAATCAGGGATTCAAATCGCAACCGTAACTTAAATCGTAAGCGAAACAAAACATTTAATTATTCCGAAACCGAAAAACTTAAGTTCTTCAAACCGAAATAAACCTTAAGTAACTGATTCATGTATAATAAATAATTTAATATAATATGTTGAGCGCTTTTAATTTGTTTCTTAAACAAAAGCGTTTAATTTGCAGATTTGCAGATTTACGTGAATTGCTTAAAGTGATTTTGGTGGTTTCACTGAAGTAGAAACGTTTTTTTCTTGGGGTAACATTTATTATGTATCCATTAAGAAACAAGTTGGGTAATCAAAATATTAATTGAAGCATCTCAGTTTGATTTTGTGATTTTCTGTTTATTATTTGAATATTGATTTCATTAAATACAATTTGAAATTTATGAATTTTTCTTAAATAAGTGTTATTTTCTTTTATGGTTTTACTTCACCAATTTTCTGTACTGAATAAACGATTCTACAGACAAATGATAACTGACAGAATAACAGAAGGAAGCACTTTTATCAGTATTATTTAACAATAATATTCTTTTTTTTGTATTCGTTTCGTTGTGATTGCAATTGGAAGTTACTTGTAAATGCTGAGATCTAGACTAGAGCTCAATTGAAAATTAATTAGTTGTAATTAACATTTTATAAATATATGCACTTAAATTGAGCTAGGAGCTAAATATATTTTATGACAAGTTCTCGTTTAATGCCAGCATTATTTTAATGAATTTCTTATTTATTTGTAATTATGTATATAGTATATCTATTAGTTTGCTTATGAATATGTAATATGTATGCTTAGAGCTATTAGACATCTAATCTGAAACTTAATTTCATAAAACATTTTACCTCGCTTTTTCATTAATCAAGAGTTCCCCTTGACCTAATATTAAATTCAAAATGTAATTTTTTTATATACGTAAGACAATAAACAAATTTAACAAAATACACGAAAACACAATAGAAACCAACATTGAAGGATTAAGAAATAACGAATAAGTAAAGTAAGAAAGTAAGTTGAATACGAGAATGAATACAAGAGTTCATTATTTGTTTCGTCCATTTGTCTGATTAATTATTAAATGTTCCCCTGGCGCGCATTAAAATTCATTTGATGCGTTTCTTGTCGCCTGTGCGAAAGTTTGTTGCTCTGTCACTTTTGTTTACACACACACACACATATATACACTTTTTTTTTATGTTGTTATTTGTCGTTCTGTGAGTGTGAGCCGGGAATCGCTCAAATGGTCGAAACACTTCTCTTCTCATCGAGATATTTCAAGTATTTAGACAAGTTTTTCGGTAGTTGCAACATAAATAAATAAATGAAATCAATTCGCAGAGCTTTGGCTTGGCGATAGGGGTCACAATGCTGTAGAGAGGATGGTGTGTGTACAGCGAGCAGGGGGGAGGGGGTGGGGAAAGGGGCAGACTGCTGCGGCTGCTGATTGTCGCCCAACGTTCTGACTCCTTCTTGGATGTTATCGACCATCCCGTTACGCCTCCCACGCACGCACCAAGTTGATTAATCGTCATCGTCGTTGTTGCCGCAGTTGCTGTTGCTGCTGCTGCTGTTGCTGCCACAGTGCAAATACAACAACAGCAACAAATGCCTCAAATCACGTACAGCAACGAAATGTCGCAGGTGAAATGCTGTGCACAGGTCGACGCGAATGGCAAATGAAAGTACGAGTTGAAGGGACGCGGGAGTTTCAGGTAGCTACTTAGATTTAGCTCTGAGTTGTTATTGTTGTTGTTGTTGCACGCATTAACATAAATAAATCACTTGGCGCCATCAATCAGTCTGTTTGCATTTGGCGCACAGCCACAGAAAATCTCACACCACACCTCCTCCCCAACACTCGCAACGTTTCCACTTCCCCTGCCTGCTGCCACACTCAATACCACCTCAATTGCCATCTACACAATTTCCTTTTGGCATTCTTTGTGCGCTTTGTTGTCGCCGCTTTGCTTTATGCTTACGCGCATATTTCTTTGATTTATCGATGTCTCGACTATTAAGCAATTAACTTTTGGCGCTGCCTTTGCGTGTCCTAGACAAAGACTCCCCATCTTTTTTAAGGGTCTCAAGAGCGCAGAAACCTCAACGGCAGCAGCAGCAGCAGCAACAACGGCAGCAACAACAGAAAGTAAATAATGTGGCGAAATGCAAAAAGTTGTTGCCACCCTGCGGTACAAAGTGCAAACAAGCAATGGACGTTGCGTTGCGGTCATTTTTATTCATTACTCCCATTCGCCAGGGGCTACCCTGTAGATGGAGAAGGAGATGGAGAAGGAAGAGCGGAAGCAGCAGCAAGGACATGCAGTTCCCAAATAAGTAAATTGCGCACAAACTGAGCAAACTCTCAGAGCAACCTTCGTGGGAAATATGTTGTGTTGAACATTTATGTCGCATAGTAGATTAAGTTATCCGGCAATGGGTACATAACAAT
Organism: Drosophila histrio; assembly: GCA_958299025.2. NCBI lineage: Eukaryota > Metazoa > Arthropoda > Insecta > Diptera > Drosophilidae > Drosophila > Drosophila histrio. The sequence continues at coordinate 30,633,418 of OY282582.1, forward strand.
ATTACTATATATATATTTGGATAAAAGATAATTGTGGCAATCGTGCGTTCAAGCCAATTACGCATATAAAATTATAGCATACATTTAGGTGCTGCCCGAAATGTATATTCCTTGCTCACTTGCTCTTTCGTGTAATTTATAAGTAGCCGTGTAATGTAAAATACATTAAAAACTGTTGTAAATTAATTGAATTGCGTTGAAGTCGTTTATTTCAGCGAAAGTCTTGTCTTGCTGCAGAGTATGCGTCGAGCTGTGAACAATTGCAGTCAAGGTCTCGCTCATGTAAATAAATACTTAATTATGGTAGAAAAAAATGATGCTCCCGGGATTGTGGAAACAATGTCAGCTCATCTTGGACTCAGAGTTCGTCTATGCATACATTTCATTTGCTCGTTTAAGCGAATTGCGAATTCTTGGCAGATTTATTGACATGCGCCATCTACCGGATAGCAGCTAAGGCAGCTCAAGTTACAGAAGCATAACATACTTTTCTGCTCAGTACACATACGCCACGTGGAAACACACACACACACACATGCTTATGTGCAGAGATGCATAATTAAATGCCACAGAAATGAGCTTAATAATTACTTAGTTTAACCCAGAAAAAAATAAAGAAAAATAAGCACGCAAAAAACCTAATAAATAATAATAAGCAATGCAAACAGAATCCCAAAAAAAGAGAAAAAATGAATGAAAATGAAAATACAGTGAAAGCATGGCGCAAATTAATTGAGGCACACACACACGAGTCTGTATGCGTATGCGAGTACGTATGTGTGTGTGTGTGTTGTAATTTTCGCCTGAACAAGTTTGGCAAAGTTTTTTAGGTTTTTGTGCTTTTTAGTTTTGCTAAATTTTTAATACATTTGAAAGGCAGCTTCGTGTTGGGCAACAACTATACGATATACGATATACGACCACATACATACGTACATTTTCAAATAGAAGCACATTTCACATGCCACACACACACACACACACATAATACATTGACACAACACACAGTATCTGCAGCTTATGTATTCATGTGTCAGCAGTTCAAGTAATACGCTTTTAGAATAAAATTTATTTCTTTAGCCAAGCATATGTCTATCAAACCGTCAAAAACAAACTAAAAGATACAGGCAACAGTCAATGCTAAAATAATATGTAACAAATGCTCAATTCAGTATACATAGAACTCACAACAAATCCCATTTAAGATCAATGAATTTAATTATAATTTATGTTTCTAAATAATTTCAGTTAAATTTAAATTGAAAGTTCTATTAACATATGTATATAATGTCTCCAATATTTAAAGTAAAAATATAATTTGTAATTAATTATCAAATAAATAAAATATATTGTCGTCATAAAAATAGTATGAACATCTAAATAATAGTATTATTTATTTATATTTATTTTTATATGACCAAAATATATATTTACAATAAATCGCTGTCTATTTTATTTGTTAAAATTAATAAGCCGTAGAATGTTCTCTTTTTCTACCTTTGTCCCAAGTTTATTATCCGATCACGATTAAATTTGATATGATATATTGGGACTGTGATACTTGTCCTGATGCCAAAATTCAGAACACCAGCTTTAATAATTCTCGTTTTATGGGATTTCAAAATTTGGTTTTCCATTTAAGAGAGCAGAAGGGGCGTGGCAAAATTTTAACACAAACTGGTATTGCTTAGCCCATAGACGGACTAACATACCAAATGTAGTGTCTCTAACTCTTATAATTTCTGAGATCAAGGGACTCATACAGACGGACGAACAGACGGATGGACAGACGGACGGATGGACAGATGGAAGGATGGACAGACGGACGGATGGACAGACGGACGGATGGACAGACGGACGGATGGACAGACGGACGGATGGACAGACGGACGGATGGACAGACGGATGGACAGACGAACGGATGGACAGACGGACGGATGGACAGACGGACGGATGGACAGACGGACGGATGGACAGACGGACGGATGGACAGACGGACGGATGGACAGACGGACGGATGGACAGACGGACGGATGGACAGACGGACGGATGGACAGACGGATGGACAGACGGACGGATGGACAGACGGAAGGATGGACAGACGGACAGATGGACAGATGGACAGATGGACGGATGGACAGACGGACGGATGGACAGACGGATGGATGGACAGATGGACGAATCGACAGTCGGATGGATGGACAGATGGACGGATGGACAAACGGAAGGATGGACAGACGGACGGACGGACTGCCGGAAGGATGGACAGACGGAAAGATGGACAGACGGACGGATGGACAGACGGAAGGATGGACGGACGGAAGAATGGACAGACGGACGGATGGACAGACGGAAGGATGGACAGACGGAAGGATGGACAGACGGAAGGATGGACAGACGGACGGATGGACAGACGGAAGGATGGACAGACGGACGGATGGACAGACGGAAGGATGGACGGACGGAAGAATGGACAGACGGAAGGATGGACAGACCGACGGAAGGATGGACAGACCGACGAATGGACAGACGGACTTTGCTATATCGATTCGGCTGTTGATCCTGATCAAGAATATATATACTTTACAAACTTTATACACCCCCACAGGGTATACAAATATCAAGAGTTTATGAAATACAAAATATTTCTATTTTTCTAAATTTTCATAATTTTGTAAATTTGACCATTACAACATTTCATGCTATGTAATTACCAAAGTACAGTAATTACATATATTTATTTATATTATTAAATACATAAGTCTTAAGTATTTTAAGCATGCTTCAGATTACTTCGCAGCATTCTGTGCGCATACTTTTGCAACAAACTGTAGCCATAGGCTAACATTTGTGCTAGCTTGGTTTGTCTGCGAAAACATAAACAACCGAAATTTTTGCTAGACTTTTGCAAGAGTTTCCAAAATAGACAATGGCCACTTTTTCAAAGCAAACGCGCCCTCAACAACTTATGCGAAAACGGCAGCAACAACAACATCAATAACAACCAACAACAACAAAAAGAAAGAGTGCAACATTTTCAAGGCAGGCAACAAAACGGAAACAAAGCCGAAAAATTGCCTCAGAGTCGACAAACACACAATGCGAAGTCACTCGGCCAAAACGTGCAAAAACTATTTTCAAACTCTAGCAACTTGGTAAAACAACAACAAAAACAGCAACAAGAAGAACCACAACAACAACAACAACAACAACAACAACAGTACTGTGAAGAAAAGAGTGCGGCAGTTGTTGGCGACGAGGCTGCCAAAAGTATTTGCAAAGTGCGCGCCAGGCAAAAGTCAAGGGCAGCCGAAGGGACCAGAACTAGAACCAGAACCAGAACCAGAACCTGAGCCTTTGAGAGCCTCCTCGACCCCCTTTCTCTTTCTCTTTCTCTCTCTCTCTCTCTGTGGCCAGCCAGTGCATGAAAAAAACCAATCAATAAATGCGAAAAAATTGCCCCAAAAAACCAACACACATAACAAATTTAAAAAGCCGTAAAAGAAATGGCACAGTAAAACTGCTAAAAACAAATACAAAAACCGTGCGGAAAAACCACAGCCAAGAGAAGGGAAAGAAAAGCTGCGTAAAATTCGAAGAAAAATACATAAAGTCTTCTTCTCCTTCTCCATCTTCATCTCCATCTCCATCACATTCATTCACATACGAGAATCAATGCACTAAGTATCTTTCTATCATTTGTGCTTTTCATTTTTGTAAACTATCTTCTTTCTTTATTGTTTTTAATTGAGCAGAGCTCTACTTGGGGCTTGGCTGCAAAAGTAGTAAGCTCGTAAAAGGAAATAAAAATAATAATAAAGAAAAAAAAATAGTAGAAATAAATATTATCATCCTCTTATCGAGGCAACTGTTGGCAAAGTTGGAGTAAAGTTTCGAGGCCTAATTGCACCTTAATTGGATTTAAGTTTAACAACTTGAATGCGAAATGGATATTTGAGTATATGCGCAAGGCACATACCCTGTAAATGACTGAATGATTGTTACAGCCAATACTCCCTGTCTATGGACTATAGATTCGATTGCTGTCTTCATTTGTCAACATTGTTGTAATTTGAAATTGCTATTGTAATCAAATGGTAATACAATGCTAAATCTATTACCACAATAGTCCTCCTTCTACCCGCCTTGGTTTTGGCTCTTGTCCGGCTGAAATACAATTTCTAAATACAAAGGTAAGTAAATAACTCAAGGATATAACGTGATTAAACTTGATATGCATGACTAATAAGCGTAACACACACAGAACAGGACAGATTCGTATATATTGTATCTTGCTCTGCGATACTATTGTAGCAGATCACATTGTGATGGGTCAGCACATGCAACAGGCCAGCATCGAGAGCCTTATTCATGTTACTTGCACTGTTGGCAGTCATGTCCTTGTCTATGTCTATGTCCATGTCCATGTCCATGTCCATGTCCATGTCTATGTCCGTGTCTATGTCCTGCTACCGAGTCCTGTGTGTCCAGTGTCCAGTGCCCACTTACAAATTGTGCAACACCAAACCTAAGTGATGGATGTGGTTGTGCTTCCAATGCTGAAATATGAAGCCATACTGAGAGAAACAGAGAAAGACATATACGAGAGGGAGACAGAGAGGGGAGACAGCATGAATGGGATTGAGAAACTGAGCTCAGCTTTTGTCTCTTCATCAGGTACAATGCCGTCAGCAGCCACAAAACTTTTGGCACAGTCAATTGCGGCAAAATGTCACTCAATTTAAAGTTGCCACTAACTGAGTACCTGACTAGTTGGCCACCTTGCCACCTTGCCACCACCTTGCCAACTGGCACCACCCATACAGTTAGCTATTGAAAGTACTACTACTACTACTACAACTACTTGCAACTTTTATTTGCTGCAAGTTTGCGTTGCCCATTGAAATGTTTGAATCGCTGCAATGTTGATGGCGTTGATGGCAGTTCACGAAATCGAAATTGAAACCAAAATCAAGCGTAAAATTCATTTAAAATGTTCGCACCACAGCGCCCCACCCCACCCCACCCAATTCGCAAACAAACCACATCGAAGTATGTGCTGAAAATAGAAATATTTCACCATTCCATGGGCATGTGTTCCGAGTGCTATAGCCCAGGGACGGAATTCAATAATTATTCGCAAACAAATTGGAAAACAAAATCAACATTTCACATACATAAGTACTAGTATATGTGACTTTTTGAAAAGGTTCTCTAAGCGTGACAAAGTATTTTGGAATAACAGCTAATTATGATATCAAATCGTAGCTGATTTTCATTTTAATCGAATTAAGCGTCTAGATTTTTCGATGAGTTTCTGATCGAAATGCAGCCCTGCAATTGGAAATATAACCTTCATTGGCTACAGTTAAATGCGTGGTTGTTGTTGTTGTTGTTGGTTGTGGGTTGGTGGGAGTGGTGGGCGTGGCACGTGTGTGGGTAATTGTTGACGCGCTTGATTTGATTGAAAGTCGTGGCAAGTGCCAGGCAATGAAGACGGCAGAGCATCAAGCGACACTCAAAGTCTGTGTGTGTGTGTGTGTGTGTGTATGAGAGTGTGTATGAAGGTGTGCCGCTGAGCTTGGCATATGATTGTGTAATTGATTTTATCAATAGAAAAGTAAAGCAAAGACAAAGAATGAGGTGTGTGTCTGTCCCTATATGTTTTCGAAAAGTTGCTGCCTTGACTAAAGCCAAGTATTTGCTAGCCAAACGAAAACCAATTACCAGCCACGGATTGGGGCGGAATGAAGAGACACGCACGTACGCATTGTAATTCTTTTCTTTTTTTTTTTTTAGCAATTCTCTTCTATTTTTAGAGCTTTGCGAGGGCGCCATTAAAAACCATCAAGCAAGTTGACCATTGGCCATTGCCATTGACGGGGCAGCGACTTTTGTTGGTAGCCCTTTTTTTTCTCTTTTTTTTTGCTCAATACGTTTTCTATTCTTTGCTTTTGCCTTTTTTGGCCAACTCCTATTCGTTTTGCCACTGTTTCCACTTCCCGCGTAATTTGTTCTAATACGATTTGGCCATTCACAACAACTACAACAGCGACAACAACGACAGCAACTACAACTACAACAAAAAAGCAGCCCCCCAAAAAGAATTGCGGCCAAGTGCAAAGTAAAGTAAGGCACAGCAAAGCTAAGCAATCTTTTGGCCCCCATCATGGCACCATTGACTTGGGCAACGGCATCGGCATCGGCATCCACATCGATTTTCGCCTGGAAAGTGGATTGCCGGATAGGATAGAAAAATCCGCATTGAAAATGTGCCGCGCATCTATTTCCATATAAATTGGCTGTCGTGTAGCATCTTCAACGCTTTCGGGCGTAGCGCGTCGAGCAACTTTGCCAATAATAAAGCGCCATTAGTGCTGCTACATAAAATGGAGCCCGGAATGAAAATGGGTATCTTTCTAGTAGCGATGGGTTGGGGCGGGGCGGTGTGGGGCTAAGGCCATGCTTCCTGGGTAGTTTACTTGGTTGCTCTATAGGGCGGGCAGAGGGAGGAACGCCCTGCCTCGGGTGCCTGCCAAGGGACCGCTAGATAAGCTCCGCCAGAGGTGTTCCAACATCTCACGCACAAAATAATAAAAATAAAACAAAACAAGTACCGTAAACAAGCTACAAATGAAATTGATGAACGCCGCAAAGTTAATGCTCTCAAAATTATGATTTTCAAATTATCAAAAATGAAAAAACAACAAATTACATGAAATTATAATTAAATATCGAGTTGGTTTTATAAAAGGAGATGACCGTCTAGCAAATATTTTGGGATGAAGTCAACAATTTGTTGGTAATTTAAGGTAACACGTTTAAGCATTTTCTAATCTCTTTCACTCTCCTTCTATTAGCCATCTTTATGCCTAGTTCTTTGAAAATATATTTATTGCTATAATAAGAATATATTTATGTTCATTTGGAGTGATTTCTTCATTTGCTATTATATTGTGTATATTAAACAGATATACATATATATAATTATATTTAAATAATCTATAAGTTAATATGCAATTTTATGAAACTCTTAACAGCAGTCATTAGTCATAGAAATTAGAATAATTTTTATTTAATTTCGTTAAAGTGTAAATCAGTGTGACAAATGAACCAAAAAGTTCCAAAGTTGACGAACAAAAATAATGGATTACTTTTTCTCCAAGCAATATGATTATATATTTAAATATATATTAATGTATACAATATTGTAGCAAATATTTATTAAAGTTTTATTACAATCAATTTAATGAAAAAACGAGTTTTAATTTCAAAAAATGTATAAAAATTTATTTTAATTAATCAACTCAATTATAATAATTAAAATACAAATTATAAACTTATACTTAAAATATGAATTTAAACTAACTTAAATTAAAATACTTTTTAATGTAGACAAATTTCGTAAAACGATAAAAATATTTATAAAATTTATCCAAGATTTATTTCAATCATTTAATCATTTGAAAATCTAAAGATGATCTGTGCTAAGGTAAAACATTCATGGGATTAAATCGTGTTTTTGAGTGTAATACAAACATAATAGGCTTATGTTACAAGAGTCTTGCTACCTCACTTTATGCCGCCTTTTCTCTGTTCTGTTCTCTCTCTCTCTCTCTCTATCTCTTTCTATCTATACAGAAACAATAGGCAAATGAAAATATGAGGAAAAGAGTAAAAAAAAGTACATAACATAGGACAGGGAACGCGAGTACCGCAACAATTCATGCATAATATTGTTTATGTATTCAGTTTGCTATCGGATATCTTACCATGTACACACCCACACCCACACGTACATGTACGCGTCTACGCACACGCACGCACACAATCTCGGGGCGTGTGTTGAGCATTTTGTAGCATACTTTTGTGCGCGGCAGTTGCTGAAGCTGCTGATAAGCAAAATCGTCGTCGTCATTGGGCGTCTGGAGTTGGAGTTGGTTGAAGTTTGTTATGGTTAAAGTTTCAGTGGTTGTTGTTGCTGCTGTTGCTGCTGGTGTGGGGGGGGGGAGGGGGCGGCGACTGTCGAATATTTTATTTCTGTCCACTTCCGTCTGCTGAGACCGAACGAAACGAAGGGTCGTCGATCGGGACAGCCACTCTCCCCACACGACTTATCCTAGGGGCAAACCTCAGACCCCGTCTCTCTCTCTTTCTACTCGCACATTAGAAATGCCCATTAAACTCGCACAACATTGCCCAGCAACTGCTGGCAATCAAGAAAAGTGTTGCGATTTTATGGTGGGGTCATATGAAATCATTTTGCACGCAAAACTCCTAGCCTGAGTGCTCTATATATGTATGTATATGGGTCATATATGGCTACCATAGAAGGCCACAAAAATATTTTATAGTGTTCGTCCACGCAATATTTTGGATTCTATTTATTTTTACATACACTTTCAGGCCAACACGTACGTCTCCAAATATGCTAAATATATACATTAGCTGTTTGCCCTCGTAGATCATCTTAAAATAAATGTGAGTCAACCAATATTTTACTTTATTTCATTCATTTTATTTAAAAATCACATATAAACACTTTACAAGTATCAAACATATTTAAGAATTATTTGTGCTTGTAAAAAAGTTTTCAATAATAATTTTTGTTATTGATTTTTATTATAATAATTAAATATTAATAATCAGCATCAACAGTCAATCACATTTATTCCTATTTGTCGGTTTGTTAGTTCGATCCACAATCAAAAGCAGTATGTGTTTGAGTATTATGTGTAAAATTAGTTAATTTGTGCAAATATCACAACTCTACATTTGCATTTTCCTTTAAAAAAGTTCAATTTTTATCTTAAATTAACAGTTTTTTCCATAGAATGTCATTGAAAAAACGTCTTTGAATTAAAAAATTGCCGACTTTTATATAAAGTTTTATTTATAAAGTTCCTAGATTTAAGTTTTTATTTTCGTGTGATCTTCAATTAAAATTTAAGTATTCTGTTGGGAAAATAAAAAAGGGAATTTCTATAATAAAACTCATTAACCACTTCCCTAATGCTTGTCTTGTATGTAAAAATTCAGGACTCTAGGTTTTATTATTCTCGATTTATGGGACTTCAAATATGTTGTTCTCGATTTACGGGGGCGTGGTCAAATTTTAACACAAATTGGTACTGCTCAGCCCATAGACGGACCAACATATCAAATTTGGTGTCTTTAGCTCTTATAGTCTCTGAGATCGAAGCACTCATACAGATGGACGGACAGACGGACAGACAAACACGTCTATATCAACTCGACTGTTAATGCTGATCAAGAATAAATATACTTTATGGGGTCTGCTAGACTTTCTTAGACTGTTACGCACACTTTTATTTTGACAAACTCAATAGACCCTTAAGCTTTTTAAAGTAAATGCCTTAAAAATTAAAAAATTATATATAGATAAAATTAAATACGATTTTCTTGCTTACGTTTCAGCTTTAGACAATCTGCGAATAAATTTTGTTTATCTCACCATCCAATTAAAAGTTATTCTCATTTAATATTGTTAATATGTACGAGGAGGGCGACAATAAGCTGAGAAACACACTGTATTTATCTCTTATACGTTCTTTTAACATATAGACACGGTAATCATGACAATAACTCAGCATAAATTGTTCACGGACTGCAAGGCTCATTTTATGAGTTTTCTTCTTTTATTTTCATTTACCAAAGTTTATAGAAACTGCTGTTTGAATGTATGAATGTACGATTATTTTGCAACAAGGTGATGCAAAGTGCTTGAGAATCATCTAAAACATATTATGTCATGACATAAATTAGTGTATATGTGCTATGGGTTTATTTGGCTATCAGAATTTTGCATTATCATAAGGCAAACTTTGATTTTCACAACGCTTCGAGGAGGCATCTTAGGTTGATTGTGTAAAGTAATCATTGAGCAGTGCCTACGGGCAATGATGCGGCACATTCGACACATTCGACTAAAATACAGACACACACATACACACATATATATATATATATATAGTGTATACTTATAGATGGTATAAAACGCTTTTCACATAATACAAACTCAATTAATAAAGTTTACGACCGCAGCCAGCGGAAAAGTGCGTTGATGAGGCGTAAAAGAGCTTAACCCTTAACACAAAACCCTCAGAGTGGTATACCTTGATGTAAATGGCGTTTGTGGAGCGTGTAATCGACGCCAGGGGGCGCCACAAATGGTCATCCTTTAAAAACGGCTTGATATTTGATTACATTGATGAGGTACTCCAACTGACAAACAAACAAAGTGAGAGAGAGAGAATGCAAGAAAAACGTTTCGAAATTGCGTAAAAATTATGTAAATAACAACAGTTCAGCTTGAAATTCCTTTTGGAATCCGTAGCTGAGGATCTGCTAACGAGCCGACATCGTCGTCGTCGTCGTCGTGGCTGCCACAAAACAAAAGCAACAATGCAAATCCTCTAAAAACAACAATTCACTGATGATAATCTAAGGCAGGTAACGAGGCAGCCCAAGTTTCCGTCACGCACCCGACGCAACTCCCAACTCCAGTTAAACCTCCCCAGCCATTTCCCTTCCTTTCTCCATTCTCCATTCTCCTGCCCCTCACCGACATTCCTGTCCTCCCGTTGTGTTTTATGTTAATGAATTTATTTATTATTATTTCATTTTTTCGTCCTCGTCGTCCTGTTACGTTTTTATGGTGCTCTTGCCACTTCCCTAACCACTTTTAGCCGTTCCGCCTGCCCCGCCTCATCAGTCCCCTTCCCCTTCCCCTGCCGCTCCCACTCACCATCTCTAGAATGCTGAAAATTAATTTTGTGTGTAGCACCCGAGAAAAAACCAAAAAAATGT
>OY282582.1:31393287-31518287 GCA_958299025.2 Drosophila histrio
GAATTTAAAGAAAAACTTCAGATTAAACAAGTGTGCAATTAAGTGTACAATATTTTTAAAGTCTATCGCAACAAATCCTCCACAATGTAAAGGCAATTTTAATTGGGGTATTAAGTTAATATCAAAATATTATTTTGTATATAATACATAATCGCAGTGAGGGCATTTAATCTTCTCTAAGCCACTAGATAATTGTGATTTCTTGTTAAAGGCTCATTTTGGCAACGAAATTTTCTCAATTTCAGTTAAATGGGGCTCAATGAGTCCCAGTTGGACTTGGTAGTCGCTGGCTCTGTTGAATTCATCGTTGTTACGAAGCTAAAATAAACAACCAGCCGGCGACACAAACTTTGCAACGGGCAAACGGGAACCACAAAACATTTTGTTGGACAGCAAACGGCCGGCAAAGGACAGCAACAACGACGACAACGACAACGCCAACGACAACGACAACGTGAACGACAACGGCAACGGCAACGGGAACGGCAACGACGTCCGTAATATGACAGGTGGCCATGGCTATGGGCTCCCCACATTTTCCACTTCCCACTTCCCCTTGTGATGGCCACACCTAGAGCCAACACTCAATCCTGAACCCCATTTCCCCCCATACCATTCTAGTCGTGGCCGCGCTTTGTCACAGGAACTGTTAATAATGTGTAGCCCCTGCGCAGGAACAAAATCAGCGTCATTGGCGCACCTACAACATGCGATGTTGCGGTCAGGGACAACTTCGTGCCGTATCAGCGAGTCGCGAATAAAATTACCAAAAAAAAAAAAAATAAAATGCACCAGCAGCAGCAGCAGCAACAGCAACGGCAACGAGTCATCATGGCCCAAAATGTTGGCTGGAACCGGGCAACCATCCAAAACCGAGCAGCTCCATCATGAGTGACGGCGTCGCTGCGTCAGCGGCATGTAATTTTCACGGTTTTTCGCAAATACGAAAAACGAGAAAATACTTAAACGAAAACTCGACGCCAAATCTAAACAAGTTGAAAAAGGTTCCGAACAACTGACCGCTAATTAAATACCCTTACCGTAACCATAATTTTAAATTCTTGAATTTGATAAATAAATGATTAAATCATTATAATGATATTATAACATATTATGAACTAGTTTTAATATTTTTCTATGGTTATATATTTACAAATAGTCAGGGGTTAATATAATATTTAATCATATTTATTGCAGAATTCCATATTTTATAGAAGATTTTTCAGGAAATAAAATTGCAAGGGTTAATACTTATTATCTCATATTTCTTTTAACTTGAGAAATTGGGAACTTATGTTCGTAACTCCATAACTTGTACTTAAATGTCTAGGAAATATTTTTTACTGTAACTTCTACTATAAAACTCCATAGGTTGAAAACTTATTTTACAATTAGAGTATAACTTTAATTATTTAATATTAAATCAACATGTGAATCTCTTTACCTTAAAGACTTCATAATTTGAAGAATACTGTTTCAGAATATAGTTTGCAAACTGCGGAATGCCAATTTCATATTATATTATATTTTTTGTCTCTTATTATGATATTCGAAGTTTCCTTGCGATCCACAACCAATTGAAAAATCCTAAAATTTCGATATGAATATGACATAGTTTGGGGAAAATTATTATATAATTTATGAATAGTTGATGTAAGATCATTTAGATGTCATATAGGCATATACATATGTATATGGACGGATCCCTCTATGAATGACCGTTTTGTTAGGTTAGTTGGCCTGAACGCGGAGTTCTCCTCATGACAAACCAATTTACTCTCACAAGGGCAGAACAAAAGCCAGGCCAAGTGGGTGGCATGCGGGCATAATGAGGCCAGAGAGGCTGGTGGTGGGTGGTGGTGGCGCTATCGGTGGTGTTGCGTAAAACAAAAGCCACCTCCACGCTCTGCGTATGACAAGCAATAGAAATAGCTAAAGGGGAGCAGGGGAAAGTTGGTTGCCTGCTGGCGTGGCTTTTCGGCGCCTACGATGGTGCAACTAAAATTATGCAATGCCACGCCCCGACAACTCACCCCCCTTCACACACCACCACACACACACACACATTGAATAGTGTTGTGTGTGCATTATAGCGTGCAATTTCTGGCCGCCTTGCTGTGAGTGTCATTTAATGAGCGCGACGTTGCAAGTGAACGCGAGCGGTGGTGCGGTGGTGCTTGGCGGGAGGGGGGGGGGCGTGGTGTAGGCGAGCTAGCACTGGAACAACGCTTTACAATTTTCATAGACATTCCATGCATTTTGGTCAGTTTGATGTGGGTTTCGTTTCGGGTGTCGTTTCGTTTTCCAACATGCGATTTACACGCGCTGCGCCGACAACAAAACAAGAAAGCAAAAAAAAGAAAAAATTACGAAAACGAGAGGAAAAAAACTTGCTATCAACGTCAACAAATACCCAAAAAACACACACACATGTTCGTTCGTTCGCTACTGCGACTCTACGCATTTTTGGCAAAATTCGCGCCAACGCAAACACCAGCAACGTCCCTGGACTCTGGACCCTGAACACAGAATTCTGGACCTCATGGCCCATTGTCGTCGCTAACAATAATGAGTTCGTAATTTGATGTCGTTGCAGAAAATTGTTGAATTTGGCCAAGTGTGTGCGTGAGCATAGCACATGACAGGAAGGTGGTTTGTCGAGAAGGGGGGGGGGGGAGCCCTCTGTTAGTACGGTTTGTTTGCAACGACGCGTTTTCAAATAGCCCGCGATAGTCACAACCATTTTGTATGTACGTACATACATAGTTCGTAGCCGGGGCAACACACACATACATACGTACGTACACACATATATACTTGTATGTGATTTATCAATGTCCGTTCGCCATCATCCATCTATCCAAACTAACATCAGATGCCCTGATCATCATCAGACTCTGTATTGCCTGCATTCATCTTTACTACGTGTACATTGTGTCAGCGGCATATGTTTCACTCTTGGCCTAAAACTATTTGGCCATACAAGTTATGTCGATGGGGTTACTCCAATGCTTCAATTTATAACTGTATTAAAGATTGAACTGTATATCAGTGAGTGTTATACGATAGACTTTCTATACATACAGAGATTTATGTCATAACAAAATGTAACAATCTATAAGTTTTGGTATTTTTGGGTATTTTAGTATATTTTCTGATATTCTGATTGATAGTAAATACTATTACATATTTTACTGCAACGTAATATGGAACACAATAATAGAAAATGGTAAGATCCATTTAGATTATTTAGTCCCTTAAGGACAACTGAAAAATTACATGAAAGATATTGACCTATTGATTATGAATGATTTTTTTAATTTCCGAATTATACCATTTGGTTTATATAGATATTTGATATAAATTTTTATATTTTGAATTACTTCGCAACTTGTATTTGTAACTTTTGAAACAGAAACCAAAAATTACAATTAACTTAAATAACTTGTGTATGGTAACTTTTAAATACACACTAAAGTTTAATTATAATTTTCTAACATTCCAATTATTACTTTAACGATATTCTAAGCATTTTTATAAAAATTGAAAATAACTGTTAAATCAATACATTTATTGCATAGCTTGTAACAATTACGAAACCTGGTTATTAGATTTACATAACTAATTGGTTTTCTCTGTCATATAGCTGTGGAAACTTCACTTCATCTTAGGTATTTTAACTGGAAAGGCGAAACATTTGGTTTCTCTACGATTATATATATGAATATGTATCACACCCTTTGCTGAATGACTCTCTGATTGACAGTCAATCCATTAATATAGTATTTTGATGAATTCTATGCTCTTCAGAGGATCAACTGTTGCATACGTCTGTGTTGTTCTTTTGTTCTTGATCCGACTAGACTTTAGACTAATGTATGCCAACATTCGCAATACTAATAAATTAGTTGATATACATCGGATTGGAAAATAATAACATTGAACTTTTATGAATAAAATATTAATTATAGTTAGATTACATGCCTTTTTTTGTATTTTACACCACACTCACTTTTTCTAATTTATTTGGGGCTCAAGATAAAAATTAAAATTAAAGACTTTCTTTTTTAATATCATCAAAAACATAATTCAAAGTATATGGCTGTAAAACTAAATAACAGAGATTAAGAGTATGTTTACATAATAAATTGATACATTCAATAGCTTTGTGAAATATTAAAGCTCGAGTAATGATTAAAAATACCAGCTCAGCTCTAAAAAAGCTTAATCAATTTAAAAAATCGTTACAGAAAAATCATCAAGTTTCGAAATATGTCAGAATCAGTGAGACAAAAAGAAATGAACTTTGTTACCTAGTGCTATTAGATAAACTACTGAGTATTTTCCGAAACTTTGGAAAACTTGCAACATTTTTAAGATTTACGACAAGAGAACACTGTTGTCACCACTTAGTTCAGCGAATAAAAAACTTGAATTTCCTTTAGCAATTTCAACGTGTCATGATGAAGCCCAACTCGAGACTTACCATTTTTAGCGACAGCTCCTTCAGAGTGGTTCGTCACATTGTCTATTTAAAAGATAAAGCATCTACTCGTATTTTGTGTCTGTCCTCTGCAACATTGTGGTCACTTTGGCCCCTTACTTAGTCATCACATCAAGTTTTTTGACACTGCATGCAAATGTGAGAAAGGTAGCCCGAAACAAGGAATGACAAAGCCCAAAAGAAAAATGGCCACAATCTTGGACGCTGAAGGAAAATTAATGACTGCTGTCGTTCAGTAGATTTGATTAAAAATTTAAACATGGACGTGCGCCCAGCACGCTGTCATGCCGTCTTCAGCTTGACTTGACACATTCTGTGTCAGCTGTGTGTCCTTCAGGGTTCGTTCGTTTTTTTTTCCCCGAGACTAAAGGCCAAATGACCAAGGCCCATCATTGGATTTCATGCATATTTTTTTAACGTCTACGTTTTCATTTTGTTTTGTATTGATGCATATTTTTTTTTTGCTTTAATTTATATAAAGAAAGTTGAAGCTGAATTTTGACTTCGTTAGATAGAATATAGAGTACTGTTTTTGTTTTGGTTTGAGCTTTTCAAAGCCTGAATTAGTATTAGATTCACCAACAGGACAATATAAATAAATTAAACAGCCAATATTCTCTTAACTGAATTATAAAGTTTAATTATTTACATACGTATTCATATATCGTAATATAGTTTGATTTGTTTTTTTCTAGTTATGTTTGCGAACAGCCCTTGTTATTGTGAAAACCCAACATATAATAACATAAAAATATTTTTTTTAATGTTTGTTTTGTTTTTAATTAAAACTATAATAATTTTTAAATATTACTTAAGGTTAGGCGGTTTAATAAACTGAAATATCTTGTGTGTCATAATATTTTACATCTGTAAAGTCTTCGTAGGACTTTACAGAACTTTCTCGTAGTCAAGGTTTCAGGTCTAGCATAGTTTTGTAAACTATTTTAGTTCTAATTCATGGTATTAAGCTTAGTCAATTTAGACAATACATTTGGTAAAATCCTAATTATTCACGTTGAGTTCTCTATCTCAATGTATTCGTAAATAAGAAGGTACTGTATATGAAACCATATTTATTTATTTAATTATTAATTTACTTATTTATATATATATATATATTTATTTATTTATATATTTATTTATTATGTTATTTGTTTAGTTATTTATTAATTTATTTATTATTTATTAATTTATTTAATCATTTTTTATTTAGTTATTTACATATTTATTCATTTATTTATTAATTTATTTAATCACTTATTTATTTAATAATTTATTAATTTATTAATTAATTAATTAATCAATTTATTTATTTAATAATTTTCTTATTTATTTATGTATTTATTTATTTATTTATTTATTTATTTATTTATTTATTTATTTATTTATTTATTTATTTATTTATTTATTTATTTATTTATTTATTTATTTATTTATTTATTTATTTATTTATTTATTTATTTATTTATTTATTTATTTATTTATTTATTTATTTATTTATTTATTTATTTACTTATTTATTTAATTATTTAAATACTTAAATATTTATTTATTTTTTTATTTATTTATTTATTTATTTATTTATTTATTCATTTATTTACTTATTTATTTATTTATTTATTTATTAATTTATTTAATTATTTATTTATTTATATATTTATTTATTCATTTATTTATTTATTAATTTGTCTATTTAAATATTTATTTATTTATTTATTTATTTTTCTAATAATTTATCTACTTCTTTTTTTAACGTCAACTTAAAACAGTCGACACAAAGAACAATTTAAATTATAAAATAGGAATAGAAAATACCATTTTGAAATTAACAATAAAATGATTTTATATGCGATTTTAATCATATAACTGAATAGACAAATAGCTTAATTAATCTCAGTTAAGTCTGGGGCTATTCAATTAAATAATTATTGACAATATTTAATATTCTGATCGTGCAATACATAAAATGAAATAAACATCATCTCAGCTCGTATAGTATAAGTTACTTTAATCTGTAGACCAACATATTTTGTACGTAGTATATTATAAATCGATTTCTTTTGTTACGATAGAACCTCATCTTGAACCGCTTTAAATGTCAGCCTAATCACCATTACGCTTATCCCCTGTATAGACTTCAGCCTTAGTCGATGCCAGCCGTTTGGGGAAATGGGAAAATGGGGAAATGGAGGAGGGGAATCACCCAAATCAAACTCAACTTAACTAAACACGCCTTAAATGGGTATTATCTGCTGGCCGGCACATTTAATTTCAATAAGCCAAGTTGCGAGCTGTGGACGGGATAAGGATAAGGGACGGGAGTCGTGGCCGAAACCAATGGTCAACTGCTGGGGGCCACCTGTGACCAATTTCGATTATGAGAGTTGGCAACTTTTTTGTCGTCGTCGTTGGGCCGCCTCAAGACAACCCCAAAGGCGTTGTTAATTTTTGTGCCTCATAAAACTCAACCACCCGGTCGAGGGTCCCTTACTTCTTAGCCTCCACCCTCCCCACTGGTCACCAGGTTGGCAGCAGTTTATTGTGGCATCTGGGGGTACCGTGTGCTGGGCAGCAGGCGGAGGGCGGTGGGCGAAGGGCGGAGGGGTGGGCGGCTAATCAGCTTCCGCATTTTTATAGCGAGCTGCCTGGCGGGCGTGTAACGGAAATCGCAAGTAGCTTAGCCTAATATGCTTTGTGTTTTGCTGTTTATTTATTTACGCCACTTTCGCTTTGTTGTTTTCCTCTTCCTTTTTTTTGTTTTTTTTGCTCCCTGTCTTTTCATTTTTTTCCTTTTTTTTTGGATTTGACCTTTTTTAATGCGAGTTCTCAGAAGGCGGCGACGATTGTTGGGTCATTTGTTTTACTTGGCCTCAAATAAATCCAAATATATAATTCATGGCGCCGAGTTTACTTTCTGGATTTACTTGTGGAGACAGCCCAAAGTCCGGAGGCTGATTGACCAGTTGAACGACTGAGTTATCGGGCATGCCAAAAGATTTACGTACTTCACTAATGTAATAAATATGTTTTCACATCCAATGGATCCAATCAGCGATTACCATAAGTACAATGCTTTTGATTACAATCGACAGACGTGTGTGGGGAAGCTATGAAATAAAAGGGGTTTATACATTGCCATTTGCGTATTAATAAATAATTAAACATTTTATTATTAATTGTGTACAAATAATAATATAATGTATTTAGAATCGATGGCTCTAGTTGATAGCGCTTTATTCCCTTATTTGTTATTATTAATTAATTACCTTTATGTTTAAGAGTTAGTGTAATAAAACAAATATAATGCATTTAATATTTCTTATTCTAAAATATTTTAGTTTTGAAATGGACCTTCAAAATATTAAAGTAAACATTTTCAATAAACTGAAAGGATTCAGTTGAACTCTAGATTATGTTTAGAGTTAGGGGTTTATATCGTTTCAAATATCGGTTCTGGTTTCTGGTTTTGTTCTTATAGGTTCCAGTATCAGTAAGAAGTTAAGGAACAAGACTGTATTAATAGATATACTAGAAACTTAAATTTAAACTAAATTGCTGATATAATGCGAACTTTATTGATAAAGAGTGTATTTTAGAATAGGATCCGGATTCAGTATTTTTTGAAAAGTCTAGTTTCGGTTAGCGGTTCTAGTGTCGGCTCAGATTATGCCTTAGAAAGATATATGTAAATCAATTATATCCCTATAAAGCTACCAATGTCAATATCTCCTAAAGTACTTACAAATATGAGCATATTAATATATGAGCATGTACTTAAGTGCTATGCTAATTTTCATGTTTCTAATGATGATTATGTGTTTTTAAAAAGAGCAAAAATAATTTCCATAAATAAATGGTAGATCTGTTATAATTTGTAACATTTTTACTTCGTGAATTGTGATCTAGCCGACTCGATGATTATGTTTAAATTCCAGTTAGCAAAGTTAAGATCCCCGGTGCCAGTCTTCATAAATAATATTTTAATTACAAGAGCCTTAAATCCCTTGATACGTTTATGCTCACACATACATACATATATATAAACACATGTATCTATGTGATTTTACATACACACACAAACACACAGCAGTCAGCGCCAGCGTCAGTTTTCTCTTTCTCTTTCTGAGTAAAATTGTTTCTTGGATATCTTATAAACTCATTATCAAATCGTGATGAAATTTTTAGGACACATCGAAACTGAAATATTTATCATCTATGCAAAATCTCAAACCATTAGTTTTAAAAATTCTGTAGTTTAGTGTTACTTCTTTTTAAAAATAATCTTGATCTGCGTATGGTGTCCAGGAAGTTCAACTTGATATAAATGAACATAATAAATATTGAAAATAAATATGTATCGTGTTTTCAAGATTATCTGGGATTTTCACATTTAGAACATTATTTTTTCAGACTGATTTTTTTTAATGCTCATAAATCTTACATAAATCTAAAGTAACAAAATCCTTGTATATCTTGGATAAGTTTATATTACAAATTGGAATAAAGTGATAACCTTAAGATAACTTGTTAGTTTCTCTGGCAAATCAGTCGATGGCCTCAATAATTAATTTCTATGCGTGTACTGGGGCAATTTGTGCGGTATTCGTTGACCATTTATAAGTCATGTATCGCGTTAACGCCTTGGCATATCAAGAAGCTGCAAAGGAGTATCAAAGGGGGTCGGGTAAGGGGGAAACGACAGGTCGGCAATTGCAGGCGCCAATCGCGACAGCAATTGAAGAAATTAATCAAAGCGCCAAAGTTGAAGCAGCAAAATGATTTATGTGCGAGCAAATAATTTGGACATGAAGGTAACAAATACTTTGATAATCATAAATCACGACACGGTCCGTGCTCGGCCCTCGCACACATGTAGTGAAGTGTGGGGTGTCGGGTGGGTGGGTAAATGTTGCTGGGGCTTTCAAACCGCACGCTGGACCGTAAGAAAGATAAATGATATTAAATATGGTGGCTGCAAAGTCACAACGAAAGCCAGAGAGCCAAAAAACCAGAGTCCAAGTAGTAGTTGTTGGTGCTTGTAGTATAATGTGTGAAACATTTCATTTCATTTCGATGCGTTTGCCAACAGGCCAAACAAATTGCCTATTGAATGATTAAACGGCCGAGACCGAGACCGAAACTAAGGACGATACGACGGCCAGGACGCTTCTGTTCTGTTCTGTCCTGTCCCGTCCTGTCCCGTCTCGCCTTTCATTCCGTATTCGCGTGCGTTAACCATAAATCATCGGGCCAGGACGAACAATGCTGTCTCCTTGGTGCTGCCTCGGCAACATATGAATTAGAAATTGTTACAACTTTCTAATGGGGGTAAAAGGAGCTAGAGCTAGGACTCGGAATCGGATTCAGATGCAGATTTCGATTCAGATTCAGATTCCGACTTGGTTTGGGTGTGTAAAAGTGTGCTGTCAACGCTGTTGTCGCAGTCAGCACGTGTTGACGTGCATGAAATTCTTACGGTAAAGGATTTCAGTTCATTTCATTTCGTTTCATTTCGTTTCGTTTTCGTTTTCATATCATTTCCTATCATTTGTCCTTTGCCGCACGGCCGAATCGTCGTCAAGTCAACCACCGAGCCCCAAAAGAGTCTCAGAACCCCTTCAACGCATTGTCTCACGTAGAATTTGGCCTAAACGCTGCTGGTATTTGGCTATAATTCTCATGGCCACTTTTCCGCTGAGTCTTAGCCTTTTCTCCAATTTTGCTTTTGCTTTTGCTTTTTTTTTAATTTTTACTCTTCGTGTTTATTAGTCTGCGCTTGGCGGCTGCTTCTTGGCCATAAATCCTGCAACGTGTCCTGCATTCAATTTCACGTTTCCCTTTCGGTTTTCACTCCACACGTACCACACTTCTGTTGTTGTTGTTGGTGTTGTTGCTGGGTTTTCCATGTCAAGTTGGCAAGATAACGCGGCTGCAAGTTTTCTCTTTGTTATTCAACAGCAAAAACAACAGCCACAAGAACTGAAACAAATCAAGCTAAATATGCTTTATGTGCTCTTTAATATTGCTTTAACGCTCTTCCATTTTCACAGCTATTTTCCTTTTTTGGGTAAAGGCTTTAACTTGTATGGCGAATGTGACCCAAGGTGCCAAGTCAATAGGCTACAATGAGACCGTAAAATTTAATTTAGTTTATTTTGGCGGCGTGTTATTTATGTTGCTGTGATCATTTCCAGGACCTACAGGGACAACAACAACAAGACTGGCGGCAACAACAAGTCAAACCAGAAACGGAAATGAGCTTGAAAAAGAAAATATCAGAAGGACAACCGCGACGACATTTAAAACGTGACGAGTCGACTCCTCGTCGCCCTTAGTCTTTTAGTCGCACAATGTCCCTTAACCCGCCCCGCCCCCGCCCCTCACACACACCCTCCACAACCGTTCCTTGGCGAAGGATTTGCCTGCGCCTGCAGCTATGCACAATATTTGGTTCCCATTTGGCTGATGTTTCTCCTACTTATTTGGCTTTGACTTGGGACCAGAACCAGAGCCAACATACCGAATACGCTCGCCTCTTTATACCCTGTAATCCCAGCAAATGCATGGTATATTGTTAACCTAACACATTCAATTATAAATCGCATATTGTTGTTTGTTATTTTGTTAAGTTCTCTTTATTCACAGAGTATCTAGCAGTTGTGCCACGCATTTGTCAGATGTGCGCTTGTTGTTGCTATTTTCTTTTAGCGTTTTTACCGCCAACACAAGATTTAATTAAACCAAAGACTTGATTTATGAACGAAAGGATTCGATGTCCGCACTGGCTCCGGCTGCAGATCGGGTGGTTAACTTCAGTTGAAAAATGTCGAGCAAATGGGGCGCACGGCTTACGGCACAGAAACTGAACCGAAAGCAGAAAGCAGAAACAGAAACTGAAGCAGAAACGGAGCACTTGCGCTTAGTTCTCATTGTTGTTGTAATAATGATTTGGCTCATACAAGAACGGAAAACAGGAGAAGGGCCAAGCTGAGTTGGTGTTGGGGTTGGGGTTGGTCGACTATACATACATACGTAGTTATACGTAGTACGATACAACAGCTGAACGAGCCGTTAAAAACGTTCACAGCCATAATACACATAAAGAATTGTTTTGCTTCAACTTCAGCTCCAACTTCACATCCTCCTCAAACCTTGTCCATTTTCTCGCTGGCAACATTTTCTATTGTTTTAACCCTTTTTTTTTTTTATAAATGTATATGTATACATATGTACGTATTTGTATATATATTCTTCCTTCTGCTTCTGCTCTTGGCTGATTGCGCGGAAGGGGAAGTGGCATTTGTGGCATTGCATGGCATCGATTTAAGAAAAAATTCAATTGAATTTTTAGCTGAGCAATTGTGAAATGACTTATACAACTTTAAGTCTCATATCTTAAACTTAAAAGTTATCATACAAAAAATACACCGAAATGCCGAAAATGGAAGCTGCTTGAATGAAGCAAAAATTGTTATAAAAACTTGTCCAACGAATAATAATTAATATTTTTTATTAGATCCGTTCAAGGGCGTAGGCAGGGGGGGCAGAGGGGGGCCATTGCCCCCCCCTACACATGTGAAATTTCATTATTTAGCTTCCAAAATCTGCATAAAATGGTTTTTAAAACTTGAATTTATTAAAAGAAACAATTATTAAGAGTATTAATTTTTTGTAATGACTGTAAGTTGAATGCCTGGTGCTTAAAAGGAAGGCAAAGAGAGAAGATGAGGTTGAAAACCTGTGTTGGCCCCCCCCCCCTTACTGAAAAGCTGCCGACGCCCTTGGATCCGTTCTTAAACTTTCTGCTATTTGAAGTCTTTTTTTAGAACTAACTCTACCTTGTCTCGACTCAATGGCAAAATGAGAACGATTCGATATTGAAAGTCGTCTCAAGAATTACCATTTAGTATAATACAAAACATTTTGAAATGATAAAAGAAACAGATTAAACTAGTTTACAAATATATTGACTTTGTTCAGCTTCAGATATCTGAATATTAATTTTCCTATAGATTTTGGCCTCTTAAAAACGAAAATGAATTGTAAAAATGTTATTTAGTTTTCAAGACATGCTTTTTTCAATATTTTCGAGTTTTTTATGAGCTTACTCAGCTTATTTGAGCATAAATCATAAAAACGGTTAAAGTTTTGCAGGAAAAATCTACCATTAAATATAATGAGCTCTCCTGTACAATTGGATCGTTTTGATGGTAGTGGCTTTTAAAACACGGCAGTAAATATATTAAAAATATATAAAAAAATATTAATTGCAAAAATAACTACAGTTTCATAAATTGAACATAAAATTAAGAATTTTTCGACCAGAGAATGCCATCGCCTATAAAAATCAGCTGACGAAAGACGAAGTTATGCATATGGGCATATCCCAAAAATCGTATACCAAGCAAAAAAAATTAAAGTTGCTCGAACAATATATTTTGGTTTTAGTAATAGTATATATATTTAATTTTAGAGAAATGAACCGAAAATTTGTTTTCGTGGGTGTATTATATGAAATATCGGACTATATCCAGTCTGTCTTTGAAAATTCCGCTTTTTCGTTTAAAAATTGGGTTTTTTTAATATTTTAAAAAAACATATAAAAATCAAACTTAGCAGCTTGTTTTTTTTTAATCATATCTAATTGAAATGAACTTTTATATAAAAATACAAAACTTTTGGATATTTTTCAGAAAATATTAAAATAAGTGATGTAATGTTACGCATTTAGCCCATATACTCTTTAAATCCTAACCAAAAATGTTCATAATACAAAACTCATTTTGAGCAGAAATCATCCGAACAAGAATACAATTTTTCATTTATATAATTTCTTTATTTATTTACGAAGGCAAAACATTAAATATATTAATTATTATTAAATACAAAATTTAAATACAGTTAAAGTTAAAGTTACATCGAATAACGATACCAACACATCAGGTAATATTTACAGGAATGTTGCCAATATGATCATATATTGCACAAACCACTGCAAAACCTTAATCGATCATTTAAATTTATAATCTGAATGAAGCTATTTTTCTGTTCTTATCTAAACCCTGTGAATTCCCTATTTTAATATTGTACTTATTTTATTTGAGATTTTAAGGGTAAGAAATCGTTTATTAACTAATAAATATCGATTCTTAGAGTATAAACAATTGATTAAAACCGATATTTTCAGCTTGTTTGAGTCTAAGAAAATATGAAAACATTTTTATCTGCACATACTATCTGCGAGGCATCAACTCAAAAGGTAGACAATTTTAATAAATAAAGAGACATAGAGATACCAAAGTAGTTTATATGTTAAGTGTTTTTTCCTTTATAATAAATCAAAATAGTGTAGTTTATTTTACTATACACTATAGCTATTACACTACACTACTTTACATAAGTTCTAGAGCTAACTTTTTTTGTGAAGTGCAATAAAAAAATATAAATAAGTCATGGTTACTTTAATTATTAGTAATTACCAATTGTAGGGAGCAAATCTTGTCTGTTGTTTTTCCTTAAGCACAATAATAATTCCAGTCTCCGTGCCCGATTATCCAAAAAAACCGCGATCGATGAATTATTAAAAATAGTACAGAGCTATTTTTAAATCAATTGAAAAGGCATAAGTCGAGCTCACTCTGTGCTTTCCTTTTTCTCTCTGTGTATTGATGTACAGACGGCTTAAAACATTGATTGACCATCATGAGACAGATATGTACGTGCATGTATTGATTGGCATCAATAGATGCGTCGGAGATTGCTTGTCATGCGAATTATTTTAATAATCCGTGCTGTGATATTTCTGGACAATGAATCAATGGATCGATTGTGTCGAGTAACTTCAATTTGCAGCTTGTGGATTCGGTTGTTAATTTCTGAGCCTTGTGTTGTTGGTTGTTGAATCGTTGGCATGTTGTTTGTTCAGTTTGAGAGTCGTCATGGCAGCGTGCAGTTTATAAATTTAATTTACAAGAATTTCTAGATATTACATTTGGTTGAGCTTGATTTTCTGTTTTTTTTTTTCATGTTTAGACGAGAGCCACAAATGGAAATTTGGAATTACTAATTGGGTTAGAGAGGAGAGAGAGAGAGAGAGATAGAAATAGTGCGCTCTATCGAATACCTAAAGCAGACCACAAATATGAATGCAGCCCTGGTCAGTTGTCCAGCTCACTGCCTGGTATAGTTTCGACAACAACAACAAGCTCTGCAAATTTCCTCGTAAACTTTGTTATTTCAACCACCGGCGGCAACAACGTCGGCGGCTGTAAAAAGTTTATAGGTATCCCACCCAAATGGCTAAAGGCACTAGCTATCCATTGCCAAGTGGCAGTCCAGCAACAACATCAACAATTCTCGTCCCCTTTTTGCCCATTCCAAACGCTTATTGTTTACCACAACCTCAGTTTTTGCTAATTTTGAGTATTGCCATCGTAAATCTTTTCATTAAGAAAACTTTGCATAAGTTTTCGCAACTTGTTTGCTGCCTTACCATCCGTCCTGCCACGTCCTTCTTCGCCCGGTCGACGCCACACCAAGCCCTGTCCCAGTCTTTGCCCCCCCCATTTGGCCATTTCTTTTTTGCCCAGCCGCCTTTTCGTCGGCGTGTTTTCGTTATTAGTCTGATTAATTTGGCTCTTTTCATAAATTGCCAACAGCATCGTAGCCACAGTTTCCTCTGTTCTGCCCGCACTCCATTCTTCATTCTCCAATCTCCATTCCCCATTCCCCATTCCTCATTTGCCTCTGCCTCTTTGGTAGCTACATAGATAAGCCCACAGACCCAGCTCCATTACAAAACAAGTGAAGAAGTCGGCACTTTGTGGCACAACGAAATTTGAACACACTTGTGTAGAAGCCAAGTTACAGGTATATCAACTAGACAAAGGCTTGGCTTGTGCAACACAATGTGGCATGTTGCTTGTATCCTTGGACGCTTGACAAAACATTGTTACCCCTTGTGGCAAGTGTATGAAAAACCAGCTAAAACTCAGAACTGAACCTTTTTCAACTTTTCGACATTACTGCGTGTTGCCCCTGTTGTTCTTGTTGGTACTGTGCTGCGTGAAGAGGCAAACTCTTCAGAGAACCACATCATACATTATCCTAATAAAGGATAATTCATTAGTATTTGAACTTTTTGGCATTTTTTGAAGTCTTTTGGCTGACGGGGCAAGCGCCATTTTAATTGCTGACGCTTTTCGCATCTTTTGCCCTCTGGCAGACCATCTTTTCTATCATCATCAGCATCAGCATCGTCTTCATCATCATCATCATCGTACTTGGCTTCTTATTCTACTACTACAACTTGAACATTTGATTACGCTGATTTGTTCAGTTCTCTTCGCGTTTCTCTAAATTATTGTTCATCTTTTTTTTTTTTTTCGTTTTTTATGTTTTTTTTTGTTGCTTTTGTTTTTGGCTGGCTTTTGCTTCTATTAAAAATTCCGCAGTGTTTCAATTTTCTGGACCCGAATATTTCACGAATGTTTATTAATAAAAATTTCATAAAATCAATATAAAACGGCGGCTGCAACAGGAGCAGGAGCAGGAGGAGGAGGAGAAGGGAAGGAAATGCGAGGGAGACGTGATTTTGAGCAAAAGCCACTTGGCGAGAATAAAGGCAGAGAGTGTGGCATTTTGTCAGAACTTTAAGCTGCTTTCGGCTTTATGGTCTCGCAATCTCGTAGTTTCATTAGTGTGGCTGCCACACACCCACCACCCATCACCCACCACCCACTTTTGTGGCACTCTGAAAAATGACGTCGCCATCGCACTTAAGCCAAAAGGTAAAGTAGAAAAGTGGAAAAGTGTAAAGACAGCGCACAAAGTGTATGTGGTATCTTATTTTAAGCTGTCAGCTGAAAATACCCACCGAATCCCATGCCAACCCACCAGCACCACCCGTCACTCATTATGCGTTGTGGCATGCGCTGCCTTAGCCTGACATATATTAGTATGGATTTTTAATGGATTTGGCGTTAAACTAATGTCACAGCGCTGCCTCTAAAGTAAAGCACAGTCATGTGGTCTGGGATCCTTCGGCACTTTTTCGGGTGCTTCATCCTGGAAAAGTTACGTACGTTTCGTCTGCCAGCGGACCGACATATTGTCGGTGGTTAGCGACTTGAAAGGCGATTCGTTTCAGCTTGGCAAACTATTAATTTTACGACAGGCGAGGTCGAGTCGAGTCGAGTCGAGTCAAGCAGCTTGAACTATGAGGTGGGAAGCAAGGAGGGGAAACAGCTCCAAACAGGAGCTCATCCCAGCAGATAACTATAAAACAAATTACAAAACAGTTCAAGGTGTTGCAATAAATATTGTTTAAGAATTTGTAAGTAATACTCAATACAAGTTCAAAGTTCTAAACACATATGAATAAATAAAAATAAAAATATTTATATATTATAATATATTCTCTCTGCAAGAGGACCTTTAGTAAAGAGTCTAAATCGCAAATGAATTAATTTTAGCTTAATATAATAATATTTTGTAATAAACCAATTATTGTTTAAGTATTTCCAAAACATTCCAGCCCCATAGGTAATCGCAGTTGAGAGTCTCTATTAGAAATAAATAAATTTAAAATTAATACAATTATATTTTTTAATAAATATATTATTGTTAAAGTATTCTTTAGACATTCCCACCTTAAGAGGATCTGCCGTTGTAAGTCTCAAATAAATAGATTAACAAAAACTCGTATAGTAATTGTAATTTTTTAATATATATATTTCTAAGATAGTATCGCCTCAAGAGGAACTTCAGTTAAAGGTCTCAATCACAAAAAGATGTTGCAAGAATATAATAATAATAATAATATTTATATTTTTTAATATATGTATGTATGTATTATGATATTTATAGTTTTCCATTAATATATTTTTTTTTGTTAAAGAATTTCTAAGAGGTTTCTCGCCTCAAGAGGAACTACACTTAAAAGTCTTATTCACAAAAGAACATTTTAAATAAAAGTTATATTTTATAATAAATATATTAATACTAACTTATTTCTAATAATAATTATATTTTCCAATAAATTTATTATTGTTAAAAAATTTCTAAGAAATTCCTCGCCTCAAAAGGAGCTGCAGTTAAAAGTGTCAATCAGAAAATTCCTAAAAAAATATTTTGCAATGGAGTTTTGAAATTTCCAATAGCATTTCCTGGTTTCAGTTTCAGTTTCGGTTTCATTTTCATTTTCAGTTCCAGTTCGGCACCCACAACCACCCACACACAACACACTTCCAGGACGCACAACATATTGCCTGCTCGCTCACTCACACGCTGCCTGGCGCACAAGGCATATACTGAGCATTTTCTTGAATAAATGTTGCGGTTAACCACAACTTATAATTGGTCGAAATGCCTTACGCTCGAATAGAGATGAGGCGACTCTCATCGAGTGTGCGACTTACCCTTAACTTTTGCGCGTGTGTGTGTGAGTGCCTGCCCACGTATATGTGTGTGCGTGTGCTTGTATAACGGTATGCAATATATTGATGTGCAATTGATAAATTATTTTTATGTTTAAATAAAAATGAAAGACAAATAATATGCATACAAAATTATATATATAATTTGAAGCAGCGCAAAGCTTTCGCGCTGGCGCCATCTGACGACTTTCGGCGGCAACACCGCTAGAAAAAATCAGCTGCAAAGGAAAAATAAAAAAATTCCGCCAAGCGACGCAAAGTTTCCGTCTTGGCCAACGTCTTGGACTTGGTGCGCCAAGACGCCGAACGGGTCGAGACCCTGGGTGTAAGGGGGTGAATGTCTAAGTTAAAGTTTCTGCGCAGACGCATACAACACACACACACACACACACACACACACAAACACGCGCACACACACACTTGAACACCCACAGAAACACAAGCCAATGGGCTACCCCAAGTTTTTCGACAGGGATTCTTTTTTCCAGCATTTTTCTTGGGCAATGTTAAGAAAACTTTGCAAGCTTTCGCTTTGGTTGCTTATGAAAATTGTTGCGAAAATCGCTGGAATAATGTGAATAGATTTTTTTGTTTGGTTTGAAGTAGAGCTGGGCGCTAGATGGCGCCAGGCGTGCTGTTTGCGCGCATCAAAAAGTGCAACGAGCCACAAATGTTTGCTAATAAATAAACATGCGTAATGAAAACTAATGAATAATGTAATCATTTTCCATTTTCTAATTTTGATATTTTAATTAAAATGATTTGCAACTCGTAAAAACCGCAAAACGATTTCAAATCATTCTGCCCGGGTCTCCAAAATGTATTCAAATCATATCACATATATGTATACAAATTTTCTATTTCACACACATGCCACACACACACACACAAACACACACATACATTGTTGCTGCCATTTTGTTTTAAAATGATCGCATTTATTTTGCAATAGCCAAAAATCAAAATCATTTTTGCTGCCAGCTGCCAAAAACATGGCCAAAACAATATTTGTTTTTGCCCCAATACATATGTATGTGTGCACGAGAGTACGTTTGTGTGCGTGTGCATGTGCGTATCCATGTGTGACCATGTGTGTGTGTGTGTGTGTGTGTGGGTTAACCTTTTGTGTGGTAAGCGAAACGAGCTTCGCTTTTTGTGCGCTTGGCTGGAGTGGTCAGCGCTTTGAATGTTTTAGGCCCAAAATAATAGAAATATGCTTAATATAATGAATATAATAATAATAATAATAATGTTGCATGCAGCGCATTTTATTAAATATGAAATATGATTTTCGCAACCAATTGAAAATAATGCATGCACAAATTAAACTACAGACATACTCCAGTTCATATTATTATAAGTACATGCATATACGATATGTCCTTTCATCTGGTACTCAGAAGTGCATAACTATTTGATTCATACTATATAATTACATATTTAAATATGTGAATGCACTCTAATTAAAATTGATAACGTAGATATCCATATATCGTATTTATACAAATTATTTGAATACAATAACAATTTATTTTTGCGGCCGTTAATCTTTCGAATTGCGTCTAGAAATTTAGTGAAATCTTTGGTTAAAAAAGTTTATCTAGTATCTAGAATCTAGTATCAACTAAAGTGTAATAGTAAAACTACCTTGATCTGCTTTACTACTACTACTACTGCTTTAAATAAGTAGTAAAAGGGTTTACAAAGTTTGTCAATAAGAAAATGTGCGTAACTGGTCTAAGCAAGTCTGGCAGACCCCATAGAGTATATATATGCTTGATCAGCAACAACAGCCGAGTCGACATAGCTATGTCCGTCTGTCCGTCTGTTTGCAGACAAGCCAGGGGATAGATAGATAGATAGATAGACAGGGTAAAATTGTCTCATCTGCTGATACTTATAAAGATTTTAGGAACGCTGAACGCATACATTGTTTTGATTTATCCTTTTTCCTTTTTAGTTTTGACACACAAGAACTTTTAATTTTTCAAAAATATAGTCCGGATTTGGCCAATACTTTAGGTGTTGAGCTTAAAATTGACCAAATAAGAAAACGAAAAGTGCGTAAACCATTTGACTATGAGGCTGTTGTTGTAAAGTGAATGCTGTGAAAGTAAAAGAGTATAAAATGAGTTTAGTTTTAAGTATGATGCTGATTTAAACGATGAAGATATGACAAATAAAGTACTGAGTGCAAGCAAAATTGTTCGTGCTAAAATGTTGAGGAAATTAATCATTTTAATAACTTGCAACTTATTAATAATTTTGATTTAACGCTAAATAAAGGTAAATTAAAAATAACTTAAGGTCTTCAATTGGACAGGAGAGACTCAATCAGTTTGTTGTCGATCGAATATTGTAAAAATGGAATTGTTAAACATGGAAATAAAAATGAAAGATTATTTTCCTTCGTTAAAAGCTAGAAATGCAAAAACTTAATTTGTTTTGTAATTTAGTTTATTTATATTCTTAAATATTTTAAAACATAAATTTTTCCAATGTTGAATGATGTTGAACGTAAAATGGATTAGAAACCTTTCGAAACTTTTCAAGTGCTTTTCACCATGAACATTCTGATCAAATTGAATTAAAATAATTGCTACAATATCATATTCTTAGGTGTCATAGGAACGAAAAGTCGATTATCAAATACAGGATTCTGCAAGTTAATCTTTTACTTTTGTTATACCCTTGCAGAGGGTATTATAATTCGAGATGTGCTACGCATGAAACGAACATATTCTTGTTCAGCATCAACAGCCGAGTCGATATAGCCGTGTCCGTCTGTCTGTCTGTCCGTCTGTCTGTCTGTTTGTTTCTATGCAAACTAGTCTCTCAGTTTTAGAGCTATCTGGATGAAACTTGGTACAGATCAGTCATTTTGCTGCAGGCAGTACATATATCGAAACCCGCCGGTTCGGATTACTATATTATGTATAGTAGCTGCCATAGAAACTATCGATCGAAAATCATTCTTTTGTATGACAAACTTATTTAGTTTTCAACACATTGCAACCAAACTCACAGATTATGTATCTGGTCATTCCTTATACAGACTGACCAAGTTTGGTATAAAACGGATCACTATATCACATAGCTGCCATAGAAAAAATCGGTTGAAAAGTGCATCAGGGTTCTGCAAGGATATGAAATTTTTGGCGTGCAAAAAATTAAAAAGAAGACTGGCACAAATCTCCCTACTGTTACTCCCGCCCCAACTCTCCGGCTTGTTTTTCAATTGATTTGAGTTTGCGATTCTTAACAAAGTTATGGTAGTATAATTTACGATGAACCTTTATACATATATACACTTTTTATACTCTGTGCAAAAGCTGTATAATGAATTTGTGTGAATGTCCGTCTGTCCGTCCGCCTGTATGCACGCGTGGATCTCAGCAACTATAAGAGCTAGAGACTTCAAATTTTGAATATAGGTTCCTGAATACCATTCGCAGATCAAGTTTATTTTCAATTTTTGATACCAAGTCTTGTTGATTTTAAAATTAGAAAAATCACCATAACATAAGCAATGTTAAAGCTAGAGATTTGAGATTTGGCACACATGATATAAAGCTTGGGCTTAATGTGTCCTAAAAATTTCATCGAAATGCCCCCTTCGCCCATATCTCGAAAAACCTAACAACAAGAGCAGTTTTATAGCTAGAGACTTAAGATTTGGCACACATGGTAAGTATCCTACTCTCAATGTGTGCTACGTATTTCAGTACAATCGGATATTGAACTCAGAAGTTATTCAAGAAACAAGTTTATGCAGAGCAGCAGTTGCGTCGCAGCGCAGTCGACAATATAACGAACTAAACATAAACAATCAACAGCCGCAGTCCAGTGTTGCCAGACTATCGCAAGCTACCTACACTCGATACAAGCAAAATTGACTTCAAGCGATATATTCAAATCCTATTATAATGAAAATACTTCTTTTTGAAGACCTGCACAGGGTTTCCTACTGTCGCGCGCGCTCGAAGGACCGGCTTGTTCCAGTTGGCATTAGGCGTAATGCAAATTTATTTTCAATTGGGTATGAAACTTTAAGATATTTAAATTTTATTTTATGTACAGTTTCATTATTTTATCCCCTTCTCCTTTCTGTTAACTAGAGGCCATTATTGAAGCCAGAACTATACATAATGAGCGGGCATTGAAATGTAATTCAATCAGGCTCACATAGTTAGTCACATGTTGTCTCTATCTCTGTCTCTGTCTCTGTCTATTCCTGTCTTTCCCTGCTTCTCGTTCTTCTCGAATAGAGGCTATCTTTGTCAAACAAACATGCAGCTGTTCAAATGCAATCAATTTAGTAGCAAATTGCATAATTCGACTTCAATATAAATTTTCGTGCATTACAACGAACGAAAATGTTGCCAAAATGTCGCCTACTGTGTGTGCGTATGTGTGTGTGTGTGTGTGTGTGTGTGAGATTGGAGTGTATTCATGTGTGTGATTTAAGCATGTAGTCGTGCATTAAAATTAATTAGATTCGAGGGAGTAATTCCAGCGACAACCGCACGAATTAATTGATTCAAATCAATATTCGGCATTTCGGGCCATGCTCGAAAAACCAACCAAAAACCAAACTAAGAGCCCTTCAAAAAAGGTGACACCCGATATCCCAACACCCATAAATCCCACTATACTACACCATACTACATATTCCCCCGTCCTCTACACATATTCGCATCAGCAACGTTGGCAGCCAACAGCCAACAGCCTCCAGCCTCAGTGGTGGCCACACTAACAAACCATATTGAAAACGTGCTCCAGCCATTGAGAGTTGAGTTTGATTTGTCTGACAGTTTCACACACACACACACAGTTCCCCGTTGGCGGTCTTGCCAAAAATTGCAGTGCCAACATGGGACACAAATGTGGCCGACGATTGCCAGCGAGAGTTGGTCGCGGTGTTGGCTCAAATAAACCAGACCAGACGCACAGTTGATATGTACTAGTACTTAAATGCACTCGATGCCTGTACTGGGAGTCTTGAGCGAACTACGAGTATTTCGGAATGGTTGGGTGTATTCGTATTTCTCGTTAACCAAAAAGCCAATGCAGTGGCATAAAAAACAAAAAAAAATGGCCAGAAGCCCAACATTTAGGCTACAAATAATGCGCAGCATGTTCGAACTTTGAGCTTAATTCGGTTTTCACCCTTTCCCTGCTCTTTTTATTCATGCATGCTTTCACCTGTGAACTCTGAACTGCAGAACGGCGATTGCTGTCAAAGTACGAATGCCAAAAATGCAACGCCAGCCAAACGGAAATGTAGAAAAACAATGAAAACCGCTGCGAAGAATGTTTTCATACCTTTTAGCCAACGCATTGGTGTATGCATGTCTGTGTGTGTGCTGTGTGTGTGTGTTGTGTGTGTGTGTGTGAGTGGTGAGGTGCAAAAATGTAGCAGCCGTTAAATATTTGCGCGTTGCGAGTAACAGCAACAGATTTCCAAATGCAGAGACGTCGCGACGTCAAGAGAGAGAGAGAGAGAGAGAGAGAGGGAGACAGCTAGAGGGGGAGAAAGAGCCGCATAATTTGTGCCGCCGACCAAAATCACTGCAATATTTTGTTGGCCATTCACCTGCATCAACGCCAATTGGGGAGCAGTTTTCTTTTTCATTTTCCGCTATTGTTGCTGTTGCTGTTTTTGTTTGTTGTTTGTGGTTTGCGGCCTTACGACTACGTTGTTGTTATTGCTGTGTTATTCTTCCTTTTTTTTCCTCTGCTGCCCCCGTTGCCCCATTTGTTGTTGTTTGTCAGTCAGTTAGTCAGCCTGACTGTGTCAACGATGGGACAAGGACAGAAACAGGAACAGCAACAGGGCCTGGGACAGGGACAAGGGAGCTGGAGATGGCTTGTTGGTTGCTGCATAAACAAGTTAAATATATTAGCACATAATTAAAAAGTTTGTTTCGCTCCCCTTTCAAGCAAGGGAGCATCACACTTTGCGTAGGGGTGTGGAATGGTGGGAGAAGGGAGGTGGTCTTGGAAGGGGGGAGTGCTAATTAAGCGCGCGCGAGATTTCTTCCGGCAAAGACACACACAGGAGATGCCATGTGAGTGCCTTTAATTGGTATCATAATAAAATTTATAAACACACCCATTCGCACACACCCGTTGACTCACACACACACACTCATACCCTGCATAATTGAGACACAAAGTTTCAGTAAGCATAAAAGCAACAAATGAAGCAAGGCAAAAAGATGATTGTCGGTTATGACAAGCAACGAGGGTTGCTCAAAAACACTCGCAAACACACATATTTATGTATATCTGTTGTTCTGCTCAAACTTCTTAGTCGTTAGCTGATTTAATTGTCTACAATTTATCATTTTTTATTATATTTTGTTACAGCCTCTCGAGCTGCTCTATCACCTTAATTAAGGTGACTCAAAGAGCAGCTCATTAGAATTATTGCGAATGCTGCTAACTTAAAGTTATGAACTACAAAATAGCCTGCAATTTAGCGGTCTTATAACTATCTTTGTGTTGACGAAGTAATTGATTGATTGATGATTGAGAGAGCTGACCAGATACTCAAATCATAAACGTAACCGAAACCGGAATAAATCGATTGATATGGTTAACTATAACTGAAAGCGTAACCGAAAGATACCTATAAGTCAACATAAAATTATATAAATCTTATTGTAATAAACAATGATTGGTCGTTTTTAAGAAACGTACCTCACCTCCATTGAAGGACAAATGTATGGTAAATGGAATTTTTTGAACTTCTGTTGAAAGATAGCTTTATAAATATATTGACACGTATTTCTAAAAGTTACCACTGCTAGGTGAAAAATTTTTAGCTAATGCGATTTTTACATTCTTATGCGACTGCTTTATAATTGTTTATTTTAACTACAAAAAACTATGTTAATGTTTCTGCGCTTCTCACAAAAAATGTACATGCAGTAAAATGTAAGTCGAAGCTAAATATAAATAATATATCAATATCAAGCAGAAGAAATAATTATTCAAATATTGTACCATAGACACGAGAAACTTTAAGATTTCTTTTCTAAATGGATGTGAATAAAGGATGATGGGTATACCTATTTGCTTTCAATAAGAGGGTAGTCAGAAGAATATTACTGTTCTGTTTGACAACGAACAAGTAGCATACAAACATTCAGCTCAGTTGAGTTCAGTTAGTCACTCAATCAGGCAATGCGGTTGCCAAGGGATTCGTTGCTCTTGCTCATGTGAAACGTGTTAATATGCGAAGCACGACAGAGACGGGCAGAAAAACAGTGGGACAGGGGGACAAAGGGTGAGGTGGGCGTGGGCGTGGGCGTGGGCGTGGCAGGGGAAGCAGGTAGTAGCTACAAATGAGAAAAATGCTTGCCTGGGGATTCGCAGACAGCATCTCAAGTGGTTTTGTAGTCTCCATGCAGCTTAGATACTCTTGAGTGTCTTCTTAAAACGGCAGTCGGGCAGCTCATATGAACGTGCGTTTTTGTGTGTGCGTGTGTGTGTGTGTGTGTGTGTTAGTGCTTGTTTGAAATTTTATCAAGCAACGCAAGTAATGGGTAAAATTTTTAATTATTCACCCCATACACATACACATCGTCTCACACTCGGGGGAGTTCGAATGTTTCCGTTGCATACTTCAGGGCGCTGGCTGACTGCTAATTTGCTATGCAAAACATCTTTAGAATTCTTATAAGTAGGCACAAATGAAATAATTAAAAGTTGCACCAGACTCAAATAAAGTAATGTTAGTCGTTCTCTTTCTCACAATCTCCAGCTTTCTCACTCAATTGACTACATACACAGAAAAAAAATGATTAAATTAACTTTCGAGTCACCAAAATTTATATTAATATCGAATATAAAACAGTGTAAGACCTACTTAAATGACAAAGTTAATATGAATACAGTAAAGCGAAAGTGAAAAGGACTAAAAATTTCAAATGCCATATATATGTAGTTTAACGTTAATCATATTAATTTTATTTAAGTTAATCAAATTGTTTTCAAATTAAATGTGTTTCAGTTTTTAGACCCTTTACTTTAAAAAAGTAAATAGGGTCTATTAAGTTTGTCAAAAAAAAAATGTGCGTAAATGTCGAAGGAAGTCCGGCAGACCCCATAAAGTATATATATTCTTGATCAGCATCACCAGCCGAGTCGATATAGCCATGTCCGTCTGTCCGTCTGTCCGTCTGTCCTGCTGTCCGTCTGTCGTGATGTATGAACGCCTAGATCTCAGAGACTATAAGAGCTAGGGTCACCAAATTTGGTGACAATACTCCTGTGACCCCCGAAAAGGTCAAGTTTGTTTTAGAATTTTGCCACGCCCCCTCCCGCCCCCAAAAATCGGAAAACCCTAATAACTCGAGTAATTTAAAAGATACAAGTTCCAAAATCGGCATACATAAAATTTACTTTCCTTTCGATGCGTACTGAAAATTTCATCAAAATCGGACAATAAACACCGGAGATTTGAAGCAAACAAATTATCGAATGTACAATGGCAGGAAATGTGCAGGAAATGTGCAGATATGTTAAGATTAACATTCGTATGTTAAGATTAACATTTGTATGCTAAGATTAACATTTGTATGTTAAGATTAACATTTGTATGTTAAGATTAACATTAGTATGTTAATAATTCAAGTGTAACATAAGCGATTATATTTAATTAATCGGAAGCTAATCTGAGCAGCGTCAAATTTATTTAGGTTTATATATAAGTCTGTAAGTTTGTAACTGTTATTTCATTGTTGAAGAATAAGTAAAGGGTCTCTCATAGTCGATTTCGACTGTAGCCTTTCCGACTGGTTTTTTTTATCTATTATAAAATTAACGATTTTCAAATCGTAATCCTAAGTTTGTAGTTTAATAAAGCAATTTATGCATAAAAGAAATAAAGTAAAAATTAAAAGCAATTGAAAAAAAATGATTTCCTTGTATTCAATATTCCTAATACAATCTTGTGTTCACGGGGTCACGTTTAACACATACTTTTCATCAATCAATCCTTTTATCGATATGGCACTTATAGCACAAGGATCTCTAGAAAATAATTTTACTGTTAAAAAAAGTCAAGAATTTGCTCACCATCAAGATTCCAACTTTTCAAAGAAGAGAAACCAACAACAACAAATTAATTGATACAAAAATAGAACAATACTGTTCCACATCTGTTGCTTGCGAACCACTAATTTTAAAATTTTGGCAAAATGCGAGAGATCTTAAGTTGTTGCAAACGTTGGAAAGAAAAGTGTTAGCCATTCCAGTAAGCTCGGCAAGGATTGAACGGATTTCCTCTTCATCGGGAAATATTTGAAATAGTAGACGCACTAGACTTACAAGCTCCAATTTAGACGAACTAATTCTTTGACACATATTTTAACAAAATTTTAAATCAAAAGATAATAATTTCACAAAACAGTTTTGTATATAAAATATATATAGAATCGGGCCGGGCCTTAAAAAGGAGGTCCATGCCCATCTATACTTCACAGGGTCTTATATATGCCAGCGCCCAGCTCAAATTCGCTCCTGATGTACTTAATTCTCATGTGCTATCAATTTTTTGGTGAAGGGGGCTTGGCATCGTGATGAAATTTTCTGGACACATTGATCCTAAGATACTCACAATGTGTGCCAAATCTCAAGTTTCTAACAACAAAACTGCATTTGCTATAAGCTTTTATTGATTTGTGGGCGAAGTGGGCATGGCATCAACAATTATTGATAAACTTAATCTTGCAAATATTACCAGTGCTGAGAGACCTAGTTCAAACTTCTAGCTCCTACCATTTCTGAGATCCTTTCGTTCAAACGGACGGACAGATGGACAGACAGATAGACGGACAGACGGATCAAGATCAACAATATGTATAAACCTAAACTTAAACTTAGTACACTAATAAAAATGTCTATGATGCAAAGTTGAGTTAAAAATAGTTAAATCAATGTGTAAATGGTATAAGATTTACGATGCTTTTCTTTTTCTCTGTGTATCGACGCTGTTTTCGCCTTGCCTGGACAGCAGCTAACTAACCTTTTGCGGTTGATGCCCAGCTAACTGCATAGGACTACGAATACGTGTTACCATTTGGCTTCATCTCGACTCATTTGTTACGCCTCGCCACTTCCCCCCGGCCACCCGCAGCCGCCAACTTATCTTCCGCTTGGTTGGGAAGCGCATTTTTATGGACTTATAAAGAGCACAGAAGGTAGTATGAGGATAGATGGAGATAGACAACCAATCGTATCCCATGTGCCATTGTCTGGCCCCGATTCTACTAACTGTGCTGCTGGTTGGTTTGCAGCTTAATTGGATGCCGCAATGTGAAATAAATTGAGCGGAAAATTACGTATCCCGCCAATCTAAACCACAGCTAGACGATGTTGCACCGTCCTCGATATAATTTTACCTTTGCCAATTGTCCCGATTGTGTCGTAAAAAGTGGCAAGTAATTTGTATTGGCCACCTTTCAGTTAACGGCAATATACCGAGAACTCCTCCAACTCCTCCAACTCCGACAGAATACAAACCAGGGCTGCAGCATCACAGCAATCTCGGGCTAAATGTAACTATTAAAGTACACATAGTCAGTTGTTAATTTCCATAATGATTTTTATTTAATATATTGTTTAATTCAATTTTCGTGAGTTTGTCGATCTGTTTGCATTTTCACTTTTTGCAATGTTCGTATTAATTTTGAAATCAAATTTTGCATGACACATATCATTTTGATACATAGAAACTTGGCTTCACAAACATCGTTTAGTTTAGGCTAATTACGGTATAAATTTATATATATATATATATATATATATATTGTGTTATATATATATATAAATATTATGCATATGCAAAATTCAAATTCATCAAGCAGATTTTACATATTTTCTATTTATACACATATTTTGTTGGTTGCTTTTCCTTTTGGTATACATCAATTATATTTTACGATCAGTTTTTTTTTGGTATTTGTTATTCCTTTTCTTTTATTAAATAGTATTATTATGGTATACTTTAAACTTGTATTTAAAAAAATGTGCTACTGGACATTTGCAAATTATGTAACCGATCTCTAAAACTAATGCCAACCACAATATGTTGGTGGCTCTTATCCGGCGATTGATTTCGACAATATTAAAAGTTATTCAAGATCTTTCTCGTTCTCTATAATGTTGTATAGGATCAGGCTATACTATTGTGAGATCCTTGTCATAGTTCTCTGATAATTGTGTGGATTTAACATCATTATCATTGTTATCGTTATCATTATCATGTGAAACTTTAGGCCAATAAATGGAATTTACTTAGATGCTAAAATTGTATGTACTAGCAAAAAAAAGACGTTATTACAATTATTTATAAGTGTGTGTTGCAAGTATATATATATGTTTATATTTGCATGTGTTAATTTTGTGTGTAGTACACATACATCTATATAGTATTCAATAGTATTTAGCTTACATTGCACAGATTTATACACATTAAAAGTACATACACGCATATCGAAGCACATGAAATGAACAGTAAACAAATTCACGAACATGGATTACGGCTTAGGAACTCATATACAACGGCTCTTCCCTTCTAACTCCATCCCATCCCCTCCTACCCCCTCCCCGACTCAATATGTTACACTTGTAGAACAAATGAAATTTATAATAATAATAATAATAATAATAATAATTGAAAACGAAACATAGCCCTATATCGTATTGGTAAACATTGAGAACTACTTCAAAAAATGTCATCGTCTCTATTAGATACTTCTGCACTTAACGAATCTACTATATGTATAATTCGTAGTTTCTTTTTTTCTTGTAATCTTTTTATATTATTTACGACTAGCTTCTGTAGTTTTATGGCTCGGGTATACCACGGGCCTGGGACGTCTACCCCTCAGGGGGCAGATCCCAATGCTGTCTACGAGTAGTTAAAAATATTTATGATAGTGTCACAACAGTTCTCAGCTCTCTCTCTCTCCCTCTCCCTCCCCCACTCTCTCTCTCTCTTGGCAATTTCACAACAATTGTTTGATTGCGAAATTAAGGCGAAAGCGAATGCGAGAACTTGTACGCACCATCGATTTGCTAATTTAGTAATTTATTGCTGCTTCTTTGGGGTTTTTTCATGCTTAACATTTGACTATACTCGTACGTTTAATAAAATACTAGACTTTTGAGTTATTTGAGAACTCC
This sequence comes from Drosophila histrio, assembly GCA_958299025.2. NCBI lineage: Eukaryota > Metazoa > Arthropoda > Insecta > Diptera > Drosophilidae > Drosophila > Drosophila histrio. Next base: position 31,423,426 of record OY282582.1, read on the forward strand.
CAACAAATTCTACTAAAAGTTTATTCTCATCATTTTGATAAAAAAAAAAAAAAATATGTTTCGTATGTTCCTAAAATTGTATATACAGAAATGTACACTCAGTAACCCACGCCCCCACACCCATTCCCACCCCCATTCCCATTCCCAGTCTCATCCCCACCCAAATTTCCACCCACATCCCGATTCCCAATCCCATTCCCATTCCCATTCCCATTGCCTGGCAGATGCTCGTGCTGCTTCTCCGCCGCTCGCCCCTCGACGTGCTCGTGGCACTAAAGAACAGCGGATCCGCACCACAAAACCTGACCTCAATATGGCCTCCACACGCTGCCCCCGTTGTCAGTTGGGTTGTGGTGACCGCGATGGGCAGCGAGCGCGGCCACCTGACGATTTGTGTTCCCGTCCTCGATATTTCTCACCGACGCACCACAATTGCCAATCAGCGTCAGATCACCCGGATGCGCCACGCCCCCGCCAGCCATGATATTGTGTTGCTGCCGCACGCCCACATTGCTAATATGATCCATAACGCTCTGCAGCTCCCCATGCACCGAGGAGTTGGGTGAGGCGTGCGCCGGCAACGTGTGCGAATGGAAGCCGTGTGCCGACTGATTGGCCGCCGTGTACAGTTGCGAGTAGAGCAGACTGGCGGGCAGCACAGGGTAAAGGGAACCATTGCAGCCTGCGGCTGTGGCGCCTGCGCCGCCGCCATGTCCGCCGCCGACACCGACGCCCACTCCGCCGCCGTAGGCCGAGGCGGAGGCGTGCTGTGCCTGGTTGACAATGCCGGGGAAGTTTTGATTGGCGCCCAGCATGGCGGGATTACCAGCTCCAGCCGAGGCGCCCGCCGTGCCACCGCTGCCAGCACCAGCTGCACTGCCGGCACCACCGTTTGTGGCGCCACCATTTGTCGCCCCACCGCCGCTGCCGCTGCCCAGATTGGGAGTATTGGTGGACAGCAGATCCTCCTGCACCGGCGACTCGGCCTGCGAGCTGTCGCTCAGACTGCGCGGACCATTCTGGCTGGAATGCACATTGTACTCGTTGCTGGCATTGGTGTGATAACGTGGCACCAGAATGGAGTTCGCTCCGGCCCCACTGCCGGCACCCGCTGCACTCCCAGCGGTTGCCCCGCTCCCGGTGCTGGCGCCATTCACCGTCGAGGTGATCGACGTCTGGCCACTGGCGCCCAGTAGACTGTGGTGTGACATCTGGCCACTGGTCGAGCCCACCAGACTGCTCAGGTGCTGATCCAGATCACTGGCCGTTGAATCAGGCAGCACTGTAGAAAATAAATGTGTTTATGGGTAAAGCAACAGACATGACACTTAAGGCAAAATAAATTAAAATAAAAGCACATACAGGTTAAAGTACAGAAATTACCCTTAATTAAGAGTTAAATAAATGTTAATATTAAATGTATACAAATTTATAGGCAAAGATACAGACAAGACAGCTGGTAAAATTAAAATAAAAAATTAAAATTATACTTTATTTAAAATTTTATACTTTATTTTTAATTACGTATATTTATAACTTAATTAAAATAAAGTAAAGAGTCTAAAAATCAAACTGGCTAAATAATTTAATAATTGAATATTGCTAGAGTAAGTAATAAATAAACAAATTTTTATTTCAGTCATGAGTTTTAGTTTCAAAAATTTATTTACTATTCTCTGCTGGGCTGTTTATTGGGCTAGCAAGAAAGTCCTGTTGAACTGGCACATTTTGAATAACTTCCAAGCTTATTATCCGATCGCAAATTGAAATTGGGAGGATACATAAGGACCACGTTGCTTGTCATGTGTGCCAAAATTCAAGGCTCCAGTTTTAAAATTGACCATTATATGGAATTTGAAGTTTTTTCTAATAATACATTTTGACCCTGACGCTCGTCAAGTGTGCTTTAATATTTTTCGTTTTATGGGATTTCAAAAATTTTGGTTTCGATTTACGGAGGCTTAGCCCATAGACGAACCTATACACCAAATTTGGTGGCTCTAGCTCTTATAGTCTCTGATATCTAGGTGATCATACAGACAGACGGACAGTCGGACAGATGGACATGACGGACATCACTCGGCTGTAGATGCTGATCAAGAATATATATATTTTATGGGGTCTGCCAGACTTCCTTCGACCTGTTACGTACATTTGTTTTTTGACAAACTTAATAGACCCTTATACATTTTCGCAATTCGAGTGATAATCTTATAAACAAAGCTTGGGACTATAAGCTGGATGTGCCGTAACTTCCTAACTCAGATCCGCTTATTTTTGATCAAGTGATCGAAGATGTATTTAGTCATTTTTAAGGTCGTTTTTTTTTTTTAATCTTGCCGTACAAAAATATCGAGCTTGTTTACGTACCCAAGATAATATATTTAATTTATACTGTGTTATAACTACTTTAAAATTTTGCTTTCCATACTTAGTGTGTTGGTGTGGCATAGATTTTAAACAATGATACCAAGATGCTTTGGTCTTGGATACTATTACTCACTTAAACCTGAGATAAAAACAAATATTGAAAAATCCGATATGAATTTTGCCAGCCCAACAGATGGAGATACTCTAAATTTATATACACTTCAATCATATTTAGCTCGAGCAGGGAAATTCTAGTAAATTTAGATCTATTTAGAAGAAATTTCTTTGCAATTGAAGTATTTATACATATATATAAATATAATATTAAAATTTTTTAAATAATCTTGCTGTCGGTATTTAAATTCAGTCAAAGCTAATTAAAATCAATTGCTTAGAATACAATTCCATCGAGTTGAAATTGAACTTTGTCGATAAAAACTAACTTGATTGAAACCTTCTTAAAACAGCATATAAATTCGACTGTACTCATTATTAATTTGCTTAACAAAAGTTAAGACTAATTTTAAATAATAAATACAAACATAAGGGTGAATAAAATAAAATGCGAATATAACAATATATAATCAGAAAGATCTTAAGAAAGTGAACATAATACACAGATAGATAAAGGGAGAGGGAAAACACTAACTTTACTCTTATTAAGTACAGTTTGATAAGTGTTTGTTATTCATTTAAGGGAAAATTATAAAAATATGTATTTAAGTAGTTAAACAGAAACTAAAAAAAATATTTAGCCAATTACTAATAATCACAAATAAAACAGAAAACTCTTATTATATCCAAGAACTACTCGAATTAAGGGTAATCTGTAGATGCAACTCACTTGGGACACAGTCGCGATTGGTGGCGCCGCCAAAGTCCTGATTGTTGCTCTGGTCGTTGGAGGAGCAGGTGAAGCCCAATGCCGGATTGTTGAACTGTGCCGATGTGGGCGTGGTGCAGGAGGAAAGTCCGCTGCTGGCCAAGTACGGTGAATAGGCCGAGGCCGCCGATCCGTAGCCCCAATGCGTGTTGCTGGCACCTAAACCAAATTGGGACATATCTTTGTTGTTGGTATTCGATTGTTTATGTTTAATAGATTTCAGTTAGAGTGACAATGCGTGAGTGTGTGTGTGTGAGTGAGATGAGGAAAAAATAAACAAAGAGAAGAGCGTGATAAAAACTAGAGTACTTAGCAGATCAAGTATACGACATGTGTGTGCTCAAATCAAAAGGCGCAACGCAAATCGATAACGAAAATAGCAAGCAAATCGAACAACAAAATTATAAAAAAAACTGCTTAAAATTATTAGTTAGTTAGTTGAGTGAGCATTGGGCATCAGTTTTATGGCTTTTTGCAATACAGTGTTTAATTATCATCAATAAGTCCAAACGCCTCCCTCATTGCTAGGCCGGTGGCTGAATGGCGTCTGCGACTGACCGACTGACAAATTTATGGCACATGTGGGCCGCTAATTGGAGCCCCATCATGGCTATTATGCGGGCCTTCACCGTTGCTGGCCATTGCAAAAATTACAAACAAATCTGATGCGATGGACACACGGTCAGCGGACAGTGGACAGCGGACAACAGACAGCGGACAGGACCCAAATGGTTCAATGTAAACGCAAATGGATGCCCAAAAATGCCAATGTTAGGCTCTGCTCGGTTCGGATGAAACGGGGAGGATGAAACGGTTTCGGATGAAATACAGACCACGTTGCGGGTCCTGGCCCATGCACAGATAATTAGGCTTAATTAATAGCCCATTCGGAAATTATTAATTAGTTTTTATAGGCGACGGGCGTATTTTCGTATCCGGATATTGATTTTGTGGTGGCTTTATTAATGCTATTGGCTTAAATGCTTCTACCTCCATTAATTACGTTGCTTTTTTGTGTACAGTTTTGTTGCTGTTATCCCTTGCTTTCACATTATTGTTGCTGTTGTTTCTGTTGCTGTTGTTGTTGTTAGTGGTATGCGGCCAGGTCTGTTGTCTGATGTTTGTTGTCACACCGATTGACTTTATCTGCGCATATTTTGTTACTGAATTATTCACAAGAAATTGAAAGCTCCAAAGGTTTATACACTCACAAAAGTCAATCCAATTGTGGGTTTTGCAGCTCATTGCAGATGGGAAATACATATGTTCAGCCAAAATAAAGACCCTTCTGACATGTATATATCAGGACAAATGATCTAAAAATAACATTTCAATATTATGAAATGTCATTTCTGTTAAAATAGTAACAAGCGGGTATTGGGAATATGACGAATAACTGCTAATACTTATATTGGGTTCCATATCAGTAACTTGATGTGTTGCTCCACATGGAATTTGATATCAATTTGATGTGAACATTATAGTTTTCGATCTTGTATCTTTTACCAATAAACAACTGTTGATACATGTCTGCATCTGCATGATAAAACTGCTTCTTTAGAGTCTTCTTAAAGGTGTAAGCCCACATTTAAATAAATATTTGCTTAGCTAATGGCTAATAAGGTAATCGACAATTTTTCAAAAAGAACTTTTTCACGCAAATACTTATGTTAAGTGCCTATCTTAAATAATAATAATATGATTTATTATTTATTTTATACCTAAAAGAGGCAACAATTTAGGTTTAAGAGTAGTGTTAAATAAAACTAATTTAAGTAACACTTTAAGGGACAATTCAATATTAAAGTTTATATGCGAAGACATATTCTATGTTGCCCCAAGTCGTATATAATTAAATATAATATTAAATTCCTTTTTCCCTTTTGGTTGACCCTTGATAAGTTAATGTACATCTATAATATTCCCTTTTTTTTTGTAATTTATTTATGTGCATAAATTTTTTTCGAAATTAATAAAATATATGCCAGTAATTAAGTCAAGCAGCGACTGTCAATAAAATTTGTTAATAAATAATTCACGTTATTTTGCTTTTTGCATATTTACAATTAAATTATGGGTAATCAGTAACAACAGACGCTTTCAGTAATCATTATTTACACACACACATACATATATGTATACTATATGGTGTATATATATATATAGACAAATATAAGTATATTATATACGTATATCAGCAATAGATTGCAATCCGGCCTGGCAAATGTCAGCCTGTAAATCGCGCAATTTGCATTTTGATTTGTGCGCTTTACGCTAGACATTCGGGGTATGGGGAGGCGGAAGGGAAAATGGATGCTTCTGGAGGTGGAACCAAAGGATTGGGGATTGCACTGATATTGGGCGAGACCCCAAGTTCAAATTGGCAGTCATTGGCAGGCAATTTGTGAGCTGATTCAATTGCATTTGATATTTGTTTAATGACAATGCAAGTTAACGCAACCAAATTGTTTTGGTTTAATTCTCATTAAACTTGGCTTAAATTTCGATTGGTTGCTTTTCCAATCTCGTCATAATAATCTCTTAATTTAAATTCAAATAATTGCTTTTATTTTTTACGCATCTTAACATTGTTATGTTATTAGCATACTTATATTGCAAAAAAAAAATACGCGAATTGATGTCATGTTTGACTAACGACTTGCCGCTGTTGTTGGCGTTGTTGTAATGCAATTAATTGTCAATTTAAATTGAAACATCAAACTTAATATAAACGCATTTTTAAATGTATTATTAAATTTAATTCAACTACATGGCAGACAAGCAAAAAAAAAAAACGTTCCCGCAATTTTAATTATTGATTTATCATTTTCCCTCTTCGTGCAACAACAATTATTTGTTGTATTTTAGCTAGCGGCCAAAACTAGCAAATAGGCTTAAATGAATATGTAGCATTTTATTTAATTTGTATTTAATCTCTGTCATTTAACAATCCATTTACTGAATAAAGTTTCCCAAGTCGACAATCTTAGTTACGTCTTCACCTTAAATTTTACATGTTAATTTACATTATTTTACATTAATTTACATGTTAAATATAAAATTATGTTACAGATATTTATTTAATTAAAATATTTGAAAAATGGTGGCTTTTAAGAATAAATACTCGAAGAGTACAAGGGAATATTGTGTTGGTTGCCAATGTATGCAACAATTGATCAACATCAACAGCATAATCGATCTGATCGTCTGTAATGACAACTGGATCTTAGCGACTACAAGAGCTAGAGCTACCAAATTTGGCATACACGCAGATCAAATTTGTTAAAAGTGTTCAAGATAATATTAAGTATTAGTAAATATTATCAATAAATATAACACTAGTTGTGGTTGCTTTAAGTACACAGTGAACACAGTGAGCGTCTGAAAACATAATGAATTGTATTTAATTTAAATTATGACGGGTATTTTATAGTCGGCGACTCGACTGTTGCTTTCTTACTTGTTTATATAGTCGACATTTAAATTTTGTCGACACTTGGTTTTTTTTATTGTAGTTTTTTGAATTGAAATCATATTTTGTATGCGCCTCGTGATTTATGACTGATAATTCATTCACGCGCCAACAACAACAATACAAAATGGCGACAAACTTACATGCACAGATGCATAGTGAATCCTATGTGCACACCGACAGATAAATAGCACAACCAATTCAGTTTTTAGACGCCAGTTTTTTGTGCTGTTTGCCGATTGTTCTTGTTGTTGTTGTTATGTGTTGACCAACGTTTATTTGTTTGTATAGTAAACTTTGGTTAAATAAAGTGGCCAGCAGTTTATGGCAGCACGACAGCAATAGCAACAATGACAGCAATTTAGGGCAAGGTAAAGCGACATTTTGCCACAAAAAAAAGGGGAAACATTTTTTGTTGCACACTTTTAGGCGCGATAGAAATTTAATAAAAATTATTATAATTCAGCGCCTAATTAATGCAGCCGCTTTAGTGCAAGATTTATTTGATTATTCCCATACTTTTTTTTTGCATTGCATTCAATTTATTGATAGATTTTATTGTTGTTGTTTTCGTATTGGTATTTCTCTTCTTTTTTTTTGTGTGTGTGTGTGTGTGATATTTTTTGTCTGACCGCAGTTTAATGTATGATGTTGTTGTTGTACAAAGCCTGCCACCTAATCGTTTTGTGTGATTTTGTGTGGTTGCATTGGGGTGCACCACACAATCCACCAGGTCCCCAAAAACAACAGCAAGCCCAAACCCAAACCCAAACCCATAACCAAAGCCCAAAACACCACAATCGCAACCCTGACAATACTACGAGTGCTTTTGTTGCATGCCGTTACTCAAGTGTTAAATGAAAAGCTGAAAATGCAGGAAAAGCTACGGCAAATACAATGAACTCATCGAGTAAAATATAGTTTGATGAATCGATGATGTTTGACATACTAGTAAATGTTAAATGTATAATACAATAATACAAAAATGCCGAGTACGTGGTTACTTACTCTGACAATTGCCGATCGGTGGCATGCGGAAGCCGGAAAGTGGATCCGTGGAGAAGTGGAACGGTCGCTGGCCGAAGGCGAAGTGGAATTGTTGTTGCTGCCCTAAAAGGGATAACACTAAGTTTTTTTCAGTTTTAATTATCTGTCCTTAACTAAATGTTTTTTGCAGTTGTGTGAATTGTATGTGTAAAGTGTGCAAGTAATGTTAAGATAATAATTAAAAAATACAAATATATATATATTTAATTAAATATATATGAATCTTTGTCTATAGAAAATGGGAAATACGTAAACTATTGCTTGTTGTTCTCGTAATTTTAAGCGAATCCTTTTTCTCTTTGTCTCCCTATCCGTTCATCTGTCTTTTACTCAATTTAACTCTTTTTCTAGCTGCATTCGCCCCATAACTAATCGTTGTCTCCCTTTTTCCAGTTGCAGTTTTACGGCAGATTGTATTCATTATAAAATAATAACCTTTTGTCTGATGTTGGCGACGGCAGCTTAAACCCAACTGCCATTTATATGAACGTGTGTGTGTGTGTGCGTCTCTCTCTCTCTATCGCAATCGCTATCCCTCTTTCTGTTTCCCTTTCTTTTTGTCTCTGTGTATTGGTGTGTGTGTGTGTCTACCGCAGAAATTGTGCTCTCTATTTTGGCCAAGCTAGAGTTGCAGGCTGGCATCTAAGGATATAAATCATGCCATGGATTGAATTGTTGCCCTCGAACCCAGCAGATTACACTGCCAACAAGAACAACAACAACAACTTCTGCAACTGTTGTCAGTCTCGAGACTCCGTCTCAGTCTGAGTCTGAGCTTCAACGCCTTAACATATGCAAAGTAAAATATTTGCATGCTTATAAATATGCATTTCGGGATGCTAAACTAAGAGTCGACTGCATATTCAATATTCCACAACGACAAACAGAGACAAAGACAGATAGAGAACGTCACTAAGAGTGAGAGGGATGGAGAGAGTGGGAGAGAGTGGGAGAGAGAGTGTGTGTGTGTTTGTGTGTGTGTGATTGGGGCTTTAATAAAGTCGTATTCATTGTTGTAATTGCAGCTGCTGTTAGAAATTAATATATTTGTCCTGCAGCAAAGCTGTTTGCCCTTGGTTGTGTTACGAGTAGTGTAGTGGAATGAGTTGTGCTCATTGGCCATTGGTTATTGGCCAAATAGCCCTTTTACAGTTACTATGTATACTTACTGGTCTTGGAGCGTGGTTCACGTGGCCCGTCGACAGTCACTTTGATCGCCTTGTTGTAGGTGGCTATGTGTGGTGGATTCGTTGACACGGTGATGGTTAGTGTGAAGCTCTTCCCTGCAACGAGGCCAAATACACAAAGAACAAAAATTAACAAATTTATCACATGTTCCGCACAACAACTCGCAAGCCGTAAATGTTTGCTAGACACGCGTGCCACATTTATGACCCCAAAACATCGGTCGATTGTCACATCGTAAAAATCAAAGCAAATTTGTTGACTATAAAATAATAATCTAGACACAGACAGAAAACAAAGTGGGCTAATGAGCATGGCAAACGATTGCAGTGGAAATTCGGGAGAATCGATTGAATGCCGAGAGTTTGAGTTGAATTTGGTCGAGTTGCCATCCGTGGGGTGGATTTTCAAAAAGAAAGCAATACTTAATGATCGATCGCACATAAATTAAAACTTTAGTTCATTGAATTCAATGGTATAACAAAAATATTGCATACAACAGTTTATTTGATATTTTTCTATTCTCAGGTATCATTTAAGGGAATACTTTCAAGCTTTCAAGTTATCAGCTGTTATTAACTGTTATGAGAAATAACTAATATATTATATTATAATATCAATAGATACTGGAGGTTGAAAAGGTGGTTGCTTTTCTTCCTTAATACTGTCATATGCATATAAGGAATAGTCGTGAGTTTTACAAAATAAGTAAAGGGTCTCTCATAGTCGGCTTCGACTGTAGCATATCGTTCCATACTACCACTCCCGCCCCAACTTGTCCAATTGATATTTTGATAAATAACAAATTTTATAGTTAGTCTCTGAGATCAAGTCTAAACTTTTAACATTACACAATCTATAAAATGTGCAGAGAATTTTAAATATTAAAATATTTTAATGCCTTAACAATTGTACTTTATTTTATTTATCATAGATCAGTTTTAGTCTCCTTCCCATTGATTTCAGGAATTAATTACAATTCAAACTCATTGTCTGCAACACATGGACTCACACACACTCGCTGTTCCACACTAAGTTTGGAAGCTAAGATTTATTTCATTTGTGCCACACAGTTTTCTTTTAATTAACTTGTTACGCCTACCCCCGCCCAGCCACGCCCCTCCCAGAGCTAACTTCTTTTGTGCCATTCATTGTCAAGTGTTGCCAGGCAAGGCCCTCGACGAATATGCTACGTTTCAATTAAAAGCATTTTAGCCAACTCCTGTCGACGAACAACTGCGAAAAACTGCCGTCTTGAATCGCACCATCCCACCACCACCGCACCACCCTTCCATCCATTAATTGAACCGTAGTCGTGGTGCCTTTTTTGTCTGTCTATGACAACGCGGCGTATGTGCAATGTCTTCAAGTGTTTTGCCAGTTGCCGCCGTTTGCTTTTTAAGTTGACAAACAAAGCGTAAATCATTTCGGCACACACAACAATAAACCACCGACGCCGCCTGTACACACACCCGCACACACACACAGAGGCTGAGGCTTACACATGTTGCTGCCACACTCCAATGGGCCAGGCTAACAATGCTGCCTCGATTTGCCGTCCTCGTCGTTATCTTATCCCCATTTCCCAGTCCAAAGTCCACAACTTGACGCTTGCCATAAAAAATGAACTTGGTGTTGAGTCTGTTTGCAGTTCCTTCAAGTGGCATTTTAGTCTTCGTCTTCGTCTTCGTCTTCCTCCTCGTGCTTTGCCTGTCTAGGCATCTATCCATTTGTCCTGCTCCTGCTCCTGTTCCTCTAATGTTTCTTCCGCAAAATGCTTTTTCACATTATCCAGTGACACTTTGTCCTTATGGCCGTCAAGTATAGTTCATTGTTACGCTATTTTTCTTCGTAATTCTCTGCCAATTTCGACGTATGATCGAGTTTGAAGTTTGTGGTGGGAATGCAATCAAACTGCTACTCAACAAATTTTGACAGCAAATTAAATTTCAATTAATCGGTAGAAGATATTAAAAAATCAACTTATCCATGACAGATTTGAATCTTCATTTAATGCTCATATCAAATTTATTTTACACGTCTTCAAATGAGAGAACATTGATAAACTTCCTAGATTGATCGTTTAACAAACACCAGAAAGAAATCATAGATTTAAAACTTATCTGAATAAGGAGAGATGACAGCATGATTATACTTTATGCTTCTTTCAATCCAAATTAAATTTATTTTGTCTTGTGTAATTTCCTTAAATAATTCTCTACATACTTGAAGCTTAACAAATTATTTGCGTTCAACTTTGCTGTATTAAAATCTTGTTCTCATATCGATCTTAAATTAAACATAATCTAGTTGTCATAATCTTTTAGAGCATAACCCAAGATAATCGGGAATATATTTGCAACAAATGTAAAAGTGTCCTTCAATTACTTTGACTGCGTTTGAAGCAGCTCTAATAAATTGTTTGAATCTGTTAGTCTTCAACAATGACTTATCGATGACCAAAACAATTTTGTTGCCAATATTGTTAGCCTAATAAATCAAACAAAATTCCAGGCAAACAATGCAAAGGTATATGCCCCAAAAAAAAGGAAAACGAAAAACTGGCAAACAGAAAACTGAAAAGAAAATTGAATGCGGGGGAAACCGAATAAGCCACAAAATGCGTTTTGGTGTTTTGGCCGACTTACTGGCTGGATTAGATGGCTCAAAAAGCTTTCAAGGGCTCAGTTCAAACAGGTAAGTAAAGAGAAATTTCAAATTTGGCTGCTGTGTTTGCCAATGGCTTAAGACAGTAAAAAATAAATATGTACGATGTATGCAAATAGACGTGTGTGCCAAGCCGGTAAAATATGACAAACGGTGCAAATATTTGCCTAAAAATATTGAAGTTCTCAATGATTTAATTGCAAATAATCCGCAAATTGTAAATTTTAAGCCACGAAAACGATTATGTGCCTAAAATGTCTCCCTCTCTATGTGTGTATCTTTGTGTGTGTGTGTGTAAAAGATGTTTTGCCTGTGAATTTCGACTCTACCACAAGTATTGACAGACAGTCAGAGACATGCGTGTGTACATGTGGCCTACTCCACTTTGTCTTGCCTGCGCCTGCCCCTGCCCCTGCACATTTCCCTTTCCCTGTCCCCGTTGTCATCCCCCTGCCATACCTCATACGACACGTGTGCGCCTTTGTATGCCTTTCATTACCCAATTGATTTATGACGCTTGTTCTGTAAATTGCCAAGGATTTGCAACAAGGATTTCAGTTATTTGTCAACAGCTTTGATTTTAATGTCGTACACGAAATCTTTGCTCTCCTCTACAAAATTGCACAATCTTAAACTTAGATTTAATGAAAGGATGGCAAGAAAATCGAAATGTGAAGAAATATCAATGTCTAGATCTTAACGTTCTCATCATAACTGCAAATGACACAATTTAATGCCTGCCTGTTGCTCAAGACTCTCAACCGTTCAACAAATCTCTAACCAAAAGCCCCACAGTTTTCCACAACATTTTTCACACGACAACACAACAAGAACCAAAAGGGCGCCCAAAGCAAATTGTGCACAAGAGAAAGAAGCAAACAGGAAGTCGGGTATAACAACAGTCAAGGTGTCAGTTCCTAGAACTTTTTTATTTGACTCTGTTGTATTTTTTTTTTTTTGTGTCTTGCCTTTTTAACGCCTCCTTTTTGAAAAGCTCGAACGCAGCTGGGGTCTCGACTTTTGGCAGGCATTTGTCTTGCCTTTGGTTAAGCACCCACCTCTTCGATTGCGACCCCAACTCGTGTCTCAAACACGTCCCTTTTTGTCGTTTGTCTTTACATAAAAATATATATATTTCCTCTTCTTTTTCCTTTTGGGGGGATAGCAACGCCTTTCACTTTCGATTGTTTGGCTGGGGCTTGGGCTCGGTTTCGGTTTCGGTCTCGGCCTCGGGTTCAGTTCATTTTGCGGCTGTCTTAAATGACTTGAGAAAGTTGTGTAAATAAAAACCCCAACGCAGAAAAGCCGAAGAGTTCACAAGCTTAACTTTGCAGTTCTTAGCGATAATTTTGATGCGTTGTGTTCTCTATGATTTGATGCGATGGCGGAATTATCGACGTTGGCGATGGAAAAACTCTCGTAACAATCGCCAACTGGCACCGACACAGTCCCCCCTTATACCTATACACCCATCCCTTTATACATATACATGCACGTGTATGCGTATAAGTGTGTGTGCGTGCATGTGCATGGCACTTTGCTAATTAAAAGTGTAGCCCAGTGCAGGGCGCTGGGGCCAAATAAATCGATGCCTGGGTAATTAAATTGCATGACGCGCGCACACGATATCAAAGGGGAAGCACAAGTAGAGGAGTGGGGAGGGGGGAGGGGCGTTTGGGGGTGCGAGGTGTTTGTAGGCTCGGTGATTTGCGCTATGCATTTTGCTATTTCCTATTGTAATTAGCAGGCGACAGAAACAGAAGCTAAAACAAAATGGCGACGGCCAAGCCATGCATAACAGTTAGCGCAACGGCATAAATCACGCATACGACATGTTGTCGTTGTGCACTCAAAAGTTACTGCGACTATTGAATACTGTCTAATCGAACTTAATCGTATAATAAAAATCGTTCACTTGTATCCATTGCGGTTTCATTGTCAAAAACTGAAACCCGAGAACTGAGTCAGCAGCGAATCAAACAAAAGACTGCGAAAAAGGAATGAAAAATACAATTTGCGTATTTTTTTTTTTTGCGATACTGAATGGATGCCAGGTCCATGATGGCTTGTTTGCTGTGGACGATGCCTATCGATGCTGCTGCCAGACGGCCTAAATGAATGGGAAATTTACAATTAAACGCCTCGATGCGAAACCGATTGCGAGACCGGCAAATGGGAAGATGAAGGCGCGTCTCTTGGCATGCCCAATGAATGGCAGGGCCATCGGAAGGACGTCGGTGCGGGTGTCCTGCTGACGCGGCTTTGTCACAATCGCCGCAGTTAAAGCTTTGGTTGTTGCGGTCACCTTGTTGCCCTACTCCCAGTTGAGTCCCCTAGTTCCGCATTCAACTTAAAGACTATACTTAAAAGCATGTGTCAATTTAATGCATGGCATCGCTGCATCACTTGAAGCCAACCTTAAGTGCAGACTCTATTGACTTCGACAGTTTATTAAACACTTTAAGATGAAGCCCGTCTGAGTGAGGATTGTGGATTGAGAACTCGTCTGCTAATGAACTGCTGACAATTTTGTGCAACGCTTTACAAGCGGTTACAAAAGAATACAAAAGGCTGGCAGTGTCAAAAAGACGAATGAAAAAAAAAGCCTGGCGAGGCGAGGCAAGGCGAGCCAGTGCAAAAAGTGCCCGAATAATACACAGCAGTGTCAAAAGGGAAGGGAAGGGAAGGGGAATGGCGGATGACGGGAGGACGCACTCAAAACTTTTGCCACTCAACGGACAGCAATGTCGAGGGAAGGGTGACAGCGATAATTGAACAAATTGTTTCGAGTGCATTTCGGCCACAAAGGAAAGTCCCAACAACACAACCAACTGGCCCTGACAATATGAGAAGCACTTGAACAACTTTTTGGCCACGAAATGATGAATTTCCCACATAAAGCAGGACAGCGATAGCCTTATATGCACACAAAGAGAGAAAGAGAGTTGAATTATTTCAGCCGTTGTAGTGTTAAATCCCAAACTATTTACAGAATTACCGAACTAATGGCAACATTAAATATATGTATTTGTCGGCCCACTTAACTAACTATGTTTTTTTGTGAAATTGAAAATGTTTCTGATAACGATTTAAAGTTTGAAGTGGTCTCAAAATTTTTGGATTTTCTGAAATAAGTGAAATTAGAAACTGATCAAAGGAAGAATAATAAAAGTTACATTCAACAGTTTTCTTTCCTTTATTTTTATCTCTGCAGTGGCATTTTATATTCTTAATCCCCAAGGTTGCACCGGACTCCACATTACTGGATCTGTTCGGGCTTAGGAATACCTCGAACCGAACCATGAGCCGAAACTTTTAAATTTCTAACCGTTTTTTTTAACAAACTTTATGTTAAACATGATCATAATGTCAGCATTTGAATCAAATGTTGCTCATCTGATTTAAAATTCCGCAGTATTTCCGAAACAATTTATTTACTATTAAATCTGGCTTTATTGCGGAATGAAATTTAAAGCAGAGGGAAACGGAAATCCAGTCTTTATTAAAATATGTTTTTGTATTTTTATACCCTGTTCCCATTTAAAATGGGCAAAAAAGGGTATAATGAATTGTATGTAACAGGCAGAAGGAAGCATCTCCGACCCTATAAAGTATATATATTCTTGATCAGCATCAACAGCCGAGTCGATAAAGCCATGTCCGTCTGTCCGTCAATCTGTATGTTCGTCCATCTGAACGAAAGGATCTCAGAGATGGTAAGAGCTATAAGCTTGAAATTGGTCTCCAAGCACTGGTATAATTTGGAGGCAGATCAAGTTGATCTTTAATGTTGGATGCCACGCCCGTTTCGCCCACAGAACGAATTATAAGGAAATTATAACGAGTCCCTATAGAGGCACAGTTTATAATACGGTCGGGGTCACGACAGTTTTCTTAGAAAATATAGCTATAATTTGTCCTTTAACCCATTGAAAGCAGCTTGTTTTGCTTTCCAAAAGTTGGCAACAACAAAGAATGCAAAAATCCCTTAAGAGAACGGACATGGATAATCATCCCTAATCGTTATTATGCCATAAGTCTTGAGATAATTTTTTCACCCCGTACTCTCACCTCTGCCGCTGCGTCCGACAAACCGCAGATCATTGAACTTGGCCACCTGGTTCTTCATGACGGCTGTGCAGTTCCGCAGCTCGGCGCAGTAGTTCTCATCGTTGCCGGCCCGCACGGTGACCATGGTGCCGTCCATGATGTCGCCCAGTGAGACGACCTTGAAGGCCACCGGCAGCGTCTTGTTGGAGCGCCAATGCGGGGGCAGGACGGTGCAGACGAAGAGGGGGCTGCTCGTTCTGATTAGCTCGCCAGGATGTTCGGTAAGGAAGTCACCCAGTGTTCTCTCCGCCAGGATGTCAGAGGTCATCTTCGTGTAGGCCTCATTCAGGAGCTGGGCAGGTGTTGGTGGCGTGTTCTGTTCGGTGCTGTTGTTGTTGTTACTGTTGCTGCTCGAGTTGTTGTTGTTGTTTGTGCCATTTGTGTTGCTGGTGTTGTTGTTGTTGCTGCTACTCGAGTTGTTATTGTTGTTATTGTTAGCCGTGTTGTTGTTATTATTATTATTGTTGTTGTTGTTATTGTTATTGGCATTAGATGCCGTCGAATTGCTGGTGGTTGTTGTCAAATGCATTTTGTGACTGTTGTTGCTTTGGTGGTGCTGTGTGTTGTAGTGGTTGTTGTAGTGGTGGTGATGGTGGTGCTGCTGATGTTGCTGCTGCTGCTGCTGATGTTGCTGCTGCAGCTGATGTAGCTGCTGCTGCTGCTGCTGTGAGTGATGCAGTTGATGGTGCGTATAATGATGTGTCTGATCCTGCGCCTCCTGCTCAAACTGCTCCAGATGTCCTTGAGCGTGAGCCTGCACTTTTTTTAGACGCACAATTTTGTCTTTTTTAACCAAACACCGATAAACTAATAAAACCCGATCAAGCGATTAGCCAGCTATAAATAAAGACAAAGAAAGGAAGGGCATTAGTTGTTGAGTATTATTATTATTATTATTTACATATATAAGAATATTACAGATAAATTTCTAGCATAGTTTGGATATAGAACTGGCGATTTAAGGTCTTTAGCTATGTTTGTTCTAACCGTATCCTTCTAAAGGGCGGGGCAAAAGTTATAACCCTTTTGAAAAACTTTAACATTTGATTGAAGATTTTTACACAGAGTATTCTAGTAATCAATTCTTACTAAGAATAAAATTACTGAAGCTGAGGATCCCGATCTTCATTCAAGAAATATTTGTTAAGTTCGAATATTATTAGTGTTTTCAAACTAAAAAGTCAGTTTGAAACATACATCAATGTACTTACTTCAAATACCATTCTTGAATAATCTTTGAACCATTTGGGAATTCTAAGCAGGCCAACCTAAACCATATTTAAGAAATAAACTATTCGCCATGAAACGTTGGTTGCTCCAAGAATTTAAAAATTATATCAACAATTTTTGTACTTATTTTTTATTAAATCTAGAGTTATACTGCATTGAAGTTTTTTTGTTTATTATTCCAAGATTTTGCGCACAAAACATATTAAATTTTACAATCATTTTCAGTAATTCGTTATTGTATTTAATATGAATTTTAAAAATGTAATTTTAGTATGGTTGTTTTTCTCTGTATAGCTTTATTTTCAGCTAATTGTGCTCAATCTTCCGAAGAATTCTCTATCATGGGATAACTTCTAACTTCTGTAAATTAAATTTGAACAACTAGTTTAATTGTCGACTTTAAATCAATTAATAAATCTATAATGCAATGTTTTGCAACTCATTAAATTGAAAAGACTGCACTTTTCGCAAGCATCAATTGTATTTATTTGACTCAAAAGTGACAGGTTTGAAATCTTCAAAAATCGCTTATGCAAAAATTGATTCATCAATGTTTCGATGTTTTTTTTTTTACATTTAAAACAAACAACTAAAAACGAGTTTATCATCAAACAAAATGATCAACAGCATTAGAATTTAAAACTACATAAGAATCTTCGTAAATAACATTTTAAGTAAATCCTAATGTGACCACAATAAAGCAGCATTTTCGCCTCTTTTTCTGGCCAAACAGACAGCGTAGCAGAGGTGGGAAAATTGACTTCAATTTGAGCTTGCGGAGGCCATGAAATTTGGAGAGCCATCATGTTAATGTCTTTAAATCACAGTCAAACGGCATTTTACATGGCCATGGTGCATCCGGCCTGTTTTGGGTTTCGGGTTACGGGTTACGGACAACGTAGAGGTCCTCTCGTTGGTCCCGGGCAAGTGAGCAGACCGGACAGCACACATAAACACAAATCAATTGTCAACCACTCGACGTGTCCATGAGGACGCCATGTTGAGCGTGGAACGTTGCATGTTGGACTTTGGGATCCTTCAGCGGAACGCAATTTGCGTTGCACTTTTCAATTTCCTGCAACGCGGCAAAGGACATTGCATCGGGAAGAGGAACAGTGAATAGCGAATGGTGAATGGCGAATGGCGAATGGCGAATGGCGAATAGCGAACAGGAACTGGGCCTGGGCACAGGCAGGACATGTGGCTAGCTGTGGCATGCAACTATCCAAACGCAAATCTAGTCCTCATCCGCGTCATCCGGACATGCACTGTGCCTAGCTGTAACCAGTGTCAAAATGATTGTGGACTCACGGGTGAGAATTTGTGGTTTGATCCATGCATATTTTGTCACTTGTCGACAGTCGTCGTAGGGCATCACACCCTACCATAATCACCGTCGTTGCCATCGCCATTATTATCACCAGTCAGTGCCAGTTTGACAACATTTTCCACACTTGCACTCCGTCTCCAGTTCAGAAAGAGAAGCACGCACTGGGACCTACTAGTACTGAAGTATGTGGTAAGGTGAAGGATAAGGAGAAGGAGAAGGAGTACAGACCGCATCCGCTGACCTTGTCGGCGGAGTTGTCATTGCTGTTGGTCATGTAACAACTTTAAAATTCCTAGCTGCAGATTTCTTTGTGTGATTCACGTTCCCTTTCCACATCACACATCTCACAAATCTCACATCCCAGATCCATTCGTGAATGCCACAAACAGTTGTCCAGTTGCCGACTTTTTACACAATTTTCCCCAACTTCACTTGACCGATAAAAATTACTTAAAAATGCCACAGCTCATGGGTTGACTTTTGGCCAACAAGCACATAAAACAGCAACTGTGCTTCAAAATGGATGGGGATTTAATATGGAAATGGGAAAAGGCAAAAGGCAAAAAAAAAAATATAACGCGAAAGGAAATCGCGGCGAAAATCCAACGGAAGCCAAACGTGTCGGCGCGTGGGCAGCAAAAGCAACAAGAGAAACAACGGACAACGGACAACGGAACAGTGAAACAGGCACAAAATGGACAATCTCGGGGATGGGTGCAAGTATCGCCATTTGGCCATCCACCATGCAACATGCGGCATTCAACATTCAACGCCATTCACCGTTTACCACTCACCATCTGCCATTTGCCATCTGCCTTTTATTGTAAATTTACTTTATAAAGGTTATTACCGAACCATCTAAAGAGGGAGTCAGAGACAGTCCGGCAACAGCTGAGTCGGGTCTTTTGGGTGTCTAATGACCTGCCCAGCATTCTAAACTGTGGGCATAACTGTACTGGACTATCGTTTGAGGTTTTTTTCAGCGAAAACAAATATATTTGCATATTATAGTATGGTATGAATGCATGTGTTAAATTGGTTTTCGAGAGAATAAGTATAGTTAAATTCCTTTTTCAACTTTATCACTTCATATAGCAAAAGTAACTTATCTAATTATATATGAGAATCGTGCTTGATTAATTCGACAAAGGCTTCACCATTCGATTGAAGAGGTAGCCAGTTCAGATTGTAATTATAAAATCATCTAGATTCGAGTTTTAGCTACTTTAATGTCAATTATTTTATTTTATCAAATAAGCATATTCGCTACTCAAAACATATTAATACCGTAAAATATTTAAAATCTTACTCAAGCAATTACAATCAAATGGATTGGCAAACAAGCCATTTCGGATTGTTTTCTATAGTTGCCGATTGCGTCCATTTGAAGTGAATGATGGTACTGTAGACCTAGAAAGCGTAGAGTCTGAACAACTGTCTTGAAAAACTTGATCATCCTTCGTTAATATTTGAAGAAGCCACAGGAAAAAGGAAAGAAAGATAATATGGGCAATTGCTAATTTTTGGATATTTTACTTTCGAAAAGGGCTAGACAAGTTTTAATTCAGTTTCAAAACATTTGCGCTACTTACTGACCAATAGTTGGAGATGACAATGAGCACAATGATTGATGAAAACCGCTGTTATTCAATTAGACAGATTGCCAAAATGCTTAACTTATCACATATAATAGTAGAAAACCACATGTGAAACTTACATATGTATGTTAATAAGCTCGATATTTGGATACATGGCATGATTAGAAGGAAACTCTGCTCACTTAAAAAACGACTGCATATATCTTCTGAAACTGAACTGTATTGGAAAGTTAAGTCACATCAATCTTATAATCTCAACCTTTGTTTGGCAATTTATCACTTATATTTCTATATTCATCTTATAGTTAAGCATTTGATTCTGTTAAAAACCATTTGATATTATATTTTTTTGAAAAGTAATGAGAAATTAAAAAAAAATATGGTCAATACTGGTCTATACAAGATTGTTCATAGTTTATTCCATATAAAAAAAAATTCACCTTAAATTAAATGTGAAAATTCAATAGAAGTTTTTGCAACCGAAACGAAGAACATTTTAATAATCGATGCTGGATGCATCGACAAATTTCCAATACTGGCAAATTATATATTTAATGAATAATTAATCAAATTATTTTTAAAATATTGACAGTGAAAATCATTGAATAACTTTTGCAGCAATTTATAGTATACTATATTGTATTAATATATTTATCCAACAGAAATATATATCTATCAAATAAATTGATTTCGAGTCCGCTAAAATACTCGACATTTAGTTAATATATTTGTTTATAAAGTATGATGTTTGGCGACCTTTCCACTTTTTATTTGGCTGGCTCGAGGTCTTGTTCAAGACCAAACAATTCATATATTTATTTATAATAATCGATAGCCAGAATTGATTGAGAAGCGCATCAGAGTCGCTGTGTTGGCCGCACTTTATTAAATTGCGGATGTGACCGTGTGCATGGCCAAAAGGAAAAAATGTGGCCAACTGAAAGTCGTGGACAAACGCGCCATAATCCGCGCTTGCCGTCACCGTCAACGACTGAAACTTTGTCGGAAGCTGGGCAACGGGTCACGCGCGGTTTGTCACCTCGTTGTTGTTGCCATTGTGGCGATTGTTGCTGTTTTCCCTTTTCTTTACCCTCTCCTCATTTATTCTTGCCATTTTTTTTTGGAGTTTTTTCTCTCACTGTTCTGGATGGGGGCTAAATCAAAATTCATGGTTTCGTTAAGGGACGACGGCGACACTGCTCAATCGCGCGATGGTATCAATAGCCGGCCAACACGAGCACACACACACACACACATAGGGAAGTGCAGACACACACACACACACACACACACATAGGCAGGCAGACACACATGCACGTGAGTCGACGGTTTACACGCAAGTTTAACCCTTTGATGGCCCCACACACATGTACAACATGTAAATTGTTTCAATTTGCGGCATTTGCCGTAAAGCTGCGCAATTTTCGACATGCCATGGATACCCTTAGTGTGTCTGTGTGTGAGTGTGTGCCCAAGTGTGTGTGTGTGTGAGTGTTTGTTTGGTCATTGTGTATTTTTTTCCCCATAGTTGGCATGTCCATGTTCCATGTCCAGCTGTTGTGCTCCCACAGAGCACTCGAGTCCAATCCGAGCCCGAACCCAAAATACTAAACTTGTTAAATGTTATGGCTGTATATACATATAGATATATATATATATATATGTATATAAATACATACGTATGTGTGTGTGTGTGTGTGTGTTGGTGACGTCTCATCTAAAACAGCTACTGACGTTGCTGCTACTTTGATGTAGTTAAATTTTAATTGGACTTTGGGTTTTTATTCCCCGTCTGTGGTATTTCATTTATGCGTGTGTATGCCTGTGTGTGTGTGCTTGTGTCTATGTGTGGGCTGTGATGTTAGAAGTTATAATGGCATTTAAAATTAAGCATATTATGTTAACACATGCCCGAAATGAAGAATCTGAGAAAAATGCTCTAGAAATGCTGTGTGAAATGGAAAACGAAAAATCGAACAGTGCTGCCAAATCCTTTAAACTGCAGACAATGATGTGAACAGTGCTCTGAAATCCAAAACAGTCCCTTCGTTTCTATACACTAACAAGTTATACACGATCCTAATGAATTAAAGAAATCTGGTCTGTTTTTTCCTGATAATACCCAATAATATTATTATTAATAACCTAAGATTTCTTTTTCTTATACGCTTAATTAATATGCAATATTTTCATTATTTTTCCTTTAATCAAAGACACTTTACTATAAAGTATTATTTGCTGACTAGAAATATTCCAGTTCCTGAACTTAGATAGATCCATTAACTTGCAAACATGGAATTCTAATTTAAAGATTGTGATTGCCAAACTGTCCAATGGTAGTTTTAAGTGGACACAACTCACTACTTTATAACCTCGCTATTTATAAAAAGAAAATAATATGTTTTCTCTGTGGAAATCATTAATTTAATTGGCTAAACATTGTGTGCTCTTTGATACCAGTGATTCCATGCTAAATGTCATCTATGTAACTACCTTAACCAATCTGTTGTGCAATGTTGTTCATGCTGGGTTCGGGCCTCTAAATTAACAACAATTGCTGCTAACTAACAGCAAATTAAGCTATACATTGTTTATAAATGCTCAAGTGCCTCTGTGTGCTGGACACAGGCAGATGAGTCAAGAGTCGGAGCCAGTGTCAGGAGTCGTAGCCAAAGCCTAAGCCTGTAGCTCAGGATTCACTTTAATGCCTAAATCAACTAACTTTGCGGGCAGCAAACTTATTTCCGGCATGCCGAGAACATTTCCCAGACTTCAACACATACAATCCAGACACACACGCACTGATGGACTAAAGGACTAAAGGACTGTGCAGAAATCAACAGCCAGAGAGAAGACACCAAATTCAACCATAAATTGATACAGTAACACGCCTCAGAGTCACGTCACGCCCCCTGGCCATCCTCCTCTACCTCTGGCGACCAAAATGCAGCAAAAAAGGACTTGCTGCAGTCGAGGACGATGCAGTGCAATGCATTGCAATGCAATCCTTCCGGCCGTCTCCCTTTGTCAGCAGACTGGTTGGATGGCTGGCCAGAAAACCAAAAACGAGCAACCAACAATCCCAAGTTTTCGGTCAACTTTGGGCCAAAACAATGCTGCCTGGCACCAGGCGCCAACCACTAGCCACCAGAGGGGAATAAGGGTTGGGCAGGGCGGGGCAGGAAAGGCAACAGCAAGCTGAAAGCGAGGCACGCATCTTTTGTAATTCGTCCTCGTCCACGTCCACGTTCACATCCTTGCTCTCCTCCTTTTCATGTGTACCCTGCATTAATAACGTGCAGCGGCACACGTTCTGACTGTTCCTGCTCCGCCTCCGCCTCCGTCTCCACCTCTGCCTCCGCCTGTCAGCTTGCATGTGTCCTGGCCGTCCTGGTTGTGCTGTGTCCTGTGTGTGTGCACGCGTGTAAGGCACCGAAAAAGCAACTGCTGCAACTGGAGTTGGACTTTCTCTGGTCAATTCGCGGTTTTGCTTGTCACTTAGCCGACGCGTTGCCCCAACGGCAATGGCGACGCTTTGGCCCCGTTGGCTATTTGATAAACGACGAAGAAACAAAACGATGCCAAACGAGATGCCATCACACGAAGTGCAGCCACAGCCGCAGCCGCAGCTGGAACCGGAGCTGTTCCTTCTCCTTCTGATCCTCCTCCTGGAGAGTTGCCCCCGAGGCGACAATGTGACGACATTCAGTGTCCATTGAATTATCTGGCCGAGGTGTCTAGGGGTGTCACCTCTGACTGACTGACTGACTGACTGGCATTGGCCCACTCGGACCCCCTTCCCTCACATAAATTGGGCCTAAAGAGCTTGTGATGAAGCTAGTGTACAAACATATGTGCATTTGTATTTTGCATTTCGTTTAAGAGCTGCACTCAAAAGTTAACCAAATTTGAATTGAGTTGTACTAGAACAGTGTTTAGTTACATCGATTAAGAATCTACCATGTTAACTAAATAGTATATTTAAAGTATAGCTTTAGTTTCGCACTAAAGATTAACTAATATTCTATTTCTAACATATTTATATTGATTTTGAAATAATATAGTAAAGTTATTTAAAAATAGATAGAGAATATATCGCATTATGTTTCATAAAATAACAACTAAATAAAAACGGATTCTCTAGTCAGATATCTGCAAAAAAACAAATGTCATTAAATAATCCTTAAGCAAATAAGAGAAAGGCGAAAGTCTATAATTAATATTTATAAACAAGCATATTGAAGTTCTTAAGAGTTGGGATTTAGATAAATTTCAGTTAACAATATTTACTCTAAATTGCATATAATTAAAGTAACATTGAATTGGATATAAAAAATATTGACACTTTAATTTCTAATTTAATATCAGCGGCAATTTATAGTAATTATTTGCCAAGTTGCTTCGAAAATATATTAAGAAATCATTTAAAGTATAAACCGTTAAAACCAAAAGTGGACAAGTTGTAAACCAATCTAATTTATTAGGAAAGTAATTTCACTTTTAAATTCTTAGTTTTTGTATATTTAAAAAACTATAAATGTATAGAAATATTTGTAAATTAAAGATATGAGATATACATATAAACTAGCATAAGAATATAATTTAGTCATTTATTTAGGAGTATTTTAATTTAATAAATGATAAGTACTTTGCTTGAATTCAAAGATATATGCTTGATTTTGACATAAACTTTACAAATACTCGCAGATCTAATTCAAAAACTATGCAGCAATTCCATAACCATTTCCGAGAACAACTTAGTAGTTATGATGTGGAAGCCTTTGAAGGGTATTCAGCTGTCGTTGTGTATGTACTTGCAGTCTAAGTTATTTTTAAGCTTTAAGTGGCGTAATAAGTCCAGATTGCTGTCGTTGAGAGCTGTCTGTGTGTGAGAGCAGCAGAGCCAGAGTTATGTGCTGTCTCTGTCTTCTGTGCATAGGCCTAGGTCGAGTCCTTGTTTGTTTGCGCCTGCCCGCAGCTTACTTTGGCTTTTGCTTTTAAGCCGCCTCCTTGCACAGGACAAAGCGGCAGTTGCTGTTGCAGTTGCAGTTGCAGTTCCAGTTGCTGTTGCTGTTGCTGTTGAAGGAGCTGCATTAGAAGCAAGAACTAAAGTCGGAGCAGGCGTTTAACATTTTTGAGGCTTGATTGGATTTTACACAGGCCTCTGCATAAAGTGAAAAATTGCATTTTGAGCAGCTGCAGCTACTATTGTTGTTGTTGTCACTGTTGTTGTTGCAGTTGCAGTTACACTTACAATTGCAGTTTAGTTGATTGTTGTTGTTGCTGTTGATGAAGTCGGCTTCGGTTTGGTTTGGTTTGGTTTCATTTGGTTTTGCTGGTCAGCCAGCCTGCGGCTGTCTGTTATTTTGAAATACTCGTTGAGTGGCTCGTTTGCGGTGAACATGCATGTGGCTACAGGGGCCACAGCCACACTTATACACCCACTTTTCTACCTAACAAACGACCTAGCACACTGCTCATTTTTTCAAAATATTTTAAGCGGCTTATGCAATGTCAAAAACAAGTAAAATGCCAATGGCGAAGGCTAAAGGCCAATGGCAAAAGGAAAGGAGAAACAAAAGGCAATGGGTGGGAAAGTAACGCCCATTAACAGTTTATTAGCACCTCAAGCAGACGTCCTTAGTCAAGTGTGCAATGCCACGCCTCCATGCCTCCATGCCGACCGCTTCCCGCCGCCGCCGCCGCCGCCTCCTACTCCGACTCCGACTCCGTCCATGCATCCATGCGTATGTGTGTGTAAATGCAATATTGCATTTCTACGGCAATTAAAATGAATTTTCCGGTTACTTGACACATAACATAATTTGCATTTCCGGCGCCTGACACGCCCCCAAACCAAAGGCATCTCCTTCTCCCACCTGACATCTTCCTGTCCGAGGGCTACACTTGATGTGTTGTCGTGCTGGGGCTTTAGATTGTTTAAATGCATAAATGATGCAATGAATGCAGCTTCAACTGCAACGACTGCAACGACAGCAACGTGCAACCGCAGACGCATGCAACCCTCGAAGGCGACCCCGTCACGCCCCTTAGAGTCTTGTGTGTCCGTGTGTCCGTCTGTACTATGTGCTGCTTGTCTGTCTCCGTGTCACCTTTAGATAACACTAGTCAACCGAATGTTTTTGATGAAGTGTCTCTCAAGTGAACTCAGTCTTTATGCGTATGCCAGTTGTTTTATTCACTAAGTTCATCCATATTACATTTTAAAACTAATGCTTTGTTTTGCTTACACTTACAACGATAAATAATTACAATAATCGCAATAAGAAAATAATAAATATCATAAGGAACGAAGAAATGCGTTTTATATATAATTAACATAAATATAAAGCTTAAATTAACAGATTTCAGTTAGCATATACAATGAGCCATCAAAAGCAATTCACAAAGAAAAAAGTTACAGACTTAAGATAAACAGAATTTAGATATAAATCTCATATTAAAAGCCATAACTACAGCAATTCATCAAAAGCTTTCAACGATCACCACAAATAATCTGTGTGACCAGCTAAAAAATATCTAGTTTTTTTGCAAATAATGTATAAAACGGATGTATTAATTGAAATATATTTGATTCGATAGTTATAACTGAGAAGAACTGATTTTTAATAAATCTACTGCAATTCACAAAAAGTTCTCAAAGAAAGAAAGTCTCGTCTGATAACGATACCAAAAAATTTCACTCCAAACTATTGAAATTTGTTACTTAATGATTAGTTATAAGTACTATATGAGTAATACTACAAGTTAAGGCTGTTAATTTCGATATTGACTCTTTACTGAGTTGAGTATAAAACCTGTTGGCCAGTGTAGACATAATATGCATGTTGTCACCAATGTCAAATGCATCTCTCCTGCTTCCTTCTGCCTCGGTCTGGCCTAGCAATTGTTGGGGCAAGCAGCAGGACACACACTTGGCGAGTTTGTCCAAATCACCGAGTTTAACAAATTAAATGACTTCTAGTGCGTACATTGTTTTGACACGGATGTCCCCAACAATCCATTGCATTCCCCAGTTCGAGTAAGCATTGCCATTTATTGCCTGGGTGTGGGCAACGTCTGGGCTTTGCCAAATTGCTGTTGATTGCTTGGCACTCGGTATTCAGTACTCGGTACTCGGTACTCGATACTCGGTGACCGGACAGTCGCCCACCTGCAATGTGAAGCATTTGACAGACACACCACAGTACACAGCACACACACACACACACACACACACACACACACACACACACACGCACGCACGCAGACCACCATCATTGAGTTTGGCAATGAAGTATGAGTTTACAATAGGGTTAGAGTTGGAGTTGGGGATGTTATTGTGGTTTGAGAATTGCGCCCTGCACTTTGCATGACGTGTTGTCAAACGCAGTCAACACTGGAATCCATGACTTTAATCACACAACAATAATAACAAATATGTAGTAGAAGACTTTATGTTGCCATCTGCCGGAGCTGAAGCCGAAGCCGGACGGATCGGCGGGATCATCGGATCACCATGGAACTGAATGGAACTGCTGTTGGACCACCCAGCAAATCAAATGTTCAACGTGGCAAACGTCGCAACACGCGGCGGCCTTTGATACGCATCATCATAATTTGTTTTTATGGCGTTTGTCTTGCGCCTTTCGCTTTTTATGTCTTTATAAATACACAACAAGGCGCAGGAGAGGGTCGAAAATATGAGAGATGCGAGATGATTCACGAGTCGCCTCTGTTTTGTTTATGGCAATTAAATTTCATTTAACAACAAAAATGCCAGCAAAAAAAGAGAAAACAAAACAAAAATGCAGTTTTCGAGTCACGATGCGTTCCAAAAGGCAGCATCCAATATTGTACGATTACTTTTGTTTTCTTTAATCATACGAAAAAGTATTTATGATGCTTCAAATATTATTTGTATTATTGTATCATTATCGTTAACATATTATTTATCACTTTATCACAATTCTCATTACTACTCATTATTATTGCTCGTATTGTTTTTCTCTTAATTATTTTCATCATTATTGTTGTTATTGTTTATTTATTTAGGTATTAAATAATATTATATGATCAACACATTTACCTTTAATAAAACCCTTAGCGTTTTAAATGAGAATCCACATTTAACTTTATCTGCATAATTCACATTTCCCATAAATTTACTTTCATTTGGCACTTTTAGTCACTTTTAACTCAAACCTTTTAACGAGTTGCTTAATTTTTTTATATTAACTTAAAATTGAAAAACTTCTCTCATTTGATTTACCACAAAAACTATTTTTGTTGACACTCGCGACTGTTTGTTGTTGTGTTTACCTTTTATTTTTAAATGTTTTATAATATTTCCTTATTGTCGTTTTTTGTTTTCATGGCTTTGGCATTGTTTGGGTGCACCGCAGCTGCAAGCGTGTCGCGCGTGTCTAAAACTGAGTTATGGTTTATGCTATACTAGTATATGAGAGTGTGTGTTTGTGTGTGGGTGTGCGGGTGTGTGTGTTGTGACTGTCCAGCCACATGTGTGTGCAATGTTATTGCTGCCATTTGAGTTAACTTGCCGCGCCTGGCAGCTTGAGTTCGTGTTCCTGTGTGCTTGTGTGTGTGTGTGTGTGTGTGGCAAGCACTCAAAACGCGAAGTCTCTGACGTTACAGCTAACCAAAATTTCATTGGATCTCGGTGTAAATTACACACATGCCACAGCATCTGTGTGTGTCTCCTGCCTAGCATTATTTACATTTGTGTTTGTGGCCTTACGAGTCGTTGCCGCTGCCTCAGTCGTTGCCTTTGATGATGAGTGCTGAATATATTTAATGGCGTATTTTAATTTTTTTTTATAGCTCCTCTGAGTCATGTGTGTGATGATGAGTATGTTTGTGATCTACAAATGAACTGGCTGTTTTTTAATTTGTCAAGAAGTCACTCAACTCGTTTAGACACTCACTCACTCACACACTCACTTACTCATGCATTCACTCATTCGTGCTTCAGCTCAACTCGTCTCTCAATTAGCAAATTACGCATGCCCCCCTCTCTCTCTCTCTCACACACACACACACACACACTCAAATATATGGGTTGGAGCAAACTTTTCACTCCTGGCAAGGGTTGCAAACTTGGAGCTGACTCTCAATTTGAAAATCTCACTCGGCTCAATTGTTTGGCGCTCGTTGGACTCCGCCCCCGACGCTTCGCTGACGACCCCAATGCAGCTCTGTATACATGCAGTGCCTGAGCGAGTGTGTGTGCGTGTGTGTGTGGTCAGTTTTATGTTGAATACTGTTTAATTCCTTCTTTTTTTGTCTATTTCTGTATTATTTTGGGGATGGTTTTTGTTGTTGCCTCGTTATATATTTGTGCGGCAGTGATTTTATTATTTTGCGTATGTTTTGTGCTGCATTTTGTTTCGTATTTGCAAATCACGCACCTCCCCCCTCCCCTGTACATTTGCTGCCCTGTAGCACATCGCCAACTGTGCCACAAATGCCGCCCACAGCATTTTGCGGTATGTGTGCCCCAGAGAGGAGCCCAACAGGCTGGTAAAAAAAAAACAACAGCAAATATTACAAAAATAACAACAACCAAATGTTGGTAGACCGAGAAGCAAAAGGAGGTGGAGGTGGAGGTAGAGGTGAAGGAGGAGGAGGCATGTGGTGCGTTGTGGTGTTGTGTGGATTGTGTGGTGCGGTGCGGTGCGGTGCGGTGCGGGCACCGGTCGAGGCCGAAAACCGGTGCCAACATTTTTGTGTGCAATTTTTAGTTAAATTATTTTTACACCCCCACACACACACACACACACATACACATTCACTCACACATTGCGCAAAAAATGTCGACACGCAAATTCGATGCCATTTCTATTTTGGACACAAATACATACAAAACTAACACACATGCATACATATATAGATGTGTATATGTGGTTGTGTGTGTGCTTGCACTTTTTGCCAACTGCATTTGGGTTGTTGTTGCAACAAAGTGGCAAGTGCAGATTTGAAGTTATTACCAAAAACTAACCAACGTTTTGTGGGTTTGAAGTTGTGTGGAATAATATTGGTAGACCTAAAAAGCCTTTGGCTTTGCCATTGTTGTTGCTGTTGTCCTTGTTGTAAATATTTTGTCGATTTTTGGGCACACACAACAACACAAACACACTCACACACACACACACACACACTGGAATTTTCCATTTTATCTTGCCCCAAAAAATCGAAAGGTGCAAAAGGAATATTTTTATTTTACGCCTTCATCAAAATGTGAATGCAACAGTTTTGCACTCGATATTATTTCGTATACTAATTGTGAAAAATTCTCGTATTTAACTTTAGAATTGACTGAATCAGAATGTAATATATATTTTAAGTTTGCTGTGCTTTACGACAATTTAAGAATTATGGCTATAATTATTGATATGTAATTAAAACGGATTGAAAGATTAGGAAATACTGATAAACTAAGTACGTTTAATCTATGTTGCATTAATAGAATTAAATGTTCATTTAAACAAACTGAGATATATCTATTAAGTTGAGTAGTCAAGTTAGTATAGTCTTTCTGTGTTATATCTTATAATAACACGCAGTAGGGTGTTACTATAAGATATAACACAGAATGACTATACTTCAAATCTCAAAGAATTGTCTTAAAACTGAGCTTTCCAGGCAAATATCGAATATCTCAGTTTCCTCTCAATTAATACATAACTTCATTATGTATTAAATTTATTGTACAATTAGTAAAAATGTTGTATATTCATTTAAAATATATCTAGTGAGCCTGAAGAGCTTTGCTGCTCTGGCTATGGCAATATTGTAATTTAGGTTTAATTTCTAAGATACAACTATTTAATAATAAAATAATATCTAGTCAGAGTTGATTTATGGCGAATTATTTATATTTATATCATTATTTACCTTATAATATAAATTATATATTCTTTAAATTTTTCTTTGCACACTTTGAAAGATTGATTGTTTATAAATAACACAATACATTTAATGAGCTGTATATTACGATATTTTGTTTAGTTTACTATTAACTATCCATCTCCGTAAGCATAGTAAATTTAGTAATAAATATTCCCCGTTATTAGGAAGAAGCACTTAGTGGAAGTTTTTGGAAAGAAAACGCACTTTGGGCAAATAATTTATTTATTTGTAAATATTTATAAATATTTATAACGATATGCTTTTAAAAGAAATGTAATTTTTGTGTTTAAAATGGGTAACAAGTCTCTGAACCGGTCTGAGCTACCAATAGTTCTCTTAGCGTAATTTGTCAATACTCTAGAGAAATTGAAAGTAGTTTAGACTCAGTCGAGGAGTGTTAAAGTAAAACAGTTTCTTTGGAAACAACAGTAGGTTTGACTGCCCCGTCGGTGAGTGATATTGTGTGCAAAAACACCGTCGCCGTTTTACAAATATTTTCCAAAACTAGAAATGAGTTCATTAAGTTATTTAAATCCATCTCCACACAAAAAAAAAAAATAATAAATTTACATACATCTAATAGATCAGAAATATAATTTAAATTCTTCGTAAGTCTTCAACTTACAAGAGTTCTAAGGCAAATTAGATACTAATACTCATTTCTATATATTTCTATAATTTATATTGTAACTCTTATACATATCCTAATTCTAATGTTATTAGTTATTCGCTTACTGCATAAATACTAATATGTAAACTTATCCCAGCACTAATTGAAACAGTAATACTTATGGATCTGATTGGGTTCTTCTAAGATTTTTCCCTAATTCTTGCAACAGTTGTGGAATCACTTAAAGTCTTAATTTCTATTACCCCCAGATCTGTACAGCTTCCTTAATTTTCTTCTTTTCAGTTTTAATTTAAAATAATATTTAATAATATTTATAATTTAAATTGTTAATTTAAAATCATATTTATAATTTTATTCTTATATTCTTCTATACAATTTAAATTCTTTGGCAATCTTCAACTTACAAGAATTCTAAGGCAACTTAGAAGATTAACGATATATTCTTTAAATATAACATATCTTATTTTATAAGCATAAATTAAATGCCAAGAAAGCATCAATAAAAATGTCAAACAAATTGCAGTCGCAATGCAATTTTCCCATAGGCAATTTCCCCCATTCAGAATGCTGAACACGTTTATAATTTGTAGACACCGAAAAAAAGAAATATAATAATGGGAAAACCGCCAAACACACACAAAAACAAAAACAAAAACAAAAAAACATCGCCAAACAAGTGCAACAAGAGCAACAACGACAACAACAACAACAGCGACACAGTTGCGTTGTGGGTACAAAAAATTACGAAACCAAAAATCAGCAACCAAATATGTGGTTGCCACCTACAAAAGGGCTAACAAAAGGCAAGTGCGAGAGCGCAACGGTGAAAGTGCATAGTTGAGAGATACCCTGTACGAAATGTAACATAGTCACATATGAGGACTGCAGTTCAAATTACGTTAACAACTCTCTAAGAGACCATTGATTACATCCCCCCCATTTTGCAGCAGCTTTGGCTTGCAGGGTATAAGACAAAAAAAAAACAATAATAAAAAATATGCACACCAACACAGACTTCGTTGACAAGTGGCGGGTAGAGATGATGGGATAAGTGAACGATGGGCAGGTGAATTGTTTGGCGGGAGCTACGGCGGTCATCGTCAAAGGTCGAGCTCAAAAACAAGACAAAACATAAACGAAATAATTTAAAAAAAGAGAAAATGCATTGCAGTCTCCTGCAAAGGACGCAACAGAGTGCGCAGAGTGCGAGCAATGCACAGAGTCCGGATCAGTCTGCAGTCTGCGAAATCCACGGGTCGTGGCATAATAAACACTCTGGAAACACGCTTGTCCAGCATTGGTGGCTATAACAATAAACGAAGCGGGCGGTAATTGTTGTAGCTACTGTTGTTGTTGTTGTTGTTCTCGTTTGGCCTGCCTCATCAGCAACAACCGGGCGAAAGGTGTGAGAGCAAACGAGGGGCTGACAGCTGTACAAACGTAGAGCTCCACAAACAAGTCAGACGCAGGACGAGTAGGACAAGCAGGAACAACGACAGCGGCAGTCAGGACGCGTTTGGTCAGTCGACTGGTTTCCGTTGCACACGCCGCGTATGCGTAATGTGCGAAAAGCGCAGCAAAAAGAGCACGAAAAATCAATAAAAAGAAAAGCAACAACAACAACGGCAACGGCAACAAAAAAGAAAATATGATAAAAAAAATAAAGTAGGCGAATGAAAGAAATCGCAATGCAATGCATAAAAAGTGCAAGCTCATGCAGGATACGCAGCAGAATAAAGTCTGCCAGCCAGCCCGCGACTCTGCCACCTCCTCCTCCTCCTCCTCTTCCGCCTCCTCCTCCTTCACTCTGGCTTCCCGCGTCAACTCATGCCACAGCACCTTTTGCTTTTTGCAACAGTTAACGTGTTCATTGCAGTCAAACTTGTTGACAATGCTCGCATGCAAAAAGGCTCACGTTCCGTCTCCTTCTCGCTTCTCCCCTACTACTGCAGGCCACTGTTGAGCCTTCTTGTTCCTTTTTAAGGTTTTGCATTTTGAGGCCAACATTGAGGCCACGAACGGCGCTGCCTTCCAGCGTTGTCGAAAACAACAACGACAACAGCAGCAGCAACAGCAACAGCAACAACAACATCAACAAAGCCATCACCAATCGTGGCCCACAGAAGCTGTTCCTGTTTCTGGTTGTTGATTCATGTTGTTGTTTTTGTTGCCGCTTTTTGCTTTTTTTGTCGGCCTGTTTGTTTGGCCAGCATGTAAATTTATGACGCTGGTCAAGTAGTTGTGCCAGTTGACTGTTTATACGCTGTAATCAATCGGTTCGCCTGCTCCACTCAATACAAACGACAGCTCAACTGTTCTTATGTATTCTTGAATCAAAAATATTTCTAGAGATCTAGAGATATACATACATCGAACGTTAGCACTATTTACAGATATGTTAGTCACCTCCTTCTGTTCGTATGTTTGTTATTGGGTTGAGTATAATAATAGTATTGTTTTCCAAAGCTCCAATTAGAGACATCTTGGTTCTACTTATAACGTAGCGATAGTTATTGATATTCAGGGAATACTTCACTTCAGAAAAAGTAAAAATATTGTATTGAACTATTATTATATTATAATGATAACATATTTATATTCTGGCGCATTCGGCAGAAAATTTAAGCAGCAATCGCTTCCATACTATCAGGAATCATGATTGGGAATAGAATAACTATTAAATTTTTATATTTTAATCATTTATGCATAATCAATGACTTCATTGAAGCTTATTTCAGTAATAAAAGTTACAGTTGCACTCAGTAAAACGGATACATTGTATTAACATTTTAAAATCAAATTAGTTTCTATCACCCAAATGTTTAATTTGGAAATTTATTAAAAAGATAAGATTAGATGAATATAAAATAGTCAGATCTCTTCTGGAATTATCTTAAATGGTTGAAGAATTATGTTTACAGAAATTCAACTTCTAACAAAATGTTTAAATCATTCAAACATTTATTTATTAACAATATTTTAAAATATTCAATACTTAATCTTTTCAAAAATATAAGACTATAATCTATATTTAAACTGTATAAGCGAAATGACGATTTTCATTTGAAATTATTCTAATTTGACATTTTATTAAGTTATATCTCTGCAAATTGTTAGAGCATTTGGCAGACTACTAGCGTCAGTCATTGTCTGTCTTTTGTGTGATTTTTGTTATTGCCGCTTTACTGGACAGTTTGGCAATTTTTTAACAGCTTGTTAACATTTTGTCGCCTATCAATGGGTCGTCCGGACGAGGTCCTGAATCCTGGCAGTTATCGGTGGGCAGCTGATCTGTTTGCGGTTGTTGGGTGTTGGGTGTTGGATGTTGAACTGTTGGACTGTTGGACTGTTCACTGTGCCGGAAGCTGAGTGTTGGGCTGTTGGATACAATCTGATTGCCTGATTCTCTGATTCCACGTATTTAGCTGGCAAAGAAAATGCGTTAATGAAGTGTTGCTCGCGAGCTCATTATGCATTTTGCTTCGTTTTCCATTTTTAATTGCAATTTGTGCTCAATGCACTGTCTCCTATCAAATGTGCATCGTATAATCTCCACAGTCTACTAGTTGTCCTGGTGTCAGAGCCCTTTCATTAAATGCGCCGCACGGCAAGCGATTAAAATGACCGCCGAGGCAGCAAATCGAATTAATTTTTGTAACGTGCAAACGGCCGCAGCAGTAGCAGTAGCAGTTGCCGTTGTAGCGGCATTAAAAGCAGTTTGCCAGAGACACGTATACGCATTAAATCCTTTCCGCACAACACATTTAAGTTGATGATTAAGCCTTATATATTTATACATATATTTATACATATATGTATATATATATAAGCGGAGCTTTATGTGTGTGTGTGTACATTATGTGCTTAAGCACATAAAGATGTAATGACCTGTATACATGACCACCGTCAGCACCACCAACACCGCCAACACCACCGGCGGCAGATTCTTTGGAGCGCACTTTTGGTTGCCGCTTAATAAACTACACGAGTCAAAGGGGCTGGGCGTGTGGGCGTGGCATGAACTTTTTTTTTTTTATAAATACTTTTAATTGAAGCTGCGCAAAACGCATAAAAGCTGCAACAACTGCAACTGCAACTGCGACAGCGACGGCAGCGGCAGCGGCAGCGGATGCTGCAGGACGAATCACAGCGCTCGTCGATGCCAGCAGGCATATTTTAATGAATATTGAGGATTAAAGGAATTTGCGGATTTTCATTGAATTATGCATTTTGGCCGCTCGTCCTGGCTGCGGTCACCAGCAGCAGCAACAGCAGCAACAGCAGCAACAACAGCAGCAGGGGCAGTGGCAGTGGCAGTGGCAGGACCATCGTATATTTCTTTGTCGCACGCGATGATTTATTAAGTCATTAGCACTTGTGCGGCTGCTGCTGGCGGCTGCCCACGCAGAGCTTGCAGCATGTAGCATGCGGCATGCAGGAGCAGGATGCAGCAGAATGCGACCAGAGACCATGTCCATGTGTGTGCCATACAACTTGTAATTCTTATTAATTGTGTGTTGCTGCTGCTTTCACATATTTATACCACTTTGTCTCTGTGTGCGTGTTTGTCTCGATGTAGTATACGTGTCTACATGTATGTGTGTGTGTGTGTGTGTGTGTGTGTGTGGGGTGTGTGGATATTCAATATTTTTCACAGACTACCCAACGCAACGGCTGCTCATTAAGGCCCAGAACATTAACTGCATAGCCAAAGTTAATAAAATGTCTCTATATAAATATTTGAAATGATTATCCTGGTTATTTTACATCTTCTAAAAGTTTTTCATATTTTCTTTTAAGTAAAATATGTTAAAATATAATGAGAATATTCGTATACTTTTAATTCTGCGTA
The DNA here is from genome assembly GCA_958299025.2 of Drosophila histrio. Classification (NCBI taxonomy): domain Eukaryota; kingdom Metazoa; phylum Arthropoda; class Insecta; order Diptera; family Drosophilidae; genus Drosophila; species Drosophila histrio. Next base: position 31,459,730 of record OY282582.1, read on the forward strand.
TGCTGAGCATCTTATTATTAACCTAATTTATTGATTTAAACTATCATTTATAAAATATAAATTATAATGTATAATAAACTAATAAACTGTATTTCAAAAGCTCAAATCTTTTAGATATTATCTAGTATTTTAAATACGTGAGGCGGGATCTATAAAGATCTTCCGATTTAATAATAAAAAGTCTTGTTATAAATATTTGAAATGAATTTGCCAGTTATTTGACAAGTTCTAAATGATTCTCATATTTTTAAGTAATACATGTTTAAATATGTATAAAAAGAATATACATATATTTTGAGAGCATCATATGGACATATGATTATGCCAGTTATTTAACAACTTCCAAAAGACTTTCATATTTTTAACTAAAAATAAAAAATATAAAGAGAATATATATACTTTTTTAAAGCTTCGTATGAAGAGCATTACTTTAATTAACTTTCTACAATTAAAACCATTTTGAAATGCTTTAAAAATTCATTCATATGGATATATGATTAAATTAAACTGAATTCATAATGCTTGCATTTTTAGCTAGTATAAAAATGAAAGACATGGAGCGGGTTCTATAAAATTGTATTTCAAGTTTCATTCAGACAACATTTTCCCAGCTTTGTAACAATTTTCAGATAATCAAGAAAGTTGCAATAAATCATTTAAGTTCTAGGCAAGTTACAGTTTGCGAAGTCTGTGAATCTATTTAAGAATATTAATATTATTTATTTATAGAATATTATTTAAGAATATTAATAATTAATATTAATACTATGTGCGATTTATCAAACGTGAGGCTAACATAATGGACTCTGCATATAAATTATTGAGAACAGAAAGCATTAACTTAACTCTTCACTATTTTTCCCTTGAAATAATCTTTTAAAAAACTCTTGTATAAAATGAAATTAAAGATTTAAACAGATTTCAATTGAGCGTACGTTGAAAAGTGTTTTACATAAGCTTTAAGCCAATTTCGTTGGCTATTTAAGAATGTTCTGGTCAGATTCAGATTCGATTTGAGCTTGGGTTCCGTCTCGGGAATTGGGCTCATTTCAAGCGAAGTGTGTTGGGATGTGTGCGAGAATATGTCTGCTGTGGAGAATGTCAGAAATTCGTGTGAAAAATAAACGAGATTTTCGCAACGCGCTTTTGATATTTTTGCATGACAGAAGCCAAATGAGAAAATGCGATTTTCCGCATTGCTCTGGCCAATGACATGGGCATGGACATGGCGGCAATGGCCACCGACAGTCGACAGTCGACAGCCGACAGTCGACAGCCGCCAGCCGATGTCCAATGGCCTACCAACTTAATGTGTTGGCGTTTCCTGACACACACACACACACACTCTCACACATACAAATGTAAATGCACACATGATGAGCTCACTCTCACAAAGATACACGGCACACAGATAATTTTTACAATTTGCAGCAATGCGTTTTTAATTTAAATCGATAAAAGTTGCATTCGCACAAAAACAAACCAGACGAAGACAACAACAGCAGCAACAACAATAATAACACAATGCAAAATAATTGCAAGCAACCCCCATTAAATACCCTGCACTTCCCCGTCGCTCCCCTCAAGACCGTACAACTCACTATCTGTCCCGGTCTCCATTCAGTTTTGCATTAATAGGCCGAAACTTTTAATTATGACGAGCAAAAAACATTAAAAATACTCTATAAAAAAAAAAAGAACAAAATATTACAATATGTTTTTTAAATATTTAATTGACATAAAATAATTAGATAACTTGCAGTAATAACAATCTGGCTACATTTTCCAAGCTGCTTTTTAGAATTAGATTAATGTTCATTCTTCTTAAGTATTGCAATTAAATAATGAGTAACGTTAATAACCTTTAAATATTACAAGCACTTTTATATAAAATTAAAGAACATTGAAAGTGATCAGCACAATTAGAAAGAGTCATCACTTTCATAAAAGTGCAATAAAATCAAAGATGAAGACATAGGAACATACTAAAACTTCGCTTGAATCTTGCGCGGTGTTAAATGAACATTTCTAAATTATTCTCAATATATTGTAAGTAAATTTTAGTAAATTCAGTGAAATTCATTGATAACTGCAAAGTCTATTGTCCAATTGTTAATTGCATTTCAGTATAAAATATAAAGTGATCAGCACAATTAGAAACAACTATCACATTCATAAGACTACAATAAAACTGTAGTTAAAGACTTTGGAAAATATTTAAACATCGCTTGAATCTGTCACGGGGTTCAATGAACATTTCGAAATTATTCCTAATATATTGGATAATTTTTAGTAAATTCATTAAGTTCATTGGTAACTGCAAAGTTTATTATCCAATTGCTAAATGCATTTCAGTATATACTTTGATATTTTGCGCGACAATAATTGGCCAATATTCGGCAGCAGCAGCCAAAAGCAGACACGATTGCGCATTTGCCATAAATATAAATTTAAATTAAATCTAATTTAATTAAATATTATGAGATAAGCCGTTCAACTAACACCAATGCAACTGGCCGCAATTGTACGCAGCGTATAAAAATAAGTGTTGCCTACTTTTTAGCGACGGCTGCATTGCAATCGTTTCCCATGGTTTTTATAGTTGTTGATGCAGCTGCTGTTGTTGTTGTTGTTGTTCCAATTTGTTTTGTTTTTGATTTGACTGCCTTGCCACACACATGTCTGCCTATATACACATATACGATATCTGCGTGTCTGTGTGTCTGTTTGTTTTTGTATTTGTGTTTATTTTATTTTATTATTTTTTCTCTTTTGCGGTCAACGAGTTGGTTGACCACTTTCAAATACAGCCAAAGCCAGAGCCAGAGCCACGCCCACGTCCACGCCCATACTTCACAAAATGATAAAAAAAAAAACGAAATAAAAAAAAAACAAACTTGAGTGGTGAACCCTGTTCTGATACCCTTCCCTTATCAATAACTGCAACGCTCGTTGTGTTTCTGTTGATTATATGCACCATATGTGTTGCCTACTCTTATTCGTATTTGTATTTTTACTTGTTGTTGTTTTTCCATTTGTTGTTGCGCTTTTTTACTTTGTTTCAAAATATCACGTTGCGTTGTTGTTCGTTTTGTTGTTGTTGTTGTTGTTGTTGAATGCCTACACAGTTGATTTAAACGTTTTACACAGTTTTTTTATTTTAATTTTTTGCCTTCTCACTCGGGTTTCTCCTCGTCGTTGGTGTTGTAGTTCATTTTTTATTTTGTATTTTTTTTTTAGTTGGTTGCCCATTGGGTTAACCGTTGAATTATCAATTTCGCGGTAGAACTTGCGGTGCATAAGTGCGGTTCACCGATGAGTTTTCGAAGGTATCATATTATTCGTACTGTTCTTTTTGTTGTTGTTGCTGTTGTTGTTGTTGCTGTTTGTTTGTTTGTTTTTATTGCTCATTGTTGTTGGCCGTTTGTCAGACCGAAATGAATACGTTAAATTTTAATTAATTACATTAAGTAAAAATTGTTCATCGCGTCCATTTTGTGTTTGCATTTTGACATGTGAAGTGGGTCATTAAATGTTCTTCGGCCTCAACATGTAATTTTTTATTATTGTTTATTGGTCTCGTCATCATGTTAAAGTAGTGTGTTAAGCGGTCCGTTAACTCTTTATACCCAGACAATTTATTAATAATTCTAATTGTATTTTCAAGTTGAATGTATGCCAGTACAATGTACGAAAATCGAGTTCATTAATTGAAACAATATCACAATAATGACCGAAACACCGGTTCTGAATCGAAACTCGATAAAGCGCATTATTAACCAAACACTTCCTTAAAAAAAAAAACGTTTTGGTTTGGCATACTTATATACATATTGATATAAACTATCATTTTCTAAGTTAGAGTTCTTATAAATCAAACTGTATATGTTAAAAACAATCAAGAAAAAATTTAAAACAATTGAGAAAATAAAATAAATAAAGTCTTGAATTGAACCCAGGCTCGAATCAATATCTAAGGTTCCGGGAATTGAATCCAGCTACTTATTAATCATCATGATTTCTTCTCAATAAATTGTAATACAAATTTAAAGTATTTCAGAAAATGTTTTAATGCACAAAATTTACAATAAATCGTTTTTATCTGCATTCATTGAAATGAAAATGTATACATGTTTTCCAGATGACTTACTGACCTTAAAGTCTATAGAAGAACTATATATACATATGTATGATTCTAATCCTTTCTGAGTTCATATGAAAAGTTTTTCATGTATTGTTCACATATCTAAATTCTAATTACCTATTTGAACGGTTATTTTACAGTACTAAATATAAGTATTTACTTGTTGTTTAAGTAATATAGATTTAACTCAGAGTTATCCGGAACATTTGCTAATAAGTTGACTTGTGCACACATACAATTTACTATATTTCTTTTTAATAAAAAAGATTCAAGTATTTTTCCTCATCAAATAATAAAATTATTTAAAACCCTAACAGTCTTAAGGATCCAATGAGGGAGTTTTAAATAGGTTTAAAAAATATTTCTTGAGCAAACTAAAATTATTATTATATATATATATAATAGTATATATGATCTAAAGTCCAATGGAATAAGTTGTATATATCTTGAATTATTTCTATTGATAATGTCTTTTAATATATATATAAAAAATGCTTAATATATAAAGCAAATACGCAAATATTCGTTTATTAAATTTTACTATAAGTTTCTCCAATAAATTTATGTTATTTTTAATGATAAAGTCTATTAATACGGTTTCTAAGATCACAGTCCTTAGCAACAATATATCGCAATTATTATTTTAATAATTAAAATCTACATATATTGTTCAGACATATGGCAGCCATATGTTACCACAGACATTGGTCCATATGAAGGAATACAAGATACGTAGATAAGTACTTCTAAATACCACGCAATCATGAAAATATTCCGAGAATTTTGTCTAATTTTGTAAATATATAAATAAATATTGCGAAAAATCTGCGAAATGCTGAAACTCCTCACATAAATGTAACATACTATGTGATTAATAACATGAAATATTAACTATTTAAATAAATTAAAGAAAGGAGTGCATCAGATTATGTTATTGGCACTTCTATGATTAATAATTGAAACATTGATAATTTAAAAAAAAACACAGATGAAATATAAATTGCTGGTAAATCCCTTGTAAATTAAACGCGTTTTTAAATATATTAAATAAATAGCTAAAATACATACTTTGAAAATATAAAGAACTGCTTTTATCATTGGACAAATTAAATAATTATGAATAATGTCATTAAAGGAGCTAATTGACGGCATGTCAACTTTATTTAGAATTTCCTGCGTCTTTTGTATTCTAAATAAGTTTATTATATGTAGTATATTGGATGTGTTCCCATGCTAATTGACTATTTGTAAATTATTTATAAATTATAGTTGAAATGTCACTCACCTTATGGCAGAAAGTGCAATTTGCAATTGCTGCTGTCGCCGCTGCTGATGTTTGCAAAATTGTTTATAACTATATTGGGTTTAGCAATATTTGTTTATATTTAATTAGTTGACTGGCATTTACAGTTGCCAATTGCAGTTGCAGTTGCTGTGGCAGTTGCTGTTGCTGTTGCCTTAGGCTGATCAGAGACCGCACTTGATGCAAGCCATATAAAAAAAACAAGGCCAACTTTATTTTGATTCAACACGAACACAAAAAATCACACACAATTGCGTTTATTATTTGATGGTGCAAAAAAAATAAATAAACTTGTATTGAGATTGAGATTGATATTGGATATTGGATATTGGATATTGATATTGAAATTAAATGATAACCGCTTCTCTTGTTGCGCTTGCGAATACGACGAATTCAATGGACGACGTTTAAACGGAGCTCGGAGCGGAACGGAAACGCGGCCGGCGAGTTAGTGGTCAGAATGCAAAGTGACACATGGAGCTCCAGCTCCAGATGCTGTTGATGTTTGCTGCCGATGTCGATTCTGACGATGCCGATGCCGTTTGCCGTTGCTTTTGCCGTAGTCGTTGCCGTTGCGGATGCGGCCAATGCTGCCCCGTGTTGACTCCAAGTGCATTCGGCAATACGAAGCCGCTTTGAGCGCGCCCGATTTGTGACGCTGCACTTGCCGAATGGCCCCAAACCCCGAGCCCCACAAGGCACAAGCGACCAACGAGACCGAACACGAACCAGAACGAGAACGAGAACAACTCTAACGAACTACAACGAGCAAACGAAGCTGTAACACACGATGTGCCCCAAAAGTACGTATTAGTTGCTGTTGCTGTTGCTGTTATTGTTGCTGTTGCCGTTGCTGTTGCTGTTGCTGATGTTGCTGTTGAGTTGCTGCGTGCGTGCGTGCGCTTTGAACCGGTTAACAGCACAATTGCAAATGATAACACGCACACAAAATGCTCTGTGAAAATTTTCGAAATTTTCACACAAAAAACTTTTCAAATTTTCAAAGCAGCGACGACGACGCCGTCAACGTCTCTCTGTCTGTCCGTCTGTCTGTCTGTCTGTCTGTGTGTCTATGTATGCGTGTGGGCGTACATACAACAGACCACACACACACACACACACACATACACATACACACAGGCCACACACATGTGTGTTTTGGTTTAAATAACTCAAAAGGGAAATTGAGTTTGAGCGCAAAAATTTGAGCGAGCTCCCTCAAACGGTTTACGTGTGTGTTTACAGATTTATGCAACAATTAAAAGCGACGATAAATTTCAATGTGTGTGTGTGTGTGAGTGCGCGCGCGCGCCTCGGCTGTAAACGGAAACGGAAACGCAACCAAATGCTCAGCAATAAGTATGAACAGACTAGCTTTTGGTCAATTCACAGCTCAAGGCCTCCCGCAGTGAATTTTGACTCGAAGCATATAAAAAAAGAAGCGCGCCAAGATATAAAATGTTGCAAATGAATGAGCTGCACTTCTGAAGGGATGGGGGATGGGAAGGGGAAGTGGGGCAGGATGGAGGCAACTATAGTGGGGGGGGCTCTTTAAGGTCATCCCCATTTATGCTTTAGCTGGTCAGTTGGTCAAGGGTTGGCGCTACGATTTTGCAGTTCACTCATTTCACATTCATCTACGCTTACTGTTTATATCCTCCTCCATTTGCTCATTTCCTACATTTCCCCATTTACCATTTACCAGTTACCAGTTTTCCTCATTTCCACATTTCCCCGCGTTTTCCGGCTTACACTTTTCACTCATTTGGCCAGCCTGAAAATCAGGTTTCATTTCTACACAAAATACATAAATTTTGCATCATTATCAAACGGGTTGTGCGACGCGCACGGTCTAGAAATGAGAGAAACCACCCAAAAAACGCCCACATGACGGTCGTCGGCGGTTGGGCGGTTTGGGCACGGTTTGGGTGGGGCAACTGTTTGGCAAATGAAGCGAGATGGCTATATTAATGTGTGTGTGAGTGTGTGTGTGTGTGTGAGTGTGGCCCACATGAGCGAAATGCTCATTATCATAAACAACAAGAGCAGCAACAACAAAACAGTAGCAACAGCAACCATCCACCAACAAAATGTTCGCTGCAACATTTTACATAATATACAAGAAACATTCAGTGTTTAAGCACACACACACACACATACACTCATAGTATATGTATAGTGTGTGTGTGTGTGTAGATATATCGCCATAGTTGGCAGATTTATACATATAGTTAGAGAATACAAAACGCCGCTCAAATTATATACAACTCAAATGCTGAGCGCATAGTTGAGAGTGCTTATATATATATATAAATATATATACAAGTGTATGCCTGTGATTGTATGTGTGTGTGTGTGTGTGCGTGTTGTAGTTTTGCATATAAAATGGATTTTAAACTATTGGGAAAACTATCGCATAGCCAACGCCATTTGCCGCATTAGTTTGTAGCTGCGTTTCGACTTGAAACATTGCGGGTAGCTAAAGTTGCCTGCCGCCCCCTCCCCCTCCTTGCCCCTGCCCCCCTGCCCACTGCCTCACTGAGCTGGTTAACACTATACTCCTTAGCCAGCGATAGTTTTGATTGGAGGTAAGTCGAGTTGTGGGTGGGAATGAGAGGACAATCTGCACTTTGAATGTAAATGTGAATGTGAGTTCGAATACGAATACGAATACGACTGTGAGTGTGAGTGTAAATGAGTATGCGTGTGCGTGTGCGAGAGCGAGAGCAGACGAAACTGTACTTAACTAGTATGCAAGTGCCGAGCACAACTCTATTTAAATTGATTGTTCTTTATTTTCTATATAGTATACAACCATATGTGTTATTGTTAAACAAGTCCTGCACAGTGGTCAAAACTAGGGGAAAAACCAGTGTAGAATTCATATAAATTCTACTATCTTAATTTAAGATGATATTCAGATTTCCACTTACCATCGAGATATCTAAGCATCCTTCCTTCTCTCCGTTTTAAGCTTATTCTGGAATATACACAGTTGATAGTATTTTTTTTAACCCTTTTCGTATATATTGTAAATAGACAAACTTACAAATTGAAAACGTTTATAACTCTTACCTATAATTTAAAATTCTAAATTATAACAAAGAGATAACTAAAGCAGCTTTTAATACATAGATACAATCGGAAAGTGCACATTCAATACAATCGATGGCACTTATCGATAGTACTGCAATTGTTATAATTTTTAGGGTAGTATAATTTAGTCACGAAATGTGTAATGCATTAGAGGAGGCGTTTCCGACCTTATAAAGTATATTTATATGGATATATTATTTGATCAGCACCAACAGCCGAGTCCATGTTACCATATCCGCATGTCCGTCTGTCCGCCTGTCCGTCTGCCCACCTGTCAGCCTGTCCATCTGTTTCTGCAGCGGTCTGCAAAAGTATAAAATTATTGACATGCCAAATTATTCTTCCTGAACTTTAAATACGTTTGTATGCGTGTGCATAAAGACTCTCCAGCTTGTTAGTCATAATTATTGCCATATCATGTAAATAGTTAAATAGTTTAACAATAGTTTAACTTTAATTCAATATTTACATACATAACTTACATACGTAGACGAATTCAATTAACCTATTAAATGAAAATTTACTCAACAAAATAATAGATTATTGTTTTATTTACTAATATCTAGTTTGCTGAAGACGTATAACTTCTATTTCCTAGATTGCTGCATTTATAGGCTTCTCGTAAGTTTCAATATTGACTTAATTGTCGAACTGGTTAGGCATTCAATACTTTTATCAAAACTATAAGAATCTTAAACATTTTTATTGAGCAACGCAACGATCTCAGGGCACTGTGCCGTGTGTGGGGCAGCCTCTGTGGCAACAACAACAACGCAATTGTTGTCACATGTGCTGCAAGCAAGCAACAACGCACAATCAACTGTCTTCAGTGCTCCCTTTTCCCCCTTACCTACGCCGCCCATGTCGTGTCCGTGGCAGCTTCAGTTGTAGCTTCAGGACGAACTCAGCGAAAAGGCAGACCATCATCAGCATTATCCTTACACACAAAACGGCCGCTGCCAATGCGACCTTTTCCAACTTTTGCTGTGCTAAGGGACGCGTCGGGGGGCGTGGTCGTGGGCGGCGACGTGGGGGGGGTGACTCTTGTCAGTGGGGCAGGGGCATAAAATGCGCCACATACGCCGCGTATTTCTGATGGGCATTTCTAATTTTCAAGCAAACACATATGCATGTGTGTGACAAGTGTGTGTGTGTGCGTGTGTGCGTGTGTGTGTGCGTGTGTGTTTGTGTGTGTGTGTGTGTAAATGCCCAAGTTGACTGTGTTAATGATTAGAAAAAGCTTTGGCCGGCATTCGCCTTGCATTGTTGTTATTGTGCTCGTATTTACTTCCTGGCAATTAATGTGTGCAACATGCGCGTTTTAATTTAACGCAACGCAATGCGAGTCCTGCGAGTCCTGCGAGTCCTGCATGTGTGTGTGTGTGTGTGTGTGTCATCCCCTTGACGTGTCCGAACCCCTTCGCGACTTTCAGCTAGAACTTTTTGTTGCTTTTTTGCAGCAATTTTAAATGGTTTTCCACACGACGCAACTGACTCCTGTCCCTTTTCCTGTTCCCTTCTTCTCTCCCTTCTCCTGCCCCTGCACCTTCCTGTTCACCCATCCCCCCACCCCCACCCCTTAAAAAGTAAACCAAACTGAACCAAAACCAGTTAAGCAAGTTTCACTCCAAAAGGACTAGAAATCTAGGTAACATGAGGTGTGGAGCGGTGCGGTGTTCGTTGGGGTGCCCTGTAATACTCGATGTGGTGCATGGTGCGTGGTGCGTGGTGCATGATGCGTAGTGCGTGGGGCAGCTGCAGGCTCGGAGGCTATGGGAGGCGGTTTATGCCTGCCCAAGCCCACGCACACGCTACTACGTTCAATAGGGATAGACCAAATGGGATAGGTAGGGTATTCCGGTAAGGGGCCGTTTATGCAAATGAAAACACAGCGTCAATGTGCATGAACAAAAGTAAACCAATGCGCATGCAAAACCGAAAGGACATTATCCGATTTCAAAGAACGTACACTGCAATACCTCCCGAGTCCCGTTTCCCGAGTCCTAGTTCCCGCAAAACCATTCAAATAGCAAAACGTAATCCATATAAGAAATGGTCTTCATATAATGTTATAGGTTGGTAAATATTTGTGTGTGATATTTTTGAGCTGACGATAATATCAGTAACGATATTATTATGCGTATTCATTTATACTTATTCTAAACTATTAATATTCTATTTACATTTATATATATTTATACTTTATATTATAAATTTACAATTCGACAATTAATAAATTAATAATATAATTGTGCGAAATTTCTTTAACCAGTTTTTTGTTTCTATTTCGTTGACAAACTTTGGCAAATTTGTTGGACCAGGAGATGCAGCAATAAATTTTTAAAAAACCTGCGGAAACACAACTTATATTAAGTGGAGGCATAAAAAGGAAATATGTAGACGCACCCAGAAATTGATAATATCGATATTTTGTCAATGAATGCATACACGAATGTTAATAATTGTGCATAATTGTAAACTATAATCTGTGTCAGATTTTTTTATTTAGTTGGTTATTCTAACATCTACCTATCCATCCACCTCGTTCGCTTTTCGTCTTTAAATCGTGCACTTCCTACGCGCTACAGTTTTGTGGCTTGTTTACATTTTGTGCCACGTGCCTGACAAATGCAGCAACAACAACGGATTACAAATGGGGTTGAGTGTAATGATCGACTGCCAAATACCCTGTACGCTAAACGATCTTGTTATGACAATGAAAAGTATATGCTACAGACTTAAATACACAGATTATTCTTATTAATAAAAATATATTTTAATTTTATATTATTATATATTATTTACTAAGTTCATCCTGATTTTTTAGTTTTCGAATTTATTTCAAAACTACTTTAACATGATTTAAAGTCACAAACAAAAAGAGTAAAATTGTCAATTGATGTTTACAAAAGATAATGAATGAATATTATATGCATAAATATGCATAATTACATTTTATCTATTTTTTTTACTTAAATTATATACCTTTAAAAGTTGTCATCGATTTTCATTAAAAATTATCTATACATGTTTCAGTCACATACATATAGATAATATTGTTACATGATATAAATAAAAGTTATACATAATTATATATTTCGTATTATTCATAATTAACATTTATCCTTTTTATATTTGCAGAATGTCCATTAAATATTTGAAGAGTGTCGGCTTCGAATATATTTTCTATAATTTATAAAAATGACTAAATTTAATTTGTTAAGCGATTAACTAATACTCTACTTTTGTTAGCCGGTACAGGGTATTCGAAATCAGAACATGCGCCCCAATAACAGTTGAGTTAAAGTGTAATGGGAGCAGCAAAACATTAGCGCTCAATTTGCATTTGGCAGCGACTCAGCAGCGTAGGGTTGCCAGGTTATTTAAATATGTGGCATGCCTTAAATTTGCTGTAGATGTGCACTAAGGCAATTTGACAGCCTTCTAAATGTATATCGTATAGTATATAGTGAAAAAAATAATAAGCATTCAATGAATATATTTATGGTATTGCAGAAAAATAATTTAAATTAGATTTAGATATCGCGTTAAGTTGCTCTCAACTGCTGTCAACATTATGTTCAGTGTTTACAGAAAAAGTAATGGAATTATATCAGAACACTGCCATTTAAATTACCATCACATCTTTACTCGTCTAACGAGCCTGCCATCCACCTATCTTCATTTAATCCTAGCAAGTATAATTATGTTATGTTACTGCACTTATCAAGGGATCATCACATTGATCATAATAATAACTTATCGTTTATGGAATTAATATATACCTTTTATACGGGAAATTATTGCTTGGATTTTCTTGTATTTTTAATATACAGATCATTGTCAGTTTTCTGCATACGAAGATTTATTAATTAAATAAAAAACAATTACACATTCAAAACAGAAAGACAAGAAGAACCAGAAGCTAGGAGCTGTAGCTTGAAGAGAAAACCAGAAATATGTTAAAATTAATAAAAATATGAATAAATGCGAACATTACAAAAATATATATTCTGCAAGCAAGAGAATTTATTTAAGAGACTTCGAAGAATAGTTTTCCCTCCTACATTGCGGAGAAGTAAGAGCAAAGTTATTGTAATAATATATAAATAATTAATATGTGAATTAATGCATATTTTAATATAAATATAAGTAGTAAAATCAACTTTACCTGTTTGATACATTTTTAGTGAGTTTATTATTCAAGTGGGCTGGCAACCCTGCCGCTGATGAGCAACTGTCGTTCCGCTGGCTCAGAGCACATTGCTCTGCACTCAAAAATTGCTCCCACTCGAAGTCTCTGTTTACACTCACTCGAATCGAGTGCTCCTCTCCCCGCCACAGACAGTTGCACAGTTGCAACTGCCCCATGCCGCCTCATTGTCTGTGCAGCAGGCGGAGCAGCCGTTTTTCTAGTTTATTTCTGCGCCTTTTTCTACTCTCTGCGGGGCACGAGAAAAATGGGATGCGCTGATTGGAAGAGGGCCGTCGACGATGTGCGGCGATGCTTTTATAGTTTATCAGGGTGAGAGTGCTCTTTGTGTGTGTGTGTGTGTGTGTGTGTGTGTGTGTGTGTGTGCGTGAGGGGGCACTGTGTAGGTGATAGCACGTGCCCCTACTCGCCTCTGTCCGCCCTCTCGCCATCATCATCATCATACTGCACTTTGCGGCCGTGTGCCACTGGCTGACTGCCTGACGACCTCGGCGGCGCCTCCGCGCGGCGTTCAGTGTGCAGTGCCTGTATTTGTGTGTGTGTGGGTGTGTGGGTGTGCGGGTGTGCGGGCTCTGCGCATACTTGTGGGTGACAATTTTTCTTATTTTATGCAGCATCAACTACATTTTCTGAGCATATTTAGTTCAGAGCAACAGCCTGCAACAACTAAACGAGGCGCCGACACTGAAAATAATGAACTAAAGTAAGATGATCACGCTAGCACTTTTCCCGCTATATTCAATCAGTCAATTTAAAGCAATATTCATAAAACCGATGAAAAGGTATCAATATGGGCTTGGCTTACCATAATCGATTTTGAAAAGGATCAACGATTTTTTGTATGTTTCGATTTCGAATTGTATGTTAACAAATAAAAACAAAAACATATAATTTTTAAATATATATTTAAATAGATACGACAGTGATTTGAAATGTTTCCAGCCTGACAGTGATGTGAGAGTTTTAAAATTTGTTTTATATTTTATTTTTCAACATACTAGTCTCCTTCTAAGTCAATACACTTCTTGCAGCGATGCTTCCACCTCTTCGGGTCGTTCACAAATTAATTGGCTTCCTGCTCCTCAAAATTGTTGTCTACAAACGATGTAGCATCTAGAATTAAGGAAAATTTGCCCAAATTTGAGATTAGGAAATAAAAAAAAGTCACTTGGAGCTAGCGTGATCTGGAGAGTAAGGTGGGTGCTGAAGCAGTTGAAAGCGTAGTTAATGGATTTTTGCCATGGCAACTACTGGTGTATGGGATAATGCATTTTCCTGGTGCATTAGCTTATCCAAAAGAGAGATGCATAGCAGCCTCCCGTGATCGTTTTTCCTTTCTCTAAATTCGCAATCGATGCATAATCACAATACCATCTTCATTGTCAGGCTGTAAACATTTTGGACCACCCTCGATATTTTTAACTCAAGAAGTATGTAAATAAGCGACATTTATGTATTTGTCAATTTACACATAACATATGTGATCTTGTTGTCAAGAAACACCTCCATTGCATTGATTGTCTGACTAATAAATAAATTATAAACAATCATAATAACTTACAATTAAAGTTAATCTTGATAATTCGGTTACTAAACGGTTATTTCGGCTTAACGATTTGGTTCAGTTACGGATTCAGTTAGGGTTACTAAATCTAATCGGTTTTTATCTGATTATAACTTATTTTAATTAACGTTTAGGTAACGTAGACGCAATATAATTTTTTAGATTCTGTACATTATAAAAGTACCAGGTAAATACTAAAAGTCTGTGAGATCTCATAGTGTATAAAAATTCTTGATCAGCATCAACCGCCGAGTCAATATAACCATGATTGTCTATATGATCACCTAGATATCAATGATCTTTGGTATGTGGGTTTTTCTAGCGCTTTAGCCACGAAAATCCAAAACGAGTTTTGTGATATCGAACATAAAAGCATTTTTAAAGTCCCCATATGTCCTAAACATTTCATCGCAATCGTATAATAAACTTGGAAGATATTAAGAATGCATTTTTACGCAGCGTCGAGCCAAAGAAGAAGAAGAGAACACTTACCCTGCACTGACGAGTAAGGCGTGTTTGCTCGCGTCTGTATGAGTTTAACAGTCGAGTACGATCGCTTAAATCTCAAATTGTTTTTTTAATTAAACCAAAACCAGAACTGAACCCTTTAACCAATACTAACCCTTTCAAACCAAGTACCGAAACCGGAACCAAAACCGACACAAATTCTATTTCAAGAACCGAATACCTGGAGCACTTTTCCAATTTGTATACTCTGTGGGGGTTAAGTTTGTTAATAATAAAGTATATATGTTCTTGATCAGCATCAATAGCAGAGTTGATATAGCCATGTCCGTCTGTCCGTCGGTCTGTCTGTCCGTCCGTATGAACGAAAGGATCTCAAAAATGGTAAGAGCTAGAAGCTTGAACTTGGTGTCTCAGCACTGGTAATTTTTGCAGGCATATGAAGTTTATCTTTTTTTTTTTTTGAATGACACGCCCCCCTTCGCCGAATTATTGGAAAACCTCATATCAAGAGCGATTTTACAGCTAGAGACTTGAGAGATTTGGCACATATGATGAGTACCTTGGGGTCGATGTGTCCAGAAAATTTCATCACGATGCCACGCCCCCTTCGGCCACAAACTAACTACAAGAGAATTACATCGGGAGTGAATTTCAGAACCACAGGGTATATTACGGTCGGGGTCCCTTCTGTTCGGCTTGTTTTGTTCTTGTTTCTGTATGTTGATAATTTAACAATAAATTTCAAATTTTTGTTGAAATTTATGTACGGTTTATCATGATAATATACTTACGGTTACTATATACGTATACATATGTATGTACACATCTATTGGTACAGTTTTGTGCCTTAATATTTTGAAGTCTTGAAAATTCCATTGAACCTATACTGGTGCCTGAAACGACAGAACAAATTCAAAATTGAACCTTCTACCGGAACATTAATTGGAATCGATATTTGTTTCGGTTTTCATCACTGGATTTAACTCTTTATATTTAGTGTCTTCTGTAGGGTCTCTGACAGCCGCTGCAATCAGATCATTTTTTCGCTATCCTCCGCCATTTTGGTGCTCTAGTCTAGGACATGTCTCTACGCTTGCTCCCTCCCTCCCCGCCGTGCCTTATTTCATGCTGCGCTCAGCTTGCAGCCGTCGCTTGTCGTCGCTCTTCTAGTTTTTGTTTCATTTTTACGTATACAATTGGTAGGGAACATGCGCAGACTTTTTTGCCGGGAGCCCCAACCCCCCCTCTCCCCCGCCAACAAAATTGCAAGTGCAAAGCGGCAACTTCCACCTCTTCACAACTTGCCTGCGTTCGTCCTGTTTCTGGTCGTCGCTTTCTACACAGCCAGAGACTCGTTTGTGGCATAGGTCGGTCGGGCCAACAGGGGAAATGGAGAGTGTTTTGGGGTATGGGGAAGAGAGATGAGACGAAAAATAAGTGCAATGCAATGAAAATTGTGAAAAATAGAAAAACGAAAGTTTTCGTGCTTTTCATTTGCTGTTGCCAGTTTGGCAGCGTCTCTAAGTGGCGCCCCCTAGTGGCGGTTTGGGTTGATGCGACGGTGGTGCGGCCTCCAGCGTGGCTGTGGTTGGTTGCCTCAGCTTCTGGGGGCGTCTAAAAAACAAAAAAAAAACAAAATATAAAAATAAAAATAAAGAAAACAAAAGTAGAAATGAGCGAGCAGAAGATGACGCAGATAAAAGAGAAGTGAAGAGAAGAGCTGAGAACAAATGAAGAACTAAAAATGTAACAAGCCGACAAAGCTCTATGGCTGGTGGGAGGGGCATCACTATTAGTGTAGCATTAATTAGTTATGGCAGACGATTTTGAGGTTGCGCTGCTGCTGAAAGCTTTTTACTGTACGCCATATACATACATACATACATACATATGTACATATGCATGTGAGTGTGCGAAAAATGAATAAGCTAGAAAAGGAAGGAATGGCACGCAAGGGCGAAAGTTGCGGAAAAATTTGGTTGATTAGCAACCCCTTTATTTGGGCGAAATGTGTGTTAACATCTTTCAATACTTATATTTTTAATTAAATATTTGTTTTGATTCTATCAACTAGGCAAACATGAGATTACCTCTCTGCTTCCTCTGCTCAAAGGGTAGCCAAAGGATTCGCTGAGTGTGGCGTACACTTGAGTGGCTTTCAATTAGTTGTGCCACAACTACAACAGGGCGACCGTCTTTTACTATCACCTCCCCCTTACCCCTTTCTACTACTCTCCCCCATATACACACACACACACCCAGAGAGAGAAATCTGCATTTCTCCACTTTATTTGCTCGTTTATTTATTTAAAAAGCAATAAATTCATGGCAAGTTTTATGTGAAAATATCTGAAAATTAAATGAGCATCGCCCATCGGCTTGGGGTTGGTCAGCTCAACCTCCAAACCCAAACCGAACCCCCCCTCCCTCCATTACAATTCACATACAATCACCCTGCCCCTAAGGGTAGCTGCTATGTTAAAGTCAATGGTGGTCAACAGTCGACGGCAATGAAAAGTATTTGACCAGCTTCAAATAAAAGTCCTGAGCTTAAGGCGAGGCAAAGGCGAGCTTTCAACCCTTTCAAAGGCACCACATGCTTAAGAGACGTCCAACAGAATGGGGAAAGGGGGGAGGGGGGGCTGGGAGCGGATCCTTTGTCCGTCTGCTTTTTGTTGACCATTCGTTCATTATCAACACCAAAAACTAAACAAAATTATTTGCCTTGCCGGAAGTTGGCAATAAATTAGTTGGGTTACACTGAATCCACCGACCTTCTTCACAGACCTTGTCCAGACATCCGCCATAAAGCATTCATAAATCCCAAAGTAAACTAGAGTGAATACACACACACATAAACACACACACACTTTGGGGGTCTACGCAGACTCTTGTGTAACATGCGGTGGCCTTTATTCATTCATCCGTTCATTCATTTAACTCCTGACCATATTTTGCCTCCGCTTTGCTTTGTGTGTGTTGCTTTGCTGCCATCGCACTTTATGGGTGTTCCACTTAGCCACCAACTCACACAATCACCCTGAACTACCACCCCTACCCCCCCACCCCACCCCGCTCCAACATCCACTGCCCCAACTACCTTCGCATAGTTTCACTTTTGCTTTCATTTCAGCCCTCCCCGGTCATTTTGCATATGGCTACGACTCGGACTCTTGTGGAGCGTCGTCGCCATCGTTGTGTCATATGGAACTGGACCGGGACCTGGGCCAGAATCAGATGCTGGACCTGAACCTGTACCTTAACCAGGAGCTGGGAGCCACTGACATTACCACTGCCCATTGTCCACTTCGTTAGTTGTATTAGTGTGGCAATTGTTTGGATTTTATCCCCTGTTCCTTTTTGTATATGTGTTTTTCGGACAGTCTGTGGCATTGCGAACATTGAGATTCCGCCAGGCTTTATTGTTGTTCCTCTGCATGATAACAAGTAGTTACTTTGTGGCTTTAAACGATCGTAAGCAATCTAAATGCATATTTGTATACCCAGAATATTCGATTAATCTCGTTTTTTAAATGTGCTGAATTAGCTAAAAATTCTTTATAGGTATATAATTATACTGCTTAAAGAATTTATATCTATTTTAACTATCCATTAAAAAACAATAATAATAATAATAGTAATTAATGATTAATAATAACGAATTATGAATGTAATAACATAAATAAATATCAAACTATATGTTTTTATATTCAACTGCATTGCAAATTGAAGTTAACTACGTATGCATATGTTAACTAACATCTTAACAATTGATTGACATTTAACGAGTTGTAGTTGCAAGTTAAAGTTAACTGAATTATCAGCTAAAACGTTTGTGTATTTTAATCAAAAATATTTTACAAGAATTTATGGTCGTTCATTATTGTAAAGTATTAACACATAATTAGGTAAATAAGTTAATATTATTTAAGCTTTTTCTTTGTGCTCAATGCAATGAGATTTTTATAGTCTTACAAGATCACCTCAGAAATGCAATGTGTCGCCATCTACAGTTCATATTTGCAAGACTTGAATTTATACATTCCGCTACAGCCCAAAGATATGCAACATGTTTTGTAAAATCGACGGCGCCTTTTCTTTAGGCAACAGCAAACTGATATTAGTTTTGTTGGTAAAAATTTGTATATTTATTTAAACAGGTTTTCTGCTACCGTTAATGGCAACTTAGTGAATACTATTTACAGAATTTACAAAATATTTGAGATTTGTCAATGAAGGAATCTGGCAGGGAGATCTAATGGATGGCACCCACTTGAGTCTTCTCTTTTTATTAGGATTTCTAGTTAGTCTTCGGGACAATGCGATAGGATGACTACCAAGGCGTTGTAGCAAACTGGTTTTAGGTTGTTAACGGGTTTTCTTTTTATTAAAATAATAATAAAATGATTACCAATGGCAACTTAAACTAAACAGAAATGGGACTATAACTTAATTGTAATTATGAATATAATATTAATACTGATTTACTGCAAACTTAGTTGAAGGGCATTTTTTAGGAGTGATACTGGGCGTCTAGCTATATTGTTTGGATGAATGTTTTGGCAATCACCTGGATTTTGTCTCCTATTTTGGGCACCTTGAGGTCGCGCTCGATAACTCTGGTTCTCAATTACCGAGAAGCCCCTGAGATCTTCCTCAGTATCTTCGCTTGTAGACCACGGTGTTTATTCAGATGTGTCTTGTCTGTTATTCCGTACAGACGCTAGGAGCTTATACCCACTTGTATATCCTAACCTTGATATTTGTAAAATGATGGAATACAGTTTAATGTGCCAATAGAGCACATTAATTACATAAGCCCAATTATGTTTATTGTATGCTAGGAAATTCAAATTTTAGGAACTAAAATATTTAAAATAAAAAATAAATTGAATTAAAAACAAGCCGAAGAGTCGGGGAGAGTACTACAGTAAGGTGCCTTGAGCCAGTCTTCTTTGTTATTTTTGTCACACCAAAGATTCCATACCCTTGCAGAACTCTTATGCACTTTTCAACCAATCTTTCAACTACATATATGATATCCAATTGTAACCAAATTTTGTCAGAATTTAAAAGACATCTCCATTCACACAATCAGTTAGTTTGGTTGAGAAACCTTGAGAAGCAACAGCAAAGTTCATATCAAACATAATATATTATATACTGATCTGATTGTATAAGATCTGTATAAGATGATCTGATGTATAAGATATATACAAAAGCATAATCTGTGAGTTTTTTATACTAAAGTATGATTTCTGACCGATAGTTCATATGATAGCTATATGATATACTTATCCGATCCGGCCGGTTCCGACATATGAACTGCCTGCAGACAAATGACGGACCTGTACCAAGTTTCATCCAGTTAGCTCTAAAACTGAGAGACTAGTTTGCATAGAAATAGACGGTCAGATGGACATGGCTATATCGACACGTCTGTTGATGCAGATCAAGAATATAGATACCTTACAAATTCTTAACTGATATGTAGACCTGTACAGTTCTCAGATCCACCTCGAGTTTTAGCTATTACAATTTATTGATTTACAATTATTCATCAATAGACAAACTAGAAGTAAACAAGAAAAGAGACTTTTAATATAGTACTAAATGGAACTGCAATCAAATCGAAAACAATATCAGTTTTATGGCAAGCAATTAAAAATAACACTTACCATTTACCACTAGATGTGTGTGTGTGTGTGTGTGTGTGTGCGTGTTGCTGTCGTCGTGTGTGGGTGCCACAGGATATGAGCCAGATGTTGCATTATTGAGGCACAGGCACCTCCTCATAAAAGGGGATCAACAAAGGAGTAAACTGCTGCCAAAGACGCGCTAATTGAAACTCTTTTAAACGCGTGCGCAACATCGGCGCATGCCATTTCCTGTTTTCTGGCCCAGCCCCAATGCCTCAGGCTTAGTTTTTGATCTTCAATATAATCCATGTTCTCTCTCTCTCTCTCTGTCTCTCTAAATATCTCGTCGTCTCACTCTGTCACGGTTCATGCGCGGCGTTGCGCATCCTTTGCACGCTCGTCCAGCCGGAACTGTAAACAATAAATACAACGATCCCGAGGCCCTTTTGCCCCGTGTTAATCCAACAGTTAAGGCTCTGCTTCTTGCTGACTGGCATGTCCATTGATCGTACGTTAATTGATTTATTATACGCCTGCGCCAACGTTTTCTTGGTCCGTGTCCTGGGCCCTCAGTCCTCAGTCCTCAGACTCTATAGCTTTATTAGTGTTATTAAATTTCATCTGTCGCTTTTGCCAGGGGTTCCTTGTTTACCCAAGACGAAGGTTGTGTCTTCCTTCTTGATCGACAGTTGTTACATTTTTTGGCACATGGAATACGTAGAATTGTCGAATTCTCTTCAATTGTTAAAAAATAGAAAACAAATAGGTTTCAATAAAAAAAAATAAAAAATAAAGTACCGCTGTCTGTTGTTGTGCCTTTGGGGCGCTGACAGGCTGTCAGTATATTATGATACTCATTGTTGTCTAATATTATTGACTCTCGGCTCAGCTAGAGTTTGGAGTTTGAGTTCAGTTTGAGTTCAGCTTAGCTTAGCACATCACGTGTGTCTGAGTAACTCGTGGGGGTGTGAGAGATGCCTTTTAGCTGGTCTGAACAATTTTTAATTAATTTCACGCCACAAGCTCAAGAGGCTACCAAAAACTATCGCATTAATCAGCCGGGATAACTTTCAAATTCAGAAAACAACCAGCAACTCATCAAAGTCCATGCCAATGACGTTGATAATTTGTCAAAAGTGACAGCGCGCGAGACGTCGACGTCGACGTCGACGTCGACGTCGACGTCGTCTGAGTTGTCACTCATTCTCAAACATATGCACATCCCACACACACTCCCCCATTCCTGAGTCTGCGTGTGTGTGTGTGTGTGTGTGTGTGGCAAGTGCATGGCACTAAACTATGAGGCTTTTAATCTATACAATTTAAAATGAAGTTTTTCTCCCAGACTAGAAGTTAACCCCCCAAAAGGGCACAATTCCAGCATACATAAGTGTGTGTGAGTGTGTGTGAGTGTGTGTGAGTATGTTGTTTGCCTGCTCATTAATTATGTTTGTGCGGATGCTTTGTTGTCTTCCAGAAGCCGCTTGAGCTCTTAAAAGCTTTTAAAAGTATAGTAAGTTCTTAAATAGAAACGAAATTTTAAGTACAAGAAATATAGGCATTAAACAGGAAAGTTTTAATTAAATACTATCACTATAGTAATAGCAACAATTGAAAGAAATACGCTTATAAACCGAGCTAAAACGTATCATCTGTAATAAGATTCATCAGCAACTAATAACAATGACCGGTTTAACTTCCAAATATGTTTAATACCTGACCGAATTGGATTTCTTAACATTGCACGACGATGTGAATAAATTTTATTTTTTCCAACTCATCAATCATTGTGGCACAAAGAAAACTTCTCATAAAATTTGCTATCTTTAGATCTGAAAGAAGATGGGAGAGACCACTTTGTTAAATAGAGGAAAATATGGTATATTTCTTTATATAAATATTTAAAATTTTAATAAAAAATCAGAAGGAATTAAAATTCTTTATTAGTTAGTGCAATTACCAAGCTGAACGAATAAAATATATTTCTGACAATATGAAAA
The DNA here is from genome assembly GCA_958299025.2 of Drosophila histrio. Taxonomy (NCBI): domain Eukaryota; kingdom Metazoa; phylum Arthropoda; class Insecta; order Diptera; family Drosophilidae; genus Drosophila; species Drosophila histrio. The sequence continues at coordinate 31,482,157 of OY282582.1, forward strand.
AAATTGTTTAAGAATTCAATAAAAATTTATTATACTTCACATATACTACAACAAAATAAAATGTATTAACTTGGTCACTTACAAGTTATAAGAAAGATTACCTTAGTAACCGGACATACATACATTAATGCGAGGAAACATTTTTATACCCTGTGGGGGTATATTAAAATTGTTAAAAGTATGTAACAGGCAGAAGAAAGCAACAACTTAAAGTATATATATATATTCTTAATCAGCATCAATAGCCAAGTCGATATAGCCATGTCCGTCGGTCCGTCTGTCCGTTGGCCTGTCAGTCCGTCGGCCGGTCCTTATGAACGAGAGGATCTCAGAGACGGTAAGAGCTAGAAGCTTGAATTTGGTCTTCCAGAACTGGTAATATAAGCAGTTTATCTTTAACTTAGGATGCACGCCCCCTTCGGCCACGAATCAAGAAAATGCTCATAACAAAAGGAGTTTGGTTTCCAGAGACTTGAGATTTGGCACACATGATGAGTATCTTGAGGTCGATGTGTCCAGAAAATTTCATCACGATACTACGCCCCGTTCGCCCAGAAATTACAAATTACATCGGAAGTAAATTTAAGTGCCACAGGGTACATTAAGGTCGGGGTAAAGACTCTTCAGATTGTTAATTTTATTTTCAATCAGACTTTTGATTATTTTTCTATAAACATTTTTAAATTATTCATTTGCATATATTTTCTGGTAATATTTCAATTTATCGATCACATTTTTGTACATTAAATAATGATTAAATAATCAGAGCAGACGAACTGTCAAACAGCTAGCGAAGATATAGCTGAGTAAATATGTGTGTTAGTTGTTCTTGTGGTTGGGAATATGTCGATGACTTAATCAAGTATTATGATAATTGAACAATTGCTTGAGATCAGCGACCCAATTTGATGAACAAAGAGGTAATGAATTTGACCATCGCAATGTTAAAGTCTGAGGGACACTTTAAATTACATCAAGTTGTTGAGATTTTTGCCTATTAACTGGGAACACCTGTTGGTCAGAACTAAGTAAGCATGCAGTCAAAAAAACTTAAATTTCAAGATTTTCTTTTCTGTGTAAGACAATAAAATAAGTTCCAGTCAATGCTTTAACGATGATAACAACAGAGTATGTATTCGATACTCAAATTCACACGCGTCTATATTTGTCCACATAGAGTTTTGAATCATTAGTATAGTGACTAGCATGAGGAGTGTCAGCTTAATTTTCATAAATCACTGCACAGATCTTTCAGCAGTCGCAGACTGGAAGCGATCACAATAAAGGACACTGGACCAAAAACAACAGATCATTAATTATTGTTGGACAGGATCGACAGTCTCCTAATACATTGTCACATGTGAAATGCGATAGGCAAAGTTCCGATGCCGCCAGAGAGTCTGAAGGGATCCGTATCAAAGACAGTTGCCGGATCCATGGCTCTTGGTCAAGTGGGCGGCCAATGTTTGTTGGTTGACCGCCACTTGCAGGAGCCGGAAGCAGATACGTACATTGTACTCTGAGACATTTGTCAGCTGACATGTTCGAACGGGCCAGACAGCTTGGCGGCCTCAAGTGGCCACTTGAGTGCAACTCCTACTTGCAACAACAAACATAACGACGGCAACTCCGATCAGCTTCTTAGCTGGGCCAAGCCTGGGCCCTACCAATATCGACCACACATGGTGTTGGGTTGGGTCCATTCTTAAATTTCAAGGACCAAGTGCATGCACACGGAAGCGGATCTCCCTGTGAGAGAGTCCTTTGAAGTTGCCTGCACAAAAAGTAGCTCGACTAATTTCCAAACTTCCCCTTGCACGTTATACATAGTTGTTAAAAATCGCATCCAAGAGGAACTATCACTTGGAAAACTATGTAGGAAGCAGAGGTATCATAAAATTCATTACTAATATTCCATAAAGAGTTTTAATTACAATAGTTTGACAGCTGCTTTAATTAAAGTTCACTAACTATACAGAATGATTCGCCTTTGAAACAGCTGTATTGAAAAGCCTTACCTCTAACATTATGTCAAATTACTTGTGTGCATAAAATGGTGTTAAATTTAACTATATAAAAACTAAATACGAATTTGAATCAGCTACAACTTTGATATACTAAATAATATGTTACAAAAAGCCGGTCAGTCGAATGCACGCGGCAGTTTGATACCCTGTACAGGTCTTCAAAAAAGGTATTTGGATTATAATGGGATTTCGCTCTTGCTGTAGCCAACAATTATAAAACAATTGATTAACAACAATTTCTTACTTCTTTATGTGTTAATTGCTATGAAACTTGCAGCAAATTGTTATATTCTGTTAAACTGTTAAGTTAAGCTGTGTTATCTTAATAAATATGTATCGTCAATATTGATTTAACGTTCGCCAGTAGCAATCAGCTTTATTTCACCGACACAATGGACAGTTTTCAGTGTAGCTTTCAGCTTTTTTCGCCGAAACAATGCATATCGCTAGAGATGCCTCCTTTTGTCTGTTACAAACATTTGCACAAATTTATTATACCCAACTATGAGAGACCCTCCTGCTTATTCTGTAAAACTCTTGACTATTCCTATGGCAGCTATATTCTATAGTAGTCCGATCTTAATCATATATGTATGTCCAATATATTTGAATCATTATGTTTCTTAAATCTGCTGAGTTTGTCCCGGACATCCTGGAAAACTCTAAAGTTTTTCATACAAGAGCTTGTTCGAGTATTTTATTCGAAATGTTTCCAGCCTGACAATGAAGACGACCTTCTACGTTAACCAAACTTTGATATTGTGATTATTCACCTTTTAACGTATTTCCGACAAAATAAATTTAGTTCCTAGAATTATTTTAAAATATTTTGGCCAAAAACATCGACATCTATCCATTATTGCGTTTACTAAACTAAGAATCTGTACCATTTTTCATGCACAAGTGTTTTTTTTTTGAATTATTACTTATCAATTATAACTAATAGCAACAAATGTGCATGGAAATATCGACTTACCTCCAAGACGACGATCAGAAAGTCTCTAGAGTCTAAAAACAGAGTCTCGCACACTGACCGGGAATGAAAAGATTATCAACAGATTAGTATTAAGAGCCACATATATAATTTTCCTAAATAAGCCTAGGTTTCCGTAAGATATTTTGATAACATAAGCAATCATTACTGGTGATAAATTATGTCCAACTTAGAAATTAATCAAATTGAATACCTATTGTATTTACCTCTGCAAAATGTAAAAACATTGCTACTACTTTAAAATCTATCCGAAGTATTGGTATGACTTAAAAGTATTTTTAAAGCAAGGATATCATGGCTAGTCCTTCCACGTATTTTGTGAATTGTTTTTTGTTTTTGTTTTTTCGGCTTTCAACTTATTTGAAAGTCTCGCAATTAAAAAAGTCGCTCAACAATATCGACATAATGAGCAGACAAAGCAGCGCACTTTGTTGCTATTATTGCTGTTCGAAACATGTGTAACAATTCATTAAATAGTCTCACACACACACTCATACACAAACACACACACACACATTCGCACACAACATATGCTAAGTACAAAGAAGGGTTACAAAAGAAAATTAATGCGTGTAATTCGCAAATGCGCAAAAAACGTCAGAGACGAGACGAAAGAATGGATGGGTGGGTGGGTGTATTGGGTGGATTGGGTGGTTGCTTGGCTGGATTTGGTGGCACACTGTCTGCGCCTTGCAACGACGACCGGTGGCAGTCAAGGCAAAAAACCAAGTGGCATTAAAAAGCCAATCCCTGCGTTGGCTTCTTTTTTATTTTTAAATCCTTCTGCAAGGGTATCTGACTTTATTTAATGAGCAAGCCAACGCACACACATACACACACACACATACACTGACACATATCATATGCAGACACGCACACAAGCTCCATAAGTTCCCTTCCTGCCCCATTTGAAGCCAACGCATCCTGTTAATGTTCGTTTTAAAAGTTGCTAAAGCATTTTCCCAGCACTTGTTTTAAATAAATCGATTGTAAATTCAACCGGCAAAGTCTCCACTACGCTGACTAACCAACAATTGGCCTTACCATCGACTGCAGACTTGGCCGTCCTTCCACCTTCCACCAACAAAACCTTCTAGACCTTTGCTAAGTTAAGTTATATTGTATCGCCAAGTCCAAGTTTCTAAACACAGTGGCATACGCCAAAAGGGGGAAAAGTATTGAAAAAAGCTTTTACTCAATTAATCAAAAGCTCGCGTTATCTAGAAATTAAATCAACGAGGGGTTTGTCATCAAATTTCTTTAAAATATCTTTAAGATTTGGCATCATTAATTGGTATGGCCTGTCTGAAAGTATATTAAGAATACTTAAATAATAATTTGGGATATTTGTATACATAAACTTCTGGTGACCAAAGAGCCTGCATATCTCTTTGGGAAAGTTAAATGTGTCTCCTGAAAATGGAGCAGAAACCTTGTCTGTATATAGGATATAACCTTGCTAAATTTCTATATTAATGTTAGGCCGGGGAATGACCTACCTCAATCAATTATTTAACACCCACAACTTAAATAACTATTTTGAATATTATTTATCAAATAAATATGTACAAAATGATATATTAATCGGAATTTTTACTTGTGTTTTTAATATAAGTTAGCCTTGTAGCGCTAAGATGTAAATAAGTAAATAAATTAAGAAAATAAAATTACAAGTAATACATTATAAACTAGAATCTATGTGAATGGATTTAGTAATCATTGTGATATAACTATTTTAAAAGAATGTTACTCAGCTAAGAGACTAATGCGATAAATTATAAATAATCTCTTTAATTGTAACACTGGGAAACAAATAAAAAATAAATGCAGAAATTATGCAAGGCTGGGCATAGAATATAGGCTGAACATAGGATATAGGCTGGACATAGTCTATAGTCTGAACATACGTCAATTTTAAAGCTAAAGACTTAAGATTTGGCACACATGATAAGCAACCTAGTTTCAATGTGCCCTATAAATTTCAACACGATCGAATAGTAAGCTATGAAGTTATTCAAGGCTGGACATGGGCTATAGGCTGGACATAGGCTATAGGCTGGACATAGGCTATAGGCTGGACATAGGCGATAGGCTGGACATAGGCGATAGGCTGGACATAGGCTATAGGCTGGACATAGGCGATAGGCTGGACATAGGCTATAGGCTGGACATAGGCTATAGGCTGGACATAGTCTATGGGCTGGACATAGGCTATAGGCTGGACATGGGTCAATTTTAATTTCACATTTGGCACACATGATAAGCACCCTAGTCTATAAATATATATTTTATTAAATAACACTACATATTTGCCCATCATACAAGTATCTAAAAAGCTAAAAGATAGTAGAAATGAAAGCAATCAAAAAGGCCATCGAGAACAGCAGTTAAGACTTCCGCATCGAAAATATTTAAAGAGTATTTTGTTTGATTATGACACGCCCCTCTTTGTCTGCGACTCTGGCAGAATGCAAATGAGACGCTGGCTAAACATCAACCACAAGTCAGACATAAAAGATGAAAAGCCATCGTGGAGGGGGCGTGGCCTCTGCGTCGTTAAGGGCAAGTCAAATCAGCTGTCTACTCCTGTGACAAATAATAACATTGGCAAAACAAATCATATGCATAAGTTCCAGTAATCACAGGTAGTTCAATAATTTATTAAGTAAATAATGCCAAAATAGAAATAAACGAGCATTCAAATGAAATAACAATTCTACAATTTTCGTTTATAATTCACAACTAGTTAAACTAGTGCTATTCAAGAATAAAAGCTCATTATGTCAAACTGTTCCGACTCCAACTCTGCTAACTCATTTGTTGCTTTTGTTGCGGTCGCCATCATTCAACAATGTTAATAATTCACTTTTGTTTAACAAAATGGCCAATTTCCCATAATTATGGAATTTTATGATGCAAATTATAATTTTCAATAATTTCCAATCATTTTCAATTTCACTAAAATAAACGAATTATGCAAAAAAAAAAAAAAAAAAACAATAAATAAAAATATAATACAACAATTGAGTTATGCACACAAATTTTAGCGTACACGAAAAAGTTTCAAGCAAAAGCGCCAGCAGCAAACGCCACAACCTCCCTTCCCCTTTGCTGCCATTGCCACTGCCTCTGCCACTGCCTCTGCCTCTGCCTCTGCCACGCCCGACTTGGCGCTAGGGCAGAGAACTTTTCGCTTTGAGCAGCGGGCAGCACAAAGGCGACAGCGCAACCCTTTCGCTTTTTAAGCCAAGTGGTGAGCGCCATGGCGCCAAAGCTTTCGCCATTTTAAATAAAAATGCTTGTGCTTGCCGTCGCCTGCCGTCAGATGGCGCCAGCGGCAATGTGAGGGCGCATTTTTTGCGCCAGTAAAAGTTTTAGCAACTTACAAAGCTGAATTAGGTCACATTAAATCTGTTTTAAAGGTGTATTAATTTATTTTGAATGTAATAAAAATACTTCAATCAATCAAATAATAGCGCTTTGTTTTGTCCCATAGCAAAGCAGAAAGAAACATTGCACTTGCCGCTTAAAAAATAGCAGCGTATACGTTGCGAAGGTTGTGCGCCAGATGGCGCCACATGCTGCGTCTAATGAAACTTCTTAAACTTGCAAGCAAGGTTAAAAATAAATAAATTAAAACAAATGTATACATATACTAGTACATATATTAGTTAATTAGTTAAAAGCAAATGAATTTAGTTTATGTAACAATTGTGTGGTTTTTCAACTGATTCTTGGAACTTCTTTCCACTGCTGACTACAAACTAGCTGCTGGCATTTTGGCATGTGGAAATGGTAACCAAAAAGTGCTCAGAGGCAGCCCCAATCAGGCAACGGGCTGACCACAAAGCGTGGTGTCCATGTGTCTGTCGCAATGCATCCACAAAACGACCAGAAATGCTAACCAATCGACCAACCTACCAAACCGAGCAGCCTACAGACCATGGAACATCCCCTCCAAGGGGGAACTGTAGGTGCAATGAGGGAGGCTAACACTAAGTACAGCAGAGAGACACGAGTTTCAGTTTAGCCAAGCCTGCAATGATTTTGTGCGTGCAATTTTTGATTGCAATGTACAGAGTTAAAATCGGAGTCAGAGTTGGAGCCGGAATCGGAATCGGGAGTTGCAGTTGCAGATGCAGTTGGAGCTTGCATTAAAGTTGAAAATGGAGTTGGAGTTGAAGTTGGAGTTAGAGTTAGAGTTGGGTAAACTGCTCGCCCACGCAACGTTGGACATTTGGCAGGGCAGCGCGTTGGCAATGATGGCAACGGCAATGGCAACAGCAACAGCAACGGCAACGGCAACGGCAGCAGCTCACTCAACCGGAAATTGGAGGTGTGCGGCAAAACACGACGTGACGTGACATTTCCTCTTCGTCAAAATGTCAAAATGCAGCAGCAGCAGCAGCAGCGACAGCAGCGAAACGCGACATGAAGCCAAACAAAGGGCAATGGTTAAGGCAACAATAACAATAACAACATTCACAACAACAGCAACAACAACAACAGCAACAACAAGTATGCCAGAAACATAAACAATTAAGTAGAAACTTGTGTACTTAATCAAATTAATGAGCGTCACCTCGATAAATCCCATAATTATAATTGCGGTGTTATTAAATTGAAAAAGATATCATAAAAAAGTTATACGATAATAGTAGGTCACATATAAACTGGGAACTTCAGACTAAGATTATTATAATAGAGCTTATTGAATTTATTGAGCTGTTTGGATTAAGCAAAATCTATTCAGTTATAATCATATTTTAAACTAAAATATACATTTCAAATACGAATTAAATTCTTCTCTTAAATAATTGGAAAATATTTATTGCTTATAATTAATATACATTTAGAGTATTTATTAAAATAAAATAGACAAGAGCTTATGCAGAAATTAAATGTTTGTTTGTTTACACTTTTAAAAGAACTTAAAGAATTTATTAAATTCTAATCAATTATTAAAATTCAATACGAATCGAAACATTGCATAAAACAATTAAAGCATTACTATTATTATTTGATTACATAAAGCATTTTTTTAAGCTTCATTTATGGTGATTGAATTTTTATGTTTACTATTTCAATTTTAAGGTTTTTTTTAACACTTGAGTCACACTGTATTAATATTGTATTTAGAGTTTACTTCATGATATCGTAATTGATATTTTGCACAATATTTGTTAGAGATATTATTAGAGCAATTTATAGTATAATAAATTGTATTAGAAACACTCAATATCTAAAATAAAATATAATTCATAATTGCATTGATATTAAATAAATTATTTTATATTATATAATTTAACTTTAACTTTATTTGCGTTTAATAAAATTGAATCATAACTGAATACAGATTGACAATACAAAGATAAATATCTTAATTTACAGCCTTTACAGAGTTTTCGCTAACGCTATAAATATTTACAATATCTCTGGGTATATGTGCAATTAGAACATTTTACAGTCAAGTCATATAAAACAGAATACACATAAAAATATCAACTTTTGAGAGTTCCAGCTCCGACTTGTCTAATGTCTAATAAGATTAAATCAAATCCATTGCCTTGAAAAGACTTTTATTATATGTCAATTGTATATTTCGTGTCGATGAGCACTTTAAGTTACTAAAGCCTGCAAATATTGGCCTAAAACTGCAGTTATGACCAGATCCAAAAGTGCAGCAGCTGTTGGCCACGCCTCGTGTTAAACATTAGGGTGCGCTATGCCATGGCTGACGGCATGGTTCGTTGCTCCTCTCAAGATGCCGCCAAGATGTCCAAAAAGAGAGTTCCAAGTGAATGGCCAGCGAGTTGGTCAACCGCAACGGGCTGCCAGTCGAGAGTCGAGAGGCGAGAGTCAAGAGTCGAGGCGAGACATAGAACGGAACATAAAATTGATTAGCCAGTTGAAGTGGCAGGAGCGACGTTTAGCAGCTTGACGCGGCCAAAACGGCGAACTCTTTGACAAGATAATTACATAATTAGCTGCTTCCAGAGCGGTCAGAGTGGTTAACGGCCCGTAGGAGAGAAGTGCGCTATGTGGGGGTGTAGAAGAAGTCAGGAAGAGGAACAGAGCTCATGTGAGAATTTGGCGCTGTCTTCGTCAGCTGCTTGAGGGCCAAAACAAAACCAAAAAAAAATAAAAGTTGCGTAGAACTGTAGTCAAAGATGATGATTGAATGCTGACATTGAGCCGGCCTCAGTTGTCAAGCGCATTTGCTAAAATGCATTAAACCAACAAAACAACAACGCAACAAAAGCGAATGTCAAACTGGAATGGAGCTCCGATCAGGACAATAGGCAGACACAGGAGCCAGTAGCTAGAAGGCAGCATCAGCAGCAGCAGTAGGAGGATCAATGAAGGACACTTGGCTAAGCGGCTTAGTGCGAGAGTCGGAAGTGGATAATGCATCATCTTGCATACGTTTCATGGGCTAAAGGAATCAGCTAACAAAAAAGGACAATGCAGTTAGCCGTGCGCAAGCATCTCGATGCTTCAGTTCGCACAGATAACGGCGGCAAAAAGGACACAGAATAACATCATCGTCATCATCAGCATGGGAAAGTTGATGTGGCACAACCTGTGTCAATGCAACGGTGCCAAGTAGCAAATAGCTAAGGCAGAGGATTGATTACCCAGCCGATTACGATGCGATTAGCAGTGACGAGAAGATTCCCATGAATGAAGCATAGCCCGAAGGAAGACTCTGCGCAGTTGTTGGCGGCGGTATAGATGACAGAACAGGCTGACAAATAGACTGACAGACAGTCCGATCTGGGGACATTTCATTTAGGCCGCTTATGCGACTCAACCTGCCTGCGGCTTAGCTGCGCTAATCCTGCCGCAAAAACATGCTGAAGAACAAACACACGCACAGTCCGTCCCCTTGTAGAGCCCCCTGGCTCAGCTCAGTTGAAGCACCCCCCCCCCCCCCCACAATGCTGCTTGCCACTTGCCACTTGTTGTGATAATTTACGAGGCAGCAGAAGAACCCTTTAAGAACGGCGCGTAAATTGTGATTAAAATCGCTGGAGCGCCATTTAACCGCGGCGGCCATTACCAAATCCCCACACCCGACCCAACGAGGCCAACGAGGCCAACACGGCCAACGTGGCCCATGCTTTTCAGCCCATTGTGCCCGGGCACTTTATCAACATTTCCGGCAACGTTTTATGGCCTCCAAGGAAATTCACTTGACAAAACCCAATGCCAAAGCTGAAGCTAAAGTCGAAGGCAGCCTCTGCAAATTGAAAGAAAAGTTTTAATTATTTTTAATTTTCATGATTAGTACTTTGCGTTTACAACCGCCCCCAAACCCGCCGACCCGCCGACCCACCGACACGCCGACATTTCCCAGCCCACAACCCGCTTGTTAATTAAGCGCAACAATGGTGGGCGTCTTGCTTTCCCTGCCGCCTTCTTGCCACTACTTATTTTAGCTGGATTGGTGATAATGATAATTTTCGCACTTTCCCACTGGGGGTGGCTTTTCCCTCCACTTTTACTTCTTGGGGAGCTCTGCTCCTGACACAAGTTAATGAGTTTCGCGCTTTTGCGCCTGCCAAATGCCACCATCGGGTGCACTTAATTCCCAACAACTTTAACTCACTCCTCTATCTTTCTCTGTCGCTGTCGCTGTCGCTGCCGGTGTCTTGCCGCTGCATCTCTGTCTCTAGCTGGCTGCTATGCGGCTACCCCCAAAAGCATTTTGGCTTTTTGGGCAATTTTTTAATTGTTTCTTTATGTTAAGTGACAACTGGCGGATGGTGGATTGTTGGGTTGTTGGGTTCGGTGGGTGGCTCATTAATACAACTTCACAAATACCTGGCAGCGAGCCCATAAATCAGCAAGCGCTTAAAGGCTTCTCCCAACTCTTTGCCCAATCGCCCCACTTTTCCGTGACAGACGCCGTGAAGCATGAGGATTTTGAGAGTGTTTAACACTTGAAAGAAGACGCAGAAATAGAGAAATTTAGACAGAGAAAGAGAAGTAGCTAAATATAGTGAGAAATAAAAACAAATAGTACATATTTAAGAAATTTACAGTGATAAATTTTCAATATTCACTCGCATTAATTCGTGTGTTTGGTGACCCATTTTAAAGATTAGATCTCTTGGAAAAACATTGAGTTGCCACATAATAAAAGGTCTCAGAGACACACCCCATTTTTTACAGCTATTAAAATGGTATTTTTAATATTCTGTCATTATGTGAGTTTTATTATTATTTTTAAACGCATTTTATTTTCTAGATATACAAATTAAATCATAGATGGGACTAATCATTGTCATAATAAAACTTTACAGTATTCGAATATGGGTGTGTTAAATAATTTTCAGGCGTTAAGAGTTTTACTAACATTACTATTATTATTCCTTAGGAGAAATAATTATAAATTATTATATTTATTTGTTTATTCAATTTTCTATCACTTCAAGTATAAACTTTATACTTAATGTGCTAGTCGCAATGTTCGTAAAATCAATTTATTATTATAAATATAGTTTTGAATTCATTTTTTCTCAAAATATAATGAAATATAGTGAAGATATATTATAAGAAGAAAATCCTTTTGTCCAAAGAAAAGTCAAATGATTATCTGAGCCACAAACTAAAAGAAAATATGTTAATATAAGAGGAACAAGCAACCAAATGAAACAACGAATTCTTCAGAAGTCTCCTCACATTAATAACTGACTTTATGGATTTAATAATTAAAGGTGATATATATTAATTGCTTAAAGTTAAACTGAGCTATGAATTTTCAATTTGAATCGAATGTAATCAAAACTATATCATAAATTTCATTGTCAACTATTCTACACAAAATTAAAGGCACTTTTCTGTTGAAATGTCAAACAGTCCATTGATTGCAGCAGATTCATTCGGTTGGAATCAGCTATTAGTACTTTTTGTTATGACTTTCTATTCTTTAAAATGAAAAAAATAAGAATATATAAATAAATTTAAGGAAAATATTGAGAAATCGAAGAATCAACAAAAGTGATTGTATGTACTTCGTGTCTTTCTGTCTTCTGCGAGACAATTTGTTGCACGCCCGAATGAAAGAAAGTACAGAGAGAGTTTGCCGCCACAATAAATTAGCTGCCTTTTTGCTTCTTTCATTAAATGTGGCCTGTTCTGCCCTCAACCTCATACCCCGCCACAGCCACTGTCCAAGGTGTGATTCCAGGGAAATTGAGTGGCCAACGGGCCAGACACTGAGACACCAGAAAACAAAATTGTAACAAGTCAATTTGAGTTTCATGTGTGCCGCCAAAACAAAAACAATAACTAAAGAAGAGACAAAAAGGCAAATGGACCAGACAAAGCGGCAGGTCAGAACAGGACCCTGGTCAACAATGGGCCTGGTCTGGTCCATGGGTCAAGCCATTGACATGTTTTTGGAAAAATGTTTACAAAACATTTGGCATTTGGCTGTTCGAATAGCCAATTTAAAGCAAATCAAACTTCATTGTCTTAGTGCCAAATGGGGCGTGGGAATCTGAATTCAAATCCGAACCCAAATCGGAATTGGTATATGAAGGGCAATCGTAATAGGTGCAACTATTGGAAATTGCAACAAAGCAACAAACCTCTTACAACTGGCCAAATTGTACAGATATAGAAATAAATTCAAAAATATATTATGTATATTCATTTGTTATACTCTGGTCATTAATTTCTAGTTTTACCGACCTTTTTCGCAAACTAAAAATGTATCTTGATTTAGTGTTTCGTATATATTATTACTCAATATTTGCGGCTGGCCAAAATGTGGCCGCAATTTAAAGCGCGACGCCCCACAAAATGGCCCTGGCATAAATCAATGCAAATAAAAAAGAACAACAGAGTCAACAACCAAAAGCCATCTACTATAAGCAAATACAATATACAATATATATACTACGAGAGTGTTCGTCTATATTCTGAAACGCATAAATCTTAAGCTAATATTTTTGCGTGTTTTGTCTAAATACACTTACAAAAAGTTGTTAACATTTTGTCAGCTAATATGCAACTCGGCAGCCTAGAATCTAGAATCTAATTCGATGTATAAAATACATAACTTAGGAACTTAGTATATAGTAATGTAAATAGGAAAAGTATTTAAAATTAATTATTTATTTTATTTATTTACTATTTGAATTATTGTACAGAATATCTACAGTATCATAACTGCTAAGGTCATCATTTAGATGTTAATATGAAAGAAATAATGCCAAATTATTCAAATTTGTTATACCTTATACTCTGAGGATTTGTATATAATTTATTTATCACATAAATAACTACAAATATATACATAAATACTTAAAAAGAATAAATCTTTTTTAGGTATTTATTAGTCGACTTAAAAAACATTGTCAAATAATGTTTATGTTTTTCTTTGTTGGTCGCACAAAATGACAAAGTTTATTTGGCGGTTTTTGATGGCCTCCGGTACTAATTTTCTTTCTTTTTTTTTGTGTGAATTCACGCAGATGGTTTTTGTGGACATGACAAATATATATATTTTTATGTGAAACACACGCACACACATCTATGTATGTAAATATTCACACACGGCAAAGTATACCAATAAATGAGTGCCAAAAGATGCAAAAATACTTAAGCAAATTGGGAATATATAGAAAAGAAGACTTAAAAGCGTCGGCTTTTCACCTAAGCTCACGGAATTTTCATGTCGGTCAAATGCAAATAAGATTGAATAATTTTTCTATAAAATTGTGCAGAGTGTGACCAGATGCTGTGAGAACCAAAGCCTGAAAACTGATGAGAATCATGTGAAAAAGTGTCGGTGTAAAACGAGTCGTGTGTAAGCAACTTTAAAATTAATGATAGTTTACATTTTAAGATCATTTAAAATTCACCAATGTCAATGAAGGATTTTAAAAATAGTTTTAAACAGAAGCTAAACCAGTTATGATTTTATTAAAATAACTTTTTTTAAATTACAGGATTTTTATAATAACAATTAGTTTTAAATCTTATTTTGATCTAAATAATACAAATAAAATAATATAAAATAAATTACAATATTTATTTAGAAATCACGTTGGTATTCTCGTTGATAAACAAAAAGACATTAAAATTCATGGAATACTGACGATGAAATGATGTGAATTTTACAAGCAACTTGACTGATCTGTTTGTTGATGTTGAGAACAAAGAAGATGAATGACATTAACCGAATCCATAAGCGTAAATTAAAACATCAGCCTCAGGCCGATGATGTCGTAAATAACGTAAATCAAACTATGCCAGAAGCAGGAGCAGAAGCAGAATCAGCAGATAAAACTGTTAACGGCTTTGGGAAATCTATTGACTTTGGCCAAAGACAATGCGACGTTGACGTGACAAAAGCGGCAAAGCAAGCAAAGGACAATACGACTGCTAGACGCAGTACGCAATACGCAATACGCAGGATACTTTAAGGGCAAGACGTAAACGAAGACATCACAACTCCGACTCCGACTCTGACTCAGACTCCTTATTGTCTTTGACAAAACTGAACTGGGCGCTGACAACAAAAGGGGGCTGATCGTGTATACAGAGCAAATGCTGGCAATGCATAGGACATTGTTGACTTTAGACGTTCCAGTTGTTGATGTTGCTGTTGTCGCTATAAAATTTCCAAAAACGCCAAATATTGTAGGCATTTTGTGAAAAATGTGTCTTGTCAACATTTTCCTTCTATTCGAATGCGTCCATTGTTCCAGGGGCTCGGAGTTCGGGGTTCAGAATTTCGGTCTTCGGGCGACGGGCGTTGGAATCAATGAAAAACTGCTGAATGAAAATGTGATCCTTTGGCGAGCTGTGACAGTTTTTGGGCTGACAACAAATGCAATGTTATCCCTTTGTCGTCAATGCTACTAAGAATTATGTTGCCGATATACGAGTGAAAAAAAATGAAATAGAAAAAAAAAATTAATGTCCTTTTCGCTGCAACGGATGCAACGGCAAATATTTGTAAACGCGCCCTTTCATTTGAAAGTCTCAGATACCTTGCTGTGATTATGCGACTACAAGCTGTGCACAGGGGCTGTTTTAGGGCAATGCCCATAGTTAGGTCTAGGGGTTGGGGTTGGGCATTCAGGGAGCATCAACAGCAGCAGACAGACAGGCAGCTGAAGTGGCGAGTTGCACGCCCAGGCACTTCAACAGCGCGATGAGTACTAAAAAAACTGTTGCAACATCATAAATACAATGCAGCTTTTTGGTCACACCCCAAAAATGATGATTTATTTATACATTCATAAGTTTTACGAGAGATGGTACTTCATAAGGTATCAAAACTTGGCTGTCTTCGTTTAAATATAGTTATCAAAAATATTTACAGAAGTTTGAAAAGATGGAGCATTGTTTAGAGAATGGTTCTGAGACATACTAACTGTTTGACTAATGTGCGAAGATTCACAGCGATAGTTATAGTAGTTTGAATATTTCCCTTTCTTCTTATATTTATTATGTTGAGCATACCAGTTATGTCGTTTATCTCACTTGCACTAGACATAATGATTAATTTATAATTGAAAGTGGAAACTAAAACAAATTATTGTTATTGTGGGAATTGTGTACGATAGGTTCTCATTTCTAATAGTTATTTCCATATTAGTTTATCAGCCGAAAAAATTATATTATGCATTTTAGAAGGCCTCGTAATAGCGATTAAATCATTTCCTATTTAAGATTGTGAAAGTTCTTCATATCCTTAGAGATTTGAACACAAGTTTTCAATGAATGTGGAATGTGGTATATTTAAATTCAATTTAGTTGGTTTATTGCTTTCATCAGCTTGTATTTTTTTTAGACATTTATTTTTAGTATTTTTAGGTATTTTGTTTTATTTTTTAATATTGTAATTAATTTAATTATTATTTAAAATTAATACCACAGATAATACTGCAACAGAAAGAAATAGAAACTAGCGGGATCCATAGTATTGGTCTTTTATGGAACTGTGATGTATTATATGAAAGCTATTGACCCATAAATCATGATATGTCTTGAATATTTCTTTTAATTTTGGTATAACATTATTCAGTTCGAAATATACTTTAAATTTACTTTTATTTTTGTTTTGTAATATTAAAGATACAGTTAAATCTTAGTTGTAACTTTTAAAATAAAAATCTAAAAATATCTCTTTTTTACATGTTTACTGAAAGAAATAAAAAAATGTATCTTGAATCATATTTTTAAACAAAAATTAAAATTTAATTATTACTTTACATTTTTTAAACAGAAAATTAAAAGTATTTATATTTTTTTGGAAGCAATTAAATAACAATTTTAAATAATTTGTTAAATTGTAACTTTATCTTAAAATATTCTTAAAAAATATAAGTAATTGAATGTTAGGGAAATCTTTGTATACCCTGACCCCATTAAAAATATACAATAATGGGTGTCAAGTTTTTGTGCAAATGTCCTTTCGTCGGTGTGAATATGTTGATCTCAGCAACTATAAGAGCTGGAGACTTGAAACGTGGTATGTGTGCTTTACTTTAAATTTTTGATTTCATGCTACTTTTGCCCACTAATCCAACTACGTAACACCTGAAATTTTAAAGCTGTAAATTTAAGATTTTGCACACCTAATAAGTATTGCAGTTTTGTTGTTTCCTGAAAATTTCATGAATTTCGGTCCAGCAACTCAGAAGTTATCCAACAAACAATTTTTTACTCAGGTACACGGTACTAGGCAAAAAACCTTCTGCGTGTTTGCTTGTGTATGTATGTAATTTCTTGTGTTAACATATATACGATATATATGTAGATGTGAGCAAACCCGTATTAGAGTTAATAAGAGTCTGGTAATCAAAATGGTTTTTTATGAAAACTAATGCAGGGTATTCTACTGTCTTGCTCGCTCTGCTCATTGGCTTGTATTAATACTTAATTTTACAAGCGCAGCGAGACAAGTAATAGTATTTAGTGTAGTATTTTATAAGGGTATAAAATAGTCTATATATAAATATGTTTGCATAGTATTTTATTCTTGTAATTTATGAACTGAATGCGCTGACGACCCTCCTCTTCCTCTTCCTCTTTCTCTTCCCCTTGCTCTTACTCTTCCCCTGCCTCTGCCTATCATTATCAATACTATCAGGCACATGCACATACACACACACATATGCATAATAATGACACGCGGCAACTACTACCACCACAACGAACATCGGCAGCAGGAGCAGCACCACCATCACCATCACCACCACTGACGACGACGGCTGGCGGCTGGCGATGCTCTTGATATTGTTGTTGTTGATGATCATCTGTGGCACGCCGTCACCAACCAAAAACGCGCGGCCTTCCACACACTCACTCACACTCTCCATCTCTGTCCAACTCAGCGTGAGAGCCGCGCGGTGGTTTATGCTTGTTAGGACGAGCTCTTCAAGAGCCGCACAACAACAATAACAGCAAGTAGAACAACAACAACAACAACAACAACAGCAATAGCAACACAGCAAAATGATATCGAAGCGGGGCGCGCGTTTTTTCCTCTTGGGGTGAGCGCTGGCTACTTTTGTATACAAACACACACACACACACACACACAGTCACAAGGAATGAGCAAAATGGCGGCTAGCATTGTTGCTGTGGCTGTTACAAAAATACAAAATCATCAAGCGAAGAATGATGAGCAGACGGAGTAGAAGATGAGGAGATGGAATGGGGAATGGAATTGGGAAGGGGAAGGGGAACCGTGGCAATCTGCGGGTTGCAATACGCACCGCGCTTCTTTGGCCAAAATGGTTTTTTCTTTTTCGGTATTACTTTTATTTTTGGTCTCTCGTTTGGTATTCATTTCGATTTCCCTGTTGATTTTTGACATGTGCATAGTCAACTGCCGGAAAGGGTAGCGAGAAGCAGGGAGGAAAGCGGCATGAACTCTAAAGAAATTACAAATAAGATTAAAATTCGCTGAATCAAACCAGAATTAAAACAGGAATGTAATCTCAAAGTGATTTTAAATTGAATTTTCTTAGAATTTAGTAAAGATTCATTAAAGCTACAAATATTTGCTATCTTACAGGTATTTTAATTATATTTTAAACATTATAGAAGTTAAGATCATAGCATTTTCTCTTCAATTGTCGAATAAATAAATTTCGATATTACTAAAGGTTTAATAAAGGTTTAGTCTTGTGTCCGGTAATGTTTACCCTTTAATTTTGTCCAAAAATACAAGAAAGGAAAAAAAGATGGCGAATGCAATTTAATTTTTTTTTTTTATAATAAGGACGATCTCATAAAACTTATCGTTAATCCTGTAAGATAGCTTAATACAGAAATTATAAAAATAAAAAAACAGACATCACTGGTATACTATATTATTTTATATGTATTTATTATATTAATGAAATGAATTATATTATTATATCTGATTATACTAAAAAGTAAAGATACATTTAGACATTTATAAATACCCAAACAGGAGTTTGAAATACTTTCTCTATCTACTCTCAAAATAAGAAGTAAGTATATTATTAATTGTTTTAAAATATGCTTAGTATTTACTTTGATAAGTTATAATCGTTATATAAGAGTTATAATTGAATTAAATCGGCTTGTCAAGAAACAAATGTGCTTAACTGGTCTAGGGAAGTCTGACAGACCCCATAAATATATATATTCTTGATGAGCATATTCAGCCGAGTTGACTTAACCATGTCTGTCTCAACGTCCGTCCGTCCGTTTGTCCGCCCGTCTGTCCGCCCTTCTGTCCGCCCGCCTGTCCGCCCGTCTGTCCGCCCGTCTGTCGGCCCGTCTGTCCGCCCGTCTGTCCGCCCGTCTGTCCGCCCGTCTGTCCGCCCGTCTGTCCGCCCGTCTGTCCGCCCGTCTGTCCGCCCGTCTGTCCGCCCGTCTGTCCGCCCGTCTATCCGCCCGTCTATCCGCCCGTATGTCCGGCCGTATGTCCGCCCGTCTGTCCGGCCGTCTGTCCGGCCGTCTGTCCGGCCGTCTGTCCGGCCGTCTGTCCGCCCGTCTATCCGCCCGTCTGTCTGTCCGCCCGTATGTCCGCCCGTCTGTCCGTCCGTCCGTCTGTCCGGATGTCTGTCCGTCCGTCCGTCTGTCCGGCCGGTTGTCCGCCCTTCTGTCCGCCCGTCTGTCCGCCCGTCTGTCCGCCCGTCTGTCAGTTCGTCTGTCCACCCGTCTGTCTGTTCGTTCGTCTGTCCGTCCGTCTGTATAAGCGTCTATATCACAGAGAGCAAAAGAGCTAGAGACACCAAATTTGGTATGGTCTTTAGGCTAAGCAGAATCAGTTTGTGTTAAAATTTTGGCACGCCCCCTCCGACCATATGAATCGAAAACTAATATTTTGAAATTCCATAAAACGAGAACTATTAGTGAATTTGCTCATTTTAGATAATTAATTAAAGCCTCAAGAACTTAACAAGTTATTTGGATCTAGTTCTCTGCACTGGGCAACATTATCAATAGAAAATGGTGCTGGAATAGGTGAACACTTGCATGCTTGACGTATAATTAAGCTATTAATACTTTGGCAAATTATGATCCGATTCGCACAACAATATCATATAGCTTATAGCTCCCATAGTATCAATCGCTCCCGAATAATATAGATTGTCAATGCTTACATATCATATTTTGTATTCAATAGAACTTGTTTATCCAGAGCTAATGCTAAGTGGATTTCTGTCACACTGCTGAACATTCTACTGTTTCCACGGTATGTTGCATAATAGCTACTTACAAGTATTCTGGCCCTGAGCATCAGGATATACGAGATAGACTCTCGTATACGTACATATATGGCAAGAAGCCGCAACCACATCCACAATCCGCTATTAAACCCATATTGAGTGCTTTGTCTGGCTCGTCGACCGAGTTTTGGGGGGGTAGTGTGGGGCAATCGTCTTGCCTCATAAATCTAAGCGTCAAGCGGTAAACGGCAAGCGGCATGTGGCATGTGGCAAGCGAGAGACGACAAACGACAGGCGACGCGACGCGACGCGACAAAATAATAAGAAATCAATACAATCTGCGTAATATGTTTTACGCGCTTTCTTCTTGCCAGTTTTCCACACAATTGACTTTGATGATGCCACACACACAAAAAACACACACACACACATGCACATGACTCTATGCTGCTTCTGTCTCCAGCTGGAGGCATCTTCGATTAAGCCACAGCCCAAGGGCCATGACGTGACTCTTGGCACACGATAATCAAAAATCAGGCACACACAATGGGTACTGTAATAGTTGAATTGAATTGCGTTTGGGGAGTGCGTAGTGCGTGTGAGTGTGAGTGTGTGTGTATGTGTGTGTGTGTGTGTGTGTGGGGCGCTAGAAGTTTGGCAGTCTGGTTGAGGGCGTGCCGCTTCCTTCATTGTCTGCCCCTTCCGGGTGTGCGTGTCGTGCTTAGTCGCCAGTCCTTCGCCTCCTTCTGCATTTCCATTTCCATTTCCTCCTGCAGACACAGACCTCATGTTGACTTTATTGGGCTCATTGCAAAAGGCGCCGCACACATTGCACCCCCAAGCGTCTCGTATGCGGTACTTTGACATGCTTTGACACTGCCACGCCTCCAGCCGCCCACACCCGCTCGCCGTTCCAACGTTCATGCCACATGGCATCATTACACGGCCGCTTCGCACGCAAAATTGTGCAAAATTTGGTGAGCCGCGTGTGGCATAGTCGTGTGGCGAATTCAATTCGCAAACTTTTAGCCCCATCTAGTACAAGCAGGAGGCACAAATAGATCCCAGATACTTTTGATGTACTATACCCTGCTTAGCCTCATTGCCATATAAAAGGGTGCGCGTCTTTCTCCATTTCCACCTCTCTATGCTTAGCCCCTGTCCCAAAACTTTCCTTGCTTTCCTCACATTGCGGGGAGAATGGAAAGTATCACAACTTTGTCAATCAGTGCGCGACGCTTTAAAAGCAGCCAAAAATAATCACCAAAATACGAGTACAACGAATTGATGCAGTGCTTTCAGAATTTTCATCAGCATTTACTTCGCTTCAATCTAAAATCTGAAATTATCAAGAGTTCTAAAAAAAATGTCACAATAATTAAAACAGTTGTCGCTACTATCTGAATACTTCAACAGCAAAGTAGGCATTTAACCAAGCCAAGCAAATGTCGGCAAAATGCTTAAAAGTTACCTGTAGCATAGGTTTAAGTCAATCCTCCTTGTCGCATTGTTCTGCTATATAATTAACCCAATTTTATTATTTCTGTCCTACTCACAACACAATTTTAACACTGAAGAAGTTTTAAACTATTTAGCAAAAATTGAACAGGATTTTTGTTTTAATACCTATCATTAGTCAACTATTCTAAAAGTAGTTTGTGATCTTTCTAAATTACAAACGTACTCATGTTTGTATTTATAATAAATGTCCGTTTACAATTTAATTACAATTAGAGTCCAACAATATTGAAATTTCAAAAAACTTAACTGAAACAATATTTGAATATAAATACATCTTTAAATCTTTAAGGATTCAAAGATTCTAGACAGCTTAAAGACTTCATGTCAAATATGTATTTAAATTTCTACTAAAAGCACATTTTATTAGTCGAAGACTGAAGATAAATTTGATTTGATTATAGTATTCGGAAAAATACTTCCCCACTGCAATGCATATGAAAGCGTCTAATTAAAATATATTATTATTTTTATTATTTATGTATCTATTTCTATTCCAAGTGCTATAAACATAAGCTGATTATTTAAGGCACAAGTCACAATTAAAGACAGCAGTAGAAATAGTTCTAAGATTTAACATTTGGCCATTTAATAAAAATATTTTAAAATTATATTGACATACATAATGCTTACTTTTGTTTAAGATACAATTCTTTACTTGTTAATTTTCTATTTGCTTTATTTAATTGTTTTAAATTTAATTTTAATTATATGTTAATCCAAATTTATTTCTATATTGTAATTTGATGATATCCGCTGATTATTTCCCTGAAGGTGTGCTTTTAGTTTTTGTTATAAAATATATATACAAATACACATTGAATACATAAAATATATATTTGTTAATTTTAAACAAACCCCCTTTTTCTGCCAGATCAAATGCAAATTTTTTAGATGCACAATAATTCTGCGCCAAGTTCATTATCTCTACAATCGCTATCTAAAAGAAAAGTATAAAATTGGATAAACTTAGCAATAAATTAACACTTACAAAATTCATCATCATTTCATTTTCAATACCATAAATTCTACATTTAAAATATTTATAGACTCCTATACCACGTGTTCTTCAACAACAAGTATTCGAGTATTCTTCAGTATATTCTGAATTATTTATTTATTTTTGTAGGTTTTCATGCTTTTGAGTTTTCTTTATTTACTTGCTTATTACGCTATCGTTTTCCTTATTTTAATTTTTATTTAATTTTCAATTTTCATTTGCTTTTGTTTTTTTGTTTTGTTTGGTTTTTGCTTTCTGTTTTCCTTTTTGTGCTGCCGTTTTACTGGCTATAAAAACGCAACGCTATAAAAATGTTTTAATAAAAATATTCGGGCAATGGGCAAGAGACTCCATGGCCCGATATCTGTTGGATTCGAATGGACTCCTATATATTGGAAATTGCCTCTATGAGAAGCTCCGTCCATCAATCCAACAATTCTCGAATCTAGCTGGCGCCTCACTCTTTTCGCCACGACCAGAAAACCAAATATTTTGCTTTTGGCGATTTGTTTGAAAATGTTTTTGTGTGTGTTGCTGTTGTTGTTATTGTTGTTGTTGTTATTGTTGTTGTTGTGTTTGATTTGTTTATGGCAGCAGCTTTTATGGCCGCTGGTCGAAGGCGTGGCCACGGGCGAATTTCTCACGCCAGCCGAATGCATAAACAAATCCGAATGCCAAAGCATTCAACACATGGATGGAAAATGTATCCAAGAGATACACACACACACACACACAGAGAGAGAGACTATTTGTTATATCTGCGCATTGTTTATTATCAGAAAGTGGCGCCAATGGTTAAAGTTTTTAATGGTTAGTTGGCAGGCTCCATAATATAATTGTTTACAATGCGCTTAAGCGGGCAAATTGTAACTATGCATCTGTTTTAGCTAAAGATCCTATAATTTTGTATCTGTAGCTATAGCTATGCATACACGATATGTATGTCTATATGTATGTGCAGCTGTTTGCAAGATTTATGTGCATTTAAATAAATTTGATGAGATTTTGTTGCCGTAACTCTTTGCTCGCTCCCAAGAAGAGTTGAAACTGCCACGTAAAAGATGCCATAAATCTTTGGCTGCTCACGCACGCCAGCTGCGTCAAACCAACACTCCCCGCACCCCTTTGCCAGCCCCTTGTCCCATTCCCCTCCCCACCTCCCCACACACTTCTCAGCCCCACTGTACAGTGCACCTCTTGACGAGTAGTTTTGTCAAACGAGCCTAAGTGGATTTTCTATGGCAATTTTCCTACTTGCCGCGAGTCGCATCTTTAAATGCCGCACGTGGCAATTGCTGTTGTTGTTGTCGTTGTTGTTGTTGCCGTTGTCGTTGTTAGCCCAGTGACAGGGCCACATTGATACCGTGTCGACTCCCACTCCGCCCACAAGGCAGACAGGCAGGCAGCACGCTCATCTTTTGCTGCATATCACGTATGCCCTTTGTGCTTATTTATTTTTATATCCCCCTCCAACTACCACCTTTCTTATTTCCCCTCCCCCCCCCCAATCTCCCACATTTGCTGCTCACAGCATAAAGAAACAGCCATTTATATTTACTGGCAGCAGCAGCTTGTTTCACTTTGTTAACTGATTGAAATTCGCGGATAACCTGAAATGGATTTTTCCTCTCCACAATTGCTTTTTGGTGGCAATTTTAGCGATTCACTTTGTGCGGTCCTCGCACTGACAACTCCCATAACGAATCTGGATCTGGATCTGATTCCGATTCTGTAACTCATTCCATAACGCAGAAAGAACTCAGTTTATGCATTGAAAAATTGTACAGCAGCTGGCCATCTATCATTGAAGTCGTATCAAGTACAAGCCACCGAAAATGAGTGTACAAATTCTTAAACCAAGTACAAATAAGTTGGATATGATAGCAATTAATCTTTAAGCAAGTAGAACTCGAGATTTATTACTACAAATATTTGTATGATCAAGATATTTAAATCGAAACTATTTATTTATTTAATTATTTATAATATTTATTTATTAATTATTTTATTGTCTGCTATGAACATTTATTGGATGGGAACTGAGAAATGAAGTCTTGAATATTTACCAGAATTATTTCTGTAGTCAGTCATTACTTACTTTTACTTTAACTGAAAGCCTTTAACTTAAAAGTTGATGATTTGGATAATTTTATTATTAGGCAGCTTGAGTTGTTGCGTGATATATCAAGAACATTTTTTACCTACACATTAAGTTTACAAGACTTTCATTTATAGATTTATAGATGAAGTATCATGTTAGGTACTCAGTTACAAAGCTTTAAGTACTTGATTAAAGTTTTAAGTATGACTGGACTAACTTTTAAATTTGAAAACATTAAAATACTCAATAGAAACAATACTTGAAATACGCGTGATAACCTCGACTGTATTAATTTCAATCTTAATAAGATATCAAAGGTTGAAATGTGTAGTTTTAACTACGAAGTACTTGAATTTTTAGCTACGGATATACCAAGTATAGTTTATAGATTTTCACATCTTATCGCAGATAATGGAAAAGTAAAGTCAACCTCAATTATATTTTATGCAACTGATGTTCATATTGGCATTGCTTACAAGATTGTTTCTTCCATAGAATTCTTTAAATTTCGTCAATATATCTATATATATATATATCTAAATTTGCATTACAATTCTTTCCCAATTTCTAAACATCTCTTTCTCATCCTTTATTCACTTTATTTCTTATAATCATAGTCACCATTTTCTTACTCGTACTTATTTTATTATTTCCAGCCTACAGATATATATATATATATATATTAATATAAAATTATAATACATTCTATTAAATACTGTATCTTCATGTTCCATTTCAATCTAGAGCAGTACGTATGTGACTTCTTTAAAATAAACTAGAGCCTTCATTAAAAAATGTAGTAAAATTTATTAATAATAATATAAGAGCAAATTTGGGTTTTTGGTAAACTTAAATAAAGAAACGTTTCTTATAGATATTATGCAATTTGTGATTTATCTGTAAATAAGAATTTACATCTAAGTAAAGCAAATAATATATTGAATAACTAAATCATTTAATAACAACAAATTATTTCCTTTAAAAATACAGTAAAGGTATCAATGAAACATCGTTGATTGGTCTACAGTGTAGTAATTCAATCTACAGATTTAATTGCACAACTTTATTTTATACTCGCAGGAGAGTAAAGCATTTCCTTTCGATATATCCTTGTATTTCCCGTATTTCCTATGAACAAGGAAATAATTAGGCATATCTCAATTTGTTAAAGACCCCCAAAGCGATACCAAAAAGATTCGAACAGCCCGGGAAATTGCGAGTCCCAAAAGTCGAAAAACTGTTTGTGCAACTTCGCGATGAACTTGCAGCTAATTTTGCAATGCTTTTTGAGGCTTTCACGGCTTTAGAGCATTTTGCCAATTTATTTTCAAATTTATAGCACACACACACATACACATACACTCACTGAGATTAGGTGTGTGTGTGTGTGTGTGAAAAATGTTTATGTGCGTCTGGGAAAAAGTAGGAAGTGCTTCTTGTACGGGGTGCGACACAGGGAGAACTTTGATGATGCTACGCGAGGGGAGGGGCGAGGCCAAGGCGCGAAATTGCAAAATTAAATTTGCAGTTATTGCGCAACCATGGAGAATTGGTTACACTGTAACGGTATAAATCGGGCATTGGGCGCCGGGCGTCTCGTAATTGGCAACACACAGTGAGACAGCCAAGAGCGTAAGCGAGATAGATAAAAGGATAATAGACAGAGACAGCGCGAAAAGCAACTTAACAATCTAAAGACAACATCAGCTGTCTTTATGTAGTGTGTGCGTGTGTGTGTGTGTGTAAGTGTAAGTGTGTTGTGTCTCTGTGTGTGTGTGTGTGCTGTTGCTCCTTGTGCAAACTTTTATTATAGTCAACGGCGGCTTCTGCATTTGCATTCAAATGAAAAATCTGGTTAACCCCAAGAGTTGATGGCCCCGCAATTCGGTATTTGAAAGCCAAAGGATGGCTAAACAATAACAACGAAAATTCCAACCAGAACATTATGGGATCTATACACATTGACACTTTGCCCCCTTAAATGCAATGCACTTGTCGTAACTACAGCTAAAACTGTAGCAACTTCACTTCTAATCAGGCGCAGATCTAATTATTGCTTACAGATCCAGAGGAATCCAAGTATTTATACTCTAAAGCATTTAAGCAAAATATAGATAAGCCATTTGTGGGCAAAGGGGGCGTGATATTCAATATCTAACATAACCTTGATATACCTACAAGTAAAAGGAACATTGCGAGATTAAGTTCAAACGTCTAGCTCTTACCATCTCTGAGATACTTTCGTTCATGCAAACGGACAGGCGGGCAGACAGACCGACGGGCAGACGGACAAAAGAACTTATCTATATCGATGCGGCTATTGCTGCAGATGTAAAATATGTATACTTTATGGTGTTAGCCCACTCTTCTTCTACCTGTTACATACTTTTAGTATTCCTAATATACTTACATAATGTTATACTTAATATAATATAACATTCTTTTACATTACCAGCAAGATCTAGTCAACTTTTTCCATAGTATGAGTGAGTTCATATATACATATTTACAAAAAACTACTTTAAATGTTCTCTATCATTTGTGCTAAAGTTGAAATTCAAATTTAAAAGATATTTTATGCGTCTTTTAATGGAATGGTTTACTGATCTTGTTTGACTTCACTATAGAAAAGTTGGATTGTAGTATATACATATACTATTTATATGAGTACATAAGTAGTTAATAAATTGAAATAAAGTGCAATGATGGAAGACTCGCAGTAAAATGCTCAGGTAGCTCAAAAATTGGGTTTTCTAGCCAAATACACTTTTGAGAAATTAAATCCTGACATAATACAAACAGTTTGCAAGCTCATTAATTTTTGTCGTTAACGAAATTTAATTTGAAATAATAGAAACTATAAATTTGCGATGAACTACATTAACTATGATTCTTTGCGAATACTTAAAACCTAAAATAGTATTATTTCTAAGCACAAAATATTAATTGAAATAGTTTAAAAATTAAGTATTATTTTACAACATACCACAAACAACAAATATAATTATTCAAGTAATGTTTTTGACTAAGATAAAAACTTGAATTCTTGATCAGCATCAGCAACAGCCGAGTCGATACATATAAGTTCGTCTGTCCGTCGGTCTGTCTGACTGTCCGTCCGTCCATCCGTCCGTCCGTATGAACGAAAGGATTTTAGAGATGTTAAGAGCTAGAGGCCTAAACTTGGTCTTCCAGCACTGGTAATATTCGCAGACAGATCAAGTTTATCTTTAATTTTGGATGCCACGCCTCCTTTGCTCACAAATCACGAAAAAGCTCATAACAAAAGCAGTTTTGCACCTAGAGACTTGAGATTTGACACACGTAATAAATATTTTGGGGTCGATGTGTCCAGATAATTTCATAATGATGCCACGCCCACAAATCGAGAGAATTACAGCGGGAGTGAATTTGAGCGGGTATATTAAGGTCGTTATCCCGACTGTTCGGCTTGTTAAAAGTAGTTAAGAGACATTTTTCTTTTTCAGCTTATTCTAATAACCATAAGCAACTATAATAAAATATAATAGGAAACAGGTCGGAAAGTTTTCTTCCTTTGGCCCGACACTGAGTAATATTAAGTTTTGAATAATTCCGAATTAATTATCCGATCGCGATAACATTTGGACCATTGGGACCCTGATTCTCGTCCAGTGTGCCAAATTCAGGACTCTATCTTTAATATTTTTCGTTTTATGGGATTTCAACAACTGTGTTTTCGATATACAGAGGCAGAAGGGGGCGTGTCAAATTTATAACATAAACTGGTACTGTTTAGCCCATAGACGAACCTACATACCAAATTTGGTGACTCTAGCTCTTATAATCTCTGAGATCTAGGCGCTCATGCAGTCAGACGGACAGACGGACATGACTCGACTGTTGATGCTGATCAAGAATATATGTATGGACTTTATGAGGTTTGCCAGACTTCCTTCGACCTGTTACGTTCTGTTTGGCAAACTTAATAGACCCTTATACTTTTTTCAAAGTAAAGGGTCTAAAATATATATATAAATATAAGAACAGTTGTATTTTTTGCAAAGTAAAATGTGTGAATTTTCTATTACTTGATGCCATTTGTGAGCATTTGAAGCGTTGCATCTCATTTCATGATACAGCAACAGAAAATGCATGACAGCATTTGGGGTCGCTGTGAAATTCATCAGTTGATTCGCTTCTGGAGGCGCATTCCATGGCTCCGTTGCTGACGCACATTCTGCGCCATTTTTAACCAGATTCAAACACGCCCACGCCCGATGGCCGATGGCCAGGTTGAGGTCTCTCAGCCTCGGTCTCTCAGCCACATACAGCTAACAAAACGCAGCCAACCACCCAGCCACCCACTCAATCACTGGGGGCATGTCGGGGCCGGAGTTCCACGTCCACCGGAGTGCAAACTGCATGTTGAAATAATTATGCGTGTGCATTCCGTGGCCACGCCGAAATGAGCTGCGATTTATGAATGCCATGCTGCAGCCGAACACAAACCCGGTCGAAACTCCATGCCAGAAGCGAATGGCGGGCAATGTGAGTTGGAGGATGGCGTCGACTGCATGTACGACAAGCGCAGACATTATAATTATTAATAAATGCAAAAGCAGCGCCAACGGTAGCCGGGGAGGGGCTGGCAGTGAAGGGGGAGGAGCTGCTTGGCAAGGAGGTGAACAACTATTTACGGCATGTCCTGGTCCTGGTCCTGGTCCTGGCGCTCGGTGCGAGAGTGCGAAACTGGAATTAATATGTGGCACCCGGGCGACGACCAAAGCGCTGCTGCTGACATGACCACGAAATGGGCGCCGGATTCTGTTGCAAGTTGGGTGGCAGGTCATTTCAAACAAGAGCAAGAGCGGGAAGGGGTGGCCTCGAACCATGGGGAGGCAATTTAAAATTTATATTCCGAAATTGATTTTATTAACAACCAAAAAATTGGCTTCTCACTAACGACATCGGCTGCATTAACGCGTCGGCTTAATTAAGATGCGAAAAGTGCAACTGAAATGCCCAAAGGACACAACCAACACACACTCTCTGGACAACACAAGGTCACGACAGTGTTGCCATTAATCAGTCGCAAGCGAGAAGATTGCTAAATGTCCCTATACTCATGTCTAGAGTCGACTGGTTGGCAGGGACTTAGTTAAAGCAAACATTGTTGGTTACTGCTCCTCCTGGTCATGCCACTCCCCCCCCTCTCCCCCTTCCTGTCTACCCCCCTGACACACACTTAGCTGCATTTACGGTTGCAATTTTGGTCCTGGAAGTCTTCACTCTGTTGCACTTTTCGACTGCTGCAAAACTGCAGTTTTGCGGGCTTGCACTTGTGGCCAAATGTTGGCCAGGCGGCTTTGTTCAGTTTAGACATGGCCACGACATGTTGATTGAGTCGAATCTCCTCCGCACCCGTTCCCTTACTCACACCCCTCTCCTTTGTCTTGCCCCTTGCCCCAGACTCGTATTCCTCTTGCTTCCTCCACATAATCCCCAACTGGAGGGGCAACCTTGTGATGTTGCTGTTGTTGCGAGCACAGCACAGAGAGTTTGTTTGCCGACTCAATTTAATGGCAACTACTTACACACACACACATACATCTAGTGGATGTCTGTTTATGTATGTGTGTGTGTGTACCGATTACATTCTTTGCACTTAGCCTATGGTAGACCAATGAATAAATAAAATAGCAAAGAAATCATTTTTGTATCTTTTGAGAACACTTCATGATTTAATTTGTACTCCGAATTTTTTTTACTTTTGGGATAACTTATGATCCAGAGAGTTTCATATTTTGAACTATCAATTCATAATAGAAATTAAGATTAATTTCTATATTAAATTCTTTTAAGACTCTTTACTTTAAAAATGTATGAGGGTAAATTATGTAAGTCAACAAAAAAATTGGCATATTCTTGAACAGTATCAACAGACGTGTCGATATAGCCATGTCCGTTTGTCCGTCCGGACGTCTGTCCTTTTGTACGAACACCCAAATCTTAGAGACTATAAGAACTAGACTCATCAAATTTGGTATCAATACTCCTGAGCCTTCTACAATGCACGCCACGTGCTCTTCCGCTCTCAAAAACCCCTAAGCTTTTCTTCTTGAAATCCAATGAATCCAGATTTATTAAACCCAGAGCCTGGATTTTCAGCATACATTGGGGCCACAATGTATCCTGAAAATTTCATCTTGATCGAATAATAAACTCGGAATTTATAAAAAAAAACCCATATAATGAGCAATTTTTAAGCTAAAGATTCGTTTTATTTTAAAAATATCATATGATATTTAATATTTCAACTTTCAATAAACATATCATCATATATATTTCAATTACTCTGTTTATTAAGAATCGTTTCTTGAAATAAAGAGTATATTAGCGGATTTGAGGTAAATTTACTGACGATCTGAAATAATAGCAACATACAAAACACTTGTCAAAAGGCAAAGGGGCTATCTCAACAGATGTCAGTCTCTATCATCAGTACAATTGAATAGAATCTATTTTGCGTCGCCAGAACCAGTTGAGAATTATAAGAAAGCAAAATTGATACAAAAAAAAACTGAAAGTTGATATGATGTACTTATTTCGTAAGCTAAGAAACTCATGAATCAGCAACAACTTCTCAACTTCCAATTTAAATTTAAATTTTTTGATTTATGCATAGAAACGAGTAATAAGAAAGAAATTAAAAACAAAATTCTAAATATTATTGTATCACAAGTCTAACAATCGCAGTACGTTAAAATTGCAAGAATATATTACAAATATTGTTAAAAATTATTTTTTTTATAAACCGGAAAATAGTTCCATATCTTATGTACTTCTTCTCAGTCTGCACACATATTTCTTCATTATACACATACTATGTATACTTTTTAACAACATCTAACCATTTTTTCATACGCAAGAAAAATCTAGTCAACGTTTGTAGTGGAACGAGGCTATTAGAGATCTGCAATCTTAATAACCTTTAACACTTTTCCACTTGTTATTGTGTTGAATGCGTTTTCCCATATTATTTCCCGATTAACCTGAATGGTGCATGGCATCGCTGGGGCCCAGACTGCTGTGGTCCAATTTGGTCAACAGACAGCGGATAAATATAGCAACAACATACGAAACAATTTGTACAAATTTGTTAAGGCTCATAAAAATGTTGAGCGGGTTTTTGGGATGCAACACATGGCGCACGGTTCCCGGGTTCGAGTCATCGGAGTTGGAGAGTCGGAGTGAAAGAAGAAGTCGCCCAGCCCTGAGAACGAAATTAATTGAAGAGAAGTGAGCAGTGAGCAGTGAGCAGTGAGAAAAAAGATGAAATGATGAGCAACAACAGCAGGTTAAGACATCAATTTTGATCGGAGTTCGGAGCTCGAGTCTCGGGCTAATTAAAATGTATAATTTCTATTGTTTGGAGGCGCAACGAAATTTCTAACTTATGCGACAGTTTTATTGGCCAACTCAAAGGCGGCATCGGCTTTTGCGGCGGTTGCCTTTCGGAATGTCAGTCAGGGGCACAAAGGGGTTAACGTTAATTGCGCCTTTATGTTAAGCAGACGTTCAAGTTGATTTTTCCGCCGCAGCAGTCAAAACTGAAACTGAGAAAATACAACTAAAATTGAAGAGAAAATAAAAAACCAAAAAACAAAAAGTCGCTGCTCCTCAGTGTTCCATTTATCCTGTGGGATGCACTTTTTTACAAGTTCCGCGTAGATGCCTAGAATTCCGCGAAGTATTCTGTCGAAATTAGCATTGCTTAACCCATTCGCCGCTGACCGAGTTGTAAAACCTAAAACAATTACCAAAAACTCACTGAATCACATAAAAAAAAATAAAAAAAAAAAATGCCAGCAAAAAAACGAGCAAAGAAACACACAAAAAAAAAAGTAATTCGTGCACTTTTTAACCCTTCGTCCTGGCATGCCTCGTCCTTCAGCCGTGCACTGTGTTCCACATCTTCTAATTTATGTCGTTCCGAGGTTTATGGCTTTATTGTTTTACGAGCGTTAAAAAAGGGCGCATTTTTTAACCCCTTCAAGCCAGCAGCAATGGCACAGAAACAATTTGCAATTGTGCGGCAGTAACGGGTTAAGGCGGTACTACCTAACCTACCATTAATACTCGGAAATGCATTTTATGCCCTTCTCTCAATCCTTCCTCTTTTCGTTTTTTGCCCAACTCTTCTGCTGAACTGAACCGAACTATTTAGATTTCTAGGTTTTCAGAGCAGCCAAAAAGAAAATAGTTCTTTAGTCTTTAGATTGTAATTGTTATATTTTCAGTTCTTTAGTGTTTCAATTTGTAGTTTTTAGCATTTTCCAAGAAGCTGCAAACGCAGTTCCGAGTTCCATTTAAGGCCGTGAAAAAAGAAAAAAAAAACACTTTTGCTGCGTTTTGACTTTGCATTTGTTGGGCTTTGACTTTACGACCAGCCTCTGGTCGTAGCCATGACACCCTGCAGTCAAGGCCCAAATAACATTTACATACAGTACTTTCAGGGCAAAAGACTGCAGTTGCCCCTTGGGAGTCGCAATTCGGCAAATTCGCCCATTGGGACTCTACTTACATCCATAATTGCCAATGCATTTTATTTTTATTCTCATTTTCTGGACTGCTCTCTATTTGTTCATGCAATTTGCTTTCATCAGCCATCGAGGCGTGTCTAAAAATGGATAAAAAAAAGAAAAAACTGTAACTGGGACTCGGTATCGGTATCGGTCTCTTTGGTCTTCTCGGTCCTCCCTTGGAAAATTGCTCAAGTTAGGCGCGCATCATTTAACTTTGAGCAACGAGCAGAGTGGATTACACACATGACAGAGCAACTCCAATAATAAACACACAAAGACACAAGACAAGACGAGGAAGAAACGTAATCGAAACCCGTCAAAATGGCAAGCAAAACAATAGAAATACACCGGACCCAAGACACTACCGAGCTGCCAAGCTACCGAGTTACCGGGTCCGTTTCAAGATCAACTGTAGCCGGCAAGATGGTAACATCGTAAGGTCGTTACGTCGCCTCATACATAGGGTCTAAGCACATTATGAAATGTATTCGCATTTTGATTGCAATCGATGCACACACTCGCAAACACACACACACACATTAGATAGAGATCAGCTGCCGCTCTAGGTAGAAAATCTTTGCAATCTCCCATGTGTGTTTGCCTTAGCATGGGCCATGGCTAATGCGAGCTGACAGATTATTATTAGCGTAACATTAACGTCAAATTACGCATCTATTTTGCGCACTTTATCTCAAACATATACCGTCCCGTAGCCGACATCAATAGGTCTACCGGAATCTCAATCTCAATCTAAATCATAACACACACACACATACAAACACACACACATGATCTATTGTTGCCGTAATGAATTTTGCAAGATTACACAAACTGGACTTGCATTTTCTCATATGTATGTGCAATGAAGCAGTGTCCTCCAGAGATGCAGGTGTAAGCCTCTTTGGCCAACATTAAAGAATGCCTCTGCAACATACATAAGTGTAATTAGCTAAAGTATGGATTATTTAAAATAAACAAAGAATAATTATAATATTTTAGATAAATATAAATAAATAACATGAAATTATCTAGGGCATTTCAATGCTTAAGCAACCTTAAAAAACTGTTAAGCTTCTAATTTCTAAAGTATTTAATAAACACAGCAAATAATTTGGATATCCTAGAATTTGAATACCTGTAAAGCTTGTCATTCTTTAAGCATTAAATATAGATAAAAAATAATTATTTATTAGTTAAATATAAAAAATATAATTGAAATAATTAAAGATCCTTAAACACATTTCAAACTAGTAATTTATAGAATATTTAAAGTAAGCTACATAATATTGTTGATATTTCAGATCTAAGATAAAGTAATAATAAATTTACTAATTTAGATAATTATAAAGACATAACATGAAATTATCTAGGGCATTTCGACTGTCGACTGTTTTTAGTTGACGTTAAATAAAATAAAATAAATAAATAAATAAAATAAATTTCAATGGTTAAGCAACCTTAAAGAACTTTAACTATAATGCTACTAATTTCTAAAGAATTTTATAAAGACAGCAAATAGTGTCTAGATAAATACGACGAAATTTCAACATAACATAACATAAACAACATAGTACTTTTGATATTTAAGATACATTAAAAAAAATACATGAAAGTATCTATACAATTTAATAATAATTAAAGATTTTTAAGAAAAATGTAATTTTCACATTTGCAGTATTCAAAAGAAAACTATCTTTAAAATTTCTCATTTTATATGATTTCATAAAATTAGTTATAAATTTACGGTGTCGGAAGAGAGCGTGGCAAACAAAACTGGATCTGCTTAGGCTATGGAGGAACCGACTTACCAAAATTGGTGTCTCTAGCTCTCATATAGTCCCTAAGATCTAGGTGAAAACCGGACGGACATACAGACATGGAAATATTGACTTACCTGTTGATGCTGATAGACTCTTTATAGACTCGCTTAAAGTACATGGTCTAAGAAAACAAATAATTATATTACAGATAAATATATACAAATACCCTTTAGTATCTATGGAATTTCAAATTTTAGATGTAATTTGTTAGGTATTTTAAATTAGAAATATATACAATATCTTAAATAAATATGAATATTAAAATAATAAATATTTTTGTATTACATAAAACAGGTTTAATACTTTTGATAATAGTGCTTCTGTAATATTAAAATTAATATCAAAGACCGGTAACTTGTACTCTTTGTTTTAACTAAGAATAAAGTCAATGTATCTGCGAACAATTTTTAATTATCCTATTTACTAGACGAGAATGTTATTAACACGAGGAAATTATCACTTTTTGACTTTCTGAAAACATTTAAATTCGCTGTCCATACAAAATACCAAGGGCGGGAAATCTAGATATACATTTGCCCATTTCAAGCAAGATTTATGTCTCTTGGAAAACGGCTATTATGAGATAGACCTAGCAGGTGATTAGCACAAGGGAAAACTGTTGCTAGTAAAAAGCTTTTGGTTTTCTCAAGTCTCCAAAATTATGATTGAGATTTTCTTTAACACGATTTGATTAACTATTCAACAATTATGAAGAGAATCCGCCAGAACATCGCACATTAAGTGTCAAAGAAATGACAAGTCTCCAATTATAGAAATCTCATCAAATTGGAAAAACGTTCACTCTCACCTTGAGCACTGAATTTTCTCCTCCCCCCCCCCCCCTCGAGAAAATTATTTAATAGAGAGTGCGTGTACCAATCTTCACTTAAAAACTATACTTAAGGAAAGTTAACCCCCGACACGAATATAGAAGATCCTCTATTCAATGCAACGCGTTGCGACGTTGGGATCTGTCTATCATCCGAGCTCCGGGCAAGGACACTCCTTACACCTTCTTCTTCTTTTGAACCCGGCCATTGGTAATAGAAAGATTCTTCGAACGTAATTCGATCACTGCGAGTTTAAATGCTTTTATTAACGGCTTCTTAAAACGATCAAAAACCAAACGGTCTCTTATATAGGCCTCCTGCAATGATTTAGGACTTAAGTAATTAAGTCCTATTTTCAACATAATTTAATGAATTGCTGTCAAAAATGTGTATATAAAAACTACTTTATGAATTCGATTAACATACGAAAGTTGATTATGAATTAATTCATGAAATTCCTGTCAATTTGTGAATTGTCATGTGTTGTAGAAATGTTAAAACAATTTCAATTTGCAATTCAACAATTTATGAACTCTCCGTATAAACATAGCAATAATAGATACATCCTGTCCACTGTGCTATTATTCAAAGAATC